>OZ007496.1:126569915-127203844 GCA_963931805.1 Microdon myrmicae
CCGATTCCTGTGTTACTTCCATCAGTATCCAATATAAATGGGCAATCCGCTCTTGGGACTGCCAATGTTGGTGTCTTACATAACTCGGCTTTCAATGTGTTGAATGCTGCCTCACACTTTTCTGTCCAATTGAATTTCTTGTCTTTACCCGTTAGTTCATGTAGGGTTCTAGCCACGTTGGCAAAACCTTTAACAAACCGTCGGTAATATGTGGCTAATCCCATAAAGCTTCTCAACTGCTGTTTGTCTTCTGGAGTAGGCCACTCTCGGACGGCTGCTATCTTATCAGGATCCGTTTGAACTCCTGCAGATGAAACGATGTGTCCCAGAAATTTTACTCTCCTTTGGAAGAGTTCACATTTCTTCGAATTGAGCTTTAAGTTGGCCTGTCTTAGTCGTTCGAAGACGGAGCGCAGATTATTGATGTGTTCTGGTAAATTCCTTCCGACAACGATGATATCGTCCAAGTACACAAGACACGTCTTCCATGTAAATCCCCGTAGAATACTCTCCATTAATCGTTCAAACGTTGCTGGAGCATTACACAATCCAAAAGGCATCACGTTGAATTGATAAAGTCCGTTTCCGGTAGTAAACGCTGTCTTCTCCTTGTCCTCCTCCTTCACTTCCACTTGCCAGTAACCGCTTTTTAGGTCCAATGTTGAAAACCACTGAGCTCCAGAAAGGGTATCTAGTGTGTCGTCGATTCGAGGAAGCGGGTAACTGTCTTTCTTCGTAACGTCGTTTAACCGGCGGTAGTCGACACAAAATCTAGTTGTCCCATCCTTCTTCTTGACGAGCACTACCGGCGAAGCCCATGGGCACGATGATTTCTCGATGACTCCTTGCTCTTCCCTTATCTCGAATCATGTTGCCTACTTCTGATTGTTTGGCCAACGGTAGTCGACGAGGTGGCTGTCTTATAGGTCTTGACTCACCCGTGTCAATGCGATGTTTAACTATACCGGTGCGTCCGAATTTATCATTTCCTGTCACAAAAATATCAGAAAAATCGTTCAGGAGTGATTCAACGCTTGTCTTTTCTCCATCTGTTAATCCGATTTTCTGGGGCATTTGTTTGAATTGAATGATCCTCTCCCTTGTCTGAATTGAACTTATTATTGATACGGGTGCACATTCTGCGATTACTTCTCCTTTTCTTATTGTGAACGGCTCCTCTGACGCATTTAGTACTCTGACAGGTACGATGTGCTTCTTCGCGTCGATAAGGGCTTTACCAACAAGGATGTTCCCTTTACGCTGATTTTGTGCAGCTTCGGTGATATAAAATCGATTGTCACCGGGATCACTCTCGAGACTGGTCCAAATTACCGAGTCTGAATGAGCTGGGATCTCATCCTCCTCACGCACATAACATTTCAGTCTTCGCAATTGTTCGTCCTGCAGTGTAAGAGCAACCTCCAAGTTACCAATTCGCAGTGTTCTTTGCCCGATATCTAGAACAACTTGATGCTCCTTCATGAAATCCATTCCAAGAATGCATTCGTCCGTAATATCGGTAACCAAAAATTGGTGTGATATGGAAATATTGCCCAGTACTATTATGCTCTCGACTTCTCCGTAGACTGTAGAACATTCTCCTGTAGCAGTCCTCAAAGCGTATCTTCTATTTTTATTAAGGGCAATTTTGCCCACGACATCCGGCCGAATTATGGATCTCGTTGCTCCAGTGTCAATTGTCACTGTTGTTGTCCTTGCATTAACGATCGTAGTTATAACCAAACTTTGGTTATCCCGTTGGACTTGTGATACAGTTACGATGCTGGGGCTGTACATTCCACCAGGCGACTTTCGCCCCTTAAAGTCTGCCCTTACAAGTTTCCCGAGCTACTGGCCTCAGGTTGGTCCGTTGATAGTCTCCTCTTATGATTAGCACATGAACAACAATTCTCACTTGATGTTTCATTCATTCGTCGACGTTTCCTACAGTCAACAGAGATGTGGCCGACTTCGCCGCATGTCCAACACTTCATATCAGGTCTCGGGGTTCTCCGTTATACATGCCCGATTCTTTGGTAGGAACATTCCTGGACGGACGTTTCTCGGACTCTATATGTACTCCTGGTAGCCAGTTTCGCAGATTCACAAGCCAATGCGAACGCCAGTATTTCATTAGTCGTCTTCTTTCCCGCCAAACGAACGGCCTGTTGCAAGTCCCGATCTTGGAGTGCGTTTATATATGCATCCATTGCTACCTCGTTTAGAAATTCCTTAGTCATATTTGAATAAGACAAGTTTGCCAATCGCTCAATCTCTGCCTGCAACTGTTGAAGATTTTCTCCAGGTTTCTGCGTTCTGCTCCGCAGTTGCATGCGGTAGACCTGCTGCATGTGGTTGTCTCCATACCTAGCTTCAAGGCCGTCTCTTACCGCTTGGAAATCTGTTTGCTTCTCTGCTGGTATGGTTTGTAGCAATTCTGCAGCCGCCCCGCAGAGTGACAAGATTAGTGATGTTGACTTTTGCTCATCCGACCACTTGTTATAATTGCCCGCGGCGTCAAACTGACGTATAAACACGGAGAAGGGTCCCGTTCCATCGAAGGTTGGCGGTTGCATCCTTGTATCTTTGTAGTCATGTTGATTGCTAGGCGATGTCTTATTTCTCTCAACACACTCAAGTCTCTTTTCGATTCGCATTATTTCTTCGGTGACTTTTAGATCTAGATTTTCTACTTCGTTTCGAATTTCTGACTGGATTTCTTCCTTAAAGTGTTGAAAATTACATTTCATCCACTGTCATGTATGCCGGAGCACGTGTTTAATTATTTACCTTAAAATGTATTAAATAAGCTGCTCATTCTACAAACATTGCAAACTGTTCGGCGGAACACATCAACAATCGACCTTTGAAAATCAGCCACAGCCGAGCAATGAGCTAGAGCGCTTAAGCATGCAGGTCCAGCAAGCGCAACTGAATAACCTCAGCGTAGGAAACAATTCATGGCCTGGCCGTGACAGATCGCGACGCCGAAGCAGGTCGCGCGAAAACCCAAGACGCGGGCGTGGCAGATCGCGCACGCCAGCCAATGAAAACACCTTGGGCAGGTGTTACTTCCACCATCGTTTCGGGGCACAGGCCAGGAAGTGCAGGCAACCCTGCAACTGGTCACATGTTCCAGCAATACAGGCTAGTTCTTTAAACTAGAACTGCCGACCGAAGAAAAAGCGCAAACGGCCGGCAATCCCCAGATAAGTCGCTTGTCAATATATGATTTGAAGTTAAATATGGACTTCATTATTGACACAGGTGCGGATATTTCCGTTCTCCCGCGCTCATACGCACCTGCGAATGGGTTGCCGGATAAATTTAGATTGTTCGCCGGCAACAATACGCCGATTAAAACCTACGGACGAAGATTAGTAACCCTGGAAATAGGCCTACGTCGACCAATTCGATGGTACTTCGTAGTGGCCGATGTGACCGAACCTCTAATAGGTTCGGACCTGCTGCGACACTACAAACTAGTAGTGGACGTAGCCAGCAACAGACTAATGGACCCGTTAACGTCTCTTTCTCAGCTAGTAAACGCAAACGCGGGAGAGGCATTGGCGTTAACGTGCACCGTCGCAAACGGCCCATTCAGCGATTTGTTGCAAGAATTTGCGGACATAACTGTTCCGCTTAGTAATCCCCGACGCGCAAAAGCCGGCGTTTTGCATCACATTGAAACGCGCGGCCCCCCAGTAAGCCAACGCCCGCGCCGATTGGCTCCCGAAAAATTGCGCGAGGCTCGTGCAGAATTCGAGTATATGCTCGACTTAGGAATCTGCCAGCCGTCCGACACCCCATGGGCGAGCCCACTTCATCTCGTCAAAAAGAGTAACGGCGAGTGGCGTCCATGTGGCGATTACCGAATGCTGAACGCGGTGACGACACCCGATCGGTATCCAATAGCAAACCTGCACGACTTTTCTTATAAGCTGCAGAGTTGCGAAATTTTCTCGACCCTCGACCTCACGAGGGCATACCACCAAATTCTGGTTGCTCCCGAAGATATACCAAAAACCGCGGTAACCACACCTTTCGGACTATTCGAGTTCAAGGTGATGACGTTCGGTCTACGAAATGCAGCGCAAACGTTTCAGCGCTACATAGATTCAGCTCTCCGCGGACTTGACTTTTGTTATGCGTATATCGATGATATACTCAGCATCGAAAGACATGACCGAACATCGCTCCCATTTAAAGCAAGTGTTCGAGCGCCTCTGAGATTTCGGCCTGGTAATTAATCCAGACAAGTGCCACCTCGGAGAAGCGGAGGTCAAGTACCTTGGCTATTGCATAAATGGTCAAGGCGGCCGCCCATTACAAGACAGGGTGGATGCATTAATGCAGTTTCCTCGCCCCAAGAATGTGCGAGAACTTAGGCGTGATCTGGGCATGATGAAATTTTATCGCCCAACGCTCCGAAACGCCGCACAGGTCCAGGCTCCTCTCAACGAATACCTAATAGGAGCCAAACGAAACGACAAACGACCGATTCAATGGACCGAGTCAGCTGATCAAGCTTTTCGCTTATCGAAAGAGCAGCTGGCGAATGCAACTTTACTTCAACATCCCATCGAAGGAGCCCCATTGTCCATACAGTGTGACGCTTCCGACACTGCAATTGGGCCCGTACTCGAACAAGAGTGCGATGGTAAATAGGAACTGCTGGGCTTTTTCTAAAAGAAATTGAACCCGACCCAGCGACGCTACAGCGCCTATGACAGGGAGTTACTAGCGATTTACTGCGCAGTAAAGTACTTCCGGCACATGGTCGAAAGACGCCAGTTGACGATCAAAACTGATCACAAACCACTGGTGTACGCCATCCGAAAGAAAGGGGAAAGTTCAACCCCGCGACAAGAACGGCCCCTGGACTACATCGGGCAATTTAGTACCCAAATCGAATATGTTCCAGGTGCAGACAACGTAATTGCAGACGCTTTCTCGCGTATCGATGCAATTAAACTCCGTGCGCAAATCGATGATGCCGACTTGGCACAAGCACAAGGAGATGACCATCAACTCGAGTCCCTATTGAAAGCGGAGACAGCACTAGTTTTGCGTCAACCCCCTGTCAACGACTCAAAAGATGAAGTCTGGTGTGATGTATCGACAGGGACAGCTCGACCCTACATCCCAGAAAAGTTTCGGAGGAATGTGTACGAAACATTCCATAACCCAGCCCACCCAAGCGGGCGCGCAACCGCTGCAGCCGTCCGACGTATATTCGTCTGGCCACATATGGGGTGGTGTGGCATCTCTAACAGATACACACAATTCACAAGCAAAAATAGTGAAGGACACCGAACGAAAATCGAATAAGAAAATACATCAGAACCGTATACCTATCGATAACAAAAATAATTCACATCAGTGGAGTATAGTCGAGTTTAAAAATCGAATTTAAAAACACGGTCAGTAGCCTGATGGGTAACGCTTAGGTTCAATTTTTTTCGTGATTCAAACTGTCATAGCGTCAGTTCGAATCACACGATCTTCTTCTCTATTATTTCAAACGCTATAATTGGTGACTACGACGTGATCTGTACACACAGCATACACTTTCCCATAGTAAGCAGAACTTCACACACGGTCACGACTTCCGCATAGAGCCCAGCCTCCGACGTTTTCTCGTTCTCTCGTTCGTCCGTCGTTCGCATACGAATCTGATCGTAACGAAGTTACTGCGGAGGGAGTGGTGTGGCATCTCTAACAGATACACACAATTCACAAGCAAAAATAGTGAAGAACACCGAACGAAAACCGAATAAGAAAATACATCAGAACCGTATACCTTAGCGATAACATCACATCAGTGGAGTATAGTCGAGTTTAAAAAATCAAATTCTAAACACGGTCAGTAGTCTGATGCTTCATTGCTTCGCTTTTCAACCGTTTCATCGTGTGTTCAATTCACCTTCTTCACTATCCTTGCTAAACGCTATAGTGTCTCGATAGTGGATGCACATCACACCTATGCCACGACAAGGACGTATTCGAACAAATCGCAAGTGCTGGAAATTTAAATATTAACCTGGCAAATCATGGCTCCACCAACGTAAAAGCGAAAAGAACCGTAAAAATCGCGGCATCTGACGGAGACACGACTTGGCTCATACGTCGGGAAAACGCACTGCATGTACCCGACCTGCGTAACTATGTCGTCTCGGTCGCGAAGATCACGGACGCCGGAAACAGCGTGACGTTCACGCGCGAAGGAGCTACAATCAAAAGCAACCACGGATCTACGATCGCAGTAGCGGATCGGAAAGGAGATCTCTATTTTCTCCGCGAATCCGGAAAAGAATCGACCTGCGCCCTGTCGACGGGAACGCGCAAGCCATTAATAACCGTTTGGCACGAGAGATTCGGCCACCTTAACTGGCGCGATTTCTTGGAGATGAGCAAAAGGGGGATAGTGTCCGGACTTGACCTAGAAGACGACGGAACCACAAATACGTGCGAGATTTGTTCGGAAGCGAAGATTACCGCGCGAAGATTATCGTCCATGCCGAGGTATGCGGACCGATGAGAGACGAATCAAGGGGCAAAGCTAGGTACTTCCTCACGCTAACCGACGACTACTCTCGTTGGACAGAAGTAAGGTTTTTGGAAAAGAAAGGCGACATCTTGAAGTTTTTCAAGGAATTCAAGGCTCTCGTCGAAAATCAATCAGGACGAAAAATTAAATGTATGCAATCCGACAACGGACGAGAGTTCTGTAACGAAGAATTCGACAGATTCTTGAAGGCAGAGGAAATTGCGCGAAAACTCACGACGCCATACACTCCCCAGCTAAATGGAGTAGCGGAAAGGAAAAACCGCACGCTCTAAGAAATTGATGCATTACGCAGACGCTAGGAGGTAAAACCCCTTACGAATTAGGGCACGGAAAACGCCCGAACGTGAAGAACATGCGAACTTTCGGAGAGACAGCATATATGTTGGATAAAACTCCCGGAAAAGGGAAGCTGGAACCGCGAGGTATGAAATGCATTTTCCTCGGATACAACAAATCGACTCAGGGCTATCGAGTATGGGTATCAAACAAACGAAGGGTAACCACGACACGAGACATCAAATTTACTGATACCGATGCAAAAACTGGAATGCATAGCGAATCGTCATCGTCTTCGTCAAATCTGAATCGAGATTCGAATCACAATCCCGAGGGAGTACCACTACCGAATTTTTTTGAACCTCATCTAGGTGGGGACCACGACGAGGAATCGAGAAATGAATCGCAGGAACCCGACGACCCGACGGAAGAAAGGGATGAGATCACCGAAACGATCAGAAGAACTCCGGGTAGACCTAGAAAGATTCTCACCGGACGACCCGGTCGCCCGCGAAAATTGTATCGAATCACGCAAGAAGACGAAGATCCCCGCGGATCGAGCGGGGATGAGATCGACCGAACTCTCGACGACGAGGACACACAAACACAAAGAATTAAGATCTCAATAAATTTTCTTATTTGCTTTCAAATTGTGTTTAGTAAAATATAATACAACATTTAAATATATCTCCACTTACACAACTCAATGCTTCTAAGGTAAATTCCGAAAGCCTTTCCAAATATTTTAGCTGATACCTCGGCCGTGACTTAACGAATCTAGGTAATTGTCGGCGTAAACACAATATTTTGCAAAAAAATAAACAAAGGACGGCGTCAAAGCGCATTACCTCGCCGGCCAATTGATTCACTAAATCTCCAAGTTACGCGACATGGCAGGTCTTTATGCAATAAAGCCAAAATCGATCGTGTACTATGGCTTGTGGTACGTTTGAACTGCAGTTCAGATCAATATCTGTAATTTAAAAAAAAGTGTGAACAAACTGCCACAACGCTGAGAATTGACAACAACAATCTTCACAATCGCTTGCGAGTTTTCGAACCCCTAGTTACAACAATCTCCCTTATTCGGATATCCGCCGAGCTAGAAATGAGATTCATCGCTAAGCCAGTTTTTCGGATGACATTCAGAATGGAAAGCTGTCAAAATCAAAATTGAATTTTAAGAAGCCTTGTGGCGGTTCCACCAAACCCCACGGCCCACTTACCTGAAAAACCCCCCATATCCGCCACTGAACTCCCATTGTCTCCGCCAATGCAATGGCATTGGCACCTGAAAATATTTCCTTTTCCAAGGACATTAATGCATACAAGCATTACATAGAATTCCTAAAAAGAATTGCGTCTACAAGGGCATTCATACATTATCAATGCGTCTCTGCATTAGCGACCCAAGAAACCGAATTTCCAAGTAGTGTAGATTTTCACACTATAGCTCGATCCTGCTGTCGCCATAGATGCCATGCATAATTGACACAGATGGTATACACAACCGTCATTGTGTACCCATCTAAATTTCTTTCCGAAGACTTAGAACCATTGATTCAATTGCAAGCACTTCTCGCGGAAATATTTTTTTGTTTGAACCTTCAAACGATCACCGACGCCACGTTTTGCCGTCGGATCGGATTCAATAGCATAAACATATGCGAACAAAAGAATCCGATTCTCCCAGTCGGCAGAGAGACGATATACGATCTCTATTGTATGAAATATCCCAATCCCTTTTAGCATCTAATGAGTGGCTGCTATTTAGACAGCTGACCTCATTACCGAAAGATGCTTTAGGTCGTTTCCCCTTTGTTCTTTTTTTTCTCGTTTCAGGTTCTTTTATCCTTGACTAAACGCATCGATGAACACGGTGATGTGTACAAACACACACCTACACCACCGCGTCCCCGAGATCGCTTGCCATTGGTCACTGGTCAAAGGAAATTTCATTTCCTTTTCACCACACCACCAAACTTACCCCAAACGAGGATCGAATCACGGAGTCCTTTTCCATCCGCCGGCCACCATGGTCGTTGCCGACTTCCGTTCTCCGGTAAGCACGGAGACGCGAAAATAATACCGTCGAGTCGAGTAGAGTAATCGGGTTATTAAGTAAAAAGTAATTTCGTTATATGAGTAGTGTTTACTGTCATATATTTCCCTTTTGGTGCATCCGTTCGTCGTCTGTGTAATTGCAACTGTGAACTAATTAAATGTACCCTGATTTGTTTTAAATAAAAAGAACCTCTCAAGAATAAACAGATGTGTTTTGCGTATTTATTTCTGGTGGGCAGTGTTTTCACTTTTCCTGTTGTGGACGCCGCGAAGTTTCGTTTCTTGTTGGTGTTTTCTTCGGTGCAAACATTTGGTGACGATTCCGTTGGCGGAACTTTGTTTTTGTGATGCTAGTGGAAGCAGTGGGTGGATGGTAGAATCAGCGTCCATGCCGACGCACAGACCATCCATTCTCCACAGCCTGCCTTACGTGGGCAACGGTATGCGATAAAATATTGTATTTTGCATGGATTAACATCCCCAACAGTTAAAAAGAGCTTTTAACACTATTACGCAAAGTAAAATGACGTGTTTTCGTCAGTTATTTCAGGGGGACAGGCAATCGTACGAATGGAAATAAGGTCCCGAAATACGTGTTACCGCTCTTACAAAAAAGTCTTTACGGGAGATGTAATGATACGCTGACCAATGTAGTAGGGTAGCTCGTATTGAAGTAGCTCTAGAAGGATCACATTCCGAGCAAGCGACCAGCTGTCGATAACTACTGGATATTACATCACGATAAGCACGGTCACTTGTGGCGCACTTTGTCAATAGATTTCCAAAAAAAAACCGTTTAGTCTAGATCTAGCTCCAAATGACTTTTTTATACCCACAGACTAAAACAAAAGAGTTCGCAGGTCGCCATTTTCCTAGTACAATTGCAGCTGTAAAGGCTTGAGAGGCGAAATTTTACATGTGTACTTTACTGTACGGTTTATGCGAGAAAAATGCTTGCCCCTTTTGGAAGCATTTTGCAACATGACACCAATGTACGTATTTGACTGCAACATACTGTAGTAGAAGTGTCAGTCTTTATTGATCATCATTCGAATTTCCGAACGAAAAAATTTATAATCCATGACCTTTAAGGGAAAAACGTTCGAAACACGTTATCACCTTTTTTCCTCAAAGAACTCACCAACAGGAGCTTCAAAAAAGTTTACTAAATCGGTCCCACAACTGCATGCCTAAGCGCGACTATCATCCTTATGAAATTTATTGCTGTGATTATCACCCCAAGAAGGCGACAGAATTAGCATCGGGTTTTATCTCCATTGTGGATTGAAACTCTTCAGAGACTAGGTGTCAACGTGTTGAACGTTATCTTTGTCCAGTTCGTTAAATATGGAGCCGAACAGTTGGATACCATAATTGCCTCAGCCCACCTACTGCCACCGCCCAACAGCAGATGCGCAAACATAAAAAACATCAATTTAAATCTTGATATCTCAGACGTGTTCTGTTTTATGGATTCGGCGCTGCTCATCCCAAGACTTCAGGGAAAAGGTATCCCAAGAAATCGAATATGTTTCAGCCCTGCTGTCCGCCTCCCTCATTCGTCATATTGGACGCCAGACTATAATGAAGAATATGATTGCCTCAGCCCCGTTGGTTCTAGGTGCTTTCACATTTCCAACAGTGGCTTGGCACCGACAGTCAATCACCTGTACGAGTATTACAGATATCCATCGATTACGAATACCGATCGATCTGCAGAGGGATGGCAGCCGTGTTGCGCACGACAGCAAAGCTTCAGATACGTTTTCATGGGAATTCCATTTCAAATGTTTTCACTGCGGAAAATGGGAAAATTGTTGCAGTTTTTTCCTTCTATCTGTTTGTCTCTTTTTTTCCTACTTCGGTCGCCTTTGAGGATCACACTCAACGGGGCAGTGATTTTAGACGCAAGTTTCCTATTTGATGCGAGTTGTAACGTTAATCGTTCGGGAACTGGATACTTGCCCATCTTGTTGGTTTCGAAGCTAGTTCCAGTGTCGTTGCTCACGTTATGTGAAATGAAATTCTGAGGAATTTAAATGCTGTCCATTTAAACGGTCGATGAAGGTGAACAGTTGTATGATCTTGAAAAATATGTTTGTAGCAATTGTGAAGAGAGAAAAGGTGAGGAGATGGAGGTGAGAGTGACAAGTTAACTAGATGTTTATGCGTTCGGAGCAAAAAAGAACATGCTAGAAGCGCTTCTTGTAGGGCGACTCAGTGCCAATGAATATAATTGCACATAAGATGATGAACAATAAAAATTACACCTTTTCTGTCAAATGAAGGAAATGTGTTAGTCCAAGCACTAATCCGGTGAAACTGTAAAAAGCTATTTTCGTGTTACTCGACAATTAAGAGGCTGTTTTACCTCAAATGCGTTTACAGCATTGGCGAACATAATTTTTCCAATACGGAAAAAAAAAGTAGAAAATCCCCTATAAAGACGTTATAGATATACTAGTACGAAATATAAAAAAAGCTTTTTTCTCATCTTTTTTTATATAATACCATAAAACCTTTTTTTAAAAACATCTTTACATTTTTCACAATTAGAAAAAAAATCTTAATCTCGAGATTGGCAAACCTGGAATATTTAAAATCGATTAAACCAAATGGTGGATGTTTTGAAAAATGGCTCGAGAAATGATACTTTTCCCTCTTTGGTTATCGGTTGTTGGTATCGTTTTTGAAAACGGAAAATGTAACCAGTTTAAAAGCACCACCTCCAGGGTGAAGGAATAGCCATTCATAGGGAGAGGGGATGTAAAAACAAAATGGGTTGGAGGCCTGGATGGGAATCTTGTTGAAATTAATGATGCTGATTGCGTCATTCTTTAGAAAGAAGCTGGATACCCAGGAAGTATCAGCGTTTCTGGAGACGCCGGTGATAGTAAAAGCAGCGACGTTGTTTTTACTTAATTTACTGACCCTCTGTCAACTGCATAGGACCGTCTGCGTTAAGAATCTGAAGTGATTGCTGTGGCTGATGCCGTTGCAGTTGGGGATGTGTCCGACTTACGCCGCTAATGCCACTGGCTGGCCCTGGGCGAATTTCTCGATGGGAACTGAAATTTATGTTGGCAGCATTGCCCGAAGGAGTATTGACTTGGATGTCTGATCCAAAGCCGAATATGACTTAAAATCGGGGGTCAGTTCGAACGAGACATTTTGTAAACTGTCAACTTGAGCTGAAGTCTTCGCTTGCTCATCCTGTCTTGTGGAGAATACAAACTATGGGGGTTCTCTATACCACATGGAGAACCAATCCACAATTTCATACCTTAATTCGACCGCTTTCAGTGCATCATTTCTACCCTTATTCCCCTTACAAGCTATTTCACCTGCAAAACATGTTTCCCAAAAGGACGCATAGCTAAACTCATTATCCTATGCAGATAATGCATAATTGAGTTTAGCATTCTTTTCGCCATACGGTAACTCCATTTCGCTAACCCATGAGATTTCCACCGGATATCGCATCATGTCGGTTAGCAACGGCATAGTCTGATCAAACGACGCGGTTGCATGATAATGCAACCGTTTAGGAAATTATCAAAGTATTTAATTTAGTTCCCATGATCAGATTTCCCTAGCCAAATCGGTGTCCTATTCACTTTCCTCAGACACGTCATTTGCTGGGGATCAATGATCTCTTTTCGCAGGTGAATAGCACCAGCTAAATTTTCCTCTCCTCCGAAATTCTGTCTCCCTACAGTTCAATGCACCCCGAGATCACCACAGACATCGCACTAGGTCAGTGGAATACCTCGGAGACTGCATTAATACACGCACTCTAAGTCAGATCAACCCCGTGCTATTATGCTTTCCTTTTGATTTCTTCATCCTTTCTATGTCCATCGACGTCGAACGAATACGCAACTACTTATCCACCTCGATAAGAGTGGGGAATTGAAGGATGCACAAGAGAGCACGATTACCATTGGTTAATCGTTGGGCGAAAGCAGAAATTACCCATCTTCATCCCTAATTCAAGTCAGTGGTTATTCAACTACCGCAGCGTGTGCACGCTGGTGCACACGCTCGAGTGAGAACTAAAAGGGAAGTGTTGTCAGACAAACGTAGTGTCCCGTTAGTCAATCGAGAAAGAGAAACGCCTTGCTTTTCAAAATAGACTACTTACAATCATATATTTGCCACGGAATGATAAATGAAGACATAACCAAAGTGTTAAAGATAAACATAAGTTAAAACAAATAAAAGAAATCCTAAAACAATTAAACTACACAACAGCGCATTTCATTTCTTTCCTTTTGGTGCTGCAATTTTTGGTGACAATAATGGAGAAGAAATTGTTGGGGGAGTTAAGTGAACTAAGTCCCCGTGTTTAGGCATAATACTTACACCCCCACAAAACCACACCGAGAAGATTTGTGCAATTTGCTGCCAAGTTCGCGGAGAAGCAGCCCACATGACCCAAGTGTAATGCTGCCGAAAGCTACCCCTTTGAGGGTGTACACTCTTTAAATGTTCCTGATGGGCCGAGAAAATTTCTACCGGATTAGCTGCGCTGATTTTCGTGGATTAACGAAGAATCAATACACCTGTAACATTACGAAAGGTGAATTATCTTTGACTACTGGATGCCTTGCCTGTTGAACAAAGTTGGACTGCAGAATTGAAACCACGCGTCGATTTTGATTTGTTACTATTTATTTTGGTTTTCTTTTGGAGTACAAAATTTAAATGAATGAGACGATTGCCGCTTATTGAGTGTGGCTTCTGTATAGATATGTTTTGGGGCTTAAAGAAAACAAATCACTGAGTTTGGCTGAGGAAACCGCTGCCGAATCTCACCTTCTCCAGATATAGTCGTTGCACCAGGCCACCAACGTCCGTAAGGAGCAAATACAGAGGTGCACACTATCTAGCAGGTTCCCCCCGTTGAACACACACAAGCTCCACAATTCCTTGCTCGTTTAAAAGAATGCAACCATAACCACACTGACGAGCACATACTTCACAACATTCTTTTCTTTATGTCCACTAGGATTAAATTATGATATAAGTTATGAAAAGTGCCACCTACCTTTGCCTTGAGCGTTGCTCCCACGTTGGCTTTCAGCAAACGACGACGTTGATCTCCAGCAGATGCACCCGATGAGATGAACTACCTTGGCTGTACAGCACTCCGCCAACAATTGTGAGGCAAACAATTATCCCCGACAGCAACACTCCGCAATCACCTTTCTCCAACAAAGTCGCCAGCAATATTCTCAAATTAGTTTCGCGGATGTAAAATCCGGTTCGAAGGACCAAATGTTTTCGTGATCGATATTCACTCGACCAGAAAAATCAAAAACAAGAGTTTTTAGTCTTAGTTCAAACACTGTGTTTTATTAATACATTGATACAATGAATTAAAAAAAAAAGACGAATTCAACTCTTCACCGCACTTAATTCTTTGTACAAAAAAAGATCACCTTCCGCAGGCATTTCTTAACAGCAACTACTTCTCCCAATTCAAACCACTGTTTTTTAATACAAAACAACAGGTTCTTCAGTTTTATCCAGTTGAAAAGCCGCCGAGGTCAATGGCCAGGGCCCCGTTTTCACTCCAACGCGCTGAAGAGAGGATTATTCAATATGGTAACAGTTCCAGTTGATAAATCTTCATTGCCTTTTTCGTTGCCTCAGAGCACACCTCGAATTCTATCCAGCGGCATGGTAAAGTTTCGACTGCAACCTTGCCACTGCATACTCTTAGGCGTTTAGTGTATGAATGTGTTTTATTTTGGAATCTTTGATTACTAAAGGCCTCAAACCAGTTGATTGTATATCGGATATAAACCTACAACATCTGAGCTGATTGGTGTTTTACTTATGTTGCTGTACTGCAACATCTTCCCGGGCTGGCGACGATGCACCAATAGTCGTCATTTCCTTTGGTGCTGTCAACGTGGGGCATGTAAGTGCCGTGGTTTGGTTGCAGTTAGTACGGATGTACGTTATTGAGACACAAATAATCTTCAATGCTTGTGTTGCTCATGAACAGATAAGGTGCAAAGGTAGGGTGGCAATAATTAATTATATTGGTTATACCCGATTCTATTAATTGGGTTAAGTTATGTATATTCGGTTATGAGCGCAGTATAGCATTATTCATGTTATCAGCGTGTGCGTGTGTGGTGTATATGTGTGTATGATAGAAGATCAAGTTGGTCATTGGGTGCCGACGTTGTAGTTGCCTTCGTTGCTATTGTAAGAATTCTACGTCCGTGGGAATTTGGAATTTAAGAGTACATGATTGGTCTGCATCATTTGATCGATCTTCATAAGACTTCCTTGCTTCGACTCCATGTTGTTCCCATCAACCGCGCTTCCGGATTGTAATCGCATGTCTGATTGTGACTTATGAGATCCACCAACCGTTTGTCGATTAGATGTGATGAGAGTAAAATGTAAATGGGATATCGTTGTTTTGGCCCGGAATCGATCTCATGATGTTGTTGTGTGATTGTCTATTCCTGGGTTCGTCTTGTTGCAGCGATTGTGCATGCTGCATCTACCCATCAAAATCCATGAAATCTTCATCGTCTTCCATAATGCCACAGAGTCATTCCCGAGATCAAGTTTTGTACGTGCCACTGGTGGTGGAGATGTTTCCTGATTAGTAGGTATTTGTGTTAAATTGGTGGCTGTTGAATCACTAACAGAATTAGGATATGTTGTAGTTTAAGGTGATGCACCGTCACTGTCGTTGAGGGCATCATTAAGATGAAAGAATTCGTTGATACAGCTACAGGAAGAGGATTTGGTTTTCTCTTCCTTTTACGTGGTTTAGGTTTCCCCATTCTAACCTCGTGTATGGGTTTGTGGGTATTCAGTTGGTACGGCAGAAATACCGGGTGCCACGGGGGCACAGGTTCACCACGCTTATCCAACGTCCTTTATATACAATTTTGTTAATATTTAAAACAAACGTTTCCACTTAGGAACACCAATTCATTTATTGTTCACAAATTTTATAAAGGTAACTTAAATGTTCGCACTACAATTTCGGTGCACAAATTTTTATAAAGGTAACTTAAGTGTTCGCACTTACAATTTCGGTGCACAAATTTTATAAAGACAACTTAAAAGTTCGTACTTGTAACTATTCTTTCGGTGCACAAATTTTATAAAGACAACTTAAATGTTATTAGCTCCTCGACCAGACCATGTCCACCGCAATCACAGACTGGGATCTCTTGGGCCGCCCCACGAGAGATGTGCATTTTAACGTGAGGGCACAACCTACCCTCACGGAATCCAATTCGCGATTAAATAAGCTCATCGAAGCGATAGAATACTACATATTCAATCATCGCTTCGATGACCATATAAGGTAAGATATCCCTTTTGCGTTTTGTTCAACACCAAAGGGGTTGAAATACACACACGATGATTGCTTCTGCTGCTCATCGTGTGCGTCCGCAAGTATGCAGACATAGCATAGGTCCCATCTAAATGTTCGCAACAGGTGCGAGTATCTCCACGGCAAAAAGAGGTTGAAATGTTTACACGATCAACGACTGCGTAAAGCATTATTGCCGATCGTGTACATTTCGCTGGTATATCCTCGCAGTCGAATTCTGATGGTAAATTTCCATTTGCGAATTCGATTACCTGGGCGTCAGCCGGATGCCCTCATGTATCGGTCGGTCGGGTGATCGATCGATGTGGGCATTCTGTGCTAAGGAAAGATACACATTTCCTGCAGGTGTGGAATATCGTACAGATATTGAACGGGCAATATTGGTTGCTTGCTTGTTAAACCAAATTGCTTTGAAAATATTGCATTTGTTGCCGCTGGAATTTCATATCGGCATGGAAGGTAAGTACACGCTTTTAGTGTATTTTAGGAAACTGTTACCTTTTGTACCTGTGAGATAAGTAGTGGCGTTCAATGGAACTGCCACGGTACTTGTTTTTACTTCTGGTTGTATGCCCTAGATGAGGTTTTTTACCTAGGTTATGGGAAGATGGTTGGTGTCGTTCAAGAGAACCGCTACAGGTTTCTCGTGCGTCTTTGTTTGCGATGGTGGAACACATTCGCCAATTTACCATTGCTGGTGTATAAACCTACAACATCTGAGCTGATTGGTGTTTTACTTATGTTGCTGTAGTGCAACAACTACTCACAACAAAGTCAGTTTCTCATAGAAGGCTATAAAAACTCGTGAGCAAATAGCACTAATATTTTTTGTCTACCACATTTTCATTTGGACTTGTTGCTTAGTTTTATTGTTTTTTTTCGAATCAAATTTCTGATAAAACACGGTCGTTTAAGCACGTACATATATTCTTGTTCTTCTATGCTTTCTATCCCACTATTTGTTCCCCTCTTTCCACACTTTAGCACGTGTAAAGTTATATTTGAAAAACAGTACATCCATACGTCCTTTCCCGGCGCTGCAATTAAGTATCTAAGCCGAGCGCTTTATACACCTTTTCGTCCTTAATTCACTGTCAACTATCATTTGCAGTTAGTTTTACGATATTTGTAAGACACTAATGAACTTATAGAAGAAATGCTCTGAAATTTTCATGAGCTTTTTTCCAACAGATGCATATTTAAGCAACCTTATCCGTCGATCGCACATCCAAGTAGTCGCTATATTGACATGAGCCCTACTGCCACTTCTCGACACCAAACTCTCGGTGTTGATCTCATTGCATATGTAACTCCCCGAGGAACGCAGCTCCTAGCAGAGTAGTAGAGTAATCAACAGAGATATCATCACCAACAAGTGACTGACAATGTCGATTCCATTTCGTCACGATCCGTCTGATCCGTGCCCGATGCCCAAAAAATGTACAGATAAATATATATACTCAATCGCTTAATTAAGACAAAGCTGCACAAGCTGCTTTGTGTTATCCAAACAGGTGGTGACGATGGTCAGGAAAATCTGGTAAATTCAACGGAAAATCAATTCAGGTTTTGAGAAAACACAAAAACAAGACAACACAAAAAAAAACTGAAAAACATGTGCAGGACGGACTGCAGTCAAACAAAAACTTAGATGCAGGTACTCGCATTCTATTGTACACATAATGAGCAACATTTATAAACAAATACCAGGAAAATTGTGGAAAACCTGAAGATCCAACAGGAAGAGCAACTAGGAACAAGATTACACTGTTATTGTTACATTGCGCCTGACCTGCTCAATAGATGGATGGACACTTCATGGGAGAGCACTGCACTCCGATACAAGACTGGTTGTAGCTGGAGAACGGACCACTGTGGCAGGATTTCATCTTCTCTTGTTGTGTCCGACATCGGCTGGCCGGTACCCTATCCTGTTCGTCCATCTGTGCCTATCAAGTCGCAGATTTGTTCGAGGCATTGTGTCGAGAAAGAATGAAGAATCTTTTCTTATGGTTCTCCATTTAATGAGGTGTCTTCTGGAGTATAGGGTAAACAGGTGACAAAGTGGATATGTTTGGTTTCGTGTAGCCGTTACTTACACTGAATGAAGTAGTTAAATAACTTGAATTTCATAAGATAACAAACCCCAATGATTGATTGCGATGAAAAACTTGGGAAATCAATTATATCAATCATTAGTCGAAGGCGCGTATCGGTTGTTCTGTAAATAGAGGGTATGAACATTTTGGATTAGAAACTATCTGCGGTATGATTTTGAAAGTTGTAGAACAGCTTCGCAATGAAATTATTCCAGTTAGAAATCCGGGAAACGAAGAACTGCAATTCGATAGACTTCAGAAAAGAACAACCACAGAGTCGCAGAGTAATATGGTGGCTCATGAAAATGTGATGTTTCTAGATAGGTACACGTATTTTAATTTCTTACGGACGTAAGATAGTCAATTATGCTTATATGGCAGCGTAAAGAAAGATTTTTAAGAGAGTTGGAGGGAATTGACATCACTAATTAAGGGCTGGAACAAATTTGTAAGCACATCCCGTTTCGTTTTTAACAAATGATGATTGAACGATGGAGATACAATCATCAACTTCTTTTCCATCGTATATGCATGTGTATTCAGTGTGGTGCCATATCCGAAGGAAAATTCGATCATCTGTTTGTTTTCTAACGCATTTATTCAAGAAAAATATTAAATATTTTACATATTTATATTAAATGATAAACCTAATTGCAGAATATTATGTTTTATAATCTAATTTCCTCGCTCTTGACGGACAGCCCATATTTCACATACTTTTTGTACTCAGTGTTGGGTCCTAAGGCGGAGGAGACGGCGCAGTAATCGTGCCTTGCCTCTTTATAGGGAATCCCCCGATGTTTCTATCTCCTGACGGAAGTCCTTTTCATAGTCGACATTGAATTTTTTTTTTTTTTTTACATTTCTGTATTTATTGACCATAAATGATTTGTTACAATAAGTAATACAGATAACTTATAATTAGCTTAGCTTTAATCGTTTACACATACTTGCTAGTACATTTTTCAAACATTATTATAAAGTTACATATTTCATGGGTGGACAAGATAGGAGTAGGTGGGGCTTCCTGGAAAAGGTCAGAAAACCAGGAGTCGACATTGAAGATTTTGTAAATGTATGAGGGTAGGCGAATCATCGTGATTGTGCAATTTAATCAGTTCTTATTGCCGGCCAATGCGTTTTTCGAACGGCTCATACGTCCAGTCAGCTCCTTTTAAATAAGTAACTTCCTTACGCAGATCCTGCGAGCGCTTCAGGTGACTTTCGGTAGTTGAGCCTTGTATCAGGGGGATTATCCAGATACACCACTGTAGTTATCGTGAAAACCTCGAGGCCAAATTAACTCGAGGAACGGTGAACGAATCCGGAGATCCGGAGACACCAAAGACAAGAAAACAATTTTTGCCTCGCTATGAACTCTTTATTTTTTTTTGTGATGTGGTTCTATGTCGCGTACGGCCAGGGGTTCGGCCTTTGAAATTCAACTAATGATCGACTTATATTTTGTTGGCCATAGGTTCGGCCTCGGAACTTTAACTGATCACGAAATTGAAATTCACTCCCCTTTTATAGATTTTTTAGTTGAGAATTGTCAACTATTTTATGGTCAAAATTCCCAGAAACACACATAAGAGTTTGCGTTTCAATTTGAGTTGTGTTCTGGGAATTTGTTAGAGGCTTTAGTTGGATGGGTTCTAGGAAGGGAAATCATGAAATGCGTTTTGAATTTAGCATTTCATGATTTTTTAGGAATTGAGTCAATGTACGATGAATTAACTTTTGGTTAAATTCGTTGTACATGTGTACAATGTACTCAATATGGGATTTGAAATGAAGCAATGGAAAATTTGGGATTTGGGTTTATTATGTGGAATTGAATCAATGAGTGATAAATTAACTTTGGGTTAATTTATTGCTCATATGATTCAATATGAAATTAGGAAATTTAGGAATTGATAATATTGGGGATTTGGATAGGGGTAGCGATTTAGGATCGCTACATCAGTAATTAGTGCCTTTCAGTCGAAAGTAATTGATTGTGTACAACCGGTTTAATAAAAAAACAAATACATGGATTAGAAAAAAATTGGATGAAATTTGTTCTAATTGATACTTAGTATTTTTGTTGTAATTTAAAATATATGACGAGTGCATTAGAAGCTGAATTTCTATCCAGTGTAGTACGTAGATTTTCGCGTGCATACAAAAAATTATTCAATTTATATTGATAATTGGTACTCACGTGACGCCTTCACTTACTTGACGCTGTTCCTACCGCCTTTTCTTGTCCGCCTTTATTATAATGAATTCTCAATATTGTAGCGAGCTTAGGGTTCGCTGGATTGATTATTTCTAGTAAATAAAAGCCGTTAAATCGATTTTTAATTTAATTAATATACCACTCAACGATTTTCTTTTCTATCGCTTGCTTCGCTTTTTCTCTTCCTTTTTTATCTGTCAGCATCAGCTGTCTCCGTCTTTTTATCGTTTCTCACATTCTCATTTCGTTTCCGTCCGTTCTTGGATGTTCTAGTCTCCAGTTTTCCAGTACTTTATAGAATATTCCAGTGCTTGTTTTGGACTTTCCCCAATATTCCAGTACTGACTGTCATATGCGTCACACTACCCTCCACCTAGATTAGATCGTCCCGAACTAAGTTCACTGGTCTTCCGGGTTAACAAAAATCGCCAGTCGGTCACGATGTACCACTTTCATTTTGGCGTTCGGTCTTCGCTGAATCCTATAGACAACGTCGTTAATTCTTGTGAGGACCTTATACGGTCCTTGCCAAGGTTGCTGCAACTTCGGGGATCTTCCTCTTTGCCGGTGAGGGTTGTAGAGCCACACGTTATCGCCTGCATTAAATCCGAATGCGTTGGCTCGAACGTAGTACCTTGTTTTCATCCTGTCCCTTGATACCTTGATTTGCTTTCGAACCAAATGATGAATCTCGTCGAGGCGATTTCTCCATTCGGCTACGTAGTCTTCGGTCTTATCTATGGCGTCTGGAGGTATTCCGAATCGCAGATCGGCTGGTAATCGTATCTCTCGTCCAAATATAATTCTTGCTGGAGAATGGCCTGTCGTCTCGTGATTAGCCGATCTATAACTCATGAGAAATATAAAGACATATCTGTCCCAGTCTCGTTGGTGATCACTGACGAGCTTCGATAAGTGTTCTTTCATTGTTCGGTTGAACCCTTCGACCATTCCGTCTGACTGCGATTGTAAGGGTGTAGTCCTGGTTTTTTTGCGCCCAGTGCCGCACAGATGCCTTGAAATATCTGTGATTCGAAATTTCGGCCTTGATCGGAATGAAGCTCACAGCGAACTCCATATCTGCTGATCCAATTATTGATAAGCTGCTCAATAACGGTTGTTTCTTCTTGGTTTGGAATTGGAAGGGCTTCCACCCACTTGCTGAAGTAATCCATGATGACCAACATGTATTTGTTGTTGTCGTTGGTTCTTGGAAATGGTCCTGAGATATCAATCGCAATTCGCTCGAAAGGGGCACCCACGTTGTACTGCTTCATAGCGCTCCTTGGTTTTGCTGGTGGTCCTTTGGTCGCAGTGCAAGTTGTGCACTTCCTACACCAAGACTCGACGTCATCTCTCATGTGGAGCCAGTAAAATCGAGATCGTAATTTTGAAAGTGTCTTATTAACTCCCAGATGTCCACCGAAGGCCCCGTTGTGCATTTCTGTTAGAACATCTTTCACTTTTGATGGTGGGACTAGAATCTGCATTCGATGGGATTTTCCGTCCGCGGCTCCCCATTTACGCTTAAGAATACCATCTTCCACCAGCAAGGAATTCCATTGTGCCCAATATGCCTTAAATGTCCCACTCTTGTCGGAAATATTGTTCCAAGTTGGCCACTCGTTCTTTTGTTTGTATTCCAGGATTAGCGACATATCTTCATCTTGAAGTTGAGCTGCGCGTATAACAGGTCAATTGAAAAGTCCTCGGCCTTCCATAGTAAAACACATTTTTTTGGCAAAATTCGTTTTTTTTATTCAACATAATTCCCTTCGAGGGTGATACACTGATTATAGCGACCCTCCAACTTTTCGATACCTTTTTTGTAGTACGATTTGTCCTTTGCTTCAAAATAGCCCTCAGTTTCGGCGACCACCTCTTCATTCGACGAAAATTTCCTCCCAGCGAGCATTCTTTTGAGATCTGAAAACAGGAAATAGTCGCTGGGGGCCAGATCTGGAGAATACGGTGGATGCGGAAGCGATTCGAAGCCCAATTCATGGATTTTTGCCATTATTTTCACTGACTTGTGACACGGTGCATTGTCTTGGTGAAGCAGCACTTTCTTTTTCTTCAAATGCGGTCGTTTTTCGGCGATTTCGTCCTTCATACGGCCCAATAACGCTGTGTAATAGTCGCTGTTGATGGTCCTTCCTTTTTCAAGATAGTCAATGAAAATTATTCCACGCACATCCCAAAATACAGACGCCATAACCTTGCCAGCCGACTGTTGCGTTTTTCCACGCTTTGGGGTGGGTTCATCGAGTGCAGTCCACTCGGATGACTGTCGATTGGACTTCGGAGTGAAATGATGGAGCCATGTTTCATCCATTGTCACATATCGACGCAAAAACTCGGGTTTATTACGCTTGATCATCTCCAAACACTGCTCCGAATCATCAACTCGTCGTTGTTTTTGGTCAAAAGTGAGCTCGCGCGGCACCCACTTTGCACAGAGCTTTCTCATACCCAAATATTCGTGAATGAGATGATGTACACGTTCAGTTGATATCTTTAGAGTGCCTGCTATTTCATTCAATTTCAATTTACGGTCATTCAAAATCATTTTGTGGATTTTTCTAATGTTTTCGTCGGTAACAACCTGTTTTGGGCGTCCACTGCGTTCACCGTCTTCGGTGCTCATTTCACCACGTCTAAACTTAGCATACCAATCCTTGATGGTTGATTTTCCTGGGGCGGCGTCTGGAAACTCGTCATCAAGCCAAGTTTTTGCTTCAACTGTATTTTTTCCCTTCAAAAAGCAATATTTTATCAACACGCGAAATTCCTTTTTATCCATTTTTTTCACAACAGAAGTTGCTTCACTCAAAATACTATAATTCACAAACTAATGATCCGACATCTGTCAAATTTATACACGCGTCTTTTAACGGTTGGGGCTAACTAAAAATCATATGGATTTAATTCTAGTGCCGCCATCTATGTGTCACGCCGGGGACTTTTCAATTGACCTGTTAGCATCACCCCTCCACCCATCTAGTACTTCTACTTGTACATTTCGCAGGTCGTACGCCTCTTCTTTCTCTTCCGCTCTATGACAATGTTTACAATCTGGCTTACATGGGCTTCTTGATAGAGCGTCAGCGTTATTATGCACCTTCCCTTGACGGCGGGAAATATGGAAATCGTACGTTTGAAGTTGTTCGATCCATCTAGCTATTTGTCCTTCCGGATTCTTAAAATTTAGCAACCATTTCAGGGCGGCATGATCCGTCCGAAGGTGGAATCGACGTCCGTAGAGGTACTTATGGAAATTCTTAACGGCTTCTACGACAGCCAGCAGTTCCTTTCTTGTTGCACAGTAGTTTCTCTCTGGCTTAGATAGAACTCCACTATTATATGCGACAACTCTCTCTTTACCATCGACTTCCTGTAACAACACTGCTCCAATTCCTGTGTTACTTCCATCAGTATCCAATATAAACGGGCGATCCGATCTTGGGAATGTCAATGTTGGAGTGTTACATAACTCGGCCTTCAATGTGTTGAATGCTGCCTCACATTTGTCCGTCCAATTGAATTTCTTGTCTTTACCCGTTAGTTTGTGTAGGGGTTTAGCCACATTGGCGAAACATTTAACAAACCGTCGGTAATACGTGGCTAGTCCCATAAAGCTTCTCAACTGTTGCTTATCTTCTGGAGTAGGCCACTCTTGGACAGCTGCTATCTTATCAGGATCCGTTTGGACTCCTGCAGATGAAATGATGTGTCCCAGGAATTTTACTCTCCTTTGGAAGAGTTCACATTTCTTCGAATTGAGCTTTAAGTTGGCCTGTCTTAGTCGTTCGAAGACGGAGCGCAGATTATTGATGTGTTCTGGTAAACTCCTTCCGACAACGATGATATCGTCCAAGTATACGAGACACGTCTTCCATGTAAATCCCCGTATAACACTTTCCATTAGTCGTTCAAACGTTGCTGGAGCATTATATAATCCAAAAGGCAGCACGTTGAATTGATAAAGTCCGTTTCCGGTAGTAAACGCTGTCTTCTCCTTGTCCTCCTCCTTCACTTCCACTTGCCAGTAACCTCTTTTTAGGTCCAATGTTGAAAACCACTGAGCTCCAGAAAGGGTATCCAGTGTGTCGTCGATTCGAGGAAGTGGGTAACTGTCTTTCTTCGTAACGTCGTTTAACCGGCGGTAGTCGACACAAAATCTAGTTGTCCCATCCTTCTTCTTGACGAGCACTACCGGCAAAGCCCATCGGCTCGATGATTTCTCGATGACTCCTTGCTCTTCCATATCTCGAATCATGTTGCCTACTTCTGATTGTTTAGCCAACGGTAGTCGACGAAGTGGCTGCCTTATAAGTCTTGACTCACCCGTGTCAATGCGATGTTTAACTATACCGGTGCGTCCGAATTTATCATTTCCTGTCACAAAAATATCAGTAAAATCGTTCAGCGGTGATTCAACGCTTGTCTTTTCTTCGTCTGTTAATCCGATTTTCTGGGGCATAGCCTATTAACCACAGCCGATGCACCAGAGGGCTGTTGAATTGAATGGTCCTCTCCCCTTGTCTGAATTGAGCTTATCACTGACACGGGTGCACATTCTGCGATTACCTCTCCTTTTCTTATTGCGATCGGCTCCTTGGACGCATTTAGTACTCTGACGGGTACGATGTGCTTCTTCGCATCGATAAGGGCTTTCCCAACAAGGATGTCCCCCTAACGCTGATTTTGTACGGCCTTGGTGATGTAAAATCGATTGTCCCCGGGATCACTCTCGAGACTGGTCCAAATTACCGAGCCCGAACGAGCTGGGATCTCATCCTCCTCACGCACATAACATTTCGATCTTCGCAATTGTTCGTCCTGCAATGTAATAGCAACCTCCAAGTTACCAGTACGCAGTGTTCTTTGCCCGATATCTAGAATAACTTGCTGCTCCTTCATGAAATCCATTCCAAGAATGCTTTCGTCCGTAATATCGGCGACCAAAAATTTGTGGGAGATGCAAATATTGCCCAGCGCTATTATGCTCACGACTTCTCCATAGACTGTAGAGCATTCTCCTGTAGCAGTCCTCAAGGCGTATCTTCTATTTTTATTAAGGGCAATTTGGCCCACGACGTCCGGCCGAATTATGGATCTCGTTGCTCCAGTGTCGATTGTTACTGTTGTCGTCCTTGCATTAACAATCGTAGTTATAACCAAACTTTGGTTATCCCGTTGGAGTTGTGATACAGTTACGATGCTGGGGCTGCACATTCCACCAGGCAACTTTCGCCCCGTAAAGTTTGCCCTTACAACTTTCCCGAGCTATTAGCCTCAGTCCGTTGATAGTCTCCTCCTATGATTAGCGCATGAACAACAATTCTCACGTGACGTTTCATTCGTTCGTCGACGTTTCCTACAGCCAACAGAGATGTGGCCGACTTCGCCGCATGTCCAACACTTCATATCAGGTCTCGGGGTTCTCCGTTGTACATGCCCGATTCTTTGGCAGGAACATTCCTGGACGGATGTTTCTCGGACTCTATACGTACTCCTGGTAGCCAGTTTAGCAGATTCATATGCCAATGCGAACGCCAGTATTTCATTAGTCGCCTTCTTTCCCGCCAAACGAACGGCCTGTTGCAAGTCCCGATCTTGGAGTGCGTTTGTGAATGCATCCATTGCTACCTCGTTCAGAAATTCCTTAGTCATATTTGAATAAGACAAGTTTGCCAATCGCTCAATGTCTGCCTGCAACTGTTGAAGATTTTCTCCAGGTTTCTGCATTCTGCTCCGTAGTTACATGCGGTAGACCTGCTGCATGTGGTTGTCGCCATACCTAGCTTCAAGGCCGTCTCTTATCGCTTGGAAATAAGTTTGCTTCTCTGCTGGTATGGTTTGTAGCAATTCTGCAGCCGCCCCGCGGAGTGACAAGATTAGTGATGTTGACTTTTGCTCATCCGACCACTTATTATAATTGGCCGCGGCGTCAAACTGACGTATAAATACGGAGAAGGGTCTGCGGGACTTTTCAGGGCCCGAAGAGCCATGCATCGCTCGATCCCCACCATTTCCAGCAATGCGAATTATCTTGAAGTCGAATCTTCAGCAAGATTATACAACCTTGCTACGGCCTTAACAGCCAACCAATTTGCTGGAATTAATTCTGTTATCCCAAAGGATAACCGACATGAATACCTTATAGCCAGCTTACCTTTCTTTGGGGTTCTTCCAAACCCCTTTCTCCACGATCATTCCTGAAAACATTAAGTCCACGGCAAGGATTATCACCTAGCCGTGGCATCAAAAATTTCACCCTCGGGCATGCATCACATTGAATCATTCCGTTTATGATCCGTACCATATCTCCATCGGCTCGGCGTTTGAGCAATTATAATAGATAAATACTAGCTGGCCAGCGTAATTGTTGACATAGCTGAAGCCAATGGTTTCTTGCTACGGTTCATATCCATTTATTGCCCCAGTCCCAAGGTTCGCAACACTTGCGACCAATTTCCTTTGTCGGTTATCTACCGATCATGGGATTTGGGCACTAATATGATTGACGTTAGACAATCATAACCCAAATCATGCTAACGATGCTCCGGCCTGTAAAACAAACAATAGCTACCATAGCCTAGGTCATAGGCGAGCAAACCATCGGTTTGCTTATCGCCACGAAAACTCTATAGCCTACAATGGCATTAGCATGAACGCCTAAGTAAACGCGATGTGCATATCATCGTGACCCTTGAAATAGCGTTTTTGTGTATCTTGAAAAACCTATTTCGTTCTCAGGCGCAGGTCATCAAAGATTTATGGCCCTCGAAATAGCGTTTCTGTTTATTTAAGACACAGAAACCTATTTCTCCCTTCGGCGATTTTTCGCCATCGCATATCTCCATAATACCAATTCATTGCACCAGCCCATGTTTATTTAGGTGCATTTTCGTCGTTGTCGATATACAGGCTGAAGGGCAACGTACATGTCCCATACGGACACATATAGAATCCTCCCACACCAATGTAATCCACACCGTGAATCTGGCAGATATGGATAGTTTCTGGAGTCAGATATTAACCTTACAACCAGCAACACGTGTCGGGATCGTTGCGTTGAAGGAGTCGATAACGACCACTTTTATAATATTATTTCGAGTCGGTCGGAATGCACAAGAGCGCGAAACAGAACCATTTGTCGGTAAACCCATAAGCGGTGTCGTGACTATATCCGGGTTAACAAATAGAGTACACCGGTGTAAGAATTAAACGATTCTTTTTAAGCACATTAAGATTTTTTTGTGAAACAGTTCGTCCAAGGCCGCATTTGGTAAAATCCAATAATTGTGATACCATTAAAGTTACCTTAAATAAAAGACAAACATTAAATCAACACCACAATTCTAGTGTTTCTGTTATTACATTCTTCGTTGGCGGACAGTTCCAGTGTTTTATTTATTGTTCCTTTGTTTCCCGCGGTGGTTCTTTTTATTGAATAAGCGTCCATGTTGATGCACCTAGTAAAAACTAGCCACAGGTCCCGTTCCATCGAAGGTTGGCGGCTGCATCCTTATATCTTTGTAGTCATGTTGATTGCTAGGCGATGTCTTATTTCTCTCAACACACTCAAGTCTCTTTTCGATTCGCGTTATTTCATCGGTGACTTTTAGATCCAGATTTTCTACTTCGTTTCGAATTTCTTCCTTAAAGTGTTGAAAATTACATTTCATCCACTGCGCTTGGGCATCCAACTTTCCCTTTTGGGCGTCGAATTTTGAATTTACGGTGTCGAATTTTGCATTAACATCTGTAGCTTGTGCGTCCAATTTTATTATCATCATCCTGAACATCTCCGAAATGTCCAAGTGTGGCCAACTCTTCTCCGTTACATTGGCACCAGCTTGACTCGCTGTTTCTTCTCCATCCGGGCAGTCTGGCGCAATCCCAAAAACATATGTGTCAACATTAATACCCTCTTCCTCCATTGCTGCTTGTAGGCGCTGTCGAAGAATTCGCTTCTGTCCTCTTCTATCCAAATTCCTGACATCTGACATCGTCACAACACACTTTCACAGCTTATTTACTTCACCAATAATCAATCCCACTTCTGACACCAATTGTAGCGAGCTTAGGGTTCGTTGGATTAATTATTTTGAATAAATAAGAGCCGTTAAATCGATTTTTAATTTAAATAATATAACAGTCAACGATTTTCTTTTCTATCGCTTGTTTCGCTTTTTTCTCTTCCTTTTTTGTCTGTCACCATCAGCTGTCTCCGTCTTTTTATCGTTTAGTGCTAATGTCCCCCATGGCTTCCTTATTTCGCCCGCTTTATTTCTTATATATATCAATCACCTCTTGTCCAAGAGTAGCTCATTATTTATCCAATAATGGGATGCTCGACCGAACCTATCAGGTTTCGCACACCAGCGGTAGCTTATATCGAATTGGTTCAACGCCGATCCAAATAACATACACCAACAGAGATTATGTTATTTAACGAAGCCACATATTCCACATAATCCTGAGAAATATGAATTTATTTTAGATGCTGTGTTCTCACAACGCATTCCTATCTATTAACACCTTTTTTTCCAAACCCAATTAATGCGCCATAAAACGAACCACATGTTCGTTTACCACTCATCAACATCTCGGATCATAAGTGCATATGTGCAGATCCTTTATCTATTGTCTCCCACCGAAATGCATGGGAAATCTTTTTGTTCCCTTTATCATCATCATCATCGGCACTACAACCGGCAGCCGGTCTTGGCCTTATTTAGCAAGTCCTGAGGCTTGTTAAATTTTCCATAATGATTTGTTTTTTTCCGGGCAAGGTCATTAGTCTTGCGCCGGAGGCTCCCCGACGGGGAATTGAACCCCGGTCTCCCGCGTGGCAGGCGGGCATACTAACCACTATCCTATCGAGGAGCCTGTTCCCTTTATAAAGATCCCAATCCCGAAAAATAAAAGAATGGAATTGGCGTATGATGTGTGAGGACGCCAATAAATCAATTAAAATTAATAAAATAAAATTAAAATAAATTACCATGTTAGTCTCAATTGGCGTCCAAGGAGTAAGGACGCCAATAAACCGAAATCAAATTTATATCCATTCAATTAAAATCAGTTTCTTAATAGCATGACGTCGGTAGCATTATTCTTTGAGGATAGTGTCGAGTTTTTCAATTATGAACATTACATTTACACGGACGATGTGTTTCGCACTGGAAAAAAAGAATTTAACTCAATATAAAAATCAATTGCGAATAATTTCTACGTTATGGTGTATTGATCATTTTCCAAATCGAATCTACGCTAGGTTTACAGTGTTGTAACTCGTGGAGTTTAACATATAAAATTAAATAAATAAAAAAGTTAACAGTTAGTGCAATTTAAAAACGAACAGACCAAAATAAAGAATTAAAAATAATAAAACAAGACCAAGACAAGACAGTTAAAACAAAAAACCTGAAATCAAAGAAACAAAACAAAACATAATAAACGAATACACAGTGCAGTGAAGAGCGAAAAAAATATAATTCGCAACCAAAAGAAGAAAAATATATCACCTCGGTCGCAAGTGTGAAAATAATAACTAACAATACATTGATCGTTAAGTAATTAATTTTTAATCATCATTTAGCGCGAGTGTAAGACTGACTCTTAGTTCGGCGATAGGCGAGGTCGAGTCAGGTTACGGAGAAATCCAGTTGGGTCGTGGTTCATATAGCAGACCGCCATCGTTTTTTTAAATGAAAACAAACCGGAGAGCTCTAGCATAAACACGGAAGTAGAAAATCACGCAACAACAAACAAAACAAAAGGTGCTCTCCGTAGGCGCTCCATTGTGACGCGAAGTAAACCACGAAATTAACAATGGAGAAAAGAGAACAGCAAATGGAAGAGGCAGTAACAGCCCCCCCCCCCCCCCCCCAACCACCTTTCCAACTTTAACATGTATGGGGCAAAAGATGCATTCGCTTCTCTTGCATCCTCAGAGTCTGAGGATGAATAAGAGCAGGTAAGTGAATTGGGGGCGAAACTTGCGATGGCAAGAGCCTGACTAGAAGCGAGATGCCGGAAGAAAAAAATAGCGGCGCCGAACAGCCGTACCCAAAAGTCGGCCAACAGCAACTATCTCAACATCAACATCAACATCAAAATCCACATCAAATTCAACATCAACATCAACATCAACATCAACATCAACATCAACATCAACATCAACATCAACATCAACATCAACATCAACATCAACATCAACATCAACATCAACATCAACATCAACATCAACATCAACATCAACATCAACATCAACATCAACATCAACATCAACATCAACATCAACATCAACATCAACATCAACATCAACATCAACATCAACATCAACATCAACATCAACATCAACATCAACATCAACATCAACATCAACATCAACGTCAACATCAACATCAACATCAACATCAACATCAACATCAACATCAACATCAACATCAACATCAACATCAACATCAACATCAACATCAATATCAACATCAACATCAACATCAACATCAACATCAACATCAACATGAACACCAGCATCAACAGCTACATCAACAGGAACTACCAACACAAAACCGCCCACCGAAACAGCAAGCAGCACAGCATCAACAAATCAACAGCAACAACACAAAAATAAAGATGCCACCAATGAACACCATAGATATTGTGTGTAAGGAATTGGTAAGTCTCTGTAAGCTGGCTATAGGAAACAATTTTGTTGTTAAAAGACTGACAGGTAACCATGCCATTCAAACCTATGCGGTGGCAGACCACGACAAGAGTAAATAGGTTTTAAAAAGAGACACCACGAAATTTTACTCGTTCACGCCGAAACAAACGAAGAGCGTAACAGTTCTATTAACGGTCGTCGACCATAAAATGGAACCGGAGGCTCTGCTCGAAATGCTTCAAAAGCTGAAGCATGAAGATCTTGAGGTTACTGCGGTGAAACTCTGCACCACAACCAAGGCAAGAAGAGGAAACCGGAAGCTACCCTTCTTTATGGTCCAATTAACACCCGCCAGTGGAATTGGTGACCTAAGAAAAATTATAGGCTTGGATCATCAAATTGTCACATAGGACAAATTAGAAAAAGCAGAGACATCCTGCAATGTGCCCGCTGCCAAAGGTTTGGTCACGCAGCGGCGAACTGTGAAATGCAGAACCGTTGCGTAAAATGCGGAAAGGAGCATAAGGCAGAAGAATGCCCTCTGGGAAAAGAAAGGGTAGAAGACAAAGCCCTTCTAAAGTGCGCAGTGTGTCGGAATGAGGGATGTCATACATTCCGAGAAATAATGGCAAGAAGTGTGGTTCGGCAAAAAAACACAGAGCCAACTCGTACTACAACAATGCCCGTAACATCGCAGCGGTCGTACGCACAAGTTGCGTTGGGTGGGAGAACACCAAATCGGGCTACAATACTGGTAGCCACAAGTACTCCCACACAGACTGAAACAACATCGCAAGCAGACGTGTTCACGGTCCTCCTCAATTTGCAGAGACAGATGACACAGCTGCAAAGTCAAATAAACGAGATCTACTCACACTTGCCCAATTGATATAAGCCGTCCAACCAAAACATCAATCAAAGCTCTTGTCGTGAATGTAGATTCACTAATACGAACTGAGAGAAGGGGTAATCTTTTTAACATGTTGCAAGATGAACAATCTAATGTACTTCTGGCGGGGGAAAGAAAGTTAAAGCAGAGACACAAAATATGGCATAAAAACTGGAGAAGTGCGCAGGGTCCGGGTGCTGGAAGCCTGTATCGCGCACATTCCCCTCCAGCAAGGAAAGGGTTTGTATGCGACTGCGGTCTATGAACCTGAGGAGCACCAACATAACCTCTTTATAGCAGAGCTCGAGACACTCTTCCGATACTTACAATTACACTTGGACAAAACTATTTTATCCTAGGTGAAGATATGAACGCCAAGCATAAAAATTGGAGTAATTATGTATCTAATGGCAGAGGAAATCAGTTGGCTGGTTGGTTAGATATCATATAGAATATAGAACTGACCTACTAGCTACGGAATATCCATCGTTCCCTAGAGGTAGATCGTTCTTAGATATCTGGCTTATTCACTCACGACTGAGACTACTTAACACCAACAGACGAAACAGAAACTGTTTACGGACAATTGAATACGACAGTGACCACTGTGCATTCACGGCAGTAATTGAGGTTCCGAACGATCTAACAGATCTGGAGAAATTCATGATCCAGCAACCCTACAACTACGGGGCAATGCGATGGCCACCGTTCACCAGATCATTAACAAGAGAACTTCTTTCGAATGACTTTAATCTGCCAATAAACAGAAACCTGACAAATGACGAAATCGACAAATACATTCAACAAATGGACGAACCCGTAAAACGCACAATGAACAAAACAATTACCAAAATAACAGTTACAGATCAAATAAAGATGTACAGAAACACAACAATAAACGCACTCCACAGGAAAAAGAGCAGACTGCTATCAAAACTAAAACAATCACACAGACAGTTTACACACAGACAAGACCAAGAGATAATATCACTGAAATCCCGATTAAAAAATCTCCAACAGTTACTTAAAACGAACTACAGATTAGTAACAAATTTGTATTGGAACAACAAAATTCGAAGTATAAAAATTAATAACCCGAATATGTTCCCACGAATAAATAAAATATTCAGGAGAAATAATCGGAACGAGATTCGGTGTCTCCAAATTCCACGTACTGATGTAAACAAGCAGCTTCTAATCAACACTGGCATAGATACAGACAACGCGATCCTCAATAGTGAGCTCTTCGTGATCGAGGCGAACGCTGTGGGAGCTCTCTTTCAGGAAATGTACAAGGTGAATTAAAGCATTCACCGAAATCACGACTTGGAGGACAGAGTTCTACTGAATCACCTGCACCTCCGAAATGAAATTTCACTATGGCAATCGGAGAATCCCAGTTTTACCGAATTCAGTGACGTTAATGTCACTTGACATTAATGCCAATGGTGTAGGGGTTAATAGCTATTTAATTGCTAGGGAAGGAATCCATAGTACCTTCGACTCATTAAAAAGCAAAAAGTCAGTGGGAATAGATGGAGCATCTAACATCGTACTCAAGAACCTGCCCCCAATGGCAATAGATATATACACGGTCCTGTTTAACAACGCGTTGAATAATGCATATTTTCCGCGCTTTGGAAAACGGCAATCATACAGCCCATGCCAAAAAAAGGGCAAAGACTGTACAAACCCAATGAACATGCGTTTGATAAGTTTACTCCCAAGCATCAGTAAAGTATTAGAAAAAACATTAACAAAGCTCTGCTAAAATGAGTAGACGACAACAACATTATTCCGAATAACCAGTTTGGCTTTAAAACGGGTCAGGAAACCTCACATGCCGCAGCTAAACTGGTCTCCGACATACAACGAAATAAATGTAAGAACCAATGCACAGGTGCCTGTCTGATCGACTTGGGAAAAGCCTTTGATATCGTCTATATCGAGGGGTTATATTTTGGCGGATTTGAATGTCGTTTTCAAATGTTTGATGATGCAGTGTTCCGCCGAACACTGTTAACCGCAGAGGAAAATACACAAGCGGGGCAAAACACGGTGGCGAAGGAAGCGACGAACTACCTTTAGGTGAACCAGGTCTGTTTATTTTACATAAATAAAACACGAACTATTTTTAGCGTACACTTTTGTTTATTAACATTGTTTATAATTCCGAGTTTACATCAAGTCACTATCCGTATTAAGTATTCCTGACGCTTTTACTGTAAGTTAACTTACGAACTTTGGACACACGTTAACTCGCCATTCTCTTTAATTTTAACTTTTAAGTCGCGGTAACTTCTACTAGTGTATTCGTCTCGCGGTTCGATCTCCTCGGTCGGGTTCACTGTCCTGCTGCTCGACTACGCGATGCGAATCTTCGATATCGACTCTTTTGGTCCTTCAAAAGCGACGTCTCGTCCCTATGGTTATCACAATCAGACTGACTCGCTATTCTCCTCAAAAATACCCTGATACAGATCGTATCTGTATCTATATCGAAAAATTTTCTTATTCCCCTTTGCTAACAGAATTTCCGAATTTCTGTTAGCAGCATATTATCCCATCCCCGGGGATATTTCGTAGATTCCTGCTGAGAAAGGGAAAGTCATCTTGCATACATTATTCGTTGGTGAGAGCATTTCATTTTCCACGGCCTTCTGTTTGCACAGAACATCTGGCGCGCAGGACGGAGATGATTGTTCGGGCGTACAGCCCGTGGTTGCTTGCCTTTTGCAAACACAACCGAAATCCATTATATCCCTCTAATGGGTGTGAAATTTTTACAAAGGAATCGTGGAACCGGAGTATTTCCTTTGTTAGCGTTGGACTTGTAAATCTTCCGAGTTATCTTGTTGCGATAATTACGGTTGTTTACAATTCTGGCCGCGGATAGGCGATATGCTTTCTTGCGTTTAGCTGCCAGCGTATGCATCCGTTGTTATTTATCTACCGAAAATGTAATTCCTGGTAAACATCGTGCAGATGCTTAAGGTGGGAGATCCCTATGCGATGCTTTAGCTGTTGGATTTTTGGGATCTTGCACGGAATTAGAGGTGCTAATTGCCTTTAGCTACCCGAGTCTGCCTCCCTGGTTCGATTAATTTACCGAAGATATAATTCCTTGGAAACATCGTGCAGATGTTTTGGATGGAAGCTTTATGGCCTGTAATCTGGAATTGTTTTTGCATACTATGAATGGATGCGTTGACTCGATGCTGAAAGTTTTTGAACGTTAAGTTCCTTGTTTTTTTGATATCGGGTTCAACATTGTTTCAGCTTTCTATGCCCTTGTTACAGGTCTGATTAAGAGCTTTGGGGACACGTGTCTGTGGGCACGTGTAATGGATAAGGTAAGTAAGTTCCTTGAAGGTTTGGAACCTTACCTGGGCGGAATTGTGCGTTCGTAGGACGCTACAATATTACAAACTGGTCAGACATGGCATACATAACACTTTACTATATGTACTTTACGATATGTTAAAGGAAAGGAGTTTCGTGTTCAAAGGTGGTACTGGGACCTACATAAAACGTATAATATCAAGAATGGCTTGCAACAGGGAGCGGTACTTTTTCCGATTCTTTTTAACATTTATATTAGCGATTTATTAGATGCACTTCTGCAAGCTATTGCGTACGCAGACGATCTCATAATATACAGAACAGCTCCGAAAATTGAGATCATAAATAGTTTACTACAGCGAGACTTCAACAAAGTGCAGCGCTAGTGCCATGACCGGAAACTTAAGATCAACTTCCAGAAATGTGAAGCCATCCTATTTAGAACTCCATTATATAAGGCCACGAACAACACAAGGAAAACCTGGTGAGAAGGTAGTTATCGTGGGACCGCATGGAGATAAACTGGAAACCAAAAGTTTAGTTAAATACCTTGGCATCTGGCTAGACCAATATCTGTATTTCAACAGACATGTAGAGGCTGCTTTGGTCAAAGCGAGGAAAACTTTTGCTATGACAAGGAGGCTATTTCACAGTAGCCAACTTGACAGCAGGGTAAAAGTCATATGCTACATGACGCTAATCAGGCCAATGCTCATATATGGTTGTCCAGTATGGTTTAACATAGGTCCAAATTTGATGGAAAAGATTTGGGTGTTCGAAAGGAAGTGTCTCAGAACTAGTCTCAGATTATATCGGACACCGGATTCGGATTACAAAAAGTACTACTCAAATGTGACTTTATATAATGAAGCCTACATAAATAGGGTGGATAATTGTATGATCAAATTAATCAGAGGACCTAATTTTCGGGGTTTATTATCCAAACACTCTGTACTATGAGAGCGTGCGTCGCAACGGTTTTGTTCCACCAGAGGCGTTCTTTGATTTGGACATGTGTGGGAGTTCTTAAAGGTCACCTGAAGAAACCCTCATATTCGCAACTCATTTTTGCATCCTAATCACCAGCATACCAGAAAGAAGAATTCTTCATATGATACGGCATCATAAATCCCAAACCATTCGGCACGTCATAGTAAAATGCTATGTCGGACAGCTTGTTTATACAGCTGCAATAAACCGACCCGCGATTCGTTTGTCCAATCGACAAAAAAATACCGCATCCCAAGCATTATCATCGGAACTGAATCCTCTAGCATTCCCTAGTACAAACAAGAAGTCGTTTCCTACTGCGGTCTGAGAGGCCATAAACATTAAAACCAATTAGCACCTTTTCCTAATGGCGGATCATCTATTAACGCATACGCACCACTCACCACGACTGTAATGATGCCCTTATTTATTTTCAGCACCATATCTCTGATGAATTGCCCTATATGATAGGTACAATGCACAGCGTAAAAAATGATCTGTTCGATCCCTTTGTTCTTTTTTTTTTCCTCGTTTCAGGTTTCGTTTATCCTTTGCTAAATGCATCGATAAACACGGTGATGGCTACGATCACACACGCACACCACCGCTTGCCAGAGATCGCCTTCTATTGGTCCCTGGTCAAAGGAAATCTCATTTCTTTTTCACCACACCACCAAACTCACTCTAAACGAGGGTTGAATCACTTAGTCGTCTACCATCCTTCAGTGCGCGCACGTCGAGTTTTTTTTTCTTTCTTATCATCCCCCGTAGGCTGCACCGGAGTCTCACAATAATTGTATGGGTAGGTCTTAGTGCCGGCACGTAACCAACACTAAGACTAAAGAAAAACTCAAAACAGTCGAACTACCCGTGAAATGCCCTGAGACGTAATTTTTTTTTTGTCAATCTACATGCGTTCAAGACCAATGCCCATCAAAGTTTCCTAATCTTCTTCTCCTTGTTTTTTCTACATTGACATTGAAAGGGTATTGAGAAATACCTTTTAGATCAGCGTATTATAAAATATATCTACCTAGGGACCGGGCTCAATGAATAAAGTTGTTAGTTATGCTCTAGGTCCAGGCTTAACTGTGCAAGAATGCAGTTAATAAATAGTAATAAATCAACTTTCCTGTAATACTCAATTCCGTCTTCGTCACGTAGGTTGTATCTTTTCGTATTAAAGAAGAATCTACTTGATAGGCGCATTTATTGGAACACCCAAATTTAATTATCTAGGGTTCGAAGTTGGATCGCGTTGTTTGCTGAAGAAATGAAATTGCTTTCAAAAGTTGGCGTGCGGCTAATAAAGTTACCCATAAAAACCTATTATAGGTGAAGAATTACGAGGTATTCACGGATACCGAAGACCAGATCTTAATTCCACTACTGAATAAACATACCCAATTCAGCAATATCTCTCAAATAAACTCCTCCTGTATAAACTCGCCAATTAGTCGACCGTGAAATACACAATTCAAGTAATGAACTTTAAATAAAAGGATAGGAATGATGATTTAGTGAAGACTTTATACAATAATTACAATAATTGAGGGAAATAAAATTCAGTTTATTGCCTAACCTAGTATTCCACTAACAGAACCACAAACCTGGTTTCAGTGATTGCAATTAGTTAATGTTAGCACCACACACGGCCTATAATATCAGCAGCTACTTATAGTTAAATAATAAAGTTATAAAAATCGCAACTAAATAAATCTTCTACGTACCCAGCTATTGCAAAACAATTTTGCACCACAGTGAGTACCACATCCTTTCAATTAATTCAGTAATGGGCACTAAACTTCTGCCGCCACAATCACCCCCTCCCAACACAAACAACAGTGATTCTCGTTTTATTGGCTTCAGCTTTTATAACAAATAATATGAGCACTAATCTCTGCGCTCGTGCCCATTATTCGCCAACTCGTGTGGAGATTCGAAGTTACCCAAAAGGAAGCGGCAGCATTTTTAAAACTTTTTTTTTAGTACCCGAAGCTATAAAAATGTAAAACAAAAACCACACAATGCTTTAAGTGTTGTTACTGCTGAGCCAAGTGACCACCATCGGGAAGATGGTAATATCCCAAACGTTGGCTAGATAAAATGAACATTCTCATCACGAATCTTATCTCCAGCGGCAGGCATGCTGTGATTACTGCTAAAAGATATTTCCATCGATAGGTAGCAGTGACCAATGCAAAGACAACGCGGAAGACACCTTACCCACTAATTTCATTGCAACGGTGATTTAGGAAACACGTTCTTCGTGTAGCCAAAAGTATTTTGTCTCTATCCTCGACTTGCGTGGCCACGAAGAAGTCCCAACGCATCAACCTTTCTCAATTGCAGACCGCCAATTCAAAACCCTAATTTCTTCCGGTGCATCGACTCCAATCACCTTAATACGTAAAGTAAATCTGCTGGACACTACGGTGAAAGTAGCCACTAACCGAATAAATACTTCTGACGGTCTAATTAATTATTTCATTAGCCCAGTGTGAACAGAAGAGAGGTCTTTAACGTTTGACGTGGTCGTGAAAAATGTTCTCTTATAAAGACCACCTGGTGATGCTGTTAGAACTGACAATGGTTTGTTCTGCACAATGGGACAGTTATACTATCGCAATCTGAAACCAACCCACAGTTCTGTTTTGTAAATAAGTCTTTACTCATAAATGAAAGGTAAGATGAGCTGTTAGATTCGTGGCTCACACCCGGTGACAGTTGACTTTAAGAGCACAATTTTCATTATAATTTAATAATTTACATGGGTGGGCTGAACAGCTTCTGACCTAACAAAGATTGAAGACATTTTTTCGGAAAATGTATTTCCATTTTTCTACATAGTCTCCTTGTAACTTTACACACTTCTCCCAGCGATGCTCCCATCTCTCTAACCCATCCAAATAGTACTCGGCGTTTTTCTCTGCAAAATAACTGTTCACGAAGGTGCCCCCACATTTGACGAAAATCTCTGTCTTCCGAACGCAATTTTAAGATCAGGGAACAAAAAGAAGTCCCTTGGGGCTAGATCTGGTGAGTAAAGTGGATGGTCAAGCAGTTCAAACCGTCATTCGTAGATTTTCGCCATGGCAACCGCTGAGGTGTGAGACGACGCGTTGTCTTGGTGAAGCAGAATTTTCTTTTTCTGCAAATGTGACCGTTTTTCCACAATATCTGCCTTAAAGTAATGATGCGTAATATGCTCCTGTGGGGTAGAAGTATGATTCGCCGGCGTACGGCGCTGATTCCCTTCTTCCTCCATCATCACTACAAGAAGATTGGCCGATGTTCAAAAAAAAAATTGTTTTCATCCGCGGGCCGTACGAATGCGGAACAGTGAGACGCCATCGATCCTTCAGTCGTAAATGTCACCAACACAAGAAGTAAAACTCCGCCACAAGACAGTTAAATGAAAGGCTCGAGTTAGTTTATTATTTAATGAATTTGGTGATTACAGAAGACCGATTCCAAGTACACTCAATTACAGGCAACGGACTGGAATTACACCAATCGATTATAATTAAAATTACCGTATTCGACTCAACACTAGCCACGGCTGCTGTATATCAACGCTCTCCGTCACGTAAAGGAGAGGGGGAGCGGCATGACCGTAGCGGTCAGCGGATGGTAAAGGACTCAAAGATATTCAATCGTTTGGGGTGTGTTTTTGCTGGTGTGGTGATAAGGAAATGTAATTTCCTTTGACCAGTGACCAATGGAAGACGATCTCTGGGACACGGGGGTTTTTTTTTTTTTTTTGGTTTCGGTAGGAAGGTGGAAATCATCAAAAGATACCTCTTGACCGATCCAGAGGCATGCCGGGTTTTTACCGACTAAAGCCACCTCCCGCCAGGCTCATATTCCTGTTGATCCCCGCGGAACTTTCTTTTAGATATTCCATCTTCCTTTGGTGGAAGAATCCCACCTTCGTCGCCATTCTCTTAGGCTTGGTGTATGTATGTGTTCGTACACATCACCGTGTTCATCGATACACGGAACCTACGATGCGAGAAAAAGAAAAAGGGCGAAACGACCTAAGGCATCTTTCGGTAATGAGGGTCAGCTGTCTAAATAGCAGCCACTCATTAGATGCTAAAAGGGTTTGCGATAAATTATACAATAGAGATCGTATATCGTCTCTCTGCCTACTGGGAAAATCGGATTCTTTTGTTTGCATATGTTTATGCTATTGAATCCAATCCGACGGCAAAGCGTGACGTCGGTGATTGTTTGAAGATTCAAACAAAGAAATATTTCCGCGAGAAGTGCTTGCAACTGAATCAATAGTTGCAAGTCTTCGGAAAGTAATTTAGATGGATACACAATGACGGTTGTGTATACTATCTGTGTCAATTATGCATGACATCTATGGCGACGGTAGAATCGAACTTTAGTGTGAATATCTACACTAATTGGAAATTCGGTTTTTGGGTCGCTAATGCAGAAGATGCATTGCTAATGTGTGAATACCCATATAGCAAAAATCCTCTTTAGGAATTTTAGGTAATGCTTGTATGCATTAATTGTCCTTAGAAAAGGAATATTTTCAGGTCCCCATGCGATTGCATTGGCGGGGAACAATGGGAGTTGGGTTGCGAATGTGGGGTTTATTTTTGTAGGTAAGTGGGCCGTGGCGTTTGGCGAAACGTCACGGAACCACCCCCCCCCCCCCCCCCCCGACGTATAAAAAGGTAGTGTTGACAATAAAAAAGGTAGTGTTGAAGGGATGCTCGAACTGGTGGTGCGGTGCTGAGAGAAGGGTTGCACGCGGGGTTCAAGGTGGCCCTGCGTACTTCTGGAGGCGCTGTAATTGTTAGGGGAACTGTCGTGATGACGAGTTCCTGGGTCATAGAAAGGGCCTCGTCGATACTTGTGTGGACTCGGTTGTTACCGCGTTGACGCCGTCAAGGGCAAGGGTGTGCAGCGTGGTCCATTGGCCTGTTGTGGGTCGCTTGGACCAACAGGTTTATCGTCCGAGTAGGTCGGAACCTATCGGAAATCCACCCGCATCCGCAGTGACGAACTGCCGTGTGCGGGATGGGGGACTTATCCCAGGGTAATTCGCATCCGCAGTGACGGGTTGCCGTGTGCGGGATGGAATACGTTTGTATGGCGAATTGTTTGCCGCTGCGACTGGTAAGGCGGCGGGCACTCGGTTGCGCGGCTTACGGATCGAGGGAGGACCGATACATCGGCGCCAATGTAGCGGTAGCTGCGACCTCGACCGAACGCCAACTTGTGAGGAGGTGTCGGCCTGTCGCACTTGGTTTAAGTTGGGCGACTTAACTTAGGGGGCTCTGGCGTGTGGTTGGTTGTGTCCAACCGCAGGGCGCCTTAGGGTTAATAGATGCGCGCTGCGAAGGTATTGATGCACCTGAAATGTGTGAGGCGGCGTAGAGGGGCGTGTATTGCCTTTGGTTGCCGCTTGAATTGAGCCGTGGTGGCTTAGGGGACATTGAGAGTCCCTAGGTGAAAAGATCCCTAAGGGAGGTAGAACCGGCGTCCTAACTAGTAGTTGCTACGCGTATTAGCTGTAGTGTAGTGAGGAACAGGGAGTTAGGGTGGTAAGGGTAACGCGCGGAGGCGAGCGGAGTCGCGTGAAGCCCGCGCTTGGTGGGCATATGCGCCAATATGTGGAAAGGAGGCCTAAAAAGGTGGGTTGAAATAGAGGCCGTTGAATGCCAATATTTAAAGAAGGCCAGAAAGGGGTCGAAATGTGTCGAGCGAGAGGTGAAACGGGGCGTCCTACTGATTGTGTGTTACACGGAGTAGCTAAAGTGTGATGAGTAGCCGGTTGGAAGGAATTAAATTGAGAGGGTTACGAAGAGACGAGAAAGGCGAGCTGGGTCGCGTAATGTCGAGAGAAGTTGGGCAATGTGCGTGCTGGAAAGAGCTAAATGACGACGTTGAGCGATGTCGACGGAGTCGAAAAGGTTGTATGGAGTTACGTGAAGTCGATTGAAGGATGAGAGGTGAAAAATGTCGAAAAGAATCGAGTGGAGTCGCAAGAAGGTGAATGGAGTCAAAAGGTTGGTCGTGTCGAAAGGAAGTCGAGAGAAGTGGCGAGCGGAGTCGAAAGGGTTGTGCGCTGTTTAATACCCTGAAGGAGCTTACAATATTTATTATTTGTTTATAGTATCGTTTAAATAATTATTTTAATTTTCTTTGCTTTTTAACAATCGTAGTTGTATTGATAAAACGAAAAAAAAGGAAAGGAGAACATTTGTGTATTTGCTTGGATGTTATTACAATACAATAATTATCCGGGGGAATTCCTACTTAAACAATCCATAACGATAATCGTATAATACAAATATAGGAAGTGAGTAAAGGTTTTGGAACTTTGTTTTGTTAAATATATTCTTTCAGCTTGAAAATAAAATTTGGATTCGTGAATTTATATTAAAATTGTTATAAAGGTGTTATGTCTAGAAAGGTTAAGTTCAATACAAGGCTATAATAAGATTAGTTTATATAACCAGCCGATATGTGGCTTATGAAATTACTGCTAATAGTTAAGAACGATTGTTGCGTTTGTATTTAGCGACGAAAGGTAGTTCATAAATTATATTAAATCATTATATTATCTATTATTGTGTGTGTATGTATACACGGTTGCACAGTTTTGTGTAAAATAATCAGGATTTTCAAAATTTGATATTATGCACTCGAATAGTTTTATAAAATCTATCAATTCTGGCAGCACCACACGCCCGTAATGGTTTTTCTTTTTTGAAGATAATCGATTACAATAACCCTCGCCATCACTTTCCCAGCCGAAAAAACAATGTTTGCTTTTTTTGGAGACGATTCCCTATTTGCAGTCCACTGTTTTGAATGTATTTTTGTTTGGGGCGTATAATGATATGTCCAAGTTTGATCGACAGTAATTAATCGGTGCCAAAATTCGGATTAATTGGGCTTAAACTGTGTCAACACAACATTGGAAATGTTCATTCGAACATGTTTTTGGTCTAACGTGAGCAAACGTGACACCCAACACGCGGACAGCTTTCTCGTGCCTAAATTTTGATTTAATATGTGACAAACACGATCTTTGGACATTTTCATAGGCACTGCTATTTCCTCACTTTAATTCGGCGGTCGTCTAGAACCATTTGGTGAACTTTAGCGATGTTATCGTCAGTTGTTGCAGTTTCTGGACGTCCCGAACGTTCATCGTCTCCCAAGCTCTCACGGCCACGTATAAATTCAGCTGCCCAAAATTTCACTGTGGTAAATTATGCTGCAGAGTCCCCATACACAGAGCCCAACTCATCTTTAATTTGCGTAGACGTATTGCCTTTCAAAAACAGCTCGATACCAAATTTTGTCCACTATCACAAAAACACTCACATCGACTCACTCAAACGACTGTCAAATAGAAACTACGCGTCCAAAACTGTAGTAAATTGTAAATTGTAAATTGTAGTGAGTAACTGTCAAAAGATGCACAACTACATTCATTAGCTTTTGTTGACGAGTGCTGATGTGTCCACGTTCTCGGAAACTTTTCAGCCCACCCTCGTTGGTTATATAAATTATTGATTCATATTCTTTATTTACATAAAATGTTATTTATATAAAATTAATAATTTTCCATGGCCGGACTGACACAATCAGAAATCAAATTACCTGAATATCATTATTTATAAATCACATTTGTATCATTTTAAGGATTTGCCAAGTTTTTTTTTCAATTCGACAAATACTAATCTGTTCCCTTATCGTCTTTGTCTTTTCTTTCACCTCTACTATGTCCCTCAAACTATGCCAAAAATCTGTTGACCATGCGTGGTGTTGTACGAGACACGCATAACATTTTCTATTGACAAAATGTAGGTTTCATTCAGTTGGATATTTTCTAAAAGGGCACAAACTTTGTAACAGTCCCTTTCGTTTATCCCTTAGAATATATCCCGCTCAGAAACGATGCTGATCTTTTATGATTAGATGTTGCAGTGGCTTGACATTATAAAAACAAACTATAGGTGCAAACGAGACTGTATCGTACTTTCTTTTTTCCAGTCTATGTATTACCTCCGTGGTTCCGCTTGACTTCAGAATTTGTTCGATTCCACTCCTCGTCAGGTGGTTGCAGATTCTCATCTTCTTGCTAGATTAGCATGTTTCTTTCTGTCTGAGGAATTATTTGTTGTTACGTATTGCTCCATTGGTCTTCACTTTTATTTAATTGCATTTGATTTAGTCTTTATTCCATTCAACTTTTACCGTCTGCTTCTCTTAATTCAAACGAAGCAGCAATCGAAAGTTAAACCGATCCCATCCTCCTTTGATAAACCCTGTTACAGCTGTCTATGACCATTTGTAATTCAACAGCTGCGGTAGGACGAGCCCCTGGCGCAAGACTAATGACCTTGCCCAGAAAAAATAAATCATTATGGAAAATTTAACAAGCCTCAGGACTTGCTAAATAAGGCCAAGACCGGTTTCCGGCTGTAGTGCCGATGATGATGATGAAGAGCAAAGCTTCCTCAGATGGTTGCTCACCCGGTTAGGCGGAGGCGCTTACCGGTCTTTTAATGACGCAATTCCGGTATCCTTTCAGGAGTTTGAGCAGCAGCTCCGAAACGCGTTCCTGCCGCGAGAGTCGCATGAAAAGTTGTATTCACAACTCTCAAAAATGCGACAACCCCATTCAGAAGACAGCACAGATTTCGTTTATCGTCTCAAACAAGTAGTGGTGCTCAGCAAGGAGGCGGCAACGCACTCATATGGAGCGGCAAGTAGTGCCGCCTTCGCCATACAGATATAGAGGTTGGCGAAATCCATACTAATGATTGGAGTCAGGGAGGATCATTTCTGAAATCATCTATGGTATAAGCGTTCCATCATGAGCCTCTTGAAAACATCATCTCACGGCTCCTCCAAATGGAAGGAACCCAAAAGGAGATGCTACGGAAAGTGGTATTCTTTGGTATGGGAGACTAGAAAAAGATCGAAACGTACCAAATGCCTCCACAAAACGAGACCGTTTTTGATTCAAGCCATAACTCCACAACCGCACCGAAAATGCATGGTTCGAACTCATTTTATTGTAGGGAAAACGATCTGAACCAAACACGGGCAACTACATTATTCACACAGAACTTCTTGCAGTCCCTACCACCCTGTGAATACTCCTCATCTTTTTAGCTACCACGATGATACCACACTCAACTTCAACCTCAAAACTATAGAGCCCACCACGCAAGGAAAAAGTTTCCAAACCAGACTTACGGGGAATAACCACCATACCCACAAGAGCCGTTCAACAGGCAACACGAGTCTATGAACGACGAGTCTTAGGTAGCCGGAGGCATTTATAGTAGGTAGTTCGCCACTACTCGGCTCTTTATAGGTCAACCCCAATCTGTTAGACGTCACCAACCTGTGAGAGCGGTCAAGTCGTACGCACCACCACATACGTTTCAACCACCAACCCGTAGGACCAGAGTTAACAGCATCTCAACAGGGCAGTGGTAATCATTACCACAACAACTCACCCATGCAGGCCCAAGACAATCGTATGCCACACCTCTTAATGGCACGCAAGACGTGCATTTTTGCAATAAAAGGGGGCATCTGTATGATAAGTGTCTAAGACGACGAAATACATTATTCTGTAGGGATTGCAGGGAATAGGGGCGTGACATCAGGGATTGTCGTCCTCGTGTTACGCCTCCACCACAATGCAATACCAGACCTCCAAGACAACACCACCATAGAGAGTCCCAAAAAAAAGGGCAAATGAGGGACCAGCACAACTCTCTAGTTCCAAGCAACCGGCGACAAGGAATCATAGAGTCTCTAGCATTCGATGCTGCTGTGAATTAGTGGTCCATAGGGTCACACGAGGGAAAGGTGCAGTTACGTGGTAAATTGGGAAAAACCAGAAATTCACAAACAACCGCAATCTGTACAAACACCAAAATGGCTAGTACTGAACATCGCCGTCGTACCCCACAGACCTGCACGGTCAATCTTGAATGGAAAGAGGTCAAGACGAGTAATAAAACAAAGAGCCCTGGTAAAGCACGCGACAAGGGCGGTAAACGCCGGAAGCCCCGGCCACAAGACCATCGGCCAAATGCAGGCTCTAGCTCGGCTAGTCATCATCATCATCGGCACTACAACCGGAAGCCGGTCTTGGCCTTATTTAGCAACTCCTGAGGCTTGTTAAATTTTCCATAATGATTTGTTTTTTCCGGGCAAGGTCATTAGTCTTGCGTCAGAGGCTCTCCGATGGGGAATCGAACCCCGGTCTCCCGCGCGACAGGCGGGTATACTAACCACTATACTATCGAGGAGCCTAGCTCGGCTAGTACCAAGGCTAAAAAAGCAGAGCGGCGTACACGAGAACAAGGGCGGCAAACGCCAGATGCTCCGGCCACAACATTTTTGGCCCACGGCAGGCCACAGCCGCTCCAGCTCTGCCAGCACTGAGTCTATGGTGGTGTTTTTTACTGTTTCCAAATATGGATAAATTGCACTGCAACCTTCACCGACTGAGTCTGTATCAACTGTTGGAACCTCGATTAAATCAAACGCTGGACTCTCTTGCCGGTATCACATTCATTCTTTATTTGCAGGTGTAACACAGAATGTAATTGCAGTGCACACCACATATATTATTTCAGTTGTTTACAATATTTCGGTTAACGTGAACTTAAATTGTAATGTTCAATTCGGACACAATATTATTTTGGGTTAACGTAAATGTAATGTTCAATTCGCACACAATATTATTTTGGGTTAACGTAAACGCAATTCTCAGTTTGGAACAACCGCCACCGATGAGATAATTCAGACTAAACTAAACTTTTCTTCGTTTGTTGACGCTATCTGCATCTTGCACATTTGATCATCGATTCCATGACCAAATATGGTAAGATATCCCTTTTGCGTTTAAGTTCAACGCAAAAGGGGTTGGAATGTACACACGATGGTTGCTTTTGCTGCTCATCGTGTGCGTCCGCGAATATGTAGACACAGCAAAGATCCCTTTACACATTCGCAACAGGTGCAACAGGTAATATGCACCAAAAATCAAATCGTTCTGTGAACTCATTGGTCTCGCAATATGCCCTCGAATCAGCTTGATCATAAAATCCACTCTGTTTATATTGGCCCCATTGTACAACACTTCATTGGGATAATATTTTTTGTGATCGGATTTAGGAGTCCGATGTAAGTTAAGACACGTCCTGAGGCATTGCCTCTCAAAAATCCGAATCTTTTCCATTAAGCTAGGTCCCACATTAAACCACACTGGGCATCCATATATGATCATCGGTTTGATGAGAGCCATGTAGCATATAACTTTAACTCTGCTGTCAAGTTGACTACTATGAAACAGTCTTCTTGTCATAGCGTAAGCTTTCCTTGCCCTGGCCAGGGCAGCTTCCACATGTTTGTTAAAATATAGATACTGATCCAACCAGATGCCTAAGTATTTGACTACAGTTTTGGTTTCCAGTGTTTGTTGGTGTGGTCCCATAATAGCTAGCTTTCGCCAGTTTTTCCTGGTGTCTCTGGTAGTTTCAGCCAGTGGTGTTCTAAAGAGGATGGTTTCACACTTCTGGATATTGATTTTGAGTTTCAAGTTGTCGCAGTATCGCTGAACATCATTGAAATCCCCCTGTAATAATCCGTTAATGATTTCAATTTTTGGTGCTGTTCTATATATTATCAGATCGTCTGCATACGCAATAGTCTGATGAAGAGACCTTACCAGGTCGCTAGTGTAAATATTAAAAAGGATCAGAGATAACACCGCTCCCTGTTGCTGACCGTTTTCTATATTGTAAGTACTGTTGGAGGTCACATTGCCACTTTTGACGACGAATTTCCTTTCATTCAACATGTCGTATAGTATATACAGTAGTGGTTTATGAATGCCTAGTCTCATTAGCTTGTAGTATAACCCTTCTAGCCAAACGGTGTCGAAGGCTCTCTCCAAGTCAATCAAACAGGCACCTGTGCACTTTTTCAGACTTTTATTCCACTGAATGTCTGAAACCAGTTTAGCTACTGCATATGTGGTTTCATGACTAGGTTTAAAACCAAACTGGTTATTTGGAATAATGTTATTGTCCTCAACCCATTTAAGTACAGCCTTGTTTAGAACCTTCTCGAATACTTCACTGATACTCGGTAACAAACTGATTGATCGCAGATTTTTTGGGTTTGTTCTATCTTTCCCTTTCTTTGGTAACGGTTGGATGATGGCCGTTTTCCAACGTACTGGGTAGTGTGCGTTGTTCAGAGCGTTGTTAAGGGGACATTCTGGTTTGTTCGGTTCAAAAAATCATTTTTTTTTTGCTTAATCGATAGTTTTATACTTCAAAAATAATATGTTAAAATTTGGAAACGAAATCTTAGGCGGTAGTATGTGTATGTTTAAGGCTTGTGTCAATAAGCATAATATCTAGGAACGATCCCCCTCTGGGGATAGAAGGATATTCTGTAGCTAGCAGGTCAGCCTTATATTCAATGTGATGTTGATCTAGCCAACTAGCTAGTTGATTTCCTCTCCTGTTGGATATGCTATTTCTATTTGGGTGTTTGGCAATCAAATTGCCACCTACGATGAAATAGTTCCCTTTCGAGTAAAGTTGCAAGCATTGGAAAAGAGTCTCTAGCTCCACTATAAATAGATTTTGTTGATGTCCTTCTGGTGTGTAGGCAGATATCACATACATCCCCCTACCTTGTCGGAGGTGTATGCGGATGATGCACGCTTCAAGCACCTGAAATCTGCGCATCTCACCACTATATATTACCTTATGTTGAAGTTCTTTTTTAACAAAGATTGCCACCTCTCCTCCTTGTGTGGGGTTGGGTCGCTCTCTTCGTATAATGTCGTAGTTTGTATGACATAGTTTATGCCTCTGATTCAGCTTAATTTCGCTAGCCAGAAGCACGCCAGGACCTACGTCTTGCAACAGTTTAAAGAGAGCGGCTCTTCTGTCGATTCTGATAAGTGAATTTACATTCACGACTAAAGCCTTAATTGTGCTTTCTGTTGGGGGGTTTATATTGACGGCTGGCTAGACAACTGCGAATAGACCCAGTCTAGTCTAGTGTCCTGGTCCTTTATTTGTTTTTGCATTTGTGTCATCTGCGTCTGTTAATATGGAACCGGTGGGAATGTATTGTCCTCTTCCATTTTTTGCGCCTTTTCGAGCAAGTCTATTATTGCCTCGTTTAGCTTGTTGACTTTGGTTGTCGCTCGTGTTAGTGGGGAGCTCGCCGGTCGTTTTATTAACGCCGACTTTGGTTTCAATTTTTTAATATTTTGTTTCAATTCTTATTTTGTTTTAATTTTTGTTTCCATTCTGCATGCTGAGGGTCAGTACCCCGAGCTTTTTGCATCCAAGATAGCAGGCCAGTCTTTGTTTAAACCAGTTATTAGGTTGGCTTCACTTTGTAATTTCACTATATATTTTAATTCCTTTTGTTTCTTTTTTATTTATATTTGCTATTTTTGTTTTGTTTTTCTTTTAATTCTTTTTTTTTTTCTTTTTGGTAAACACGTGCTCACATACACTCCACAGTTGGTTAGTATTAAACTGTGTTTGTTTTGATTGTCAAAACACGTGGCTTCGTTCTCTTTTATTTGATTATATTTATATATAATAACTTTGTTTTGACTGTTTTTATCACTAGAATTTATTTACTTATAATAGTCTTTATATTTCAACCAATCGCGACTCATAAAAGCAACATTTTCATTTAACTCGATCGCCGAATTGAAAACACGTCCGCACTCGGTCACTGTGTAGTATCACGTATCTTATATTGTCTCGATTAATGGGTGGACCATTGTATACAGTCGACTCCGAGAGGGTTGTTGTTTTTCAGTCGATTTATTGCAGCTACTACTTTGTTAAGGAGGGCTCTGGGTCTGTGGCTCGGCTGTATGAACGTCTGGTACATTTATTTGATTGGTGTGCTTAATATGCAGGTTTTCAAAGTACTGCTTCCAACGTGCCGCGATATTGTTGTAAAGAGGCTGCCCTTTGCGTCTCGAATTGTTTTGATTCTGCACATTAGACTTGTTTTATGTATAGGGTGGGCCGTAAATTTTTGCAAATGGCAACACTTGATTTCTTAAAAATCGTGAGAGGGAGAGGCGCGAATTAAATAATAAAATTTCTCCAGTGTAGTAAAAATTATTTTCATACAAGACTATAACTTAGTCTCGTATGATTCTTTATTTTAATTTGAAAACTAGTTTATAAATTTAATTTCTCTGGTGTAGTTCTCGTACACCACACACCAGCGATACAGATTGTATTCTATATTTTTTACTCGCCATGTTGGTCATGTATTCCATGTGTGTTGCATTGGTATCTCGGTGTCATAGTCATTCATGGATATCTTAAGCGATTCTAATGAGAAGGGATTCTTTATTTATGGGTATGCTAAGGGATTCTTTATTTATAGATACGCTAAGAGGTTCTCTATTGATGGATATCCTAAGAGATTCTTTGTTTGGTGAATTCGATGATAGTCCATAGCGTTAACTCGCGTGAGTGGCGGGGAATTGTTTATTACGTTGTTGTTGAAATTGTTTATACGTTTATTATGCCCCGCCACTCGCGAGTTAATTGAAACAATATTTAACTATTTAGGGACTATTTATTTCTCGTTATATTCTCGTAAACATTCTTATTATATTTATGATATTGTTGGTCGTGCTGCTTCACTGCTGGGAGATCAATCGCCTCGGTTCAAAAAAAAAAAAAAAAAAAAAATGGGTGGCGAGAGGGCCGACTTTAGCGAGACAAGGACAGATGTGTCCTTCATCTTGTCTCTGACTTCTGGTTATCTTGCGATAACCAAAATCCCCCACATCCGTGAGGATGTAAGGCTCGGTCTCGCGATATCTGAAAAGAAAAGAAAAAAGGGGGGGTATCCAAGGATAGTGTGGACAGTGTTAGTCCAGGTGTTCTCTAACTACTTGTATAGAGGGATGGTGGGAAACAAATCATACAAGACCGGTAGGTCTTGGGTGCGGTAGTAAACGCAGATCACGTCTTTGGCGTCTGATAATCTGCGCTTTGGTCGGTGTGTATGTTTGTGTTTGTGCCGTCTTGTACTGTGCGTTCGTGTGTGTGGTTTGTTAATAGTAGAACCTATGGGATGGGTCCAGGAATCCTCTATTATAGAGGGGAATGTTGTTGGGAAGGGTGCTTTCTTCAGTTTTGTACTGAAGAAGAAATTGTGGGGGTTTGATCCGAAGAGATCGAGAGAGAGAAGGGTCAAGAACGCAAGAGTCCCGTACAAGTAGGTTCTCGGTGTTCTGAATGTTTTCGATGTACTTATATGCTAATTGAAGCAAGTACTCGTCGATAGGGGTAATGGAGGCGCCTTCGTATAGGTGAGAGTTGGGGTAATGACGACCGTCAGGCCTTCTAGAGTGAATGATGCACCTTCTGAGGAGTCTCCTTTCGAAAACTCAAAGTCTTTCCATTTGAGCCGAAGATATGCAGGACCATATGGGAAAGGCGTACGATATTCCAGATCGGATTAGCTGCTTATAGCAGAGAAGCTTAACTTTGGTGTCAACTTTGTTGCTCCTGTTGAAGTCCGGACGCCGTGCTTCCTCGGTATGAGGGAAGAGCGTGGACTTATTATTATTCCTTTTCTTCTTTTTTTGTTTATTTCTTTATTTTTTATCCATTTTAATTTCCTTTGGACCTTTTATAAACACTCATTTACAGATTCGTCTTGTTTAATTTATTTTTAACTTTATTTGTCATTATTAAGTTAATTTGTATTTATTGTTTAATTTCTTCTTATTTGAATTTCTTCTAGATGTTCTTGTTCTTTTGTATCTAGTAATACTGCTTTTTATTATTTACTTTTCTTGAGAGATTATTCCCCGAAACACATAACTTTATGAACTCAAATTTTTCTCTATCTGTTTTTTCTTCTGTGACTTTTCACATTCAATTCGAACGAAAATCCAAGTTGCTATGTTTTCAATAAATAAAAAGGTGCAGGTTATTAAGTGTGCTGTAACTGGTAATATTGTGAATGTTTATGAATGGTATGTATTAAGTGAGAATGTAATATATGTTAAGTGACGTTTTTAAGGATGTGTTAGGAGATTCAGTGTTAAATTTAATAAGGGTAGTATTCTGGAATACAACATCCCACCCTTCTTCGAGAAAGAAAATTATCCTTGAAGAGAATAATTTTCTAGTAACTATATATTAAATTAAGATTAATTAAAAACTTGGATTTTCGTTCAATTACATTACAAAGGTGTTCAAAATTAATCTTTCATCAAAGGTTACAATAATCAAAAAGTTCTTAATACTAGAAAATTAATCTATTTACATTATATATTAACTAAATTTTTCCAATACTCAAAAAGTTCTTAACACTAGAAAAATAGTCCAAAATAGTCTATTTACATTATATATTAACTAAATTTAAATATTTCTCCTTGGAACCTTTTCTTTTCTTATCTAAAAATCATTATTACTTATTATATTAAATATATAATATTAATATTATTGTTTCAAAATTCTCATTTCCGTATATATATTAATTCCAAAATTTCTAATATATATATTACCTCTAAAATTTCCTTTCTTTCCTTTTCCGTTCGAATATATATAAATTCTAAAATTTCCAATATATATTACCTCTAAAATTTTCTATCTTTCGTCCCTCTCATTAACTTTTTTTTTTTTTTTTTTTTTTTTTTTTTTTCATTTCCGTCATTTCCTACAATTGTTAGATTATTTCATATATATTGAATAATAAAACAAAGGCCATTTGTTATGTGTTTATCTTTTCCTTAAATTTATGGAAAAGTTTCCAAAACCTTTCTGGGCCTATTACTATGATGATTGAATAAAGATGATTATTACCAAAAATCTTCTTGAAAAATGATCTTAAATAATTTAAATGACGGTGTAACCTTTTATTTTTTTGTATTTTGCATTGGAATAAATTTTTTTTGTTGAAAAAAAAGACTTCTAATGTATTTATATAGTTACTCTTTACAATACCTATTTTAGTTAAATTATTATTTTCATTTTTTATTATTTCGTGTTTGAGTAAGTGTTTGTGTTTGTTTTCGTTGTTTAAAATATTTATTGTTTTCGGCTTAGTGTTGTCATTGTCCATAGCTTTAACTGCTGTCGGAACGTCTACCTTTTCAGTCTTACTCACTGCTGATGGATCGTTTAGTTTCTCAGTCTCATTTACTGATTCGAATAGTTCTTCAGACTTATTAGCTGTTAGAACATCTTGGTTCCCAGTACTATTTGCTGTTTGAACTATTTCTTCAGTTATATCTGCTGTAGAAACATTCAATCCTTCAGTCTTTGCTGCAGAAAAGATTTGTTCATCAGTATTAGCTGCTGAACTGACTTGGGTTTCGACTTTTATTGCAACTATTGGGTCTTCAGTCTTTAACACTGCTGAATTTTCAGTCTTTGTTGCTGAAGTGCCGTGGTTGTCTATTGGGATAGCCGGAATATTAGGGGTTTCTGTTTGTATATTTTCTGCAGGATCCGAATTTTCAGTCTTTAATACTGCTGAGTTTTCAGTCTTGGTTGCTGAAGTGTCTGCGTTGTCAATAGGGATATCTGAGATATTAGCGATTTCAGTCTTTAATACTGCTGAAAATTTCGGATTTTCAGTCTGTGTTGCTGAATTGTTTTCCAGAATGGGAGTATGAATCGGAGTCTTTATATTAGGGACAGGGTTATCTTCGTTTATATGGCTTGGTTTATAGGAGTATGTGGGCTCAGGGTAAATTTGGCTAGGAGCTTCATTAAAACGGTCGTTATCTATTTCCAAAGATCTAATGCTGTAAATAGAAAACTTTGGTCTGTCTTCCATAAATTTTGGTTGGCGTCAGGCCTCGTTTTCCGACTCTTGCACCCGAGAAAAGTGAACATTTTGTCTATCGTTTTGTCTATTGGTGCTCCTAGAATTTTCACCAAAACGATTTTCAGAGTTTGTAGGATTATTTCGGAATGGGTTACGCGTTGTTGTACCTTGTTGGTAATTTGTTGAAGCCGATCCATTCCTAGATATCTTGTATCTACACTCATTCTCTGTGTGATTATTCCGACCACAGAAATTGCATACAATGTTATATTCCCTTTTTATGGGTTGTCTATTCGGAAAAAAGTTGGATTGCATGTTCCGATAACATGTGTCCTGTGTATGCCCTGGCTTACCACAGGTTTGGCAGACTATACTATTGAATGTAGGTTTTTCATTGTATTGATATGACCTGGGAGAGTTGTCCATTCGAGCACCATGTGATACTACATGTGCAATCGACTGTTTTAAATTATTTCCCCCATGGACTTTAGCTAGTATCTTTAGCTGTTCGTTCATTAGTCCATCTTCAAATGTTTGTACGGCCAATTTTTTGTTTTCTTCCATTAAGAATTCCCTAACCACCGCGTCTGCTGTTATTTCACACGTGGCAGAGTTTAGAGTCCTTAGAGCATTCGCGACTCTATCGCCGTATTCCCGGACGGTTTCTCTGTAGCGTTGTTTCAGAGAAATCAACTCATTGTGTGCCGTCGACCGAGATTGCTCCTCTTTATATTCCGATTCGAGTTTATCTTTTAAATCCTCCCACTTAGCGATTTTGCTATACCTGATCAGATCGTAAGCATGACCCTCTAGTCTATTTTTGACTAGATCTAAAAATGTCTCGTATATATCCGGGTCTGCCTTCTTTACGGATCTAAATAAAACGTCTCCCCCGGAAATAAATTTACCTAAGTCGCAGGGTTTCCCGTCAAAGGTAGGGACGATTCTGAAAACATCAGAAATTCCGACAGAGAGAGCCATTTCAGGGGTTTTACTGAGTATCTGTTGATAGTGGAATTGTTCTTCCCCCTGCCTAGCCGCCTGTCTCGTGTAATATGGACTCGTAATATTGAAAATTTGAATTAAAGTATGGCGAAAATTTGTTATCAATTCTTAAAAATATGGTTTATGAAAAAATGGCCTTTATGTTATTATTCAATATATATATATGGAAACGATATGGTTTGGACCCAAAACTGAAAAGAAAGAAAATTTTCGACGAGAAGGAAAAGAAACGGAAATGTCGTCGAAAAAAAACTGAAAAGAGAATTTTCAAAGAATATAGATAGAAATTTCTATCGAAAAAAATGTATGTTAGTAAAAAGGAAAGCTTCCAAGTAGAACATATTCCTAAAAAATTTAGAGAGAAAAAACAAAATATTGAAAAAATTTCTTACTACTCTAGATGTTGATAGAAGTCTTGTTGAATTTCTTATTGTTGTCCCTTTTTTTCTTCTTTGTTGTGTCGTAGAGTTCCTCTTTGTGTTCCTTTCTTTATTTTATATTATTTTGTTATTCTTGCCAGGCAGACTTCACGCCCTAGAAGTTGAATATCCTGGTCTTTTGCTGGATTTTTTTTTTTCGTTGTTTTATGTTTTTTTTTCTTCGTTGTTTTATGTTTTTTTTTTTCGTAGTTTTCTCTCTTTTCTTCTTGAAAAATTTTTTTTCTTCTTCTTATTTGATTATTTCTTTTGTGTTCACTTTATTATTTTTTTTTTTTTTAATTTTTTTGTTTACTTTGTTTTTCGTTGTTTTATGTTTATTTTTTTCTTCTTCTTATAAACATTTTTATTTTGTTGTTTTAAATTTTGTTTTGTTTAAAAAAAATTTTTTTTTTCTTGTTTTTTTTTCTTCTTATTTTCTTCTTTTTATTTGGGATCCTTTGGTTGTATCCCACCGCTGCCACCAGTGTTGTGTCCGTAACGCCGTGCTTCCTCGGTATGAGGGAAGAGCGTGGACTTATTATTATTCCTTTTCTTCTTTTTTTGTTTATTTCTTTATTTTTTATCCATTTTAATTTCCTTTGGACCTTTTATAAACACTCATTTACAGATTCGTCTTGTTTAATTTATTTTTAACTTTATTTGTCATTATTAAGTTAATTTGTATTTATTGTTTAATTTCTTCTTATTTGAATTTCTTCTAGATGTTCTTGTTCTTTTGTATCTAGTAATACTGCTTTTTATTATTTACTTTTCTTGAGAGATTATTCCCCGAAACACATAACTTTATGAACTCAAATTTTTCTCTATCTGTTTTTTCTTCTGTGACTTTTCACATTCAATTCGAACGAAAATCCAAGTTGCTATGTTTTCAATAAATAAAAAGGTGCAGGTTATTAAGTGTGCTGTAACTGGTAATATTGTGAATGTTTATGAATGGTATGTATTAAGTGAGAATGTAATATATGTTAAGTGACGTTTTTAAGGATGTGTTAGGAGATTCAGTGTTAAATTTAATAAGGGTAGTATTCTGGAATACAACACTCCACTTCAAGATGTTGTGCAGTTGCTTCGACCGACCGAGGCCCCTTTGAAGAATGTGGGTTACATGTTTGATGAAATTCATTTTTGGAGTATAGATGACCCCAAGATATTTCATCCTGTCCTGTGGTCTAATCGTAGTATCTCCCATTTTTATTCGAATATTCTATGAATATCGAGAAGCAGGTTGGGAGTGTTTACTACTCAGAATTATGGCTACTGCTTTGGATGGGTTAAGTCGAATTTTCCACCGACTGTAATACTGATACAGTTCGTCCAGATGACGGTTGAGTCGATTTGTTGCGAGATTAGGGCCTTTGGTTGACGTGTACACCAGAACGTCATCCGTGTAGCATATCTGGTTTACTCTCCCGTCCATAGGGCGGGGAATATCGGAGGTGTAAATATTGAATAAGATGGGGCCTAGAATGGAGCCCTGTGGTACGCCTGCAGCGGCGTGAAAAGTTCGGGAAAGCTTTCCATTCACTGTAACTTGGAAGGTTCTGTTTCGAACGAACTGGTAGGTGATACTAGTAACGTTCTACTGAGCCCAGTATTCAATAATTTAAAGGCGAGACTTTCGATCCAAGTCGTGTCAAAAGCTTTTTCAATGTCCAGGCTCACCGCAACGGTGGGTTCCTTATTAAAGAGCCGCACGCAGACGTGGTTTTGAAATATGTTGAGAGCCATAGTGGTGCTGTGCGCTCTTCGAAATCCAAATTGGAAATCAGGTATTAGGTTCCTGGCAACAGCATGCCTCCAAGCTTGGGGAAAATACCCCATGTTGTAGGCATGGTTGAGCAGAATGGAGAGCTTTATAAAGAATGAAGCAGAAAGCCTTCGCAACGAGTGGTAGGACATGTTGTCGATACCGGGCGACTTCTTGTGGTTTCGTGATTTAACTAGGTTCTGTAGGGTATTTGGTGTGACGAAGCCGTGACTATTATCACGTGTCGTCGAAGTGTGCACCGTTAGCTGAGTTAAAGACAACTATTGGCTCGTTGAAGTTGTCTAATTTGTTGTGAACCTCTGAACTAATTATTGCATTAGTTTCCGGGTCGCCATCCTCGAGAGTGAGCTTGTGATTATTTTCAAAGGTCTCTCCGATGATGTTTGCTTTATTGGTGTCATTATTGACAACAAGGCCTTTGTGCATGATTGGTCCAGTGACACGAGAGGTGCCACATATCTTTTTAACATTTTTATAAATGTTCTGGTCCATCTGAATACCCTTCAGTTTGTCTTCCAATTGTCAGGTGCGATTGTTTTGGATTCTTTGTTTTATCAGGGTGGCAATATTGTGAATAATCGCTCGCAATAATGGCTCCCTTTGCGTAAAGCGGTGACCATATCTCATTCTGCAGGGCTTTTTACGCTCCCGGATGAGACGAAGAGTGAGGTCATCAAGGGGAATATGATAAGTCTTTTCAAGTTTGTACTTCGGGTCATGAGTCTCAGAAGTTTCAACTAGAATCTCGTGAAGTCGAGTTGCAGCGTTATTTATCTCAACCGTCGTTAGGTTCCTGTCAGTGGGGAGAGAGAGTTGGTGGAGTTTTTCGTTCAATGTAATATTGAAGTTGTCCCAATTTGTGCGCGCATAATCGGGTATGTATCTGACATGAGCCCGGGATGCTTGATAGCCGCGGATGAACATGGTCACAGCGTTATGGTCAGATACACCCGGCGATACTTGGGGAGGAGTGATTTGGGGAAGTAAGTCTTTGGACACAATAAAGATGTCCAGGATGGAGTTACCTCGGGTACCACCCGTAGGTGCGACTATTTCGAAGTTGAGGGCATGACAGTTTTCGGTGTACCATTGGAACAACTTTGTGCCGTTTGGGCAAGAGACGGAGTTGTTCCAGTGGGGATGCCTGGAGTTGAAATCGCCGTCTATGATGAAGGGTTTACGCCCCGAGGACGTTATTAGTTTGTCGATATCTTCGGGATTAATGGGGCCATTATTGGTTTTATGCGGGTGCTATATGGAGTATATGTTCACTCTACCATTATTAGCCAGATGTAGTTCAACTCCGGAGACCTCTGTGGACTCGAAATGTGGGAGGTCAATAGCTTCATGGCGAAGTTCGCTATTAACTAGAATACAGGTGCCACCTCCGTTGATGGTGGGGCCGCCAGTGAGGGTTCGATCTCTTCGAATCATTGAAAAGTTTGGAAAAGTGGGACGGTGACATGGATGCAACCTAGTTTCGGTTACAAGAACCACGTCCGCCCGATTATCCTTTATGAAGTCAGAGACTATCGCTCGCTTTGATAGCGAAACAAGGGAGTTGACATTTATAAGGATAACTTTAATTTTGGGATCCATTTTGAAGCATATGTCTTACATATGCCGTGAAAAGGAGTGCATCCCTCTCAGCCTCGGTTGTTAGTTTTTCATATCGGGGTCGAATATCCTCAATCACGCGAGATAGACTAAGTAGTTTCTCCAGCATTGAGGGTTGCCCCTTTGGAGGCTTTTGTGCCGCCGCTTGGATTTGTATCCATATCAGGGTCTAGTATCTTCAATCAAGCGCTAGACCTATTAGTTTCTCGAGCATTGACGATTGTCCCGTTGGAGGCTTTTGTACCGCCGGTTAGATTTGTGGCATTGTGGTGGTCTGTATAGCAGATCGCTTAGGGATTTCAACGTATTTTTGTGGGAGAAATGTTGGAGGAGTTTTCATATTTTTTGTTTGTGGTCCTTTAAGCAAATAGCGAATGTAAATCTATTTTTGATGACATTTTGTGTGGCCTGTTTTTCGAAATTTGACTTGGCTGTTTGTTGGACTCGAGTCTCCTTGGATCTGTGGAGTATCTCTTTATATTTAGGACAGTTCATGTAACTGGCCGGATGTCCTTTGTTGCCACAGTTGCAGCAAGTAGGCAAAGTTATTTCGTCCTGCACATTTGTTGTGGGATCATACTTTGCTGGCGAGAGTTCACCGCTGCCCATATCGTGGGATTTTCCATAACGGACACAACGGTGATTCATGTTGCATTTTCGGGAGACGTGTCCGAAACGTTATCAACGTCTGCATTGAAGTAATTCACTGTTATGAAACACCTCGAAGACAACTTGCTGATGCAAGCCTGGAAGCGACTTTGTTCATATTATAGAATCTATGTCAGTTTCTGGGACAAGATCTAGCTCGCATATGTTCAACTTCCTGTATTTTCCCAATCTGATTTTAACAAACAATAATTACGATGTCGTCTTTTTCCCAACAGGCAACGACTCGTTTCACGAGGATGGTCCTCGAGTTTTCGTCGGCCGGAGTGAATGCGTAATAATTCACATGTTTGGCCCTGAGATCGTCGTTAACCTTGCAGTAGGTCTCCCTATCGTAGGTCACGATTTTGTTTAGGGATGGGTTTAAGGTCTTTGCCTTGAAGTTGAAAATCCCTAGTCGGTTCATATCACCGACAAAATCTTTCAGATTGAGGTCTCGAACAAAGAACAGCGGCCCGCCTGTTTCTTCTTAGATATAGGTGTGGGGAGCTCTACCGCTGGCTGGGCAGTGTTGGAAACACAAACGACCTTTGGTTTTGGGTCAATTACCCGAGTTGCCCTCAGTGGGCGAGACTTCTACAGAGGTATGATTTTTTGAGTATTTGAGGTTATCGGGGGGATCGACATTTTTTTTTTGGGGACAGAGGATGATGAGGATGGTTTCCGAACCGCTACTGGATGGGGATGGAGATGAGATGGCTTTTAGGGCCGATAATTGCTTTTTGAAGACAGCGTTCTCAGCCCTGAGAACCTCGACGTCCTCTTTTAGTTTCTTTGTAACAGTCATCATACCCTGATCAGGTAGATTGCCCATGCCACAAAAAGAGCGGCTATCCATTTGTGGAGATACAACATGTCAAAAGGAGACTAAATTAATCCTAAAAAAACTAGTTACCAACCTAAATTTGGGAATTAAAGTAATGGAAACAAGAGGTTAAGAAGAGAGATTAGAATAATAAAAAATAAGAAATAAAATAATAGATATATAATGAAATAAATACAATAAAATATAATATAAAGATAAAATCCAGACCTTGATTCTTTTCCTTGGTATTCCTTTCTAAAATGCAAGCACTTTATAATAATTAAATTAATAAAATTAATTTAAATCAAAATTGAATCATAATGATTATGAGGCCACACACTCAATTCTGAGTTTTTATATGTTGCAAATGCAAATAAAAAAAAAATGCGCTGATTAATATATATACTGCATTTGTTAGACCGAAAATTAAAAGTTATATAAGTACTACAGTCATCTTATAATAGATTGGTTATATAATATTTGTTTACGTGTTATTGGTTAACATTTTCCAAACAGTTTTTTTATGAGTTTAGGCTTTAATGGGATTTAGATATATTGGTAATTTTTTTTTTCTGGAAAAGGTCAGAAAAAACACCAGGAACTCTGTTTATTTTAACTTAGCCTACTTAAAATGATTTAACGTAACTTAATCTAATATTATTGACAATTTACAATATTTGATATTGCAATGATAGGGACAATTTGATGACTCAAAAATAATATTTACAATTTTGAGTTATGTGGATGTGGAATTTCTCGTTTTGATTGAGGGTAGTACGGGATAAGATCAGGTATGTTCTTGAAGTAGGGAGGAGCTATTCGGTTCTGTGTTAAAAGTAAGAATCTTCGAGAATGGTTGGATGTGGCTGTATTTGAATTGATTGGGTGCTAGTTCAGTGTTATGCTACACGACCTTGTCTAGATCGTTAACAAGTCTGCCTGAGGTGAAGAGGGTTCTGATTTGGAGACAATTGCGGCAGTGAGTTCCCGTATTAGAAGAGGGTGATGGTAGGTCTGTTATTAGAGGGTTGGGATTGTTAGCGAGGTTTTCTATAAAATGTATCGACAGTTCTAGGATCCGTCTATCCAGTCGTTCGATGACTGTGGTGTTGTAAAGATTGTTGTCACTATGGTATCTATATGAGTTGGTTTTGTGGTGTAAACCAGTGATAAACCGGAAACATTTTCGTTCAAACACTCGTAATTTCTCCATTTGGGAGGGTGAGATGTGGTACCATAATGGACAGGCGTATGTAAGAGTGGGTCTGATTATTTGTTTGTAGATGAGCTTGTGGGGAAATAGTGGTGCCGATCATGGGCATAGATTCACTTAATCCCCAACGTATGATGTCGACGAAGTCCAAAAACAAAAGAAAACGCACTGAATTAATTTTAATGTTCCTTTAATTGATCTTTTGATATTTTTGCAGCAATGTGTTGTTACAGAGATAGAGTTTCGTGGATTGTATTAATGACACAAAGTTATTTTTCAACAATAAAAACTTGCCACCAACAGTCAATAGGCAGGGTGAAACACTGAGATTTACTAAAGGTTTTAATTTTACAAACACACTTGATTAGTTACGCAAGTGGTATTTAACTGAAATTAACAAGATGTTTAAACAACAACTATTGATTGTGCATCGCTCTCGTCGCGGAAAAATTGTACAGATAGTCCGGAGAATTAATGCACCAATAACTAGGAAGTGCAAACGAGATTGGAGTTGCACTCGACCACGCTCCGCTTGATTAAAATTCCCGCTCTCACACGTATTGTCCTGGGCGCGTGTGCGCGTTTCGGTAGCTAAAATCTGACTCCACGATGCAATTCACATCCATCAGATTCGATGGCCGCGAATCGCATCGATAGGGGAGGATTGTATATGTGTCCGTATAGGACAAGTAAGTTGCCCTTCAGCCTGCATATCGGCAACGACGACAATGCACCTGAATAAACATGGGCTGATGCAATGAATGAACGGTAGGTATTATAGAGATACGCGATAGCGATGATCGCCGAAGGGAGAAATAGGTTTCTGCGTCTTAAATAAACAGAAACGCTATTTCGAGGGCCATAAATCTTTGATGACCTGCGCCTGAGAACGAAATAGGTTTTTGGCTCACGATACACAAAAACGCTATTTCGAGGGTCACGATGATATGCACATCGTGTTTACTCAGGCGTTCATGCTAATGCCGTTGTAGGCTATACTGGTGACGATAGGTCAGCCGAAAATTTGGGTCTTGTTTACAATACGGTGCCGGTATATGAATATAATGGCGAGGAATTAGCCTTGCAGATGTGCAAGCGTACATCTCGCCCAGGGTGGGCATGGACCAGCGGTCGATTAATAGGATAAACACGGTGATGCTACTGTGTGTTTGTTTGTTTAACAGGCCGGAGCATCGTTAGGCATGATTTGGTGTATGATTGTCTAACGTCAATCATATTAGTGCCCAAATCCCTTGATCGGTAGATAACCGATAAAGGAAATTGGTCGCAAGTGTTGCGAACCTCGGGACTGGGGCAATAAATGGTTATGAACCGTAGCAAAACCTATCGGCTACGACTGTGTCAACAATTACGCTGGCCAGCAAGTATTTATCTATTATAATTGCTGACAAGCCGAGCCGATGGAGATATGGTACGGTTCATATAATAATTCAATGTGAAGCATGGCTTGATGAGGTTTAACTTTCAGGTGTGATGCTGCAGGGGAGCTGACGCTGCCCCTAATTGCAGGTAAAAACGATGGGTTTGGAAGGTGGTTAATTTAAGGGGATGGGCGGTTCTTTGGGAATGTATTAACGAACCGCCACAAACTGTTTCCCCTTGAAACAGAGAGGCCTTTAGGTTTCCACAACACACGTCTGCAAAGGTTAAGCTGTATTGAGGCTTTATGAAGAGAATTTTTGGTGTGGGTTGAGAAAGTCCAGTCGTTGAAGAGGGTTACTCCAAAATATTTTAGAGTTTTGGAAGATTTTATGAGTGTGTTATTAAGCTTGAGTTTAATTTTGTTGTGACAACGTTTAGTGCTGTTTGTACAGAGTTTTTGCCCTTAAACACTGTTAGCTGGGTTTTGGTTGGGTTAAGGCGAATTTTCCATTTGTTAAAGTATGCCGAGATGTGCGGGACTAAGTTGTTAACGCGGTTTCTTGCCGCTTTGACAAACCTGCTGTTAGAGTAAATTAAAGTATCGTCAGCATAATTTAGCATCACAACACTAGATGGAGGTTGAGGATTGTCGGATGTGTATAGAAAATATAAATGTGGTCCAAGAATAGATCCCTGCGGAACTGCCTTTGTTATGTTGCGAGTTTGTGAGAGAGAAGAGTTTTGGTAGATCTTACATTCTAATATTTTGCTTAGGGTGTTTAATTAAGATACCGGACGATAGTTGGAGGTGTTATAGGAACTACCGGACTTTTTAACAGGGATTACTACCGCAAATTTCCAGTTCTCTGGGAAATGTGAAACATTTATGATATGGTTAAAAAGTACGAGAATGGGAAGTAGATTTGGTGGGCGAAGTCTTTAAATAGAAGGTGTGGTATTCCATCTAGAACGGTCGATTTTTTATTGGGTCGTGATTTTATGAACTTGATTAATTCATGTGTGGTTAGAAATGTGCTGGTGTCTGAAGGATGTGACGCCTTGTTTGTGTCGTTAAATTCCCCAATGAAAGGAATGTAAGATGCGGGTAATCTGTGTGATATATATTCGTTTACAATGTTTGGAAAATTAGGTATTGAGAGGAAATTATTTTGTTGATGGATCTTTGAGAAGTGATCAGCGAGGCAATTGGGTATGTCCGTGTCGGATTGGATAAGATTATTGCTGAGTGGGTTGATAAAGTGATCGATTCGCCGTTTAAACTTTCGACCAGTTAGTCGGTTGATGTTTTTGAAGAGATCGGGGTTGGGTTGGATATTGTTAAGTGTAGACGTATAGGTCTGATCCGTGTACTTATTTAAATGTTCATTTACTAGGTTGGTCAGGAGTTAGATCTGACTTTTAATAAAGGGCCAGAGTCTTATATGAAGTTTTCGGAGGAGTTGTTTACTGAGGCACAGCAATTTAGTTAGGATGCTGGGTAAAGGTTTTCCTAAATGATTATGAGGGATGGTGGGGGCATCCTTCAGAGTCTGCTCAATTTTTAGGGCTGCTCGATCGATATCAGCAGGGATTAGGTTAGATAATTCATGGACTTGCGGCGGCTCACTGGAGCGCCACTAATTAAACTCCCAATTACCCCATTTTCCAAACTCCCACATGGGGCACACAAAAAAGAAAGCATGTACTTACCTGTCAATTGTTTGCGAAAACCTCGCCTAAAGCATAATTCTTGCCGATATTAAATTCATCGGCACCTAACAGACGCTTCCCCTAATGGCACGGTTCCCAAAACGCACCATTTACATGGGGCCAATTCAGTTGCAACACGAAGCAACTGACACGACCACCACGGTACACATAGCACCCATTGAGAGTGCGGCACACAAGCAAGAGATACTCTCGCTTGGCTTCAATGCTGCAATCACATCGGTCGCTGAACCGAGCCATATAAAAGGGTAACTCGCACCTGGCCGCAGAAAGGGATCGAGAACTCGTCAGTGTAAATACACACACGACGGCTCGACACTCTGTTGATGCCAACAATGTGTGCCCGATCTGCATACAACTTTTACGCGGTACCAATCGCACAAACATTTCCTTTTATGGAAATGTAATGTCCACGGTCGAAGTGAGCGTACAAGCATCTCAATACCTATGCAAAGATATTGGCACCAGCTGCATCCATGTCGGTGTGGGTTTCCCTAAGGAAATCCTGATGCCCACGGTTCGATTGCTCATGCACAGCTTGAGGGTGCGATGGAACCTCATGTGTGTGTGCGCGTCCTCTCGTTGATCGGCATCAGGATCATCCCTTATATGGTCATCGAGGCAAAGAATGAATATTTCGTAATTCTGTTGCTTCGATGGCGATCTTTAATCGTATTACAGATTCCGTGGAGGCAAGTCAGGCCTCCACGTAAAACAAGAAAAACGAGTCGAGTATCAACCAGTGGTCGGTCTGCAACGGAGAGTGCTTTCATTATTAAATTAATATCATTTAAACAGTTGTATCAACTAATACGGAGAGTTCTTGTATTATTAAATTAATATCATTTAAACAGTTGTATCAGCTAATACGGAGAGTGCTTTCATTATTAAATTAATATCATTTAAACAGTTGTATCAGCTAATACGGAGAGTTCTTGCATTATTAAATTAATATCATTTAAAGAATTGTATCCAGCTAATATATAGAGTTTCTCTCATTATTAAATTAATATCGTTTAAATCATTGTATCTAGTTAATACATCTAGTGTTTCTTTCATCATCAAATTACCAGTTATTTTAAGACTTTAAACCACCCAGGTATTTACATGGTGCTAAGTGACCCTTTTACCGCAATTGTAAGATTTTTAATCGCCATTGAATCTGTGTGTTGTGTTAAACTTTAGTTTTTCCTTATTTGAACAAATAATAAATAAAATATTCAGTACCATTACTTTGAGTACTTATTGCGTTAAACATTGTTGGGCGGAACCGTCTCGCTGTGACTTTATTATGTGGCTGCCTTCGATTAGTGTTTGTGTACATAGGGTGTTTGGCGGAACACCAGTCCACTCCATACCACCACAAAAACCGCCAAAGACTTATAGCGTTTGGGATGATAGTGACAAACGTGCGATTCGAACTGACGCTATGACAGTTAGAATCACCAAAAAATTGAACCAAAGCACAACTCATCAGGCCACCGAATTCGATTTTTAAACTCAAGTATATTCCACTGATGTGAATTGTTATGTTATCGTTATGGTATACGGCTCTGATTAATTTTCTTATTCGATTTTCGTTCGGTTTCTTCACTATTTGCTTGTGTATTGTGTGTGTATATGTTAGAGACGCTACACTACTCCCCCCTCAGTAACTTTGTTACGATCAGCTTCGTTCACGAACGACGGAGCGAACGAGAGAACGTCGGATTAGGCGAGTGTGCCTTGGTGTTCTATGCGGAAGTCATGATCGTGTGTGAAGTTCTGTTTACTATAGGAAAGTGTGTACTGTGTGTGCAGATCATGTCGGTGAGTCACTAATTATAGCGTTTGGGATGATAGTGAAGAACGTGCGATTCGAACTGACGCTATGACAGTTAGAATCACCAAAAATTGAACCAAAGCGCAACCCATCAGGCCACCGCCGTGTGTAGAATTCGATTTTTAAACTCAAGTACATTCCACTGATGTGAATTGTTATGTTATCGCTATGGTATACGGCTCTGATGCATTTTCTTATTCGATTTTCGTTCGGTGTTTTTCACTATTTGCTTGCGTGTTGTGTGTGTATCTGTTAGAGACGCTACAGACTTGCAAGTTAGAAAAACTTGCGGCGACTTCTCTATTGACCTTTTCCAGTTAGTCTTGCAGAAGTTCGGGACAGGAGTGTGTGAGTAGAGCAGTTCGAAAGAGGGGACTGTGAACGGAACCATGATCAGAGGGAAAATTGAGTATACTGTGGGGAAGCTCGTTGAGTAGACATCAGCCGACTTGAGTAAGAAGTCAATTGTTGACTGCGTCGAGATGGTGACACGAGTTGGGCGCAGTGGACTGTCCATGTACGTTTTGGGTGAGATGAGAGGAGGTCCAATAGTTGGCACCCGTATTTGTTATTCTTTATGTCATTGAATGCTGTATGTCGAGCGTTCCAGTCTCCACCGATTATGAATGGTGTGGGGAGAGACTGTCTCATTATTTGAGATATGTCAGAGTCAGGGAAGTTTGGTTCTCATGTTGGGTAGATGTAAATGGATGTTAATATAATTACTTTTTTGTTTTCACAAAAAAGTTTAACTGCGGTGTATTCGATATTGAAAACATTGGCAAATCTGATTTCGGTGAATTGGAGTTTATTATTTAGTATAACGCCGGTACTCCATGGGATCCAGTAGTTCTGTGGTTTGAAATAAATGTGTAATTGGGGATGGATACTCGGGAGGTGGACTTACGTCACGTTTCTGAGAGGATGTCTGTGGACAAAGTATTAACAAACAACCGTAAGTGTTGCTTACGGATGTTAGAGTATATAGATTCTACGTTGAGGCGATTATAGTTAGTTCAGCCATTGAGGGAGAGAATATGGGAGGTTATAAGTGAGAAAATCGGACCTTCTTTTTCGATATCCGACATATGCTTCGATCTAGGAAGCATAGTTTCTAGACTCTTGATGTAGCCCATGATGTCCAGGTTGAGGCCAATGGAGTTGGGGTTGTAGCGATTCTAACAGATACACACACACAATTCACAGTCAAAAATAGTGAAGAACACCGAACGAAAAATCGAATAAGAAAAATACATCAGAACCGTATACCAAGCGATAAATTAAAATAATTCACATCAGTGGAATATAGTCGAGTTTGGAAATCAAATTCTAAACACGGTCAGTAGCCTGGTGTGTAACGCTTAGGTAAAATTTTTTTTCGTGATTCGAGCTGTCGTAGCGTCAGTTCGAATCACACGATCTTCTTCACTATTATTTCAAACGCTATAGGGTTGTGTGGCGTCAGCGTGTTTGGATTATATGATGTTTCTGGTCTTCTAGTTTTGGTAATGTGTTCTGCGATGTGGATTTGCTTGGTGCAGATTTGTTGATTGCACCTGGTTTTATTCTTCTTTGGAGAATTTTCAGTTTATGATGACACTGGGAGAAATTGGCGGGATGTAGAGTCCCGCAGTTAGAGCATGTCACAGCCGTTTCCTTAGTGGTAATGGATCTATTGGGTTTTGTGGTTTGGATTTTTCCTGGTTCCATACCATGTGGATTGATTTTGCTTTCTCCTGGTTAGTGGTCAATGGCACATCTGCCTCATCAAATATTTAGATGGCAGCTACCCCCCAGTGTCCCGAGCCTTGGCATCTGTTTTAATGGAGGATGCTTTTTTTATGGGGCTCCTCGATACTGATCTTATGCGTAAATAAATAATTAATTTGTTTGAGCTTGTTGGCGTCTTCATTTAGAGAGATTTGGATAATCCGTAGGTTCTTTAAGTTGTTTGCTCGCATGTATGGAGTTTGAAAATAGCCTAGCCTGTGGATTTTCAGTTCTGGGCAAATCCCGAAGATCTCTGTCGCTAGCTCTTCGTTGGTCCAAATTGGGTCAATGTGCCTAATGATGAATGTTGTTGGTTAGAGCTGGTGGTGTTGGAACGTAAAAAAATGTGTGTCGTAGTTCCGCGAGTTTTTTAACGGTCTTGTGTGATCAACCAGAGTTGTTGTTTCAATGGAGATAGAAGAGCCTGTGGGTAGTTTTATTACTATGGCATTGACAGGAATGCAGGATCTATAAAAAACCCCCACATAGTTCACAGGGAAATGGCACTCGTAGACCGAAACAAAATTAAGCTCGTGAACCCTAGCTTCAGCACTCAGATTCCTACGGCCTGTGCACTTCCAAAATCGAAACGCCAAATAACAAAAAGAAAACACGATGTCTTGTTTAGTTGAATGTTTATTTATTTCTGCCGGGCTATCGACGTATAATTATTTTAACGTGAATTTACATTGGGTAGGTCTATGCTTGATCGTATTTAGAATAACATAAAATGCACTTATTGATTAAACAGAACGAACGGAGAAAAGAACCAAATAACACATATAACGTGACACTGCACAGTTCTTCATTTATGCACTTCTTGGTTTAGTAAAATTAGTCCTCAGGATCGCACCGGAACACCTATTAGTTACCCAAGTATAATTAAAACTTGGAGGCACACGATTAGGTCTTTGCACGTTTCAAATATCACTTGAACGAATAATAATGCACGAGGTCTGGTGAGGACGACACTCTTCAAACTTGAATTTACCTAAATACGATTACACAGGCAGTGAGCAAGTTAAAGAAAATAAGTTCGCGATTAAAAGTCTCCAACGGCACAGAACTCCGACTCCGAAAACTCGTGACGACTTTGGCTTATCAAATCTGACTGAAAAACTCCATTCGTCGATATACGAATCAACTGGTCGCGAATAGCCTCAAACGGGCAGGAGCCACACGATCAACTCGAGGCAGTCACTCGTGGTTGGGTTAGCTAACATGGGGTGGATTTCCCATGTATGTGTATCTGCTAAACAAGACCAGCAACGGACGAACATAGATGGATGCGGGCGTTGTATTGCATCCCATCGTAATGATCATTAGCCGAAGGAAAAGGTCTCTGCGATCTAATGTCAACAGAAACGCTATTTCCCATGATCGAACGACGAGAATGAGGATCGTTTGAGTTCGCCGGCATTGGATGGTTCGGCAACTGTGTACACAATTGGTTTGTGTAACGCTTGCCGGCGGCGGACCCTTCGGGTGTGAAAACACACCGAAGATCCGCTAGCACATCTGAGAAACCATAAATCAACGTTTAGTTGATTGACATGATGTTTCCTAAGTCCGCGGACGGCTGGCGACCGATAACAGAAACTCTCGCTGAAGACAAACAATCCCAATAGACATGGGTGCACTTGGATTCTGTAAACGAACACAGGATTATTGTTTAAACTAACACACAACGGCCTGATGCAATCAGATGCATGAGTTTTAGGGTAATTACTCCCGTTCTGGTGCCATCAGGCAAGAGCATCCGCTTAGGTGTCTACATTAAGTAAACGAAAACTGCTTCACTAGCCAGTGTGTGAATCGTGGCTATTCATTGGGTAAGTAAATATTGATGGTCATGACCGATGCTGGCGATCGTTCCAAGAAACGGCAACGGATCGTAGCATCGGTCATGCTGATAACCCAGTAATATGCGCGCCTGCAAGGCCAATAATAATTTGAACCTTTTCTCCTTGGAAAGGATAGATCAAAGATCATACCGATGAAAATCGATTGATGTTGGATCGATGTCATGGCAAGCTGATGATCTTGCCATGAATTATGCTTTCAGGAATGACCGTGGAGAAGAGGCTTGGAACAGCCCCAAAAAAAGGGAAGCTGCCTAATATGTATTTATGTCTCTTATCCGTAGGGATAGCCGAATTGATTCCAGCTAATTGGGTGGCGGTTAATGCCTTAGCAAGATTGTATAATCTTGCCGAAATTTCAACTTTAAGGTAAGTTGTATTGCTGATAATGGTGGGGATCGAGCGATGCACGGCTCTTCGGGCCCTGAAAAGCCCCACAAGCCTTTAGTGTTTGTGGTGAAGTTGCGGTGTGCTAGGCCATTTTCTACTCTTAAGATTATTTCTTTGATGCTGTTCACGGTTTTGACGTAAATTGGTGGTGGTCTGACATTTTGGTGTTAAGCAGGCAGCGGACTCGGTGCTGGCTTTGCGTGTTTGGAGGACACCTTACGGGTTAGCGGTAGTTGTTTAGGGGCAGATGTTTGATGGTTTAACCTGGGTTGTTGATAGGGCATTATTTTCTTAATGGCATCGTCACTGTTGTTGGTGGGTTGCTGTAGTGAGAATATTTCCTTCTGGCGTTGCTTCACCCGTGTTGTAAGTTGTTTAATGTATTCCACGGCTTTGTGGAATTTTTTTCGTAATCAACGTGTTTCGCTTGACTTTCCTTGTTTGTGGTCTTCTTCGCTGAGTTCTGTAGAGTTGCAATGGCTCTTCTTTTCCGTACTAATAAGTAGTCCCGGGTAGTGCTCGGATCTTCATCTGGCATCTGTGAAGACAGATTTCGACTACGACATCCAGCAAAAATTACACGTGTTTGTATAGTTTATTTTTTCCCAATTAGACCTTGTCGCAATATTCACGAATAAACGCAATATATCACACAAAAATTACACAGTCACAAGGTTCGATGTGAACCGCGATAGATCGACGACGACTTAACGTCTACGAATGCAATGCTAACATATTGAGCACACGATGAATATGACTGAATGAATGAACTATCGGCGAATGAAAATGCGTCACAATTGCTTCGCCTACAGTTTCATGTCTCCTTTTATACATGATTTTGATCACTGCGGAGAACTGTAACTCTTGTAGACCTATGTTCGCTCTGTTCTTGCTCTTGGACACTCCCTAAGGTCACAGGCAGGCAAAAATAATAAAAATCAACCGGAACTAGACACCATCCTTAAAGAACACTAATGCCAACGTCGTTTACGAGCAACCGTCGATGTTCCCATTTTTCTCTTTGAATAGTGTTGTATTGTTTTGCCGTTGTGGGGGTTGTTCCTCAGGAAGCGCGTTTTCTTGTCCTGAAAAGGACGTTGGATCTCTTTATTTGATTGCTCCTGGAACAACACACTTCAGCAAGGGTTCGTTGCCGTGCTTCCTCTGACCCAGAGGGAAGAGCAACGTCCTGATTGTTCGTGGGACGTAACCTAGGGGATAGTGTCCTTATACCCTGCAACCTCAGTACTGGTTCCTGTACCGATTTCTTTGGAGTCGTCCTGGTATATATATATATATATATATATAAAGAATCATCCAACGTTGGGTGCCAGCACAAAATTTCAAAAGTAATGAAAGCAGTTTTATTTATTTTGGATTTAGTTTTATTTATTTGTGAAATAACTGCTCTGTGGCAGGAGGATCTAGATACTGCGGCCCGGAGATCACGAAACCATTCCTTTATAAAGGAAAAGGAATCGAAAATTGTATCTCAAAGATACACATTTTCGTGCAACAATCTCGATCTTTTGGATATTTCGAGCGAGATGTTGTGTTTACACAAGATAAGAAATCAATTTCTTGAATTCTTACGAAACCATTACGCAGATGTATGAATGTATCTGCTTTTGAGTTTTTGTTTGTTTAACTCAATGGAATTTTTAGGATAGAGATAACAATCTCTGAATTTTGGATTTGGGTGATTCTGTGGAGCAAATATAGAACAATAAACGAATATTGGATTCGTTTATTGTGAATTTTAATTTTAATTTTGATTCTGGATTTAATTATGCCGTGGGGGCAAATGTTATGCGATAAACGAATGTTTGATTCGTTTATTGCGAATTTTGGATAATGTTTGGGTTTTTTCAGGTTTTGATAGGATTTTGGATTAGGAATGGGAGAAAAAGATGGTAGGGCTTTTTGGAGCACTACATCCTCCCCTCCTTGAAAAAAAGAAAATTGATCTTTATGAGATTAATTTTCTGGAAAATGGTGTGATTGGGAATAAGGATGATAGTATCGTGATTCCGTTACATATGCCTGATTTTTTTTTCATTTTAGTTCTATGTATGCAATATTTATTTTCTTAGCTTACAGTACAATTTTTTGTTTGTTTTGATATTTAAAGTGATCAATGATTAAGTTGGAATTACATATATTAAAAGTGTTATTTACAGTGTTTATGTTATTTTTTTTTTTCATTACGTTTAGTAACAATTGTGAGTAATATGTTTTTCTTCTTTTTATATAAGAGGTTTTTTTTTTGTTTTTGTTTATAAAGTATTATTATAGGTTTTCCAATTTGTGGTACAATATATATGTAAGTGTTGCGTAAGATTATTAAGGCTTACTATTACAATTTGTGTATTACATATTAATACTGATTACATATTATTTACAGAGCATTTTTTTTTTGAGGACTTTTCATTTGTCCTTATTTATTTATATAATTTTATTCTAGCCATTTTTAAATTTGTTTTGAGTTATACTAAAATTTTATTAGAATTTATTCATTGCAAAATGTTTTGTACTTATATAAATTCTTATTCTAACATTATTTCGTATCGTAAGTTTTGTTTTATTTATTATTACAAAAATGTTTGTTTGTTTATTTATTTAAGTTAGTGATGGTTGATTAAAATATTTGTATAATACATTTTTCGATAGTCAATATTTGTTTATAGTATAGTTTTGAAACTTCTATTTTTGAAACATATGAGTTATGTGGAGATTCAATTTCTTGTTATATTTTATTTGTTATCTCCTGAATTTATAAATTTTCTTTGTTTATTCTATCTATCTATTTCGTTTTTGAACAATAATTTGTTAAGAGGTGAATTTAACATTATTAGTTGTATATATATTTTTCTTTATAGATATATTTTTTGTTTTGTTTGTTTATTTCGGTTATTTAAAATATTGTATAATATTTACAAGATTATTTATTCGTGTAACAGTATTTGAAAAGAAAAATTTTGCAGGCAAATTTTAAATACATTATCGTGGTATTTTCGTACAGTGTTACTTTATGATTTTTCTAAGGTTTTTTTTTTTTTACGTATATACATTTATTTTTCTTTTTTTTTTTTTTGTTAGGTTATAAATACATCTATACATTTACTTTCCTTCAACCTTTATTTTATTTATTTTGGGTTTCTTATTTGTGATTGCCTAATCCACAAATAGTTTTATATTATTGATGTAATCAAATCTTCGAGCAGAAGAGAATGTGCTTATTCACTTGTTTAAGTATATATTTGAATGCTAATCGGAAGTCAATTTGCTTCGTTTTAAGTTTTTCCTTAAATTTGTGGAAGACTTCCCAAGCTTTCTTCGGGTTTGGCTGTGTAACATAGTTCAAACTTCCGAGCGACAATATGTTAAAAGAATAATAAAGTTTCGAGATTAAGATTTGAAACTTTCTTTTATTCGTAAGTGGACGTACGATTTTTTGGTCAGATTTTATTTGTAGAATCCATTTTAAAATTTGGATAATGGGAAAAACGAGAGAGAGAATGTGGACAAACGAATTACTGAAACGAGGAATGTGTTTGAGTGAAATTTGGATGTGACTGTTATCCACAAGCTTACTCTTTTCTAACGAGAAAATTAGTTGTTCTTCAGTCTTACATTTTGCTGGGACTCTTTGTACCGCAGGCTTACACTTTGCTGAAATTTCTTGTTTCTCGGGCTTACAATCAGCTGGGAGTTCTTGCTCCTCAGGCTTACATTTTGCCGGTATTATATGTTTGTGAATTTCCATTACCTGTTGTGATCGTGGATGCAACTTTATGAGATCGATTTTGGCATTTCGTTTTAAATTTACTGGGGATATTGGAGTTTCAGGTTCATGTTTTCCTGAACTTAGTTTTTCAGCAGTTTCCTTAACTTTTTCGTTACCACAAACTTTATTTAAATGGGAAGAGGAAGATTCAAGGGTGGTTGGTTTCGTTGTGTTTGTCACAGCATCAGATCCGGCCCGTAGACAAACGGATTCGGATGTTGACTCACGAACGGTGTTATCCAATTTTTCAAGAATGCCTGTATTATCCGTGGAAGACACCTCGTAAGGCGTGGCATTCTGAATATTTTCCTTGACCTCATTTTTGTTTCCTAAAAACTGCTCGAGCTCTACCGTGGTTCTCTTCTTTACAGCGAATTTAAGGAATCCCTTTTCAAAGTTAATGTGGCACTGGTGCTTCGCAAGGAAATCGCTTCCCAGTATGCCATCGTGTTGGAAGTTTACATTTTTACCTATCACAAAAAGGTTATGTTTAAAGGGTATGGAGTGCCTATCAGTTCTGAATTCGAACTCCCCCAATACCTTTCCGCATGTGCTGACCGTTTTCCCAGCAATGGTGGATATAGTCACTGGGTCTGAATTGTCTACAGATTGTTCAATATAAAGATTATCTAATTTGATCAGGCTGATGTCGGCGCCTGTATCGATAAGGAAAGTCGAGTATTGTTTATCCGATGGATTAAATTTTACACGTATTACTGGCTCCTTAAATTCAGGGCAGAAAAATACGCGCATTTGAAAATTTACATCGGGATGGGGTGTATATCGGCGATTGTCTGAACTCGAGAAGGATTGCCGTTGCTCGCTGCCCGAGTGAGTTCGTTTCCCTGTTGTTGATTGGATACCCTGTTAATATTTTGATTTTGTTGTGTATATCGATTTTCAATCTGGGGTGAGTTTCTCATTGTCCTGTTTTGAGATTGATTGGGCTGAGTTCTGAAAGGATTTCGACTCGTTGAAGGTTGGTCCTGGTTTCGCATATGAGCTAACCTGGTTCTGCACTCTGCCTGAGTGTGATTATACTTTCGACAGTATGTGCATTGGAGACGTTCAGCCTCAGTCTTAATGCGTTGGGGGACGAAATTAGGAAAATTAGTGTTGCGATAGCAAGTCGCAGAAGTATGTCCCCTCTTGTTGCATGTTTGGCAAACAATTTGTTGGTTATTTCTAAAATTCTTAGTAGAAGTTAGCATTGAGTTATCGCTGTTCAATCTTTGAGATTGTTCCAAAGCGTAGCTAATGGCCGCTTTTAGATTTGAAGCCCTATGCGCTTTTACTAAGATTTTGAGGCTGGAATTTCGTATCCCATCCTCAAACGTATTTAAAACGAGTCTTTGATTTTCAGCCAGAAGATAAGTTCTGACTGCAGGATCAGGTGAACTAGCGTATGTGGCACTGTCCAATTCATGCAAGTGGTGTGTGAGTCTAGTTGAAAATTCTTTCACACCCTCCTTGCTATCCTGTTTTGTTGCCACTAAGTTATTTTGGGCAGCAGACCTAGAGATGAGAGCTTTAAATTCTCCCTCTAATTCTGAAACAAGATCTTCCCAGGTAGAAATGATTTTATGTCTGATAGAATCACGCGCCGGTCCCTGCAATCTGGTTTTGACCACCCTTAGAATAAAGGACTTCTGGTTGTCATCTTGTGCTTGTGAGAACAAAATGTCTCCACAAGAGACGAAACCCTCTAATTCGTCAGGATTACCGTTAAATACAGGCACGAATCCCAATACGTCGTTTAATCCTATAGGAAAGTTCATTCTAGAACTCTGTTCGTGTATTTCCGTACGTAACGTTTCCGACGTTTCGTCCTCGCGATTTTGTATGAGCTCGGGCTCAGGTCTCTGCGAACGCGTACCCGGTTTATTTTTGTCGCTAACGACGTATTTGTGGAACAGACCTTCCCAAATAAGGGTAAGAAAAGGCAGAGAACTCAAAGAGGAGATCTTCATTATTGTCGGATAAGATGGCCAAGAGAAAAAAATAAGAGCGAAAACAAGAAAAATACCTTCAAAGCTATGGGGAAAGTGTATTTTATTCCTAAGGTGAGAGATACAACCCTTTCGAAGAAATGTTTAAAGTGTCGAAGGTAGAGAGGTGAAAAGATGTTCAAAATAGTTTCCAAAGGATGCTAATGTTACAAAAGGAAAAATCCAACACACAAAAGAGTCCAGACGACGGTCAGGCAAGCATCAAAAGCTTAGCTTTCCTGTTTATGTTCAGCTAACCACATAAATATGAGATGGAATCTTCCCAAAGAAGTTTAAATCAAATAGAAAAATATGCTTATGAGAAAATCTTCACCAAAGAAATTTAAATTAATGGAAAAATATGTATATATGTATGTGTATGTGAAAATTTAGCTGAAATCAAATTCTTGGGGTTGTTCTTTTGTCCCCTTATGATAAGTAAAAGTTTTAAAAACGAATTTGTTAAAATGTTGGGGTTTTTATTTGTTCCCTTCTATAAATATATTTAAAACTTGTCAGGATATTTAATAAAATGGGGGTTTTTCTTTATCCCCTTATAAATGGAAAAATTTGATTTTACTTGATTAGTCTTTATTTGTTATTTCTTGGAAAAAATTTAGGAAAAATAAATGTGTATATGTATATATGTGTGAAAACGGTTTCGAGATTTTTAAAAAAGGTGCGTTTAAAAATATACGTTTATTAAGGAAAATGTATTTAAAAATTTTTCTATAAGCCAAAATAGTTTTGGAAAAATAAGTGCGTACTTGTGAAAAATTTTCTTTTATTAATTGGATTTATCACTTTTGGCTTTTATGTTTATATATGGCTTAGAAAATGAGAACAAACTTTGTTTATTATCATTAGAAAAACAAGCTAACAAATTATTATGAGGGATTATTCTTTATCCCCGTGTAAAAAGAACAATTCGATTCATTCTTGGCACGTCCTTGTAATTAACGGTTTTGAATTAAAAAAAAAATTATTTTGGGGGGTCGCAAAAATGACCAAATTACAAATTTCACTCTCTATTTTATCAACACAATTGATTTCACTTTTAATAATTACAAATCACTAAATAAAATAAAATATAAGTACCTGTGGAAATCGTGGAGTACGCTGCTTACTCTGGGTGTTGCCGCTGCATCAGGAATCGGTCTATCTTTGGCTGCTTCACTGCATATATTATTTTTTGGTGCCTCCAGTGATGTCGTCGCTGCTAGATGTGGTCGTCTCTGCTTGTTACTTTTATTACCTTTGTTTGCTTTTCACTCTGCCGGTGTTTAAGCCCCAGGCGACGCTTTTAGAAATTCTAAAATTTTAAGTCACTTTGCCGGTGTTTAGCCCCGGGCACGCTGTTTTTATCAAAATTTGTTTATTATTATTTTCACTGAAGCGCTTTTTGTTATTTTGTTGCCGATGGTTCTCTGTAACCTTATGTGCTCTATACTTTTACTGGTAGGGGATATTGGGAATCAGTCCGATTCACTGCTGCCACCAGAATTTTGTTTGTTCTGATCCTCCTTCTGTGGTGAGCGGATTTTGGGTATCCCACGCGCTGCCACCAAAATTTTGTTTTGCCGTTGTGGGGGTTGTTCCTCAGGAAGCGCGTTTTCTTGTCCTGAAAAGGACGTTGGATCTCTTTATTTGATTGCTCCTGGAACAACACACTTCAGCAAGGGTTCGTTGCCGTGCTTCCTCTGACCCAGAGGGAAGAGCAACGTCCTGATTGTTCGTGGGACGTAACCTAGGGGATAGTGTCCTTATACCCTGCAACCTCAGTACTGGTTCCTGTACCGATTTCTTTGGAGTCGTCCTGGTATATATATATATATATATATATAAAGAATCATCCAACGTTGGGTGCCAGCACAAAATTTCAAAAGTAATGAAAGCAGTTTTATTTATTTTGGATTTAGTTTTATTTATTTGTGAAATAACTGCTCTGTGGCAGGAGGATCTAGATACTGCGGCCCGGAGATCACGAAACCATTCCTTTATAAAGGAAAAGGAATCGAAAATTGTATCTCAAAGATACACATTTTCGTGCAACAATCTCGATCTTTTGGATATTTCGAGCGAGATGTTGTGTTTACACAAGATAAGAAATCAATTTCTTGAATTCTTACGAAACCATTACGCAGATGTATGAATGTATCTGCTTTTGAGTTTTTGTTTGTTTAACTCAATGGAATTTTTAGGATAGAGATAACAATCTCTGAATTTTGGATTTGGGTGATTCTGTGGAGCAAATATAGAACAATAAACGAATATTGGATTCGTTTATTGTGAATTTTAATTTTAATTTTGATTCTGGATTTAATTATGCCGTGGGGGCAAATGTTATGCGATAAACGAATGTTTGATTCGTTTATTGCGAATTTTGGATAATGTTTGGGTTTTTTCAGGTTTTGATAGGATTTTGGATTAGGAATGGGAGAAAAAGATGGTAGGGCTTTTTGGAGCACTACAGTATGTATTGAATAGTATTGTATGTATTGTATTGTATTCCTATCGTAATTTAACGCATTATCGCCTATCTCGGAGATAATCGGAGAAAAGGGACAATAATAGGACTCAAAGCTTTTTTGCAAACTATGAAAGAAAATTGTATGGTGCCAATTGTTTTCATAAGCATCATCAGCATCGGCACTACAACCGGGATCCGGTCTTGGCCTCATTTAGCAAATGTCTCCACCGGTATCCGGCCCTTATCCGGGACTTATTAAATTTGACATAATAATATGTTTTTCCGCGCAAGGTTATTAGCCTTGCACCAACCTTTCTCAGGATGTTGTTGCATGCATTGGTTCACTACTTGGCGGTTGCCAAAGTAGATATCCAGGGATGTCACGTGGAGACTGCATGTCAACTTGGATTGAACAGAGACAAGGATCGTCCTGGCCTTCGCCGGGTTGAAAGGATAAACTTTGCTCTGTATGTTCGCTCCCATCCCCCAGTTTTCATAAGTGCATGTGTGTAAAAGTACCACAAACGTCACCATAAATAGGAACACATCAATAACATCAACGCTACTATCACTGTCAATTCGGTCCGACGAGGTTTCCGGCAGATCTCGTCAATGTCCAATTCATTTCTCAAAGGCAGATGTACCTAAGTAGAGATTACGCACATGCAACCGCAGTAAAGAATACGACTTCAAAAATGTTCCAAAAAATAATCAGCGCTGTATACTAAAGCATTAACGTAGCAACCATAGCTTATGTAGAGAGTTAAGAAGCTCTTATATATTCGATGTGATGGTCTGATGCGTCAGTGCTTTGTTTCTACCCATTTCTAGTGTGGTTCGAACCATATTCATTACTGTCCTAGACCTTCATACTTTTGTAAAGTACTGTTCTATGTACAACTCAAGTTATGTTCTCGTTGATTTGTATTAAGTATCTGTTGGTGTCCGCTTTCGACAAGCTAGTCCTTGACGGATCGATTACGAAATACTGTATTACGGCTGTCATCAGGAAAATTAATTTTAAGTGTTCTATCGTTTAAATTAGATTTATTCATTACAATAATTTTGGAAACGATCGGAAATATAATTTGACTTTTGCGCTATTAACGGTAAGATAACCTGAACAATGATATAACAGGATGCAAGTAGAAAATCGATTCTGAAATTGTTTGCATTAAAAACATACATGAACGCATTCAATTCGCTCGCCATGTTGGATATATGTAGCTTAGTCATTCCTGGTTTTATGAGTTTTTGTTATCTATAAGCTGCCATTACGTGTGCGTCGTGCATCAATCGTATAAGAGATGTATGTCGATAAGCAAAATGTACGCCATTGCAAAAATTCTACTCAAGCTTTCGAATTTATTAATTCAAATTTCCCGTAAACATTCCGTGAGTCATTCAACAGTAATTAAGTGGTTTGCAAGATTTCGTGAAGGAAATTTCAGTCTTGAGAACGCTCCAGGTTCAGGTGCAGTAACAAAAATCTGACTACTAAGAACTTCACGTTGTACTGAATGAAAATCCATGTCAAATTCAAAAAGAGCTTGCAGAACAGTTAGAAGCTTCTTACCAAGCAATATCAGTTGAATTTGAATTGATTTTGACAAAGAAGTCGAGTTTCTACTTGAACACCTATGATGTGAAATCTTAGCCTTTTTCACGCAAGAGAACACTGAAGCCACTAATCGGTCTCCTCGATTTCTCAGCCTCCTTGGTTTTGGGTGAAGTATTACCAGCTTCTTTATATCTTTATAAAGGGAACAGGCTCCTCGATAGTATAGTGGTTAGTATACCCGCCTGTCACCCAGGAGACCGGGGTTCGTTTCCCAGTCGGGGAGCCCCTGGCGCAAGACTAATGACCTTGCCCAGAAAAAATAAATCATTATGGAAAATTTAACAAGCCTCAGGACTTGCTAAATAAGGCCAAGACCGGTTCCCGGTTGTAGTGCCGATGATGATGATGATGATTACCAGCTTCTTGTATTTATAGTGATTAGCTGACGCTTCAAAGCGATAAAGTCTTTGAAGTATATCCGTAATCTTTTCTAAAAATGCAGTCGAATAATTTCCAGTAGTTGGCAACCCAGTAAGCTACCATTTATTTTCCAGGCGCTGCCTTTGATAACGTCCAAAGCCAATAGGCGTAGATACGCGCATTGACTGCACACCTCCTCCCAAATTTGGGTATGACAACAAGCAAAGTATTAAGTTCCAAGTCTCACGCCACCAGACACTATCGTTGCTGCAACCGATGCCGCCTCTAACCGTTGTACCGATAGAATCGCTAGCTCTAGCATTAACAGCAAAACCACGACTGGAGGCAACTTCCTCAAGCCACACTTCAGGCACCGGCTATCGTCATAGTGCCTGCGACTCTTGTTAACAGCAACAAAATCCCCCAAACCTCTAACAACAACGATGACGACAACACCGGCGACGACGATCAGCTTAGTACTTAGAGCTTGCGTCTTTCTAAGTACCGGCCACAGTCAAGCCAACAGCAATCGCTAGACAATTACAGAGCCGTCGGTAGAATAGTGTTTACTATCAGATACTCCGTGGTTAGCAGTAATAGAAGAAGCTGGTCTATGAGTAGCATATCACCAGAAGAAAAAGCACACAATACCGCGGATAGCAAAGCGAGGCGGCGAAGAAAAGTATCTTCTTCATTTCGTGTTTAGCCGCGATGCGGATGATGATGGTGATGGCGATGGTGATGGTGATGGTGATGGTGGGAAAAATGAACCTGATGTTTGCTTTGCATTCGGTGCCTCGACAGCGACCTTGATGGACGCGTGCAATACACTTCGCTTACGTTCGTCTTAGAAAATCGATACGCGCTGACAAGTATCTCGAATCATTCAGTAGTGACACTTTTGTTTTCTAAATCGTTTTTATTTATTTATTTATGTTTTTCTCTATCGTCTGATGAAAATTCTCCTATGAGAACGGTTTTGTTACAGTGGAAACGCGGTAGTAATCATTGTGGGCTTACAGCATTGCTTTAGCTCGCCGATTGATGGTTGGGTCCCCACTGATCGTGAATATTTCCGCCTTACATTGCGTGCGACTTAGAACAAAAGTTAGTACAAAAAAAATAGTCCCGGGCACCCATGTACATAATTAAACTGCTAAGTGGCATAGAAACTGTGTTGTGTGCAGATACATTTCTTAATCAAGCTTATCGCGGCTCCTCCGGTTTCCTGAGAAAGTGTTTAGCCAGTGCGATTTTCCTCTTAGAAAACAAAATTTTCTCAAAATATCTGAACAGATACTTCCGCCAGAAACTCGCGTATCTGTCTCTCTAGTGAGTGTTATTGTTCGGTAATTTGTTGAGGGAAACTCGTAGTAGCAGCGAACTAATCAGATCAAATTACTGTGAGAAAATTGAAAGGTGAGTACAATACAATCTCTTAATTTATTATCGTTTCCCCTGGGGATACACAAAAGATACACAAACCGATGAAGATACTTATTCAAGAGTTACTGACCTCTGGCAAATACCCATGCTCTTGATTCTGGTCCAAATAGAAATATTATTCAAACTCACAGGTACTGATTAAACTAGAGACCGGGAAAACATCTAGATGCGCTTATGTGCATACACAAACAAATGTACTTCTGCTGTGGGGCGTCAATTACTTTTCTGTGTAAGTTGGGTATGATGAATACTCTGGATGTTTATTAATCATGAAATGGGGAGTTCTTGACCGTTTAATTTACTGCTGATTTAGTTTTCCTCAGTAGGTGTGGTAATGATCATTATAAATATTTCAGTTAAGATACCAAAGGGTGGGCTTCTCACGGCAGCAATCTTCCCAGTTCGTGGATGCCTGAATGTTTACATATGTTTGTGTGGATGGTGATGATGGTGGGTTTCGCTAGGATAGGTCTGTATAAATATGCGACTATAGTTCGGGGAAAACCGAAAGCGAATATGCCCCAAACGCTAGGTCTACCTGCCAGGCTTCTATCGAAAAGGAACTTGGGAATGTGCGTATTATATCTTCGGCCTTTAAGGAATGTGTCTCTTTCTGCTATGAAATAATCTCTCGAGGGGTGCATGTAGGGCTTCGCAGATATCTCAGGGATTGATAAAATGTCTGTTTGTTGGCAACGCTGGCACTGTGCTTTGGCACTTTAGTGTAAAAAAAAATGGGTCTACCAAATTTTATCGATTTGACCAAATGCACATGAATTCACATACTCAGTTACGTTGCAATAAATACAATTTGTTGGCAAATAATTTAAGTAATTCAATGTTTCATTTGTGTTTTTTTTTTTTACGTATGCACCTTTAGAATTTGCGAAGTGTGGCTGTTAAATAGCGAGGTAACATGCGCCGCAACACTACCCATCCGCTAAAATCGTAGGAGCGGCTGTCGTGTAGTGCGAGTCCCATATCTTTAGATATCTTGGCATCGATATAACTCTTGTTTTTATAAGTCTTTCTTTCGGAAAAATTATGTATGAACCCTTTTCAATATCCATGTGAATCCTTTACTGGGTCCCTGAAGATCAACGTATTAACATCAACATTACAATTGGGTTGTGCCGCATGCAATGTCGGATTTTATAGTAAAGTTTTCAAGGGGACATTCCGGTTTGTTCGGTTCAAAAAATCATTTTCTTTTTTGCATAATCGATAGTTTTATCCTTCAAAAATAATATGTTAAAATTTGGAAACGAAATCTTAGACGGTTCTAAAGTTATAGATCATTAAAGGGTCGGGTCTCCCGTGAATACAAATTCGTATCATGGGTGGCAACTACCGTGTATTTAGAAAGATGGGCATTAATTTGCTTCGCTGTTGGCTTGGGCCAACTGCCACTTCTTTGAATATGTCGCAATCTTGTGCGACGGAACAACATGTTCATGTTGGGTTTTCCGGTTCCGAAGTGACTCGACAAAATTTACAAACGTAGTGCAAAGATGAATAAAATGTTAAAAAAAAAATTGTTGTTATATCTTTAATACTTAAAAATCATGAAAATTACCTATTTTTTGACCCGACAAACCGGAATGTCCCCTTAAAAGCCACAATATTATATTTCCGTAAATTTTTATTCAATCCAAATAGGATCCGTTGGCATCTATGACATTCTTCCAACGTGATACAAGGTCAAATATTCCTTTTTCGTAGAAGCGCTGACTTTTTAAGGCAATGAAATCTTCAAATGCTTTTATGACCTCTGCTCGGTTCCGGAAGACCTTCTGCCGAAAAAATGAATCCAGATTGCGGAAAAGATGGTAGTCCGTTGGGGAAATGTCAGGAGAGTGCGGTGGATGCGGAAGAATTTCAAATCCCATCTGTAATATTTTTTCCTTCGTTACTTGTGAGGTATGGGGTCTATCACTGTCGTGCAAAAGGACCGAGCCGTGCCGATTGACCAACGCAGGTTGCTTTTCAACTAATTTGCCATGCAATATGTCAATTTTCTCACAATATTTGATAGTGTTTATCGTTTATCCTGTTTGAAGAAATAAAAAGTGGATTGGTCCTTTGATGTCCACCAAATTTGTCGCCATAACCTTTTTTGGGTGAAGATCGGGCTAGGGGCTGTGTTTTGCTTTTTCACCTGCATCCAACCACTGCCCAGGTCTTTTACGGTTATCATACAGAATCCACTTTTCATCACAGGTGATTATCCGGTGCAAAAACGGTTCAGGTTGGTTTCTTAATCTAAACCATGCGCAGGTTTCCGGGCGCCTTCGTATTTGGCCCTCACTCAGTTGATGGGGTACCCATTTATCAAATGCATCCGCTCTATTGTTTTCACTGAAGATGGTGAAACTTTTGTTTTCGGAATGCCAACTTTGCCGTTCATTGTGAAGCGAAATATGGTTTTGGATAGCTCTGTTTTCGATATCGAGGTTAGAATGAATGGATTCATTCACTTTGTGTACTGCCTCGAAACAGGCGCCAATGGAGTTCGCTTTCTCTTGCGGATCCTCGACTACTATTAGTTCTTCGTTGGAGTTGATGTGTTCCGGGGTGAGTCCTGCATTCAGCAATATTTGACAATTCTCGAGAGTCCTCGGTACTCGAAGGCAGGGAATGTCATTATCATCCTTTCTTCTAAATACTTTATTTATTTGCGGAAACATATTCCCATCACTGGTTTTAATGGAGAGAATTTTATCAATGACTTAATTCTCTTTATTTCTTGGCTATAAGGATCGCTGAACTGTCTGTAGAGCAGTTTGAGCTGGGAGAGCAGAGCGCTTTTTTGTCTATACAGGGCGTCAATAGTTGAGTTTCTGTATCTATTAAAATTCTCCCCCATGTGCGCCGCTTTTGGAATGGAACGGTGCATTGTTTTGATGACAATGTTGTCCATCGTTGAGAAATAATGGTCTATTTCCTCATTTCGAAGGTTTCTATTAGTCGGAGGATCTACGCCATTGGAGCGTGGTTCTCTTTTTATTATTCGATCAAAACGCGACCAATGTGCTTTTCGGAAAACGAACGAATGTATCTGGTCGTACTGCTCAAGTATTGCATGTTCGTTTGGAACATGTAAAACGGCGCCGAAGCCGTAATCATACCCGATTGAGCGAAAGCAATTTCGAGTATTTAGGTCCGTGCCTAATAATTGTAGTCTCTCGTCCATCATAAGAAAGTCCAGAAAGGAATTTCCTCTTGGATAAGATGGTGTACTTGTAGCGTACAAATCTAGTTTATATTCTGTTGCATTTGTCTGTCCACCAGTTGAATAGTGCATTACCTCTTGTGTTCGGTGTGATATCACCCCAAGCGCTGTGTTTGGAGGTGAAATCTCCCGCCAGAACAAAATAATTGTTTTCCGAGTCTAAAATGAGATTACGAAAAGGGATATCCAGTTCGGTGATAAATTGCGAACACGGAGGAGCTTCAGGTGCATACACGGATACCACGTATAGATGCCTTTGACTTTTCAAAGGTATATCTATAATGCAAGCTTCCAGCAGCTGAAATTTGTAACGGGTCAATTGAAAAGTCCCTGGCCTTCCATAGTAAAACACATTTTTTGGCAAAATTCGTTTTTTTTTATTCAACATAATTCCCTTCGAGCGTGATACACTGATTATAGCGACCCTCCAACTTTTCGATACCTTTTTTGTAGTACGATTTGTCCTTTGCTTCAAAATAGGCCTCAGTTTCGGTGATCACCTCTTCATTCGACGAAAATTTCCTCCCAGCGAGCATTCTTTTGATATCTGAGAACAGGGAATAGTCGCTGGGGGCCAGATCTGGAGAATACGGTGGATGCGGAAGCGATTCGAAGCCCAATTCATGGATTTTTGCCATCGTTTTCACTGACTTGTGACACGGTGTATTGCCTTGGTGAAGCAGCACTTTCTTTTTCTTCAAATGCGGTCGTTTTTCGGCGATTTCGTCCTTCATACGGCCCAATAACGCTGTGTAATAGTCGCTGTTGATGGTCCTTCCTTTTTCAAGATAGTCAATGAAAATTATTTCGCGCTTCGGAGTGAAATGATGGAGCCATGTTTCATCCATTGTCACATATCGACGCAAAAACTCGGGTTTATTACGCTTGATCATCTCCAAACACTGCCCCGAATCATCAACTCGTCGTTGTTTTTGGTCAAAAGTGAGCTCGCGCGGCACCGACTTTGCACAGAGCTTTCTCATACCCAAATATTCGTGAATGATATGATGTACACGTTCAGTTGATATCTTTAGAGTGCCTGCTATTTCATTCAATTTCAATTTACGGTCATTCAACATCATTTTGTGGATATTTCTAATATTTTCGTCGGTAACAACCTCTTTTGGGCGTCCACTGCGTTCACAGTCTTCGGTGCTCATTTCACCACGTCTAAACTTAGCATACCAATCCTTTCTGGTTGATTTTCCTGGGGCGGCGTCTGAAAACTCGTCATCAAGCCAAGTTTTTGCTTCAACTGTTTTTTTTCCCTTCAAAAAGCGATATTTTATCAACACGCGAAATTCCTTTTTATCCATTTTTTTCACAATAACAGAAGTTGCTTCACTCAAAATACTATAATTCACAAACTAATGATCCGACATCTGTCAAATTTATACACGCGTCTTTTGAAGGTTAGGGCTAACTAAAAATCATATGGATTTAATTCTAGTGCCGCCATCTATGTGTCAGGCCGGACTTTTCAATTGACCTGTTATACAGCTGTGCTGTAAACGACCTTGTGGTGAAGGCCTTTCTTAATTAAGACAGCAATTCGACCTCCTTATGTGGCGTGTGGACGATCTCGTCTGACTTTATGGTTTTTGTAGCCCAATTTGTGCCTCTGGTTTAGCTTGGTTTCGCGAGCTAGAAGCACATCGGGGCATTCGGCTTCAAGCAGGTTACCGAGATTATCCTTCCTTTCCACGTGGATTAGTGAATTTGTGGCGACCCTAACAGATACACACACAATTTTTTTCGTGATTCAAACTGTCATAGCGTCAGTTCGAATCACACGATCTTCTTCACTATTATTTCAAACGCTATAAATTCACATTCACAGCAATAATTTTTATTCAGTCAGTTTTGTTTTCAAATCCAGCACTCTGTCCTTGTATGGTTAACAGGATTGCTCTTATATCTGAATTTGCCTCTGGAGCGGGCGCTTTTATGACGTTGCGTGAAAGTTCCGCCGCCGTTGTATTAATTGGATTACTAGCCATTTGAGAAAATGATATGCTAGGTGCGGAAGATTTTGTGACATTACATCCCTGTGCCGCGGAGTTTGAGTTTAATGGACTGCTGGCAATTTGAGCGAATGATACACTAGGTGCAACGAAGTTATTATAAGAACGAACCTTCATTCGTTTCTTTTCTTCAAGTTGTTTTTTTTTAAATTCCAACTTGGCCTTTAGTTGTTGGAATTTCGGACAACCTCTAAAGTTGGCCGGGTGACCTGTATTTTTGCACAGGACGCAAGATAGTTTGCTCCTATCCTGAACCTGTTCTTTACCTAAGGGGCATTCTCCTATGGTATGAGTGTTATGGCACTTTACACATCTAAATTCCATACAGCAGTTAGATGCAACGTGGCCGAATTGTTGGCACCGCATGCACTGCAACACACGGTCAGCTTTCCTAATTTTTTTCCAAATTATTTTTTGGTGGAAAATAACTTTAATATTCCTAAGTGCATCGACTTTGCTGTTGGGACTTAGGGAGACAATGAAGAACGTAAACTTGCGGTTGCGACTTCGGGAGAGAGAAGTGGAGAATGGCTTCAGATCAGTAAATTTTAAACTGTCATTTTCGACAGTTTGTAGTTCCGAGAGGAGTTCTTCGGAGGAAAAAGAAGGATCAACTCCTTTAAGTAACATGGAGATAGTTTTCTCCGATTTTGGTGGGTACGTGAAGTACTCACTACTTGCTTCCCTTAGAAAAGATTTAATTTTATGATAATCATCTAAACTATCACATAAAAAAATTATTTTATTGTTACTTAAATGTTTGGTTTTTAAATTTCTGCAAGTTAACTTACCCAATTTAATTAGGTCCTTAGCTTCCATATAACTAACTATGACGGGAGGCACTTTCTCCTTCTTATTGGCTGCTGCTTGCTGTTTTCCCAGCTGTTGATTCTGCTGCTGATGCTGTTGTTGTTGCTTCTGCTGCTGTTGTTGTTTCTGCTCTTGCTGTAGTGTTTTGTTTTCCGATAGGGCTTCTTTAATTTGTCGCTCCAAATCGTTCTTCTTTTTGGAGAGCTCCTCTTTCTTTTTATATAACTCCGCAATAAATTGAGCACGTTCGACATCTATGTCACTCATTTCTCTATTGCTCGTTTGGTGGTCTTCTGTTGCCAGTTCTTTGAATTTATTCCCTTCTCCGGAATAATGTGGCTTATCAGGAGTGGTCATTCCTTCTATGAAAGTTTTTATCTTACAGTTGGCTTTATGCCGTTTGGCAAGGAGGCTTGGCTGGGCTTTGGGCCTCCTCTTTGAAATCACTTTTAGCACAGCTTTTCTTTTTTCCATTATTATTAGTTTCCACCGTTAGATCTCATGTTGCATTTGTGAAGCAACGTGCAGGGACATCTGCTTTCACATGCATACACACTAACACACACACAGTATTTTTTTGTTGTTGATCGTTCGGTGTGTACACGGCGGTAGACACGTCAGCACATACTTTTGTTTCCTCTTTGAGGGAGACACACACACGCACACGTGTACGCGAGGAGTATAAATGAACAAGTATGACACTGAAGATCAGTTTTGGATTTTGATTTTTTTTTTGCACTTCATTGGACTGTTTTCACATTTATTATATGTTTTGTTTGTTTGATTTTCAGGTTCTTTGTTTTGACTGGCTTGTCTTTATTTTTTTTTTTTTTTTTGGTCGACTAAATCAAATAAACTATATTGATTTTGCATTGACTGTTTTATCGATGGCATTTATTTATAAATAGTCCTTGTGTTTTAAACGCTCCCGGACTCACAAAAACAACTTTTTAATTTCACTCAATAAGCGAATTGCAAACACTACCGAACTCGGTCACTGTGTCACTCATACTGTGTGAATGATCGTGCGATCCACGGGAGACCTTTTGACACTTTTTTTCATTTCATTTTTAAAACATTTTTTATTTTCTATTTATATTCTTAGTTTCTAAATTAAAGGCTAGAGAAAAAATGCTTAAATTCTAGCTTAATTATCTTATATAATAACTTACAGATCCTTCGCAGACGCTCTAAGCTAAATATTACTTAACCATTATATAATTTGCCTTTCGGCGACAGAATTTTGTGGCAGTACTTATAATTATTTGAAAGACAAAGAAAAATTTGAAAAACTTTGTCATTTTTTTTTTTTTAATTTTTAATTTTATGAAAAAGTACTTAACTTAACTTAACCAAAATCTTATACTACCCTAATTCTAGAAAAGCTAACTCTATGTAAGCTAGCTGATGATAGTGTGATTCTATACCGACTTTGGTATCCAGGTCTTTATATGCCATTCAACCACCAGAACTGTTGACGCTGTCTAATACTATCGTCCCGGTCTCTGTGGGAGATAGCCCTACTGAAGCGCAGGAGCTCTTTTTCGGTGCGCGTTACTTCCCGGTCGTAGCACAATCGCCCGTCTACGGATGATCTACTTACATGATAGATCAGCGGAATTCCGAATCTATCCTGTATAAGCCCTTTCATGTCCAAGTCAAGGAAAGCCTCTGGTGGAACAAAGCCGTTGCGACGCACGCTCTCATAGTACAGAGTGTTTGGATAATAGGCGCCGAAAACCAGGTCATTGGACGAGCTTATTGCTCTCGCAATATGTCCTCTGATTAATTTAATCATAAAATTACCCACCCTATTTATGTACGCTTCATTATATAAAGTCTCATTTGAATAATACTTTTTATAGTCCGATTCCTGTGTTCGATATAATCTGAGACAACTTCTGAGACACTTCCTTTCGAACACCCGAATCTTTTCCATCAAATTTGGACCTATGTTGAACCATACTGCACAATCATATATGAGCATTGGCCTGATTAGCGTCATGTAGCATATGACTTTTACCCCGCTGTCAAGTTCGCTACTGTGAAACAGCCTCCTTGTCATAGCAAAAGTTTTCCTCGCTTTGAGCAAAGCAACCTCTACATGTCTGTTGAAATACAGATATTGGTCTAGCCAGATGCCCAGGTATTTAACTAAACTCTTGGTTTCAAGTTTATCTCCATGCGGTCCCACGATAACTAGCTTTCGCCAGTTTTTTCTTGTGTCGTTCGTGGCTTTATATAATGGAGTTCTAAATAGGATGGCTTCACATTTCTGGAAGTTGATCTTAAGTTTCCAGTCATCGCAATAGCCCTGCACGTTGTTGAAGTCTCGCTGTATTAAACTATTTATGATCTCAACTTTCGGCGCTGTTCTGTAAATTATGAGATCGTCTGCGTACGCAATAGCCTGCAGAAGTGCATCTAATAAGTCGCTAATATAAATGTTAAAAAGAATCGGAGAGAGTACCGCGCCCTGCTGCAAGCCATTCTTGATATTATACGTTTTATTAGAGATCGCATTACCACTTTTGACCACGAACCTCCTGTCCTTTCACATATCGTAAAGTACGTATAGTCAAGGCTTATGTATGCCATGTCTGACCAGTTTGTAATACAACCCTTCGATCCAGACGGTATCAAAGGCTTTCTCCAAGTCGATCAGACAGGCACCTGTGCATTGGTTCCTACATTTATTCCATTGTATGTCGGAGACCAGTTTAGCTGCGGCATGTGTGGTTTCATGACCCGCCTTAAAGCCAAACTGGTTATTTGGAATAATGCTGTTGTCGTCTACCCATTTTACCAGAGCTTTGGTAATGGTTTTTTCAAATACTTTACTGATGCTTGGGAGTAAACTTATCGAACGCATGTTCATTGGGTTTGTGCAGTCTTTGCCCTTTTTTGCGATGGGCTGAATGATAGCCGTTTTCCAACGCGCGGGATAATATGCATTATTCAACGCGTTGTTAAACAGGACCGTGTATATATCTATTGCCATTGGGGGCAGGTTCTTGAGTAGGATGTTAGGTACTCCATCTATTCCCACTGACTTTTTGCTTCTTAATGAGTCGAAGATACCCTGGATTCCTTCCCTTGTTATTAAAAGTGTATTAGCCACTACACCACGGGCATTAATGTCAGTTGACAGATTATCGTCACTGAATTCGGTAAAACCCGGATTCTCCGATTGCCAAAGTGAAATTTCATTCCGGAGGTGCAGGTGATTGAGTAGAACTCTGCCCTCCAGGTCGTGATTTCGGTGAATGCTTTCATTCACCTTGTACATTTCCTGAAAGACAGCTCCCACAGCGTTCACCTTTTCCAAAGGATCTTCGATCACAAAGAGCTCACTATTGAGGATAGCGTTCTCTGCATCTATGCGAATGTTGGTTAGCAGTTGCTTGTTTACCTGAGTACGTGGGATTTGGAGACACTGAATCTCATTTTGATTATTTCTCCTGAATATTTTATTTATTTGTGGGAACACATTCGGGTTATTAGTTTTTATAGCTCGAATTCTGTTGTTCCAATACAAATTTGTTGCTAAGCTATAATTAGCTTTAAGTAATTGTTGGAGGTTTTTTAATCGGGATTTCAGTGATATTATCTCCTGGTCTTGTCTGTCTGTAAACTGTCTATGTAATTGTTTTAGTTCGATAGCAGTCTGCTCTTTTTCTTGTGGAGTGTGTTTATTGTTGCGTTTCTGTCCATTGTTCGTTTTACGGTTTCGTCCATTTGTTGAATGTATTTGTCGATTTCGACATTAGTCAGGTTTCTGTTTACTGGTAGATTAAAGTTATTCGAACGCAGTTCTCTTGTTAATGATCTGGTGAACCGCGGCCATCGCATTGCCCCGTAGTTATAGGGTTGCGGGATCACGAATTCTTCCAGATCTGCGAGCTCGTTCGGAAGCTCTATTACTGCCGTGAATGCACAGTGGTCACTGTCGAATTCAATTGTCAGAAAAATGTTTGTGTTTCGTCTGTTGGTGCTAAGTAATCTCAGTCGTGAGTCGATTAGCAAGATATCTAAGAACGATCTAGCTCTGGGGAACGATGGATATTCCGTAGCTAGCAGGTCAGTTCTATATTCTATATGATACAGATCTAACCAACCAACCAACTGATTTCCTCTGGCATTAGATATATGATTTCCCCAATTTCTATGCTTGGCGTTCATATCTCCCCCTAGGATAAAGTAATTTTTGCCCAGGTGCAATTGTAAGCATCGGAAGAGTGTATCGATCTCTGCTATAAATAGATTATGTTGGTGCTCCTCTGGTGCGTAGACCGCAATCGCATACGAGTACAAACCCCTTCCTTGCTGAAGGGGTATGCGTACGATACAGGCTTCCAGCACCCGGAACCTGCGCACTTCTCCACTATATATAACTTTATGATGGATTCCTTTTCTAATAAAGTTTGCGATGTTACGGGCATTGTTGTAGTACGAGCTGGCTCTGTGTTTTTTTGCCGGATCACACTTCTTGCCATTATTTCTCGGAATTTAGGACATCCTCGATAATTAGCGGGGTGTCCCTCATTCCGGCACACTGCGCACTTTAGAAGGGCTTCGTCTTCTACCCTTTCTTTTCCCAGAGCATTCTTCTGCCTTATGGTCTTTTCCGCATTTTACGCGACGGTGCTTCATTTCACAGTTCGCCGCCGCGTGACCAAATCTTTGGCAGCGGACACATTGCAGGATGTCTCTGCCTTTTTCTAATTTGTCCCATGTGACACTTTGATGATCCAAGACTGTAATCTTTCTTAGACCACCAATTCTGCTGCTGGGCGTTAGTTGAACCAAAAAGAAGGTTAGCTTGCGGTTTTCCCTTCTTGCCTTGGTTGTGGTGAACGGTTTTACGGAGACAAACGCGAGATCGTCGTGCCTCAACTTTTGAAGCATCTCGAGCAGAGCCTCCGGTTCCACCTCAGGGTCGACACCCTTTAATAGAACCGTTACCCTCTTTGTTTGCTTCGGCGTGAACGAGTAGAACTCCGCGGCGGCCCTTTTTAAGACCTCTTTAATTTTTTCGTGGTCTGCCACCGCATAGGTTTGAATGGCATGCCTATTACCAGCCAGTCTTTTAACTACAAAATTGTTTCTTATAGCTAGCTTACAAAGACTTACCAATTCCGTACACTCAATATCTATGGTGTTGATTGGTGGCATCTTTATTTTTTTTTTTTGTTATTGTTGCTTTGCTGCTGTTGTGTTGCTTGCTGTGGTCGATTTTGTGTTGATTGTTTCTGTTGATGTTGATGTTACTGTTGGCCGACTTTTGGCTTCGGCTTTTGTTGTTGTTTGGTGTCTTTTTCTTTTTCGAGTGCCGCTATGTTTTTCTTTCGGCGTCTCTCTTCTAGACGGGCTCTTGCCATCGCAAGTTTCGCCTCCAATTCAGTTATTTCCTCTTCTTCATCCTCAGACTCTGAGGATGCAAGAGAAGCGAACGAATTGTTTACCCCATACATATTAAAATTGTAGTGCTGACCTTTTTTCTCCATTGTTAATTTCGCGGTTTTACTTCGCGTCACAATGGAGATTTTCTGTGTACCTTTTCGTTTGTTTGTCGCGTTTTTATCTTCCTCCGTGTTCATGCTGATTCTTTCCAGTTTGTTTTCATTCTAAAAAAAACAAAGGCGACCGCAATACGAACCACGAAGTCGATTTCTTCCGTACGCCGACTCGAACTCTGGTATCGTCGGCTAAGGGTCAGTAATCTTGCACTCGCGCCAAATGATGCTTTGAAAACTCTTTGCTTAACTAGCAATATATTGTGTATTTTAATTTTCACTTTTACGACTGAAGTGATATAATTTAATTGTCTTACGTTGTTTTTGCACCTCACTGAAGTGATTTTTTGTTTGTTGTTGTTGCAGTTTGTGTTAGTTGTCACAACACGTCACGTCGCGGTTTTTCTATTTCGTGGCTTCGTTCTTGTTTATGAATTAGATTAACTATATCGTTTTATAAATACACGTTTTGAAACTGAGTAGCCACATTTTTTGATTGGATTTTAATGGTAGTATGGTATTGGCACATCGTATCGAATCAAAATATAATAAACGAAAATTAAGTTCGCACGGAAAGTCGCGAATGCCGTCTATTGTATATAAGAGCGAGCACGATCTTTTGACACTTATAACCGATATATGGACATCTGTGATTGAGGGGCATGGTGACTCAAGGGTGGTCGGATTGGATATCTCCAAGGCTTTTGACCGCGTCTGGCACGGGACATTACTGAGCAATCTTCGTTCATATGGATTTTCCCAACAGCTTTGCGACTGGACAAAGAGCTTCCTCTAAAATTGATCGATCCCGATTGTTGTGGACAGCGAGTGTTCGGATCTGTATCCTGTTAATTCTGGGGTGCCTTAAGGTTCCATTTTGGCGCCAACCTTGTTTTTGCTTATATACCTATATGATTTGTTGGAGACAACGGATAACAGAGTGTTCAGTTTTGAGGATGATAGTACGCTTGTTTCCTCTTTCTTCTGTCGAGGGTTCGGCCGATTAGTGCATCAATGTCGCACCAGCTGATATGTAGGCAGATCGACTCTCTAAACAGGGATTTGGATAAGGTCCTGTAGTGGGGAAAGGCCAATCTTGTCGACTTCAATCCAACGAAGACACAGTATACAACATTCACAAAGAAATGTGCATCAAAGGTGCCACAATTACTGATGAATGCCCAGGCCCTCGAATCTGGAGAATGCATGAAGTTGCTCATCGCCACAGTCTGTGGGAACGTATTGTGGCATAAACACGTGTCGAGTATCGCCAGGTCAGCCTCAGGGAAGCTGAGGTGTCTTTTCAGATCCAGGAAATATCTTTCTCCGGATCAACTTCTTCTCCTATATAAATCCCAAAATAGACACGCGCTCGAATATTGCTCTCATGTTTGGAGCTCGGCTCCTAAACATACCCTCGAACTACTTGAGAGCACACAGGGACGAGCGATCCGCCTGATCGAGGACTCGGTGCTGACGTTGGGGCTACAGTCGCTATCATATCGAAGGAGCGCAGCCGACCTCTGTCTGTTTTACAAATAGTATCACGGGTATTGTTCTTCGGAGATTCGTAGTATTGTTCGGCGCAATTCGGTTTATATGCGCTCCACGAGACAATCCGACAGATCGCACCAGTTTGCGGGTAACCTCCCTACGGCGCGAACATCCCTGCACCGGGGATGTTCGTTCCGTTACAGAGCGGGAAAGATCCGTTACAGAGTGGGAAAAGACGTTTAACTCGCTTCCCGCGCGAGTGTTCCTGAAGCGTTGCAACCTGCAACTGCTCAAAAAGTACTGCAACACTTATTTGGTGGTATCTTGGGAGCCCATTTCGCGCTATAGGTTCGCCTCTCTCGAAAGAAGTGTAATTAAAAAAAAAGTCGTTAGAAACCCAATTTGGAAAACGAAAGACGTGCGTGAAAGTGTACGTTCAATAGATTGCACTCGTTAAGGCTAGAAATCCAAATTCTGAAATCGTATCATAATTAACGCATGTCCCGTGACATTGTACAGCAAGTCCGATTTCATTGCGGCAACTCCCACTGATTTCCCAAACTGTAATAATTATTAAGTACTAATAGGTGAAAGACGTGTTGCGTTTGAAATATGACTCACATTTGCATTCAGCAACGTACAAATGCACCTTCGAGATAGAATGTAGGGGGCGTTACACGTTTTTCTCACGATTTATAGAGGCCATTCACCACATTTTGCATACCACAGCATATCAAGAAATACAATTTGGAGGCGATTGCGACTATGACCCAAAAATTACAAAGAAAACCATTTATAGTCAATCGCTTTTACGACACAAATCAATTTCATTTATCATCAAGTGGCATCGATTGCTAATACCGATTAAATTTACTGCTACAGGTTTTTAATCGCCTTACAAATGTTGGTCAATTTGAAAGTCTGCCAATATTTAAGTAAAGGTTGTAAAGGTTTTTATGAGTTTGTTTACCTCATTTACCGCTGATTATAGAACAGAAGAATAACATAATAAATGCGGATAGACGGAGAGGAAGATTTTTATGACAATCGTTGCCTCGGTGAGAGTCGAATAGCCAAAAGGCGAAACGTCGTCTGAAATCAACATACGTCGTACGTATTATATACGACTAACAAAGTAGAAACAAACAGAACAGAGTGCCTGTATCCAACATATTGACCACATTCACTCACTACCGGAAATTGGATCTTTGAAGCTCAAAGCAATTATTGTGACGAATAAAGCTTCTTTAGTACTTCCACGTTATTCACATTATTGTAGGACACATATACCCATATCCTACCATGGCGCTCAACTTTTAGATCGTTGTTGATGTCTCATATATAAACGACTATGAAAATCAACACCTTTCCCAACCCTTTCAGCTATGACCTACTGTTGGTGACCAAGCTTATCTCCCGACAAGTTTTGACCCAATTCGTAAGTAATAATTTGTTCCAAACTAATGCCAATGTGTTCGTCAATGATCATTGGTCAAGTTATAGGTAGTTATCCCATTGACGAATAACGCTATTTTTTTCCCCCAAGAACGTTTTGACCAGCTGATATAAAGTTACGAACTGCGTAGAACTCAGCTTTATAGTGCTAATACGACAGTACACAAATTGGATCAGGAAAGTTAAGCCTCTACAAAAATCAGAGGCAATTAGAGTAGCTACACCGTCGGCTGTTTCTTCCGTTTGATGACATACACAGAAAAATGTTTGGAAATTGGATCGGTCATAAGATACGTCGTTTAAGTATGATCTCTCTTTGTGGAAATCAATCACTTCTCATTTATAGAAAACTTGAGAACTCTGTGAAAAATCGACGACTGCAAAGTCAAGAAAAGATTACTAGACCCCGACAAATTTCTATTCATGCAACTAGTCATACTTCTACTGTACCGATTTCGATAACGGATACTCTAATTTGTTGAGTCCAATAGCGAGATATCTTTATCTACTCTCGTTGATCCGGATTCAGAATATGCTGCGTTAAAACTTTACACCAGTAAAAGCAACACAAAAAGTGGTCCATTTACCAGTCTGTTTATGGAATGTAAGGTTACTAAAATAATGTTGACATGGTTGAATACGTTGATCACAAGGGCCACACAACATGATGTATCAACTTAATTAGACTTTTTCAATGATAGGCTATACACATTATGTAAATAGCAAGTTTTCATTCCGACATTTCTCCCTTTGTAGGAACTAAATGTGAACTATAACACAAGTAAAATAGATCCGCCCCACGTGAGAGATTCCGCGCCAATGGTCGCAATGAGGACACGTAATCTGAGAGATCAGACAAGATGAATACGTGGAGAGTCCAATGTTGGGAGCTTTTATAAGAAGACAGTATAATGATTGATGCTTGCGCCTTTGCCGTTAAGGTCACGACCGACGATGCTTGGCATCGGAGCGGCATCCGCTGACCGAGTGATTCGGAAATGAAACTGGCCTCTAAACATGAGTCCACTAGAGCACGGATTTCAAACTAGCGTTGGAGTTCCGATTTGGGATTTGAGAAAACAATTAAGTCCTTGGTTTGACGATGAATGCAGGGCGAAGATCGATGAACGTAAACTCCTCAGAGTGATCCATTTAGAAAGATATGATAAAGCCAACGCAGAAAGATACGCGACCATTCGGAAAGAGACAATGAGACTCTTTAAGCGCAAAAAACGCGAATGGGAGAAGACACGGATCGAGAAAATCCTACAAAATTCCAGAGCAAAGAACATCAGAGGTATGTATGCCGACATAAATTCAATTGGAAATGACTACCCAGGGAGACCCAAAATAATTCGAGACGGAAACGGTTGTCTGGTCACAGTAACAAACAATATCGTGACAAAAAGGAAGCAGTACTTTGAAAACCTGCTCGATGTGCGCACCCATCAACCACAAATAAACGCACCAGACTTACATACAGCCGAGCCTCAGATCCCAGATGCATCTTTCAACGAAGTTGTAGACGCAATAAATCAATTGAAAAACAACAAAGCCTCCGGAGTCGACTGCATACCGGCAGAGCTTGTGGAGCATGGAGGACAGGCAACCATTCGAAAGATTCACCAACTGATTAAAACAATATGGGATAAGGTAGTATAAGATAAGTCACTCCCGAAGAATGGAAAACCTCAATAGTCGTCCCCATTTTCAAAAAAGGTGACAGATCTGACTGCCAAAACTACAGAGGAATATCATTATTCCCAGCCACATACAAAATTTTAAGAAATGTAATACTGGTGAGAGACGCCGTACGCAGAAGAAATACTGGGAGACTACCAATGCGGATTCCGTCGGAACCGGTCAAGAAGCGACCAAATGTTCACAATAAGGCAATTGCTGTTCGTTGACTTCAAAGAAGCCTTCGACTCAGTCGCAAGGCAAAGACTCTACCATATTGTAGTTGAGCTGGGAATCCCGAAAAAATATGCCGAGGATTCAAATTTGCATGAACGAAAACAAAGGGCGAGTTAGAATAGAAAGCCACCTCCCAGAACCATTTGAAATCCGGGACGGACTAAGACGGGGGGATGGCCTCTCGCCATGCCTCTGTAACCTTGTCCTCGAGTATGTCATCAGAAAGGTACAAGACGACAACATGGCCGGATCATCCCTGAACCGGATCTCACAAGTGCTCACGTATGGGGATGAAATCGCCGTTTTGGGCGAAAATCTAGAAACTGTAGATAAAAACAGTGAAATCATCATGCAAACGGTAGAAGTGGTGAGATATTTGAAAGAGCCAAGATATTTGAAAAATTTAAAGAATTTTTATATTTGGAAACGATACTGACGGCCAGTAACGAAATGTCGAAGGATATTAACAAAAGACTACACTCTGGCAACGCTAGTTGGCACGCAGTCAGTAAACTGCCGAAATCCAAACTGCTATCACGTAACATAAAGCTCCGTGTCTATAGAACCATAAGCATAAAAAAAAAAAAACCATAATCATGCCGATTGTTCTATACGGATGCGAAAAGGGGAATCCTCGGCGGTAAATATGACGAGGAGGCAGGACAGTGGAGTAAACTCCATAACCACGAATTGGAAGAGCTATACCGCAAACCTTCAATAGTGAGAGTAATCAAGTCGGGAACATTAAGATGGGCCGGACATGTAGCGCGAATGGGCAACGATAAGACCGTGCATAGAATTCTTGACGGCAGACCAACGGGAAAGCGACCGATAGGACGGCCGCGACGGAGATGGGAGGACAATGTTAGGTTTGACCTTGAGGAGATCCGATCAGATGGTCAAGCGTGGAAGGAGAGTGCACAGGACGGGGAACGATGGTGAAGTCGAGTCGGTGAGATCATGAACTTCTGGTTTTCTACAGGCCAATAAATAATAATAATCTTAGAGTTCCGATTGAACCATCACTCGGGTGGTAGCGCGCAGTAGTGACTGATGGGAAAGTGCGTCAATATCAGCAGATCCCTCTGTTCCTCTGGATTCTGTTCGTCTGCAGAACTGGGTCGTGTATGCACTTGTTGATGGAGTAATGAGAGTGACGTTGTTGTCAAGAGACTCCAAATTTGCAACAGCATGTGATGCTGCCCATGATATTGTGTGAACTTGTTTTAAGAATTCTTTCTAAATTGTTATTTGTGAGCCACAGTTGAGCTGATGCTTGTACCAGGTGTGTAAACGTCCCGTGAAGTATCACCACACCTATGAACCAAGAGAAACACATTGAGTTATAGTATATGTCTGTATTATATTTTATTTAACGTAGTCACAAAATATATATGAAACGGAGCTAATATTACAATTACAAGTTATTTGCTTTAAAAATTATAAAAGATAGCACAAATGCAGTAAGGATAAAAGTTGATGAATTTGAAGACCCCATTTACAGACGCAGATCATCAGCCACTAGTTTCAAGATGAAAATCGAATCGACAGCAAGATTTCTTTCCATATTCAAGATGGCCGACTTCCGCCATGTTCGTGAAGAATGGCGTTTTGGTATTGAGTAGCGCCACCTGTTTGAGAATAGTTGTCATTTTGTTTATTCAAAGTAACGAATTTTGAACAGACTTTGCCGGCAGACTCTGATAGAACAGCTGTCGCACAGCAGGTGTCCGCCCCTAAACATTGAAGCACAAACTCTTTTGATCTGCAAGTGATCTTCGTCTTTCAGGTACCAACGCTTTGAAATCTTCGCAGGTGGAGATATAGCGTTTGGGATGATAGTGAAGAACGTGTGATTCGAACGGACGCTATGACAGTTAGAATCACCAAAATTTGACCCAAAGCGCAACCCATCAGACCACTGCCGTTTGCACGAACTCGATTTCTAAACTCAAGTACATTCGACTGAAGTGGATTTGTTATATTATCGGTATGGTACACGGCTCTGATGCATTTTCTCATTCGATTTTCGTACGGTGTTCTTCACGATTTGCTTGTGTATTGTGTGTGCATCTGCTAGAAACGCTACACTACTCCCTCCTCAGTAACTTTGTTACGATCAGCTTCCTGTGCGACCGACGGAGCGAGGAACGAGCGAGTGGGACATCGTCGGAACAGGCGAGTGTGCCGGTGCTCTATGTGGAAGTCGTGATCGTGTGGTGAAGAACTGTTTTACTACGGGAAAGTGTGTGCTGTGTGTACACAGATCACATCGTAGTCACCAATTATAGCGTTTGGGATGATAGTGAAGAACGTGTGATTCGAACTGACGCTCTGGCAGTTAGAATCACCAAAAATTGAACCAAAGCCCAACCCATCAGGCCACTGCCGTGTGTACGAATTCGATTTCTAAACACAAGTACATTCGACTGATGTGGATTTATTATGTTATCGCTATGGTATACGGCTCTGATGCATTTTCTTATTCGATTTTCGATCGGTGTTGTTCACTATTTGCTTGTGTATTGTGTGGGTATCTGTTAGAAACGCCACAGAAATATAACCGGATGCCTCGCAGAACGTGTAGGGGGCCTGTTGCTTCAGAGACGGCTGAGATGTTGTATACACCGAGATGCGCGACACGACTGCAAGCGGTTTCGAGTTGGGAGCATTCCTGACGATCTTCATCGGGGTTCCTCGATCCTGGATAGTTTGGGCAGTGCGGCGAACTCCAGGGCTTTGATCTGGGTTTTCAAAAAGTTGTCGATCTGTTTGCATTTCAGTGGGTCGTCATATTGTAGGGTTTACAACGGTGGTGAAGAGCGTGCGCCACGACCCGATACTATGATGGTTAAAATCAATAAAAAAAATAGACCCGAAGCCTCATACCACAGCCGCGTAAAAGAATTCGATCGCTAATCTCAAGTACACTTAACTGATGCGGAGTTGCTATGATAGTTGATGAGTTATACGGCTCTAGTGGATATGCTTTGACTATCTTCTCGGTATTGTTCTTCACTATTTTTTGTGTATTCTGTGTGTATCTGTTCGAAACACCGAATTATCCCCCTGAGATGTTCGCCAATGTCCGATAGAGCGACGATCAAGCTGCTGGATAGTCAAGTAAACAAGTACGTTGTCCCAGTCATTTACGGGTCGACCCAGCCCGTCCACAGTCTCAATTAAGACACATAGTGTATGTGAGTGGAAAAATGGACAAGAACATGGGTGTTGTCGTAGTGCTCGACTACTCGGCCCCAAGCTCCCTTTAATAGTCTTAGGAGTGTCGTCATGGAGGCTAGATTTTAAGTAATACAGGCGCTCCACATCGGTAAGATTCGAGAAGCCCACTAATATCATTTGACAGAAATGCTTAAAAGGATTTCAGTCCACGTATTTGCCCGAGAACGTGGGAAGTTGCACTGGAGAGAGTTTGCGAGAGGGGATGCGATTGGTGTCTATGATTGCCGTTGATGCTGATGATGGTGCCAGGAAAACTGATTTAATTTCGTTATGAGCATCGATGAATTCCGCATACTCATCTAGATATGTTTCCTCAAACGTGACCATGAATTCGTAAAATAGTTGTTTTTATGGTCCGCAGTTTTCAGCTGCAACAGTTCCTCATGCCGCTTTAGCATACCTTGAAAATTGGATGAAGGCTTCGGTGCCGACTGCCACCAGTCGAACAACGCATTGCCCCTTGGGTTCGAGATAAGGTAACCCCAAGCACTGTGCTTGGAATTGAATTCTCCCGCCATTATTTTCCGAGTCTAACTTGAGACTTCGGAAATGGGTAAATTGTGTACACTGGAGTGCTTCACGACCATAAACAGAGACCACGTATGTCTTTGATATTTCAAAGGAATATCTATAATGCTGGGTTCTAGCACCTGGGACTTGTGTACATCTGTGCTGTAATCGACTTTGTGTTGTAGACTTTTTTAACTAAGACGGCGATATATGGCCTCCATATGGGTGATGACAATTGGCGGTACTTTGTCCTTTTAGCTGATTGGCTGCTGTTGATGCGGTTCTTGCTGATGATGTGGTACCTGCTGTTGAGGTTCTTTAGTTGTCCTATGTTCTTGACCTTCGATAGTTGCCGTTGTCCTTTTTTCTTTTGTTCTTTCCGCTGCTGTTGTTCTTTTTTTGTTCCTGCTCGTTCTGACTTTATTTCCTTTTTAATTCAAGAACTTCCTCTATTTGCTTTTCCAGTAGCTGTTTTTGTATGTCAATTTCGGCAATCAGTTTATGGTGCTAGCTATTGTTTAGCTAACGGCCAATTCTTTGAATTGGTTTCCAGCTCCTGAATACTGAATATCTTCGCCCTCAGTATTGTCACGCATAATGTCCATGTCATTGATTTTGGGAGACTTGCGACGCTTAACTTGGGGATTCGGCTGTGGATTCTGCCTTCTCCGTAGCAGCTTTTTGAAATTAGTTTGTTCTTCATCCATAGTACGGATCTCTTGTTTTTGCTTTGGGTATAGTGATGTGGGTGTATATGAAGATTTATCTTAATATCCATTGCACTGCGTAACACTTACATATACAGCATAAATATTCAGCCGTTCACACTTAAACGTACTGCTCTTTCTATCTTCACTCACTCGCGTACTCGATCTACCACTTTTTCTTTCTTTTACGCCCGCCCGCTTGCGTCCGATGCTGACGGCATTTACACTGTGACTGATGATGAGACGAGTATTATTCCTCTCGGAGCATTCCTGTTCCGTTTCCGTGACTCTCTCCGTGGTGACTGAATTTTCAATGATGGGCTAGCTATCGACATATACTCTACGCCTTTCCCAGCGATTACATTCGAACAGCAAATACAATAAATTAGAAATGACTTTTGGGACGGGCTGTATTTCAATCACTGATCATACTCGCTTTTTGCAATGACTGCTACTCTATCGTTGGAAATCCTTACCTATCCTCTTCTCGAGCTATGTACTTCGTTTATGGGTTGAAGACGATTTTTCCAAACGTGGTGTATGGACGCGGTCAAGAAAGACTGGCACCCTAGGTCGCTGATTCATCGCTATAGATTCGCCTTTCCTGAGAAATATCAAATTAAAAAAAAATACTATTTTACTGTACTTTTTTGCCACTGGACACGAACACTACTTCGGTCTTACTTTCAGCTGGTTTCGAAAAGGCCATTCTGAAGTGCGGTCTAATAGATTTTTCGCATGTTTTCGGGAGAGTTTTATGTACGATGGTTTATTTACTATGAACATTATTCCTTTGCTTCATCGCCGCATAGTCTACGGTGTTTTAAACGTTTTCACACACAATTACAATGAAACCTCTCAAGAACTAAATCTTTTGGGACATCTTTAATGATATGTTCTGTAATGTTTAGTATAGAAACTCTGTTTATTTGTATTATTGAAATCAATAAAATTGAAGCTAGTGAAGCTTTTGAATGCAACATTTGTTTAATTAGCCCGACAAACGGCGACTAACACTCCGGTAATGAGTGCTTAACTAAGTGAATATCCATGCAATTGTGTAAAGATGAGCTGAAGCCTAAAGTTTCTCCTTTAATCCACCAGAAAATTGATTGTGTACTTAAATATGTGTCAGTGTAATATCAAATATTCACAAGCAATAAAACGACAAGCAATTTGATGTCACATCTATTAATTATTTATTGGCAAACAGTAATGGCGTATTATATAATCATCCGCAGAGTCTCGTAATTTAATTGACAGTAAAGGAATACAGCAGCGAAGATGGTCATTCTAATACCAACATTAATCATAGATTGGAAACGTTTCACCTACATTTCAGAATCATTAAAGCTATTGCAAATTACGGGTTGTTTTTTCTATTATTTCCTGTTCATGGGGCGCACAGGGTAAAGAGGATAATAGATTGCACACTAATTGAGTAAACTTTATCAACAGGATTCATTTCAGTAGAAATAGTAGAACTGATATCATCAGATTTTATTGTATTGTAGTAAAACCCGTAGCAACTGAGTCAATAAAAGCACGAATGTAGTTAGACGATTTGCATAAAGGCATGAATATACTATTTTATTTATATTAGGTTGTTATACAATAATAGCATGCCGCTGCTTTATAATAAAAAGCAGAACCTATTTTAGTCTGACTTACAATTTGTATTAATTATGTTTTTTGTATACTACATTTATTGTCAGAATTCTGCAGAATATTTGGGGCAACTTTTGTTGTTACAATTTTGTTTGCCTAGCGCCATCGGTAGAGAATTTTTGTAAGTTCGACACCATGTAATATACAAGTGTTCATGAAAGCAATGGTGATCCAGTGAATGTGGACAGGCTCCGAACGCCCCGCCGTCCGATGATAGAGAGAGAGGCTTTCTCAAATGAATTTGAATTAAATTTATCAGAATCCCAACTTCCCGGTGAGATATATTATACCACTCTAGGAATAAAACTGCATTAAAAAAAACGGGGACTTGAAAAATGGATATCTATATTTACTTATTTAATGTCTTTTTTTCGGTAGGAAGATGGAAATCTTTAAAAGATACCTCTGGACCGATACAGAGGCAGTCCGGATTTTTACCGTCTAAAACCACCTACCGCCAGACACATTTTTCCGTCGATCCCCACGGAACTTTCTTTTAGATATTCCATCCCGGGGCGGGACGGAGTTTACCTGTTACACCGCTCGTCGCATCGCAACTGCTGCATCATGTCACATAGAATATCATTTGCTACGGACCATGCCTGTTTTGAACTCAGCATGTATTCTATTACTCCTCCTCGTCTCGTATGTCTCTCAAAAATCGTTCATGAGGTCTCGAATCTCACGCACTCTGCGAGTACGTTCTGCATTTTCTATTTTGCCTTCGCGACACAAGCAGTATGGGTGATTCACATGCTTATACTTGTGCAAGTATTGCCGAACGCATCCATCTCCTGATATAAGCTGAATCAGGTGGTAGTTCAGCTCGACATGTTTTCTTTTCACCTATGTTTCGATATCAGGTATCATGGCGTGGGTTCATCTTCCTTTGGTGGAAGAATCCCACCTTCGTTACCATTCTCTTAGGCTTGAGAGCTCTAATTGTGACGCATCCTCCGATGATTCTCTTGTGAGATCTCGTGCAATGCGACGTTTTCTTTAGCTGCAATGTAAAGTGGTATTGTGGGGGTTCTCTATACCACATGGAGAACCAACCCACAACGCCAACCAATCTTGACCGCTAACAGCGCGTTACCTCAACCCAAATCCCCATTCAAAACCTGCAACACTTCACTTCGGAGCGTGCAGCATCACCCTAGGGCGCCCTGCGGTTGGACACAACCAACCATCCACCAGGAGCCCCCACACTAGTCGCCTACTTCCAACCAAGCGTGACCGGCCAGCACTGCTTCTCAAGTTGCCGTTCGGTCGAGGACGCAGCGACCATATATCGAACTCCGCCGTCGACGCTGGTGCCGATATACCGACCCCCTCCTCAATCGGTAAGCCGCGCAACTACGTGCCCTCCCCCTCTCAGTCCCAGGGGCAAATAATTCGCCATACTAACGTATGGACGAAAGACACCGACTCCGGACTTGGGTCTCCCTTCCATTCCGCACACGGCAACCCACCCCTGCGGATGGGAATAATCCTGGGATAAGTCTCCTCCACCCCACACACGCCACCTCGCCACCGCGGATGCGAGCAGATTCCCGATAGGTTCCGACCTACTCGGACAATAAACCTGTTGGTTCAAGCGACCCACAACAGGTCAGTGGACCACGCCGCACACCCCTTGCCCCTTCGGCGTCAACGCGGTAACAACCGAGTCCACCCCCAATTATCCACCCAGCTCCCACCACGACCCAGGAACTCGTCACCAGGACAGTTCCAATACCCCACCACCACGCCGGGGGGGGGGGGGGGTGGTGGTGGTACTGTGAGGGTTCTCTATACTACATGGAGAACCAACCCACAATGTCAACCAATCTTGACCGCTAACAGCGCGTCACCTCAACCCAACTCCCCATTCAAAAATTGCAATACACACATTCGCAACCATGCAAAACCTGCAAGCGCATCCATCCCAATATGCAGCAGCATTCGTCCCCAATCCGCAATTGCATACATTCCCCCAATTTACCAGGAACCAATTTCCCAAGCTGAAATAAATGCATATTCCAATTTACAACGGAATATTAATCATCTCCCTCAATTACATAACCACACATATACTTTCCCAAAATTGCTCCGGTCAATTCTCTACTTGAGTTATATTCCTTCCTTGCGACCAAGCAATCTTAATTTCCCCGAAATGCATATGCGGTAATAAAACGCATATTCAAACCTACAACGGAACATTAACCATCACCACCAACTATACCGAGCCGCATACATTTCCCCGAAATTGCTTCGGTTAATATCTTATCATTTAGATTGCAACCAAGCAATTCCAATTTCCCCCGAAAATCATCCCGGCTCACTTCCTGCCTAAACTGTTTCATCGCTTGCAACCAAGCAACATTTAGTTTGTAACGGTTCTTTAATACATTCCCAAAGAACCGCCCATCCTCTTAAATTAACCACATTTCCCTTTCCCTGCAAACCCATAGTACTTACCTGCAATTAGGGGCAGCGTAAGCTCCTGCAGCATCATACCTGAAAGGAAAAGCTACCCGACGGCATCCACCCATTCTGAATTTCCCTGGTTCATATTCCATGGACCAGTTCATCTCCTATCGGCTCAGCCTGTCTTCAATTACGATAAACAAAGGCTGGCCACCGTATTGTTGACATAGCTGTAGCCGATATTCTTTCCATAGGTCACAATTGTATATCGCCCCTATACCCTAAGGTCCGCGACAGTTGCGACAATTCCCCGTTATCGGCCATCAACCGATCATGGAATTTGGGCATGGAAAAGATCATTGTTTAGGCAATCTTACCCATGCCATGCCTATGATGACCCGCTTAAAATCTAAATTAAACATACAGTATCTCACTGTGTTCGTTAGTTACCCGCATATAAATTCAAACATATAGGTTTCTGCTGACTTATGTCAACAAAATAATTTGCCTCCTTGTGCACCGAATCTATGCGGCTAGATTGGATATTGCCTACATCGGTGTTTCCAAGGAATCTTAGGCAAATACCATGACGACCCCTTTGTATCATAGGCACATCATTTACATCATGTGAGCCACCATTTGATCTGTGAAATAGCGTTTTTGCTTACTTTGAAACAAAAATCTATTTCGATCCCTGGCATAGATCATCAATGATGTATGGGTACATCGCCGCAGCCGCCGTTCATCGTACGTCTGTTTAATGAGGTGTCCTCCGATCATCGCCCTCATCGCAGGGCATTGTACTTGTCGTGACGGACACATATAGAATCCTCCCCTATCGATGCAATTCGCGGCCATTGAATCTGATGCATGTGAGTTGCATCGTTGAGTCAGATTTTATCATCAGTCGGGTGCGGAACTATTCTCAGTTGAAGTGCGAGTTATTTGGTTGAAGTTGTAAAATATAACCGCCAATCGGTCGTTCGGTAATTAATGCGCCTACCCGAGTGTCGACAAAAAAATCAGTATTGCAATAGCTGCGTCTGGGGAAAAACTCGTTTATTACCTGTTCTCGTGAAATTGGTCTTAGGCGGTGTCTGGTATATCTTTGTGTGACTTTTTGTGTTTGTTTTCTTTTTCGCTGTGCAACGATTTGATATTTTAAAAAATTAATGTATTTCAAAGCCTATAAGTGAGGAACAGAAATCAGTAAAATAAAAAAGCCAACGTTTAAATGACAAACTAGACCAGTGTGTTTTTATTTGTTTCGCTTCCTTTTGGTGCACAATTTTGGCAGCGTACTGTGGAAGTTTAGTGAATCCTGCGCCCTTGCCGGCGCCGCGACTAAACTTACGCCACAAGTTCCCCGAAAATCATTTCGACTCCCATCTTACCCAATACCAATTCCTCGTATACATAGCCAGAGGAATTTAACACAGCCTATACGGCAACGATTCTCCGAAACCCAACCCCCTATACAGGCATAGCAACTCTTCTCGAAATTCCTGATAATTGGCAATGAGTTTATTTCAGCTATGATTCAACCGCCACGACGCGATGAATAGATTCTTTCCATTCATTAGTCAGTCGTCTTTCAGCAACCGCCACGCGCACATCGGGAGTCCCCTGACAACCGCCGCGATTACACGGAGGCACGCACCCCCCGCGTGCCAAATAAAGTCTCTTCGAATGTTCCCCATTTCAATTGCTGCGGGCACAGCGTCGAGGAATAAGTGAAACAAAAAATAAAGGGGAACTTACAAACAATAACAACACCAGTGACTTATTGATTGGCCTTTTACTTTGGTGATCGAATTTTGGGCGGCTGTGTTTTAGCAGTGGACTCTCTAGTGGGGGCGGTGGTGAACTGGTGCCATACGTTGGTACATCTACTCCGCCCTTCCACAGTATCCTCCCAACCAAAACATTTATGGCATCTTCGGATACCGTTCAGAATGCACAGCATACTCCTGATGATGTCAGCCTATGCGCTGAGTTCACTCCCCACATGTACGACTTACACTGTGGGGCTCCTGCCCATAAGTGATCTGCATACATTATAATGGGGCTGTTGACACTTGTTATGAGTTTCCTTATGTGTGGCCGGGGTCCTCCAACATTGGGTAGCAGTCTCGCCCAAACTTTGCATACTCGTGCCGTTGTTTTCCTCACGTGTTATCTAATGTCTGTGTTCGTATGATTGTTGTGAAAAGGTCACGGAAATCTAATGACATTTGCGTTGTTCGGTTAGAAGATACAGCGCTTTTTTTTTGAAAAAAATTCTTATTGGTAAATCTTTAAAACGGATAATCCTATAGAAGGAAATATTTGCATCAAATTTTGTTAAAAAACTGAAATTTCTTGTTCTGATGCGTTGTCATTAAAGCGTTACAATTTGTCGAATTAAAATCACGAACTTTTAAATGGTATAAATAATTTGGTGAATGCCATAGAGTAATTGATGCCGAACCTCGTTCAGGAAGGTCTTTCAGGGGTTCATAACAGATTTATCAGCTTACCAAACAAACATACATACCATCATCGATATCTTTTTTAATATGTTTTTAAAATCTTTTTAGTCGCTGTATTCTTTTCTGTTGTCTGCATAATCCACGTGGTTTTATTGTTATTATATTATATTTTATAGCGCAGTAGTCAGTACGTGGGGGACACATTTTCTCAACTGATGCAAGTGTACACGAATTTTTTTACCGCAAATCATTGAGCAAGTGCCTGACATGTCTAGCTAGATCCACTTGCGCTGCTGCCTTTAGTTGGTCCAAATAGAAAGATTTCGGTCTATCCAATCAAACTTTATCTTCAAAAGTCTCATCGCCAGTGGAAAGATCTGAAACTTCAATGTTTACAACTAAGTAATTGCCGATTTCTTCAGATAAATAAAACACATTCTTTTAAATACAACGAATAAACTTTACTCAATGGTATAATCTCCATTTTCGATGACATTTTGCTATCTTTCTGGTAACTTCATAATTCTGTGGCGGTTCCGCTGCAACAAACCGACCCCCTACTATTCTTCGGAGATTCTTGGTATGATTCCACGCAATTCGGCTTATATGCGCTCTACAAGACAATCCGACGGATCGCACCAGTTTGTGGTTCATCTCCCGCCGGCCTGAACTGCCCTGCATCAGAATTCGTTCCGTTACAGAGCGGGGAAGCTGTGGAACTCCCTTCCCACGCGAGTGTTCCCGGGGCGTTACAACCTGCAACTGTTCAAAAAGAACTGCAACAGTTATTTGATGGCATCTAGGGGCGCCCACTTGGCGCTATAGGTTCGCCTCTCCCGAGAGAAGTCTAATAAAACAAAAACAAAAAAGTCGCTCCGATCTTTACGACTACTGCCAAAGATGAAGTTGGCAGTACTAATGACAGTATTCTTAAGGTGTGTCCATTTCTCTTCTACGCCCAACATTCTGGCCCCAGAAATTACTCTCCCTTCATCGAGCTCTTCAAGGGCGAATCTTAACGCATGACCAACGGTGTTACTGGTATTCTCATTGCGTAAGGCAGCCGTGTTGATTCGAACCTAATCCGCGGATGCAATACGTCTCCGTAAGGCAATCCGCGCTCGGAAAACTGTACCAACAAGATAGTGATCCGAGTTGACGTTGGCACCTCGGTACGTTCGTATCGTCATCAGGCCCGAGATGTGGCGGCGATCTATCAACACGTGGTCAATTTGGTTGCGAGTGGCTCCATCAGGTGACACCCAGGTGGCTTTGTGGATATCTTTATGCGGAAACCTGGTACTTGCAACGACCAAGTTTTTTGATGCTGCCAGTTCGATGACTCGTAGTTCATTGTCATTAGTGTTCTCATGCAAACTATGGGAACCTGTGTAGTGCCTGAAAACCGGCTCCCGACCAATGTTTGCCTTCAAATCACCAAGAACGATCTTCACATCGTATCTTGAGCAGGCATTGAGGGCCCGTTCGACGTTCTCGTAGTATTCTTCTTTTTTTTCGTCAGGGGACACCTCTGTGGCTCCGTGAACGTTTATGAGGCTTATGTTCTTAAACTTGCCCCGCACGCGAAGAGTGCATAGCCTTTCGTTTATTGCATTAGAGCCGACAATGGCAGGTTTCAGTTTTTGGCTGACTAGAAAGCGTACCCCGAGCACATGGTATTTTGCATGACAACTGTAATAAATGTGTTCTTCAACTTGCATCGCACGCGAAGAGAGCATAGCCTTTCGTTTATTGCATTAAAGCCGATGGTGACAGACTTTTGTTTTTTGCTGACTAGAAAGCCTAACCCGAACACTTGGTGTTTTGCATGACAGCTGTAATATATGTCATACTCGTTTCTTTGAATAACACCACTCCCCGTCCATCTTATTTCTTGTAATGCTGTAATGTCAGCCTTATATTCGGAGAGGGCATCGGCTAGCTGCTGTGCAGCTCGAGCTCTGTATAGTGAGCGGACGTTCCATGAGAAAATTCTTAAATCGTTTAGCCATTTTCGTTTCCGTGGTCGTCGACGTGTATCCGGTCCATATCCGAAGCTTGTTAAATTTGCACATAATAATTTGTTTTTACGGCAAGGTTATTAGCCCTGCGCCAACCTTTCTCAGTATGTCACTGAATGCATTGTTTCACTACTTGGCGGGTGTCAAAGTAGCTATCCAGGGGTGTCACGTGGAGACTGCATGTCAACTTGGATTGAACAGGGACAAGGATCGTCCTGGCCTTCGCCGGGCTGAAAGCAATCAGAGACTTTGCCCTGTATGTTCGCTCCCATCCCCCCATATATATTTAAATTATAGAGGAAAGCAATGCTTAGTTGACTCACATCGGACAATTCGAGCCGTATTAAATAAAGGCTTTAAATAAATTTAATAACAATGAATTTCTTATTCCTCTATCGAATATTTGTCCATAATACACTGATTCAATACGCATACGGTGGCGCTGGATGAGATCTGACTTTAACACTACAAAAGGATGAATGTTGAACAAAGAAATCAGAAATCCATACGCGAGTCGATGCGAATTTGTATCGCTAAAGTCCCAATCGACAGCAAATTCGATGCGTCATAGCTTCAAAGTTTGTTCCACAACATGTCCCAATATCACCAAATACGACCCTTTCTTCGGCCTAACGACATTGCCCGATATAAATTACCAATTTATACTAGACCACGAAAACCTCTTTTCATTATATACATTAAAATACATTCAAAAAATCAGCTTAACCTCATTTTGAAGTCTCTCAACTCTTTAAAGGCAATTTATATCACATTTATGGAAAGATATTCGCTGAATCTAAATCAGAAGACAAAATGATATTTAAATTCAATCGATCGTTTTAACTGGTCACCTGTAAATCTATGAGCCATAGCTCACAATAGAACTCATTTAACTGGCCAATCTTCTTTGTAACCCATGCTTGCGCCAAGAGATCACTTTCTGTGTAAAAAACTTGCTCAGAAAGCGTTTTACTTTTGTTTTTGCGAAACTTCTAACCACCTGTAATCAGTGAAGTTTGCTCATTCGTGACTACTTAGCGGAAAGAGTTTCTCTTGCGCAAATAGCTCCAAAAACTTGCCACACTTACAGGTAAACCTAATTTGCATGTTTCCCCATTTCAGTAGAGTATAGGTAAGCTTACGAAAACTAAAGTTATTCAGTCTTATGTGGAGCAGTATTCGTTAGTTTGTTTACAAGGTGTTGTAAGAGGCTGTTCTAGGAACGAACATAAAAAACGCTCATTAGAAAGAAACTGTCCAGTTGGTAGAACGGTTTTCATGACTTGGGCAATTAGCTACATGGAAAATAGGGAGCACGACTCAGAACGGAATATAAGAGTGATTCCACAGTTTCCGGATACCGATGCAGGATTGATAATTTCACTTAGGCTTCCGACTAATGCTCGCGGCTTATACGTGCCTCCACTGAAGTGGCAAGTGATTAGAAATCAGATTCAATTTCTCATACGGATTCTTATTTTCATTCATTGACCTTAAAAAGGTAGCCGTGAGTGGCCACCGGCAGATCGAGAGCAGTGCCGTTGGCTACACGCGCTCGTCGGCGTTCCTCGGAGAAAGACACGCCATACTTCTCGTGAAGGTAATACTGAGAAGCAACAGCAGCAACAGACGGGAGCAAGCAAATGAATCTACAAAAACGTGTTCCATTCGGATGCGGACAGGTGATCGCTAGTGCTAGACATGAAAACACCTGTTGTTGTTGTCGTTGGCATTGCTAGTTTGTGCCTTTGTTTTAGATGACCATGATGAGTAGTTGGCTCTTAAGCTAAATCTTCGCGCCCCCTCTCCTCAGCCATTACCACAAGACTCTGAATATGAAGCAAGGCATAACCCAGGTAAGACGTTCCGTCCAGTTGATGGTGAATCTAAAGCGATTGCTTAGACTATGGGGAAAATTTTTATATAGATCGTTCCACCCGACGGGACATTTTCTTCATTAGCAATCATAATATGAGCAGCGCCAACGAATGAGCATTATACATGTTATGTGGTACTCGCTGGACATTTGCCTGGTGGAGCTGCATAAAAGGTTCCGTCGCCGGCAAGCGCAATACCGACAATAGTGGGTGTGTAACATTACTCTGACCGCACAGTCATAAAGCACAACAAATGTTAACTGATCGTCCATCACTGTAATGCTCTTTTAATTTAATCCCATTTCATTTAATTGCTGAGTGGAGTGTATTCTCGGTGGACAGAAGTTCTTTGAAGCCTTTTAACGGTTCCATTCAGCGCATTCACTACAACTACGGCGCCTCTGACAGCGAAGGAGGTGTAATTCATTTTTATTTACCTCCAACTGTGTTTCTATTTCGTGGGTAAATGATTGGTCATCATGGCTATTCGTAATTATCCTTGTGGTGATTATAAAATATTTCCTGAAGAAAGAATTATTTATGGCACTTTCATGTAAGCAGAATTAATGTGAGGTCGGAATGAATTGTTCTGCCATGTGTATCAGATGCTCGTGCAATCATTTCTGCAGAACTAATGCTGAATCTACTAACTTCCGGGTTTAATAATTATAGTTACATATCTGCATAAGGGCAGCTTTCCGTGTTAGTTACGATCTGGTCAAGCACCTAAAGTAATCAGTGTTAAGAGTCGAATGGCTCTGACATAAATTTACTGAAGTCTTCACATTCTCAGCCTTCTCAGGTAGATAATTACATTTATGGTATATTTTACAACGGCTCCTCGATAGTATAGTTGTTAGTATACCCGTCTGTCACTCGGGAGACCGGGGTTCGATTCCCCGTCGGGGAGCCTCTGGCGCAAGACTAATGACCTTGCCCGGCAAAAAGAAAAAAACCAATCATTATGGGAAATTTAACAAGCCTTAGGACTTGCTAAATAAGGCCAAGACCGGTTCCTGGTTGTAGTGCCGATGGTGATGATGATATTTTACAACTAGTATGTTACTTAAGAGATTTAGGATAGCAATTCCTTTACAACTATAATCTTAAATCTATATAACGACAATAGCACAATTTTAATGAATAACAAATAATAAATTAAGGGAAAACTACAATAAAAAACCCTTATTTGAATCTTAAGACTAATATTGCACAAGCTTCCGGTTATTTTATATAGTAATAACCTCGATATAATTTTCATAGACAGAGTACATATGTAGTGATTTAGGGTAACGCAAGACGGGAAACGAGAACATTGTCAGAAAAAGAACAATTGACGAAGTTTCGATTGATTTTGTCAATAAGGAACTCTACCGGTTTAACGTTAGCGTTTTCATGTAGTTCATGTGTCGAATAAAGCCATGGCAGATTCAACAACATTTTCAATATTTTATTTTGACACCTTTGCAATTTTATTTTGTGTGTGCGAGCACAATTACACCATACAGGGGCCCCGTACAGGAGTATAGCTTGAAAAATGATTTTAAATATTATAATTTTATTTTCGATTCTAAGCTTTGACTTTCTACACACTAATGGATACATAATTCTTACGACTTTGTTTATTTTGTCTATTGTGGTAGCAATGTGTTTTTGAAAGATAAGTTTTTTATCTAGAATAATACCTAGATATCTACAGTCTTCGGACCAGTCGCTCGTCGTTCGTCAAGCAACAAACATCGTAAGACGGTGACCAGTTTTAAAACAAAGAATATCGAGTGCGTGTGTGCGTGAATTCGTGAATAAACTGTGTTTTTCGCAGTTCGGTCGGCGTTGCACGGCGAAAAAAGAAAAAAAAAAAAACAAAAACGAGTGTGTGTGTGTTTCGAAACCCAAATGGGCAAGACGAAGAGCGACGAATTAAAAATGGCACACTCATGTGTAGTCGGTAATTCAAAAACAATCAAAAAAATTACCAAAAGGAAAAACGAAGTGTCAATTATAGATGACAGCCCAGTGGACACGTTGCATCAAACTGCAATATGAAATTCAGATGCGTAAAATGCCTCGCCGACCATAACATGGGCGAATGTCCGCTGGGAAAGGAACAGCTTCCGGATAGGGAAACACTGTCATGTGTCCTATGTAAAAATACAGGACACACGGCAAATTTTAGAGGCTGTCCTAAATTTCAACATATGAAGTTAAAGTGGGAATCAAAACAAAAGCAAGTGGCAGAAGAGAAAAAAATTACAATTCGTTCTTATAATAATTTCGTTGCCCCGCGTGTATCATATGCACAAATCACGGGCAATTCTATGCAACGAGTCCCCGTGGAATCCTCACATACCAATGGGCAAATACCGGCAGTAGATGCGCAACCTGAGATATTAAATATGATATCGGCCATGCAAACACAATTTGCTAATTTTCAAAAAATACTGACGGAACAAATGGCCCGAATAGATATGCTCTGTTCGGCTGTATTTTCAAATAACTCCTTCCATCAAAATCTTCAACCCTCTAACTGAACTAAAACTAAAAATTATTTCGGTGAACGTAAATTCACTAATACACATAGACAGAAGAGATAATCTAGGCAACATGCTTGAAGTCGAATCCCCTGATGTACTTTTGGCTAGTGAAACTAAGCTAAACCAAAGGCACAAAATTGTCTATAAAAACTATAAGATAATCAGACGTGACAGGCCACGTTCTACTCAAGGGGGTGGGGTTGCAGTTTTAATTAAAAAAGGTCTTTATCATAAGGTAATTTATAGTACAGAACTACACAAATTTCAGGTGCTGGAAGCCTGCATAATAGATATTCCGTTGAGAAGTCAAAAGCACCTGTATGTGGTCTCCATTTATGCCCCTCAAGCTACCCAGTGTAGGCAATTTATCAATGAAATTGATATGCTATTTCGACACCTGAAATTAGACTCAGAAAACAACTATTTCCTAATAGCGGGTGATTTCAACGCCAAGCATAGTGCTTGGGGTAACTTAACCACGAACACAAGAGGCAATGCTTTATATGATTGGTGGCAAATGAATGCTATCGAGCGCAGATTAGAACTGTACGCCACAAGTACACCGTCTTATCCTAAAGGAAATTCATCTCTGGATTTACTTATGATAGACGATCGAATAAACTTGCCAGGCACAGATCTAACTACGCGAAACTGTCTTCGCACAATCGATTACGATAGCGATCACTACGGATTTGGAGCCATAATTGAAGTCCCAAATGAACAATATTCACTAGAGCAGTTCGACCAGAGCCACTCTTTCAATTTTCGAAAAGCTCACTGGTCACGCTTTCATCGATTAATAAAAAAAGAACTTCGTAACAGTGCCATAGACCCACCGACTATTCGAAACCTCCATAACGACGAAATCGATCATTACTTAACAACATTGGACGATATTATTACCAATGCAATGAATCGTACCATACCTAAAGTTCCCCATACCGACGGTTATACTAATAAGTACAGGACATCAGCAATTGACGCTTTGTATAAGCAAAAGAGCATTATGCTCTCAAAGCTGAAAAGACTTTATAGACAGTTCAGCGACCCAAATAGTCAGGAAATAAGAACACTTAAGTCCCTAATCAAAAATCTCCAAAAATTGATCCGTGACAATTACCGTTCAAGAATAAATGAAGAGTGGAAGAACAAAATACAAGCCATTCAAGCTAGTGGATCGAATATGTTCTCACAAATCAATAAAACTTTTCGAAAGAAAGATCACAATGACATTCCATATTTGCGCGTCCCACGGACTCCTGAGAATTGTCAAGCAATGCTGAACTCAGGACTCAATCTGGAGCATATCAACTCCAACGAAGAAGTAATATTAGTCGAAGACCCGCAAGACAAAGTGAACTCAATTGGTGCATGTTTCGAAGCAGTATACAGAGTGAACGAATCCACTCACTCCAATACGATCCTCGAAAACAACGCATTCCAGTCCTACAGCTCACTGAGAAATCAACTTTGTACCGGGAGGAACCAAAACCGTAGTTTTACCACATTCAGTGAAAATAACAGAGCGGACTCCCCCAGGAGTATCCAGAATATGAATATGTTTGTGAGTAAGGATGAACTTACGAACATCCTTAAGTCAATCAAAAGCAAAAAGTCTGGGATAGATAGCATCCCAAATGTAGTTTTAAAACATTTGCCTCCTGAAGCAGTAAAAATCTACACTACGCTATTCAACAACGTCTTAAATAAGGCATACTATCCAACCCACTGGAAAACTGCAATAGTCCACCCCATCCCTAAAAAGGGCAAAGACAGGACCAATCCAACCAACCTTCGTGCGATTAGCTTGCTGCCAAATATCAGCAAGGTTTTCGAGAAGATCATAAACAAAGCACTGATGAACTGGTGTGATGAAAATGAAATCATCCCCAACAACCAGTTTGGCTTTAAAGCGGGACATAGTACGGTGCATGCCGCGTCAAAGCTTGTTTCCGACATACAATGGAACAAGACAAAGCGCCAATGCACAGGTGCCTGCTTAGTTGACTTTGAAAAGGCTTTCGACACCGTGTGGTTAGAAGGACTTCTTCATAAGTTAGAAAACCTGAGAATGCCTCATTATCTATTGTACAACATTTACGAAATGATAACGGACAAGCAGTTTGCGGTAAAATGCGGAGATATATTCTCAAGCAAGACCTTCAAAATTACAAACGGTTTACAACAAGGGGCGGTGAATTCTCCCATTCTGTTTAATATTTACACCAGTGATTTAGTAGGTAAGCTTAACAATGCCATTGCATACGCAGACGACATTGTGGTATACAGAACAGGAGAGAAAATAGATGTCATCAATAGACTTCGCCAGGATGACTTCAATAAAATAAAACGTTTTTGTAATGACTGGAAACTAAAAATTAATTTCCACAAAACCGAGACTATCCTTTTCAGAACACCTCTCTCCAGGGCCTCTCAGGATACAAAGTACAATTGGAAAGACTTCTCTATCGTAGGGAATAATAATCTCCCACTACAAGTGAAAACTGTAGTCAGATATCTCGGTATATGGCTTGATCAGTATTTATACTTTGACAAGCATATAGCAGTCACTCTCTCTGCAGCAAGAAACGCATTTGTTGCCACAAAAAGTCTATTCCGAAGCAGCATTCTCAATCCAAAAGTTAAAATAATTTCGTATTCGGCATTCATCCGACCAGTGTTGGTCTATGGCTGTCCAATATGGTACAATATATCCCCATTCTACATGGAAAAGATACGCGTGTTCGAGAGACAGTGTTTGCGTTCCTGCCTCGGACTTAATAGAACACCAGAGTCACGATACCAGAAATTTTACCCTAATAAAACCCTATATGATAAATCAGAACTAACTAGGATAGACAACTTCATTATAAAAATTATTCGTGGCCACATTGCAAGGGCAATGTGCAGTGTAAATAATCTTATCGCGGGAGCATATTATCCGAACGATATGTATCTGGAAAGTACCCTCCAGAACGGGTTCATTCCCCCAGAGGCGTTCCTCTTCTTGGACGGAAAAGGTCTAATCCAAGATGAGGGTGGAATACCTATTATATACCACGCTTTCCGTGGTGCTAGGGATAAACGAATTGTCCACAATAGCGATATCTCTAATAGGCCAGACCGACTTCGATTCAGTATGGTGATCAGTGAAAGACATAAATCAATATAAGACCGAACCAACCCCAACTGGTGGTGGCTCCAAAACGAAGAAAGGACTTCACGTCCTCAGATATAATATTCAGCTCTGGCGCAGCTTCCTCCCTTCCTTTTCCTTTGCCCTCCTTCCCGTTAACTTCTGTTATTTTATCTTTTTTGTTTTCATTAAGCACTTATTATTTTGTTTTTAAAATTTTTGCATCCTCAAAAAAAAAAAAAAAAAAAAAAAAAAAACATCTTTATTTTTTTTTGTCATAATGCTTCGAAAAGAAGAAGAGGTAGACCTCTAAGATAACAGTTTATTTTTTTTATAATGTATGTGTATTATATTAAGAATAAATAAAAGAAAATGTAAGCTGAAAGGCATAAATTAAGCATATAATATTGTATAATTTAGAGTGCTTGTGAAGAGCAAGTAAATTACATTATTTAGTAAAATTATTAAGATAGGTTTAGCATTTAGACTAAAATTGTAAAATATAAAAAAGACTTTGTGAATAAATGCGTCTGCAAACAAAACAAAAACAGTCTTCGGACCAGTCAATATCAACTGGACACATACTGAGTTTAGTGCCATTTGGTAGGTAGCAGTGTTTCCTACATCTCGAAAACCAGACAGCTTGTGTTTTATTACCATTTATTTTTATTTTCCATTTCCTGTAATATACTGCTAGTTTGTCAAGAGGTGCTTGTAAAGAGTTGTAGACATTAGTGAATAAGACACCCGAAGAGAAAATGGCCGTATCACCGGCAAACATAGCTACCTGAATGTTTTCACCTAGACATGGTAAATCTGCGACAAACAATGTGAATAATATGGGACCAAGAACCGAGCCTTGGGGTACACCATAGTGGATTTGGTGAGTAGAGGATATGTTGGTTCCTATACTCACAACATATTTTCTCGAACGAAGAAAGCTCTGGATAATTTTGATAAGCGGCATTGGCAGCTTAAGCTTCAGTAGCTTATAAATCAAGGCATCGTCCTATACCGTATCAAAGGCTTATTCGATGTCTAGAAGAACCAGTCCCATTGACTCCTTGTCGATGAATTTACCAGCTGTGTGGTTTTTAATGCGTAAGACTTGGTGGATTGTGCTGTGACCACAACGGAAACCGAACTGAAAGTTTGGTAAGATGTTATTGTCTTCCAGTAAACGATCAATCTTTTCCTTAATGATTTTTTCTAAGAGCTTACTTAGACAGCTAAGTAAACTAATAGGTCTGTGGTTTTCGGGGCTGTTCTTCGGTTTGCCGGGTTTCGGGATAGGTATTACTTTTGCTGGTTTCCAACAGTCCGGAAAATAACAATTCTTAAGACAAGCGTTGAAAATGAACGTTAAATAGTTACTTGCAGCAGGTGGAAGTGCTTTAATTAATTTGTTGTTAATATTATCGAGACCCGCAGCCTTTTTTGATTTCGATTTTTTTATCAATTCTTTAACTTTGCTGATATTAGTTGCGTAAGTACTTTCAGCTGATGTTTGAGAAAGTACATAGATAGTGTTAGCAACTTCAGCTTCAGTATACGTGCCGCTTAGATGCATAGATATGGAGTGGTTCTTACTAAACGTGTTAGCAAGTAGGTTCAATTTCTCCACTGAAGAAATAAACAACTTGTCGTGAACTTTAAACGGAGGAATACTTCACCCTCTCTTTTTCATAATTTTTGATATTTTCCAGAACGGTTTGCTTGCTTTGTCAAGAGAGGAAAGGTGTTTATTCCAACACTTGTTCCTAAATGCTGAGATTTCTTTTTTAATGATATTATTTAAGACTTTAACATTAACTAGAAAACAATCGATTCTATAACGCAGCCATTTTCTTCTTTCAGAGTTTCGTAGCCTAATCAGATGTAAAATATTTTCAGGAAGCGGTGCCTTATCAACTGGAGCAGTGGAACCTTTAGGTATCGCAAGTTCGGCCGCTCTATTGATAACAGAAACAAAATTGGTACATAGGATATCAATGTGCTCGCTGCAGGTTATAGAATTTAGGCTGGTATCACCTAGTACGAAGTTCGTGTTTGTATATGATTTATAACAATTCCAGTTGGCGGCGGAATAGTTGTGGTATAAACTGGTACGATTTACAGCTACTGTATGATTCACTGTGAGGCTGATCGGAAGGTGGTCTGAACTTAACGCATTTAGAGTTAATGGTACTGTGCGGTAATTTGAAATATTAGTGATATATAGATCAAGAGTTGAGGGGTTCTTGTTCGCACTCGCTGGGATATAGGTGGGGAGAAGCCGATAAAGTATCGAAAAACTTGGGCTGGATTCAGTAACATCTAGTAAAATGTTACCGCAGCAGTTTGCCCTGAGACAATTCCACGACTGATGTATGCAGTTTTGATCACCACCAATAATTACCTTGTTTCGAGTGTTGACTCTATACAATTTTTGCAGATCCCGCTTAAAGTAAGTAGATTTCTCAATGTTTCCATTTCCACCTGGGAAATACACCGAAAAAAGACTCGCCTTGGACTTATCACTTAATGTTACATCTATACTAATTTCCTCAATTAACTTAAGGTGCAATGAAGGACGCAAGGTATGTTCTATACATTTTTTCACAATAATGCCGACACCTCCACCACTAGCATGTACCCTGTCTAGGCGATAACATATGTAATTTTGATGTGAGAAAGAAATGTCTTGTTTGAGCCAGGTTTCTGAAACGACTGCAATGTCAACATTAAAATTTATCAAGAAACTTAAAAATTCATGCTTTTTGTTTTTGATGCTTCTCGCATTCCAAGTTATGATGTTAAGAGAGTTTCTTAACATGGTTTTTCCGAGTATATGTACTTAATAGCTAATGAAGTAATGACGTTAAATTGGTCAGCTTTAGTTTGACAAGCACTAAGCTTGGTTACAACTTCATTAAGAAGAGAGTTTATCTCGCTAAATGAGAACAAGTGATCATTAGTTATAGTTTCGGACGGATTTTTCTTCGTGTGTGCCGTATTGTGGCGGTTCAGGTAGAACCGCACCGATTAAACCTCCACCTCAGAACCACTACACCTAAAAAAAATAATAATTTAGCAAAAGCCACATTTGACGGGGTACACAGGTGTAACCAAAGGGGCATACGTTTAACCTGTAAAAAAAAGGCCACATTAACCGGTGCGTTCTTCAAAACAATTCGACGGTCGCCTTTTCCAATTCCCCTTGCAAGTTAATTGCAATCCTATTCGAGGCTGGCAAACTCACCACCATACAACATGCAGGCGACATCAACAAAATACAAAAAGCATAGCATCAATTTCAACGGGCAACGTAGCGCAGGACACCTGCAAGTCGCCCAATGGAAACAACATGCAGCGATCCGACAACTCAGAACCGCCAACGAACATATCGTTCTGTTGCACAAGCTTGCGACACATCACAGGAATTACCAAGCAGACGAACCAAGCCATGCGAGATACAACGCATACCCATAAAAGGACACATCAAGTCGCGCTAATGGGCTATACGGGCGACTGCTCGTAATCAAATACGTATCCATGGTCGAACCACACACATAGCGCCCACCACTGTGTATATAATGAGCAAAGTACACAGGCAAGGGTACGGTGTGGCGACCAACATTGATGCCGAACTCTGCGATGGCATACCAACTGGCAGCTTCATGGTGTGTCGCCCCGTGTGATGACTTACACAGCCCAAGGCAACGGTGCGATCATATCCTTGGCTGTGTGAGACATGTACAGGAAGAGAAATGATCACCGCTTGAACTGGCCTGCGGAGAGATGGCTGTGGATGTGTTGGTGTGTGCCAAATCAACCCTTAAGGTACAAGTGCACACCAAGCGAAGCGAGAGTTAGTTGGCTAGTGATAACCATAGTGTACGCAGAGAATACATACCTCTGTTCCAAATTAAATAAATCTATTCATTCAGGGCTACAGCCATTATACATTTTTGAACCTTTTCTGTTTAAATTGTTTTAAATAAAAGTTACAACGATGTACACCAGGAATTAAAATGCCTGTGTTCAGCATAAAATAAGTTTTATTTAAGAATTAAAAATACCTATGTTCGACATAAAATAAGTTTTGTTTAAGAATTAAAAATACCTTTTGTACAATATTAAAATAGTTGCTATTAAAATAAAAGAATAAAGACATTAAACGAAGGTGATCCGATGGTTTTTCCCTGATCGACAAGACACCAGTGAACAAAGCTTAACCACAATTCGACGAACGGTTACGGAGTTTGGGACGTCTTGGTGAACCTGTCTCGGGCCGGCACCTACTAAGACGATAAAACCCCATAGTATCACTGTTGAAAGGTTTCTGGGTTTGATGGAGGCCAGAAGCCCAGGTGGATGAAGGAGGTGAAGGTTGACGCTCAGATCAGGGTAGTGGATGAAAATTATCAATGGATAATTGGTCGGGCAGTGGCTGCTGTTTGTCACTCGGAGGCTGTAGGAACGTTGTATTTCCTGTACCACGTCCACGTGGGGATAATTTGCGGCGAATGTCTATGTACTGCTTTCGGCTTATGCATTCTGGATCGGTGGATTTATGTGGCATCGGTTTCACCAATATGAATGTAAACCCCGTCCACCAATATTTGCAGAAAACGAAGCCGGATATCCCTAATTGAGACCCAGGTCGATTCGTCAACTGATTCGACATATCTTCGTCGCTCAGGATACGACTTATATTCAAGATTCCGCTTTCAGGGCGGAGTCTGGGTCTTCGCGCGGTCCGATTTGGCTTGCCAGAGGATGGAGGCGTTGGAACCCAATAATATGGACATCAGTTGGAGGAATTCCGTTAAATTTCTTTGTTGTCTTTACCTCTCCCCGAATGACGATCGACCGGTGACACTTTTCCAACATCTTTCACATACCATCGACTGGATACAGATCAACCAGCCAGCTTCTGAAATTGTTGTCCTTGGCGATTTTAATGTGCACAATTCCGACTAGTTGTTACATTCAAACAGAACCGACGAGGCTGGGAGGCAGGCGGAGATGTTTGTTGTATGCCAAAACTTGACTCAACTCGTGGGAGAACCAACGCTAGTGCCGGATGCACGAGGCGATTATGCGAACACCCTGGATCTGTTTTTGACATCCGAACCGAATATTTATACCGTAGAGATTTCTGCGCCACTGGGAAACTCAGATCAATGTTTGGTATCTGCTGCGCAAGCAATTACATATCAAGCGAATAACCTTCCTAGGCAGCTTCGCCATGTGTGGAAGTATGGGGCTGCTAACTGGGACGATATGCGAGATTTCTTGGCATCCTTTCCATGGTCCGAGGTGTGCTTCGGAGACTCCGATGTTAACGCTTGCGCGGAGTCGGTATCAGAGATTATTCTTCTCGGGATGGAGATGTATATTCCACATTCCATCAAACGAAATTCGTCTGATAAACCTTGGTTTGATAAAAAATGCGAGCTGATTGCATTGGCAAAAAATAGAGCTTTAAGCAATGGCGCTCCAATCCCACCGATGTTAACAGAACGAATTTTGTTAGAATCAGAAACGCCGGCAACCAGGCGATTGATACCGCGAAGAAGGCTCACAACGACAGGGTGATCAATAAGCACCTTCGGTGCCCAACTGGTTCGCGCTCCTTCTGGTCAATGGCAAAGGCTGTCAGCGGTAACTTCGCATCCTCCTCTTTCCCTCCGTTGGTGACAGACAGCGGGACGTTCGTCATGAATTCGAAGGATAAAGCTAATGTGTTCGCGAATTTATTTTCCGCGAATTGAAACCTCGATCCCGGTCTCTTGGAGCCACCTGTGATCTCACCGGTACGGTCTTCGATGCGGGATGTGAGATTTCGTCCGCGCACTATTCAACGCATTCTACGTGAACTGGATTGTAGGAAGGCAACCGGCCCGGACGGAATACCAGCAATAGTCCTTAAGAATTGTGCTCCAGAACTGTCGCCGGTTCTTGACAGACTCTTCCGCTAATCTTATGCACGGAGGACCTTTCCTGCCTGCTGGAAAACCACTCGAGTTCAGCCAATCCCAAAGACGGGAAAAAAGTGTCTCCCACAAAATTACCCTCCGATAGCATTACCGTCTATTTTATCTAAGGTAATGGAAAAAGTCATCAATACAGAGTTAGTTAAGTATTTGGAGCGCAACGGACTTCTGAATGATCGTCAATACGGATTCCGTGACAAGCGGTCAAGGGGAGACCTTTTGGCACTTATAACCCATATATGGACACCTTCGATTGAACGGCATGGTGAGTCAAGGGCGGTCGCATTGGATATCTCCAAGGCTTTTGACCGCGTCTGGCATGGGGCATTGCTGAGCAAACTTCGTTCATATGGACTCTCCCAACAGCTTTGCGACTAGACGAGGAGCTTCCTCGAGAATCGATCGATCCAGGTTGTTGTGGGCGGCGAGTGTTCGGATCTGTATCCTGTTAATTCAGGGCTGCCACTGGGTTCTATTTTGGCTCCAACCTTGTTCTTGCTTCACATAAATGATTTGTTGGAGGCAACGGGTAACAAAATGTTCAGTTTTGCGGATGATAGTACGCTTGTTTCCTCCTTTTCGAGTGTTCGCCCGATTGGTGCATCTGCGTCGCATCAGCTGAGATGTAGACAGATTGACTCTATGAATCAGGATCTGGATAAAGTCCTGCAGTGAGGAAGGGCCAATCTCGTCGACTTCAATGCAAAGACACAATATACAACATTCACAAAGAAAAGTGGATCATCGGTTCCACAGCTGATGATGAATGGCCGGGCCCTCGAGGCTGAGGAAAGCTTGAAATTGCTCGGCGTCATGGTCTGTGGGAATGTGTCATGGCATAAACACGTGTCGAGTATCGCCAGGTTAGCCTCAGGAAAACTGAGCTATCTTTTTAGAGCCAAGAAATATTTTACTCCGCCCCAACTTCTTCTCCTATATAAATCCCAAATTAGAGCCGCGCTCGAATATTGCTCTCATGTTTGGAGCTCGGCTCCTAAACATACCCTCGATCTACTTGAGAGCATACAGAGACGGGCGATCCGCCTAATCGGGGACTCGGCGCTGACGTCGAGACTACAGTCATATCACATCGAAGGCCCGTAGCCGACCTCTGTCTGTTTTACAGACATTTTCACGGATAGTGTTCTTCGGAGATTCGTGGTATTGTTCCACGCAATTCGGCTTATATGCGCTCCACAAGACAATCCGGCGGATCGCACCCGTTTGTGGTTCATCTCCCGACGGCCAGAACATCCCTGCATCAGAACTCGTTCCGTTACAGAGCGGGGAAATAAGTGTTCCCGGAGCGTTACAACTTGCAACTCTTCAAAAAGAACTGCAACAGTTATTTGATGACATCTCGGGGCGCCCGCTCGGCGCTATAGGTTCGCCTCTCCCGAGAGAAGTCTAATAAAAAAAAAAAAAGTAGTATTCAACTTTCAACAATCAAATTTATACTCTCAATATTACTACATGGGTTGAAAACCCCCGGGACTTTTCAACAGGTGGAGCCGCTGGAAACTGAACATGACTCATTTCTAGAGGCTCATCTGTCACTAGTTTCACAAGACACTACATGGGCTGAAAAGTCCCGGCATTTTTCAATAGGTGGCGCCACTAGAAAATTTACATGATTAGTGACATTTCGTCTATTCGTTTGAATGGTTTTTTCCTATCAAAAAACAATGTTTGATCAAGATACGATATTCCGGTTTTTCAATTTTTTTACGAAGTCGAAAGTAGCGTCACTCAAGCGATTGTAGCTTGTAAACGAATGGACGAAATGTCACTAAACTTCATACATAAACCAGATGAGTCTCTCGAGATGAGTCATGTAAATTTTCTAGTGGCGCCACATACTGGAAAATGCCGGGACCTTTTAGCCCATGTAATGTCTTGTGAAGGCCATCGAATAGCGTAGGGCGTTCAAAAACCTTCCAGGATTCGAAGAGTCGTGCATGGGAAATAGTGTTCAAAGGGTCGAGAATAACAACAATATTTGTAGGAACAAGTGCATGAATCCATTAATGGAGAAATGCAATAATAAATTAAAAGTCTAAATTTGTCATGGAACAGTGTCGGTGTCTATTCGTTGAATGCATTAAATTAAAAAATACACTATGTACAACTTTGTCTCAAAATCCCCCAAATCAACTGCGGGCGATATATCATATGACTAACCGAAAGTTTCTTGGACGTAAGCCAATGAGTCATATCAGTCTAAATTTCAAAGGATTTTTACTGGACCGAAAGGAGTTATCAAAACGGAGTTTTCTAAACGCCAGCGACTCCCTAAGAGCGGAATAATAATAAAACCAACATTGCACCCTAGGAGCAATGCGCACAACAGCTGTACCTAAACCTTGATTACTGCCATTAAAATAAAAGAAACCGTGAATCAAGCGACAATCTACTGGAGGGAGTAGTGTTTTATTATCAGCCGTAAAATGTTAGTGACTGTATATCTAAGACCTAGCCCATTACTCAGTTCCATGAGACTCAACAGACATTACAATATTGATCTCACAACAAAGCCGCCAAACTACTCCCGTGTTTATGAAATTTAATTCACGGCACTAATATCCTTGTAATAGATTGCTAAAGGCGTGATTGTTTTTCTGAGTGTCAATTAAATGGTTCTCAAAAGTAATTACTAAAGGCTTCACGTTTTCAATTATGCTAAGTTATGCGACCCTTCCCATTATTATAACCCTTTGTTTCACCAATATAACAAATTCCAAACAAAGCACAGTTATTTCCGCGATTTCTATGCGTGGTTGTTGAAATAAATGGTTACACGCTTTAACAATATAAAGATGTCAGACGTGTTGCATATGTATGTCTCGTTAACACAACATTCTTCTTAACTTTTTTCAATACACCGAAATCTCCAACATATTGGCTTTTAACTTTTTTTTTTTAATAATTTCACATAGTTCCTGCGTTGATTCACCGTTAGCTTTATTGTCAATACTACGTTGCAAAAATATAGAAATGAGACTTTATTTTTATTGGAATCAAAAACCAAACTACTTAATTAAGCAGTCGGCTGAAAAACTTAACAGACTCAGTGGGCGAATTAAATTGAAATTTAAATTGGAGAATTTTAGAAACGAACACCCACCGTTCAAAGAAAAGGAGAATAATAAACTAATAATCGGCGAGGCTACATGCCATTACATTTTATCACATGCCATGACTTTATTTCTTGTTTAAAAGTAACCCATAATTAGATACAGATACATGGGAGAAATGTAAGGAATGTAAATCTAACACTAAGATCGTGGAAAGACGTCATTAATTATGATTAATTAATATTATAACAATATATATGATTATTAGGTTAGAAAACAGTGGACAAGAAAGTGCTTTCTGTTTTGGCTATCAATTATTTCTTTTGTTCATTTTTTCGAAACTTTCAAAATATTTCATTTTAATTTCCTTCTTTTCACTCATGCAGGCGCACATTCGAGCCAATATCCTCGAACAAAGAAATTTAAAGAGCACGTCAATAAATCATGTAACTGCTACAACATCTGCTATACGAGCACAATACTAATAGATCGAATATTTTTATACAATTTTCAATAATAACCAAGTGCCTATAGCGTTAGTAGTAATATTTTATTTTAGTATTAGTGCTTATACACCAATATATTAACATTATATTATATATATGTATATATATATATATATATATATATATATATATATATATATATATATATATATATATATATATATATGTATATATATATATATATATATATATATATATATATATACATGGGAGCCCTGAAAATGTTCCGACCTCAACGTAACGACAGCAGCACTCGTCAATAAAAGCTAGTTAGTGTAGTTGCCCATCTTTTGACAGTTACTCACCCAAAGTTCAGCTATTTTTGACGTGTGGTTTTCATTTGACAGTCATTTGAGTGAATTGGTTTGAGTGTTTTTGTGAAAATAGACAAAATTGAGTATTGAGCTGTCTTTAAATTTTTGTTTTGAAAGGCGGTCTTGGCCTCATTTAACAAGTCTCTCCAGCGGTTCCGATTTCGAGCCGATGTCATCCAGTTTGGCATACCCAGGCTCTGAGCGTCCTGCTCTACGTCATCCCTCCATCACAGACAACGTCTGCCGCCCTGTCGCCTTTCAAACATCCTGCCACAAAGGACTTTCCGGACAGGCTCCTCTTCGCTCATTCGAGCTAGGTGTCCTGCCCACTGGAGCCTGTGGGGCTTCTTTAACCCACTTCCAAAGAACCACCCATTTCCATAAATTACCTGCCTTCTACTTACCTGCAATCGAGCAGCGTAAGCTACCTTTTATTCGCTTTCACCTGAAAGTAAAACCCTAGCAAGCATGCACATCAAACAAATCATTTTCGTTCATATTACATGAACCATATCAACCCAATCGGCTCAGCTTGTCAGCAATTATAAGCGACACACACACGCTGGCCAGCGGATCTGTTGACACAGCTGCAGCGGATTTTTTCCGACCATTGATCGCCCAAGCGACACCCGATCATCAAATAGGACATGACCGCGATCGTTGTTCAAATAATCATAATAATGATCATGCCCTATCATACAGTTTTCCGAAAACTAACATCCATTGAATCGGACACGATCATGATTGACATTTAAACAATCATGCCAATGATCGTGTCCCACGTACAGTTTTCTTTCTTTCAATAGCCACTCTAGCCTTTGCCTTAGGCGAACAAGTCTGCGGCTGGCTTATCGTCACAGAGAAATCTAATGCCTGCAACGGTGTGATTCTGGGCGATTATGTAAACAGCCGACGGACCCATGCAGCATTGGTTAAACCAAACAAATGCGCATCTCAGGGTATGACCCTCTGAAATAGCGTTTCTATTTACAGAACACACAGAAACCTATTTCTTCCTTCGGCGATTTTTCGCTATCGCTTATCTCAACGATGCCTGCAGCCCCTAATACCAGTCCCTTTGTTGTCGTCGATATTTCGAACGATTGGGGCATGGTACATTGACCTGTACGGAAACATGATGAATCCATCTCGATGACGGCTGGTGGAAGTTGATCTCGACGAACACCGACGAGTCAGATTTTATCACCAGTCGGGTGCGAACCTATTTTTTCTCAAGTGCGAGTTGTCTAACGAGATACATCTCGAGGTCGTGTGTTGGTCGAAGTCGTAAAATATACAAGTGTCCGATTCTCGCGTATTAATACATCTCTTGTGAAGAGATTGAACTGAAAAATGCGTTTTACACCCTAAAACGCTGTAACGTAACTTCGCGGGTTTTTGTGGCAATGAATCATCTCAGTGATTTTTTACATTCCAATTTTAATTAAATAAACCACAACAAAGAGAACGTCGTGAAGTGTAATAAGATGTTCAAGTCATGTTAAATTTATCCCGGTGTGCGATCTTCTATCGAAGCCGTTTAACGCGGTCAATTAACATTAAGTCGTTTAGCTCTGTCAATTAACATGTATTAACAACAACCATTTGGACAAATAAAAAACCATTCAACCAGTGATGATGATGGTATGCCATCAGCTCCGGTGGTTTTATTTGATTTGAGCTGTATTATGTCTTATTGACAAAATTGAGTATTGAGCTGTCATTAAATTTTTGTTTTTGAAAGGTAATACGCCTACGCAATTCACACATGAGTTGGACTCTGTGTATGGGGACTCTGCACCATCATTTACCACAGTGAAATTTTGGGCAGCTGAATTTAAACCGTTAACCGAGGTTTTGTTTTATCGAGCTCGTGGAACAGTAGCTGGAATCTCAGTGAACCAGTGTTGGGAGGTAAGTGAATATAGTGCCCATGTTAGGTACACCATACTTAAACCCCCACAAGCCTACTGGGCTTGATTTTTCTTACAACGTTAGTATAGCGTTTGAAATAATAGTGAAGAAGATCGTGTGATTCGAACTGACGCTATGACAGCTCGAATCACGAAAAAAATTTTACCTAAGCGTTACCCATCAGGCTACTGACGGTGTTTAGAATTTGATTTTAAAACTCGTCTATACTCCGCTGATGTGAATTGTTATGTTATCCGCTAAGGTATACGGTTCTGATGTATTTTCTTATTCGATTTTTTCGTTCGGTGCTTCTTCACTATTTTGCTTGTGAATTGTGTGTGTATCTGTTAGAGTCGCTACATTAGCTTCAAGGTAGATCGCGTACAACTCATGGTTGTAGTGTTTCCGGAATCGTCCTCTCTCACATACGGGACCAACAATTCTCCTTTAGACATTTTTCCATCGCCTGCCTACGGGTGAATATCTGACCAATCGCTGATTTGCCTCGGATGCAGCCACGCTGATATTGACGAATGATGACTTTAGTATATAGGGCTTTCCGATTTTGTAGGATAGTGGAGAGTATCTTATAGGCGGTACTCAGCAAAGTTACACCCCTACAGATGCTGCTCAGTGTGACATCTCTTTTCTTATGTATCGAGAAAATTATTCCACGACGCCAATCTTCCGGCATCTCCTCTTCTACCATACGTGCACCACGACCTCATGAATTGCGTGATGTAACGCTGACCCTCCCTGTTTGATCAGCTCAGCTGGTATGCCATCAGCTCCGGGGGTTTTATTTGATTTGAGCTGTCTTATGTCTTATGGACAAAATTGAGTATTGACTGTCATTAAATTTTTGCTTTTGAAAGGTAATACGCCTACGCAATTCACACATGAGTATATGGGGACTCTGCACCATAATTTACCACTGTGAAATTTTGGGCAGCTGAATTTAAACGTGGCCGTGAGAGCTTGGGAGACGATGAACGTTCGGGACGTCCAAAAACTGCAACAACTGGCGATAACATCGCTAACGTTCACCAAATGGTGCTAGACGACCGCGGAATTAAAGTAAAAGAGATCGCAAAGGCTATGAAAATGTCCAAAGAACGTGTTTGTCACATATTAAATCAAGATTTAGGCATGAGAATGCTATCCGCGCGTTGGGTGCCGTGTTTGCTCACGTTAGACCAAAAACGTGTTCGAGTGAACATTTCCAACGCTCTGTTGGCGCAGTTTAGGCGCAATCAATCCGAGTTTTGGCGGCGATTAATTACTGTCCATGAAACTTGGATACACCATTATACGCCCGAAATAGAAATACAGTCAACACAGTGGACTGCAAATAGGGAATCGGCTCCAAAAAAAGCAAAAACTGTCGAACGTCAACAGAGTTTCGAGAACGAACTCGATTACGCGATGACGAATTTCTTAAAGTTCGGTTATTTATCAGAATATTTGCATGATGCCCCCTGACCAAGCCCCCCACCCAGGATTCCGAATGGAAAACTAATTTTGCTCCGGAATTCTTTTTCTGAGGAGTCACCATCATGACTTATCTCCCTGTCAGTCCGGGCCGTCAGCCATAAATCCGAAACATAGTCAACGATTTTTTCCAACAATATCGTGGAATATATAGCGTGACAGGGTAGTATCTCACCTTGGGACCGACTTGCACCTAAACTAACGTTTTCTCGACCTGGTCCATCAGTCAAGCTCAAAAATATGCCGGGCCTTTTTTCCCGACTATTTTACGGAGTCTATAGCCTGATGGGGTGGTATTTCAAGGGGCGACAGGGTGTTGGGACCCCACCTACCACTCTGCCTTTAGTCGTCTCCTACGGCAAACCAGCCGGAATTGTTTTTAAAAATATAAGATTCATACGTATTTGTTTCTACACGATTTTTATACATAATTAACGAAATCATCATCATGTCGGCACTACAACCGGGATCCGGTGTTGGCTCTATTTAGCAAGTCTCGAGGCTTGTTCAATTTTCCATAATAATTTATTTTTACGTGCAAGGTTATTAGCCTTGCGCCATATAGTAAACAAAATAGTTAATTATAATCTGTTTATCATTATCAAATCATAATGCGTACAGAATAACAAGTACAGTATAGGAAAACTGAGTAAAATCATTGTTGGATATTTGAGAATTTAAAACATCGATGGTTCATGATGTCTTCTCTCAGTCCTCAAGTGCATTTCTGATTATCGATCTTAAGTTTATTTTCAAGTACTGAGTACTTAGTAATTAAAGTCAAAGTAACAATACACAGACTTTAAAATTGGAACGCTGATAGCAGAAATGAAAAAAGCTTTTAGCATCTGCTCCACGAAGTAATGTCGTTTTGAATGATTAACCACTATAACGTAAGAGTTAAATAATTGAGTCAAACGCTACCGGTCACCACATGCTAACAGTAACTACACAGTATTATCCTTTTCCTGATAGATGAAATTAGAAACCAGTGAAAGAGTAAAATAGATATTGTCTCTCCTATAAAGTTAAGTATCTTCAATTACCTTGTTGCGAACAGACATATGCCTCTTCTACTCAGTCCATCCATTAGCGTACGTTATCGTGTGTAGCTTAATTATCAAAAAATTAATGTTCACTTAGGCTAGGACATATTTAGTGTATTTTAATTGCAGCATAAGGTACCGTCAAGCACTTGATGAGTACCCATGCATGCAAAGCGTTCCATGCGTACCTCGCATTAAGATACATTGGGTTAGAGTTATTGCAGTCCAGATAACTGCCGCCTTCGGCTAAAAACAAGAATCCTATGTATCATGAAAATCCATTAATGTACTGGCCACTGAACGTATGTAACCGTCAGTTGCCACAGATCTCTAAGCATTAATTACACATTCCTTTCCCTTCTCATAAGCTTAAACAAGAAACTTGTGCCAGGAGCGCATATGGGCTACAAGAACTGCACATGCTAGACATAGTCGGAACTACCTCCTCGATCGCGGTTAAACAGTTAACAAATGCTCTCGCCTAATTCCTCAGATTAGTTAAATGACTCTGAAATGTGGCTACAGACTACCATATAAATGTTAAACATTTCGCGACGTGATAGTCAACCCACCTGTACAGGTAGCAATAACGTGCGATTGTCAAAACAGCTAGCTCTCGATCTGTCAGATGGTATCAACACTGATTATATTATTAATAATTCTTCGAAGAAGAAATAACTGTGGTCAAATATCTTCGGAATCAAAGTATCTGGTCTGTTAGATGGCAACCAACGATTAGTTTAATGATTAAGTTTAACAAATTTAGAACAAAATTAGAAGTCAAACCTTAAAAAAGAATCAATTAGACTCTGAAATGTGATTGACCAAAGTGTATCTATCAACACCGAGAACTGGTGATTTACTTGCCATCAGTGAATCATAGAAACTGTTGGTGACTTTAATGTTTTACGCACTCTAAGTTTAGCTATTTGGGACCAAAGCTGAAAATGTGTGGTAATGGAAATACCGTTCTATAGGCTCAAAAGGAAAAAGGAACAAACTGTGAAGTATAATACAAAAGCAAACTGTATATACGAACAAAGTGGAAAATTTAAGAAGAATTATAACCGTTAGTTAGTTGTTAAAATTTTCCTAAAGATTATTAAAAATGAAATAGCAATGAGATCTTTGGAAAAAGATTTCAGGCCCAGCGCTAATTCGCTAGAGGTAAAGCTTTCTAGTATATAGTATACCAGGTGTATGCATAATTTTTTTCCGGCTCAACTAAGAGATGGCGCCAGAGAAAAGTACGCAGCATAGTAATTGGACACATACGCCATATTGTTCGTCTGAGATTTACCTATAAACACAAACAAGTTAATTCCGCCAAAACTAGCGTCTTTGTTTTAGCGTTCAGTGATCATGTCGAGTTTTGTGCCTGAAAAAGAACATTTGCGGCACACATTGCTTTTCTTATTTAATCAAAAGAAAAAGGCGGTTGAAAGTTATCGTTTGCTGGTAGAGACATATGGTTAACACACTCAACAATTAGAACATGTGAGACATGGTTTCGATGACCTTGAGGAGATCGGATCGACTGGTCAAGCGTGGAAGGAGAGTGCACATGACAGAGAACGATGGCGGATTCGAGTCGGTGAGGTCACGAACTTCCGGGTCCCTACAGGCCAATAAAAAGTAGTAGTAGAGTAGTATAGATACATGGTAACGAACCGCGAACTCCTAACCCACCGTCCAGGTCAAATGTCAAAACCCAACTTCTCCGCCCTCTAGGCGAATCGTCTAGAACTAACCCTCGAACGAAGACCTTTTTTTCTTCCAGCCTGCAGATAGAAGGATATGTCGTTTTTTCTGCTTGGCCCTTTTTGCCAGCCGCTATTTCCTTTCTTTATCTTTCCCGGCTTGGGATCAAAAGAGGAAACACAAAGGAAAAATCAACAGAGGATCGTGCAACTCCACATTTGTGATCCTCTATGCTGTTAGGTGCTAAAACGAACGTGCAACTCAATTTATGCCGCAAGTTATTTGTTCTAGGCGAATGGGCAAGGATGTTTTCTGTGGGAAATCGTGAGGGAACATAAAGAAAAAATCAACAGAGGATCGTGCTAATGCGCATTTATGATCCTCTATGTTGTTGGGCGTGCAGTTCAATTTGTTTGATATTGAATTGATATCGCGATATTTACTGTATGCGCGATTAATGATGGAGCTTAGCTCCAAAGAGGGGGGTATTCGGGGGTGGAGGGTTTTGTGCGTAACAGCAGTATATTTTAAACCTTAACGTTTAGCCCCTTGTGGATCATTCGGCGGGAATAGATCTCTTCGAGCTCCTCCGACAACAAATTATAGTGGTAGTTTCATACAGGAGACCTGTAGCGGTTCTTTAATACATTCCCAAAGAACCGTCCATCCTCATAAATGAACCACCTTCCAAACCCACCATACCTACCTGCAATTTTGGGCAGCGTAAGCTACCCTTCATTCTCTTTCACCTGAAAGTTAAACCTCATTAAGGCATGCATCACATTGAATTTTTCTGTTTATGAACCGTACCATATCTCCATCGGCTCGGCGTGTCAGCAATTATAATAGATAAATACTAGCTGGCCAGCGTAATTGTTGACATAACTGAAGCCGATGGTTTCTTGCTACGGTTCATATCCATTTATTGCCCCAGTCCCAAGGTTCGCAACACTTGCGACCAATTTCCTTTGTCGGTTATCTACCGATCATGGGATTTGGGCACTAATATGATTGACGTTAGACAATCATAACCCAAATCATGCTAACGATGCTCCGGCCTGTAAAACAAACAAAAGCTACCATAGCCTAGGTCATAGGCGAGCAAACCATCGGTTTGCTTATCGCCACGAAAACTCTATAGCCTACAATTGCATTAGCATGAAGGCCTAAGTAAACACGATGTGCATATCATCGTGACCCTTGAAATAGCGTTTTTGTGTATCTTGAAGCAAAAACCTATTTCGTTCTCAGGCGCAGGTCATCAAAGATTTATGGCCCTCGAAATAGCGTTTCTGTTTATTTAAGGCACAGAAAGCTATTTCTCCCTTCGGCGATTTTTCGCCATCGCATATCTCTATAATACCAATTCATTGCACCAGCCCATGTTTATTTAGGTGCATTTTCGTCGTTGTCGATATACAGGCTGAGGGGCAACGTACATGTCCCATACGGACACATATAGAATCCTCCCACACCAATGTAATCCACACCGTGAATCTGGCAGATATGGATGGTTTCTGGGAGTCAGATCTTAACAGCCGAACCATATACACGAGTCGCGAGTCGTTAGCACGGTTGCCTTCTTGAGTTCATTTCGTAGTCTGTATACAAATTATCAATTTGGTTCCTCTTGGCACATCGGCCTAATAAATAGCGCGAATGATCAATTTCCTGTGGAAGGGCGGAAGTGCGTGTGTTTAATTAAATATAGCAACCAGTTGAAGACAAATTGAGAGTGTACGTTAAGCTAAGGAAACTATAGACGTGGAATCTAATGTGTTATTGTAATAGTGTAACCAAGTGTCTTGCTAAAACTAACTTAGTAGAAAATTAAGCAACAAAGACATTTTAAATAAAGAAACCTGTGTGCTCTATTCGTTTTGTTTTTTCTCTTAACAAATTGTGGATGTGTTGCTGAACCCACGCCCGTGAAGGCGTACGAGTAACCCATCACCACAGACCCACCTGAAAGGCCGTCACAAAGTGATTCTAGACGAATACCACCTCCTCAGGAACGACACCAATCAAGGGCTAGCTCTAGCTATAATGAGGAAACTTAAATATCAAATAATCCAAACAAATCTGTCTATCCCAAAGGTTTTTATTAAAGTTTATTAAAAAAACGCACCAATAAATAAAACTTCAAGTGGAAAATTCCACACTGGGTAGATAGCGACGATTCTGGACCAACACTTTATGCAATCTACCGGTCTCAGCCTCGGGATTTCGATCCAGCTCTAAGAAATCCAGTTAAAGCGAAAGTCAGTGAGTTGGTTGAGCAGAAAAACGAACATCTTGTAGCGTTTAACAGATAAAACTCTGCCTTAAGCCCAAACTATCCTCAAGGTTACACCAGTAAAGTGAAAGTTCCCTCTATTATTAGATCACTAAAATCCAAGAAATCAGTCAGTCAGGTCGACTTGACAAATTACATAATAAGAAAGCTCACTGAATCGGCAATTAATTGTATAACTTAGGTGGCGCAAAATTAATCATCCAATTTTGTTTTTGAATTACTTTTTTACTAAATAAAAAAAATGATTTTGAGTGATGGAAATCTTTATTTGGACCTTAACAATTTTTTCTAGCTCACAAATGTCAAATATGATGTCTAGTTCACAAATGTCAAATATGATTGACGTACGACGATGGGGTGATTCATTTTGCGCCACCCTGTATATTATTCAATCACTGCCTCAACAATGGGAACTTCCCCAAAACCTGGAAACAAGCAAAATAATCCCTGTACCCAAAAAAGAAAAGGAGTGACGATATAGCTCATCTTCGGCCTATTTTATTTCTGTCTAACCTGCGGAAACTACTGGATAAGATTATTGTTATAGAAATCGATCGGCACATCCTAAACGGGATTGAGTTTATACCAAACTTGCAGTTTGATTTCCGGAAAGGTCAGTCTACGACTAATGTTGTCCTTAAACTACACGCTGACATTAGGGCATACCTAGAGAGAAAAAGATGTACAGTTGCATGTACTCTTGACGTGGAAAAGCGTTCGACAGTGTCTGGATATATAAGGTGAAAGAAAATAATCTCCCTCTTAATGTAACATACCAAGTGTATGCATACGTTTTTTTTTTTTTCAGTTTAACTAAGAGATGGCGCCAGTGAAAAAATACCCAGCGCATTAAGTTGGCACATACCTCATTTTGTTCGTCTGAGATTTAACTACAAACACACAGGTTGAGTCCGCCAAAAACTAGCGTCTTTGTTTTATCGTTTAGTGATCATGTCGAGTTTTGTGCCTCAAAAAGAACATTTGCGGCACGCATTGCTTTTCTTATTTAATCAAAAGAAAAAGGCTGTTGAAAGTCATCGTTTGCTTGTAGAAACATATGGTGAATGCCCTCCATCAATTAGAACACGCAAGACATGATTTCGACAATTTAAAAGTGGTGATTTTGATGTGAAAGGCAATGAGCGCTCTGGTAGACCACAAAAATGTGAAGACGAGCAATTACAGGAGTTATTGGATGATGACCCAACTCAAACTCAACGATAATTAGCAGAAGCATTATATGTATCGCAAGAAACAATCAACAGACGTTTACGAACAATGGGGAAGATCGATAAACTTGATTAATGGATCCCACACAATTTGAATGAAGGTGAAATGGAAAATCGCAAAGTCGTTTGTGAAATGCTGCTTCAACGACACGAAAGGAAATCATTTTTGCATCGAATTGTAACGTGTGATATAAAATGGCTTTGTTTTGAAAACTCGAAGCGGAAAAAATTGTGAGTTTCACCTGGCGAAGCGATCTTAATCTTCAGGACCTAATTACTCCTGTGGGGATTCTCTACACCACACGGAGAACCAACCCACAATTCTAACCAACCTTGACCGCTAACAGCGCGTCACTTTAACCCAACTCCCCATGCAAAAATCCGCAATAGCATACATTCCTAACTTTGCAATAAACACACTCCAAAACCCGCAACAGAATATATTCTAAATCATCCCACATACATTTTCGCAAAATTGCTTCGGTCAATTCTTTATCTAAACCATATTCCTTCATTGCGACCAAGTAATCTTAATTCCCCCGAAATTCATATGCTGTAATAAAACGCAAATTCAAACCTACAACGGAACATTAACCATCACCACCAACTATACCGAGCCGCATACATTTTCCCGAAATTACTTCGGTTAATGTCTCATCTAAACGATATTCCTTGCTTGCACCCAAGCAATTCCAATTTCCCCCGAAAACCACTTCGGTTCATTTCCTCCTTAAATCATACTTCTCGTCTGCAACCAAGCGACAGCTAATTTCCCACGAAGCAATCACAACGACCAAGACCCTTGATCATACTTGGCTATGCTAATTTCCCGGTATACAGAACCAACAAATCCAACTCAGCTTATACGGCGAGGATTCGCTGGAACCGGATTCCTATGAAAGTATAGCAACTCTTCTCGAAATTCCTCGCAAGTGGCAGTGAGTTTATTTTAGCTATGACTCCACTGGCACGACGCGATGCACTCTTTCCTTCCAATAATTAGTCAGTCGTCATTCAACTACCAACGCGCGCACATCAAGTGGATATCCAACCGCCACCGGGGCCGGACGCTTATCGAGGAGTCGCTATAGCATTTGATATGATAGTGAAGAACGTGTGATTCGAACTGACGCTATGACAGTTAGAATCACCAAAAATTAAACCAATGCGTAACACATCAGGCTACTGGCCGTGCTTTGAATCTAATTTTTAAACGCAAGTATATTCTACTGATGTGCATTGTTATGTTATCGCTGTGGTATACGGCTCTGTTGCACTATCTTATTCGATTTTCATTCGGTGTTCTTCACTATTTGCTTGTGTATTGTGTGTATCTATTAGAGACGCCGCATCGCCTTTTATCAAACCCGGAGTGTCGTGCTGAGCCGCTGAATTCGATTTTGCTCCCTTGTCTTGTTTTGCCTTAAGTTAAGAATTGATTTTCGGGACAACCAAAGTTAAACAAAAGCAACATTATACATAGTAAGTCCCCAAGCGCGGGAGATCTAACTTTAGCTACTTAAGTTTTGGGCCTAATTAATCTAGGTTTCGGCGCACTTTTCCCCAGTTTAATTAAGCTAACCCGCGCCTCCATACTAAGGTGGGTCGCTTTGTAAATATAGTGACAATAATAAAAATAAAAAGACGCTTAACAATAAAACCTTCCAGTGAGTTTTCATTTACGATCGGTCCCTTTTGGTGAACAACGTTCGGCGGAACTTTTGATTGTTGGGGAATAGGAGTTAACTAGCGCCCGTGCCGGCCCGCAACCGATCTATAACCCCACACTCCCACTATTGTATGTTTGCGGTAAAGCTCTTCCAATTAGTAGTTTTGGAGTTTCCTCCATTGTCCTGCCTGTTCATCACATTTACCGTCGAAGATAATCCTTAAAAATGTATTCTCGAATACGCGGAATTTGTTTTTTGCCCGTTTTGTGAGTGCCCATGTTTCACATCCGTATAGAACAATCGGAATGATTATGATGCTATAAACACGGAGCATTATATTACGTGTTAGCAGTTTGGATTTCAGCAGTAAGTTCGAATAACAGCGGAGTGGAGGGTGGGGGGGGGGGGGGGGGGGGTAGAGGTAGAGGTTGAGGAAGGTAGAATAGGGAAGGACGACACTTTGTATGTTTCAAGGGTTTTTAAAGAATTGAATGAGAGGATCGGAGCAGTTAAGCGAGCCTGAGAGGAGTCGTTGAATCAACAGAATTTCAGCTAGGATTTTCCGCTCCTCAAGATATTTTAGATCCATTAATTTGAGACGGTTAGAGTGAGGAGGCAGGATCAAAGCGTTTTACCATCCCAATCTACCACTGATAGCGATTTCGGCGTCAGTGTGGAACAGCGTGTTCAAGTCCTCCATTTTTTCATTGAATGTTTCCTTGCAGCCACAACTATTTCAATCAAAGTCATCTTTTATATATATTATTCTCCCCCCTGTGTGTGACGTTACTACCTCAGCTTGACTTGGTCCTCTAACTACACAAGCAGTTAATTTTATGAATGATTAATTAAACAAATAACTAATTAAACACTGAATCGAAGTTATGAATAATTTATTAAATAAATAACTAATTGTATACTGAATCAATGACATGAGTGAGTGATTTACTAAATATATGAATATTAAAACAATAAAAAAGTTTAATTATAATTTGATAAATAAATGATTAAAAAAATAAACAAATACAGATATGATTAAATAGATAAATAATTAAACAAATTATCGAATAAATAAATTCAAATAAATATACAAATATAAAATAAAATTTTGAAAACCATCGACGGCCACAATTGCTTCTTAAAACAATTTTAGGGAGGAATCAGTGGATATTTTTAAGAATCACGGTATGTTGTTTTAATTAAATGATGCAAATTTAAGCCACTAAACTCAAGCAAATCTCATCTGGTACAGATTTACCGAACCCACAACCAAACAACAATCAACAACTAATACTGATTAAAAAATATAAACCAGAAGAAATTACTTCTGTCTAATTTAGATAGCTTCGAAAGTCCATTGGCACCGTCTGTGATAAATACTAGTTCTAATTTTATAAAAATAAATAGTTGCTAGCCAAACCATAAAACTGGGATCCGAATCAATTAAACATTTACGCCACTTTCCCTTCCGGTTGATCCACTGGTATTGGAATGGCCGCTCTGGTTTTTCTTCTGTCCTATTTAAATATCACTTCATCTCAATAACAAATAACTTCTTTTAAAACACAATCTTGGACCTAAATCCGGTGTACACACCCAAAGGAAGGTATACAATTACATAGAAGCTGCACTCACGCCTTTATATTTAACACCTCGATAAAAGTCCTAAGGCAGATTGGTTACCGCAACCGAAATTCTAACTGTTGAACTGACTCATTAGACACCGCTCAAACATCTATGAGGCTGGCAATTAAGGTTCGTTTTAGATAATTAAGAAACGCATACCATCTTTCTGACCTGAATGGTAAATGACCTCCTGACTGATGGCTCAATATCCATTTTTTTAGTCCCCTCAAAAACTAAGGTAATTACCTAAGTAGACAGCCAGCACGTAGAGAAACTATCATCACAGTAAGTGTCATAACTTAAGATTAGCCACGGTGCGGAATGTTAATATTCTAAGACGCCCAACGGCGCACAAAGCCGGAAAATAAATTGCCCTCTTAAACACGAAGAGTGACGATCCATAAGGCGTCTGATATGTGAGACTTAAATGCCCCAAATCGATGCTTCTGCAGACGCGGTTTGAGAAAGTCATGTCATAACAATATTGTAGGCGTGCGAAGATGACCTACTGATGGATGTGCCTATAGATTATTTGATACTAATACTCTCTTCAAGTGGGCGGACTGTTTGAGAGTAATCAGTCCATCCATTGCTCAACTATTAAGGCTAAGATGTTTTTAACAATCAAAACTGGCCTTACAAGGTGCTGATATCACTGTCAGTGGCTGGTGTTTCTCACACAGAAAGACAGGTGCTTCTCACACTCCCGAGTTAACAATGCAATCTGCTCTTGTCAAGAAAATTTACCCCAAATACTGATGGGATTTGTGACGACAATAAAGCTTAATCTTATTGAATGTGTTTTTAGAATGAGAATGCACCTTGACCTCATGAATATTTATGACAAGAAGACACTAATTTTGGAGATATAGGAATCACGTATTGTGACCAATTGGTGTGTTCACTGTTGGGAACGTCTTGTTGTTTTAAATAATATGCCTAGGCAGCTCAAGGCAAACTGGAAACGGTCATCATCCATTATGTCATGTTAAAGACTTCATTGTGACCAAATCGGTTGATATATCTATTTGTTTTGCTGCAGTCTGTTGGGAACTGAAACTGATGTAATGTTCAATCGAAAGTAATATCGTAGCGAAATTTTGATAATAACATGTAAAAATGATTTTAAAAAAAAAAAAAAAAAAAAAAAAAAAAAAAAACGGTATCCAAACGGGAGTATACCTGCCTGTCGCGCGGGAGACCGGGGTTCGATTTCACTTTGGGGAGCCTCTGCCGCACGACTAATGACCTCGCCCGAAAAAAACAAATCATTATGGAAAATTTAACAAGCCCCAGGACTTGCTTAATAAGGCCTAAACCGGTTCCCGGTTGTAGTGCCGATGATGATGATGATGATGATGATGATGATCCAAACGAGAGCATAATTAAAAATGTATATTCCACGCCCTCTTTCAATATGCTTTTCGTTTGCAATGCTAGAAGCGCACAATTAAAAGCATTAAATACTAAATGCCACTAGAGACGTTTCCATTAAACCGATTTCTTATTGGGTGTTGTTTCAAATAGTAGGCCTTCCTTGGTTATTCGCCTTTATTGGGTTCTACCACATGAACTGTCCGATTTCATAGTAAAAATTTAAAAGCCAATATTATTTCTCCGCACATTTTTATTTAAGTAAAATAGGATCCGTTGGCATCTAGAACATTCTTCCAACGTGATACAAGGTCAAATATTCCTTTTTCGTAGAAGTGCTGACTTTTTGAGGCAATGAAATCTTTAAAAGCTTTTATGACCTCTGCTCGGTTCCGGTAGATCTTCTGCCTGCAAAATGAATCCAGATTGCGGAAAAGATCGTAGTCCGTTAGGGAAATGTCAGGAGAGTACGGTGGATGCGGAAGAATTTCAAATCCCAGCTGCACCAGGGCTTGCACCGTTACTTGTGGGGTATGGGGTCTAGCATTGTCATGTAAAAGGATCGGGCCGTTCCTATTGACCAATGCAACCTGCGTTCAAGCATTTTGACATGCAATATGTCGATTTTTTCCGAATATTTGATAGCGTTTATGTTTTTCCTGGTTGAAGAAATGAAAAGTGGATTGGTCCTTTCGATGTCCACCAAATTGTCACCATAAACTTTTTTGGGTGAAGATCGGGCTTGGGGTGTACTTTCACCTGCATCCAACCACTGCCCAGGTCTTTTACGGTTATCATATAGAATCCACTTTTCATCACAGCTGACTATCCGGCGCAAAAACGATTCAGTTTGGTTTCTTACTCTAAGCCATGCGCAGATTTCCAGGCGCCGTTGTTTTTGGAGCTCGTTCAGTTCTTGGGGTACCCAGTTATCGAGTTTCTTTACCTTTCCTATGAGAGAAAAAAGGTGTCGACTTACTGTCATTTCGGATACTGCCATGCTTTGTGCAAGCACCGATTCGTTTGGTCCCCGTCCAACGTTGCTTTTAAAACATCGTCGTCCACTAACGTTTCCGACTTCAGCGTGGTTCATTTTCGAGGCTGAAATCTCCCGAATGGAACTCTCCAAACCAACGTCGTATAGTGCGTTCGTTTACCACCACATCCTCACATGCGTCATTAATGTTTTTCATTCCCAATGACGCATCATGTCTCATTTTAAATTCAAAAAGGAAGAGGGTTCGAAATTTAACTGCCGACAGCATGGTAAACAATTCCTAGAAAAAAAAAATAACTGCACTTGTGACGAACCCTAAAATTCTCACACGTCGAGCACACGTACCACTTTACTTTATAAAAAAGGAAAATTTAACGTTCTAGCACGGATGTTGACTCAAGAACTTCTTATTTCCGACCACGACGATCGGGCCGTACTTATTGACCAATGCAACATGCGTTCAACCATTTTGGCATGCAATATGTCGATTTTTTCCGAATATTTGATAGCGAGCGAAAATCGGACATTTCGTGTGGTACAACCCAAAACTATGGAAAGAATTTCCAATCAACTAAATGTCTATTGTGCATTCACAATCGCTTATTGTCCTCTAATTTTCCGCACAGTTAGTTAGTTTAGTCAGGAAATTTGTACACACATCAACTACTAGATAGGTAACACGCTTGTCAAAATACCACGTGTACCGGTATGAAGTGAGCGTTTTTTTAAAATAAAACACTAATTTTAAATGGGAAGTAAAAAACATTTTATTCGAAATATTGGCTATTGCTGGCAATTTGTGGATACTACGCCAATAAAACCGGTCGTCTTTTGAGGTAAACCATTCGAGACCCAATTTTCGACTTCTTCGTAGGAATTGAAATGCTCCAATGTGTGTCCCATCGATGAAAACAAATGGTAGTCGGAAGGAGCCATGTCTGGTGAATACGGCGGGTGGGGTAACAATTCCCAGCCGGGAGCTTTTATTGCTTCTTTGACGTATTTTGCTGTATGACTCGGTGCATTATCGTGCAACAAAATTACTTTTCCGTGTCTTGTGGCCCATTCTGGTCGTTTTTCGACCAATACATGGTTCAAATTGATCATTTGTTGTCGGTAGCGTTGCGCATCAACAATTTCGCCAGGTTTAAGAAGTTCATGATACACCACCCCCTTCTGGTACCTCCAAACGCAGAGCATTGTCTTTTTTCCGAACCGATCAGGATTTGCAGTCGATGTTGACACTTCTCCTGGATGTACCCATGATTTTTTGCGTTCAGGGTTTTTAAGATAAATCAATTTTTCATCACCAGTCACAATTCGATGCAATACTGACTTCCTTTCGTGTCGCAGAAGCAACGTTTCACATGCGGTGTTTCGCCTTTCCATCTGCCTGTCATTCAATTCATGTGGCACCCAGTTTCCACACTTTTGGTTCTTTCCTATAGCTTCTAAACGGTCATACATTGTTTGTTGTGTAACATTTAACATTTGTGCTATTTGTTTTTGCCTTAAAGTGTCATCTTGATCCAATATTGCTTGCAATTCGGCGTCTTCAAACCTTTTTGGAGGTCTTCCAGGTTCTTCATTTTCCAGATCAAAATCGTTATCTCAGAACCGCTTAAACCATCTTTTGCATGTTGCTTCCGATAGGGCATGATCACCACAAGCCACGACAAGCATTCGATGGGACTCTGCAGCACTTTTCATCAAATAAAAAACAAAAAAGGGCTCGTTCACAACAAAAGTTCCCTATCGATACATTTGTATCTTGACGCTCACTTCACACCGGTACACCTGGTATATCCATTCCCCTATCGTTTTACTTCGTGGTATTTGGATCGGTTTTTTATAGTTGTTTGTCCAATTTAATTTGAATATGCAGCTGTTCCGGTTAAATATCTGTTATAAGTCATTATTGATGCCTGTTACCCGTGGGTACTAACAAGTAGTCATGCAGAATGAACAAGTTGATCTTTTATGCTACTGGTAGAAATCTGACCTCAAATTTGTTTTATGATATTTAAATACCCAATTCATAATGCCACATGAATTCCATTATCCTTACATTGATCCGCCTCCTATACAATACGAGGGTTGTCCCGGAATTAATCAGTCTTACAATGAAAAAACAAAATATTTGGCGAAAACTTAATTTATTTCTCAATATAGTTTCCATTTAGCTTGATACACTTTTTTCAACGATGTTCAATACCTTCGATACCTTGTTTATAGTAACAAACGTCTAGCTCCTCAAAATAGTCACGTACTGCAGATATTACATATTCATTGTTGGCAAAAGTTTGAGCAACGAGCCATTTCTTCAAGATTAGAAAGAGAAAAATGTCCGAGGCTGTGTTATTAGTTATTGGCCTCGCTCCCAGGTAGCGTGTCTTCTGGTCCTGAAAAGGATGAGGGATCTCTATTGACCGCTCCTGGCGGGAGCCGTTGCGGTCGCCGCCGTGATTCCCCAAACCTGAGGGAAGAGTAGCGACCGATCGTTGTCGATTCTAGTGCCGCAAACTTCTGAGCACAACCACCAGCGGCTTCTGCTGGCTTCCGTGGGGCAAGTGATCTTCAGCATCAGCGACAAGCTGTGAAAAAAAACAAAGGGGGCGAGAGCCACAGCTCTACTCACCACATCAGAATAAAAGTCCGTTTTATTTAGGCGTACAGGGTCTTCTTTATTTTGTCAAATCATTTATTTATTATCCTGATGGTCTCCTGCACCACTTCCTCGAGGGACCATATATACCTATCAACTGCTCCCAGAGATCGTTTTTTTTTTTTTTTTTTTTTTTTTAATATACTGCATTTATTTGACCAAAATTAATAGTTACAATAAGTAATACAGCTAACTTATAATAGATTGGTTACATAATAAGTGTTTACATGCTATTTGTTAACATTTTTCAAACAATTCTTTTTAGATGTGCCTAAGATGTAATGTGATTATATATATTGTTAATTTTGTTTTTCCTGGAAAAGGTCAGAAGAAAAACCAGGAACTCTGTTTATTTTAACTTAGCCTACTTAAAATTACTTAACATAACTTAATCTAACTTAGTCTAATCTTATATACAATTTACAATATTTGATATTGCAACGATAGCGACAATTCGAATTTGACTTAAAAATAATATTTACAATTTTTAGTTATGTGGGATGATGTGGGATTTCTCGTTGGGAGTGAGGATACTAAGGGATAGGATCAGGTAAGTTCTTGAAGGAGGGAGAGCCATTCGGTTCTGTGTTAAAGGTAAGGATCTTGGAGAGTGGTTGGATGTTGCTGTATTTGAAATGATTGGGTGCCAGTTCGGTGTTGTGGTACACGATCTCGTTTAGATCGTTAACTAGTCTGCCTGCGGCGAAAAGGGACCTGATTTGGAGACAATTACGGTAGTGAGCTCCCGTATTGGAGGAGGGTGATGGTAGGTCCGGTATTATCGGATTGGGATTGTTAGGAAGGTTTTCTATGAAATTTATCGACAGTTCTAGGATCCGTCTATCCAGTCGTTCGATGCCTGCGGTGTTGTAAAGGTCGTTGTTACAATGGTATCTATATGAGTTGGTTTTGCGGTGTAAGCCAGTGATAAACCGGAAACATTTTCGTTCAAACACTCGTAATTTCTCCATTTGGGAGGGTGAGATGTGGTACCATAATGGGCAGGCGTATGTAAGAGTAGATCTGATTATCTATTTGTAGATGAGCTGTTTGACCTTAAGAGAGAGGCCTTTAGGTTTCCATAACACTCGTCTGCACAGGTTAAGCTGTATTGAGGCTTTTTGAAGAGAATTTTTGATGTGGGTTGAGAATGACCAGTTGTTGGAAAGGGTTACTCCCAAATATTTTAGGGTTTTGGAAGGTTTTATGAGGGTGTTATTAAGATTTAGTTTAATTTTTTTGTGGCAACGTTTAGTATTGTTAGTGCAGTGAGCGTTTTTGCCCTTAATCACAGTTAGCTGGGTTTTGGTTGGGTTGAGGCGAATTTTCCATTTGTTAAAGTATGCTGAGATGAGCGGGAGGAAGTTGTTAACGCGGTTTCTTGCCGCTTTGACAAATCTACTGCTAGAGTAGATTAAAGTATCGTCAGCATAATTTAGCATTACAACACTAGGTGGAGGTTGGGGAATATCGGATGTGTATAGAAGATATAAAAGTGGTCCAAGAATGGATCCTTGGGGAACTCCTGCGGTTATGTTGTGAGTTTGTGAGAGGGAAGAATTTATTCTGACCATGAATTTCCTCCCAGAAAGATAAGATGCTAGGAGCTTTGTGATATTGGAATTCAGACCAAATAAGCAGTGCAGCTTATAAAGAAGTCCTGAGATCCAGACACAATCAAATGCTTTGGAGATATCGAGAGATATGCATACGGTAGGGCATTGGTTGTCTAGACCAGTTGTGACATCGTGTGTAAGTTTTAGTAGCGCATGGCAAGTAGAATGTCGTTCACGAAAGCCAAACTGAGAATTAGGGATGAGAGCGTTATCACTGGCAAACGAAAGAAGGTTTTGGTAGATCTTACATTCCAATATTTTGCTTAGGGTGTTCAATAAAGATATCGGACGATAGTTGGAGGTGTTATTGGAACTGCTGGACTTTTTAACGGGAATTACTACCGCAATTTTCTAGTTCTCTGGGAAATGTGAAGCATTTATGATATGGTTAAGAAGGACTAAAATGGGAAGTAGATTTGGCGAATGAAGTCTTTTAAATAGAAGGTGTGGTATTCCATCTATACCGGTAGATTTTTTGTTGGGTCGTGATTTTATGAACTTGATGAGTTCATCTGTGGTTAAAAAGTGGGCTGATAAGGTGATCGATTCGCGGTTTAAACTTCCGACCAGTTAGTCGGTTGATGTTTTTGAAGAGATCACGATTGGGTTTAATATTGTTAAGTGTAGAGGTATAAGCCTGATCCGCGAACTTTTTTAAATGTTCATTTATTAAGGGGGTCATGAGTTGGATCTGACTTTTAATAAAAGGACAGAATCTTATATGAAGTTTTCGGCGGAGTTGTGTTTTGAGACGCAGCAATTTAATTAGCATGCTGGGTAAAGGTTTTCCTAGATGATTATGAGGGATGGTGGTGGGTGTATTGCTGGTGAGGGCATCCTCGAGTGTCTGCTCAATTTTTAGGGCTGCTCGATCGATATCAGCAGGGATTAGGTTAGAAGATTCGGGGATTTGCAAGTTAGAAAACCTTGCGGCGACGTCTCTATTGACCTGTTTCCAGTTAGTCTTGGAGAAGTTCGGGACAGGACTGTGTGAGTAGAGCAGTTCGAAGGAGGGAACTTTGATCGAAGTGTGAACGGAACCATGGTCAGAGGGAAAGAGGAAGGATACTGTGGGGGGTCCCAGAGATCGCGATGCATCTTCCTTTTAAATGAAAACAAATCGAGATTTTGTATCTTGAAACGAACGTTTCAGATGGAAAGTCTCGATTTCGGGTGTGGTGTTCAATGGCTCATTATGGTAATGGTTCGGTTTTATGAGTTGTAGTAAAACTATTATGCATAATTAGGATATGCAATGGAATTTGGGTTTTTTGTTTTTGTTATCCGTCTGGCTTATGCAGACAAGAGTTTGCGTGTCCTTCGGGTGGGTAACACACGATCCGTGGGAATTAGTTATTGTCATAAGTCATAAAACATGAGGCATGTGAAGATATGCATTAGGATGTTTATGATTGCTCGAATTGTGTGTCGGCGGAAAATAGATATGCCTTTGCTTAGACACATGCACGTTTTGGGCTTTGGATCTTTTAGGAATTTGAATTGAGTTAAATTCAATGTTTGAGAGTTTGAACGTTTATTTCGATTTGATTGACATTGAATTCAATGTTGATTTGAGTGTAGGGATTTGTACGTGGGGGAATGAGAATGTTTCTATGGGGTAAGTAAATTATAGGGCTTTCCGGAGTACTACAGCTGTTATATCTGGCGAATAGGGCGCATGGCAAAGTAATTCATGTCCGAAATCATTGATTTTGGGCACTCTAATTCCGGATGTATGAATAGGCGCATTGTGGTGTTGGAACAACATCTTCTTTTTCGCCAAATACGGCCTTTTTCCGTAATTTCATCACTCACACGTTGCAATAAGTTCGCATAATACTCGTCGTTGATGGTTTCCCCTTTTTCAAGATAATCGATGAAAATTATACCACGCGCATACCAAAAAACGGAAGCCATAACCTTGCCTGTAGAAACCTTTATTTTGCCTTTATTTTTACAATCCATTGTTTTGACTGTTCCTCCGTCTCGGGTGTATAGTGATGAACCCAAATTTCATCCATAGGTATGAAGCCATGCAAAATCTCGGCTTCGTTGCGGCGAAACATTGCCAAACACTTGATTGAAACATCCTCACGACGCTGTTTTTCTTCGATTGTGAGAAAACGCGGCACACATCTTACACACAGCTTTCTCATGTCCAAATTTTCGGTCAATATGCGACATGCATCACTTTCTAAAAGGCCTGCCACTTATGCTAACTCGCCCACTTTTAGTCGACAGTCGTCCAATACCATTTTGTGGATTTTTTTTACCATTTCTGGAGCGATCACCTCATTTGGTCACATCGTTTTGTCAGCTCTTACAGCTCCATTTAAACTCTACCACCCAATAATTCACTATTAAAAACGAAGGTGCAGACTCTCCCAAAGTAGAATCTAACTCTACTTCTATATTGGTTGCACTGAGTCCTTTCAATGAAAGAATTGAATCAGATAACGATGACCAATTTGTTTTCCATGTTTACAATTCCACTGACAGCGTTCACTATTGATGACTGTCGAACAAGTAATAAACAACGTACCGTCTTCAAACTTGAAACTTAATCTTTCTAACGTTGGTACTGTCTACCACAGTTATTATACTTTAATAAATACCGCCATCTATATGTCATGCTTGATATTATAAAAAAGTTATATGTCTCTTATGATTGTGCAAACATAGGTTCAACTGACAGCTGTTGCTATTGTGCAGTTCGGCCCCGTCGCCCGGTGAAATACCACCCCATTAAACTATAGGCTTCCTCAAATGGTTGGGTAAAATCTTTGAGCATCTCTCGGAGCTTGGCTGATGGACGCAGTCGAGAAAAAACAGCATCTCGGGCGCTGACTCGACGCTATAGGTTCTCCTTTCCTAAAAGTAAAATTTAAAAAAATAAGTTCCCTCGTGTGCTTCTCACCGAAAACGAAAATGAGTCATTTTTTTACTTTTTGAATAACCATAAATTAATTAATTAAACACTCCTTGGAGTACATTCAATGTATACTGTCTTTAGAAAGGGTCAGTAAACTATATAAGGGGAAATATTTATTTTTGGTATACATTTATCATGTTCAAAACAAACGACGAATCTTAGGCACTAGCTCATTGGTAAATGTTCCTTTAAGGCCAACGACTCTCTCTGATGCGTTGTAGGTTCTCTTCTTATTTCGTCTTTCTCCACCCATACCCGACAAAAACTGACCTTTCTAATGCTTCATGTCCATGGACGCTGATAGATGCAGACGTATCCTACCCACACAGTCATCGCCGTCGTCACCTTTGTAACCGAAGATGCGATAGAAATCTTGTTTGAATTTCACACGTGGGCAGTGTTCCTTTTAAAGAACAATTTTTCGCGGTGTAATATATAACCGATGATAAACTTACTTCACTGGGATTATTATTTTCGAACACAGTGGCGGTTTGCTTATTTTAAGCACACTATTTAAGTTATGTGCCATAATATAAAAACGCTAGTATTCCTGGAATCCTACTTTGTACAGACTAATGTCCTGCGCCAAATACCTACATCAAGCCCGTCTTATATCTGCTTAAATTAAGAAATCGAAGTCGATTACTCACTACATATACAGGCGCTAAAAAAGGTCTTAAAATCTCTGCGACAACGAGTTCAGCATGTCCTTACTTTGCATCTTCCTAATGAATCATGAGTTCATTGGATGCTGACATAATTACGCCAAAAAATCGAAGATGTGTATCGCCACAGTTTTTTTTTTTAGTTTTAAATTCACGTTTATTTCCAATACAATTACAGAGTTTACCTAAGACTAAACGTTAAATTCTATTTTATATGTAGCGTTCTATATTAACTTACTGGTTCTTCGCAAGCCGCCTCAATGGCTAATTTGGTAAGGAGGTTGTGCCTTAAGTTTGATTGTGCGGCGATCCACCCCATTAAGCTTTAGGCTTCGTGAAATGGATGGGAGAAATCCTTGAAACGTGAAGTTTCTCTCTGTGCTGACCAATAGGAGAGGATCTCTCTGCCGATATTGGCGGGATTATTTCACTTGCCCATGTTGCCAGACCATGGGCAAACGAAAACGAGAAAAATGAAATGATGCAGCTGAGCAAATAGGCTGCAAGCAATTAGGGCAACTTGACCCACAAGCAAACAAGATACTTGAACAACGATGTTTGTGCACGGTATCGATGCCGGTGGCCAGAGTCGAACTCTTTGTGTGCGTGTGTGGCAGGGTACGCTGGCTGGCAGGGACGCCGAAAGTTTCCCTATATATGTTGTATGTTAGGAGTTCTTTTCAGGGAATTCATATTATAGTTATGCATTATCTGCTTGAAATGATGAATTCTGGTGATGCAATTTCTGCATGATTTGACGCCCTTGGAAGGGGGAATGTTTGCAGGTAACTGCGGGTGAACGTAAGGAGTTGGGGCTGACACTGTGGGCAAAATTGTGGGCAAAATTGTGGGTGGAATTGTGTGCAGGAATTGGGGGTGAATATGTGGCGGTTCCGCCAAACCCCACGGTTCGCCTTGCTAAAAAAATCCCAAATAACTGCTACCCAGTCTGCATAAGCTTTCGCTAATGCAATCGCATTAGCATCTTAAATGCTCCACGCATTAAAACAATCAAATTTATATAACCTAAAAGTCCCTGGGAGAGAAAACTTACCTTTCATGCATCTCTTTGCATACAATTCCTGTAAGATTTCTTTCTTACCTTATCAGGAATCTCAAACTAATTCCGTACCTTCGGCGTCAAGCAAATCTCCCTAAACGTATTCAATTCGAAAACAAAAGGATTTGAATTACATATAATGTAACCTTCACCAGGGGCCATAATCATTGCGCTGTCTATTTTTCAGCTTCGCCATGTGTATGATAAATCTCTTAACGTACACATTGGCCGGCGATCTTTTTCTCCCAGCAATAATATATCAGCAGCTGCATTCAATTAGCGCAATCGACGCTGAAGCCTATTTCCCTAACTCACACCATGAGTAAACAAAAGATCGCTGTCCTTCATCAGGCATTCTGGCGATACGCAAATAATTCAATACCTACCCTTACTAGCGATGCCATAAACATCATTTCGCAGTAACCTAGCTAAAACCAATTAGCACATTTCCACATCGTATCGTATTCTCTTTGTTTAGCTGCGACGCACATGTTCCAACAAAGATCCCATTAGCATCCGACAATTTCGGTTTTATTTGCTTTACCGAGATCGTATCCTATGAATACACTTTATGCCCTCTCTTTGTGCTAGGTTCGTTCTCATCCATGAAAGAACCATGCACAAACACCATTGCACTGAAAGAGTGCATTCCCTATAGCGGCCGCACCCTTAAGAAAAAAGTTTTCCTCTCTCTTCCCTTGTTTCTTAGCCCTAACCTAGAATGGAATTCATGTCAGAGTTCCATCCTCGGTGAGTCCTTTACCGCCCGCTGACCGCCGTGGTCACGCTTCACTCCCGCTCTCCGGCTGCGGAGATGCATTTATAAACAGGTTGGTTGACTTGATAGCTCGTCTCACATTTAAAGCGGTAGTGAAGACTAAAGTGTTCGGAATTAAATTAACTGCAAGCGAACTTTTCTTTTAATAATTAAATAAATTGACATCGGACCGTGCAATCCTTAAGTAAAATCAATAAAAGAACATTCGATTCAATAGACCTAAACAGTGCCTTTTTATTTACTCCTTGTGATCGGTGTGTTGCGGTTTTTGTTTCTTTTTGACGGATCAGGTTCAGCAGTGGAATTTTCTTTTAGTGACAGTGGGACTAAGTGGAACCCCGTGTCGTAGGCCGGCACATTGACTTCGCGCCCCACAAATAGTAGTTAGAATAGTGGGTTGGTTCTCAGAGCGATATTGGAGAACCCCCGCAAGCATCCCTGGGAGAAGTGTGTAGAGTTACAAGGAGACTATGTATAAAAATAAAAATGAGTTTAAAAAAAAAAGTCGTATCTTTCTTAGGTCGGGAACTTTTTAGCCAACCCCCGTACATTTTGTTCTTCGTTATTCTCTTGAGTTATGTTAAGTCTAGATAAGTTAGTTTATTAGTTTTATTGTAGTATCTTTGTAATAAATAAATAATAACAAAAGGAAAAGAAAATTTCGACAAAAAGATGTTGAAGTGTTTGTAACTTTTTTTTCCATATTTTCGTTATTTACTTCTATTAGTAAATAGCGTTTTAGTAAATAAATGTTATCATTGTTGTACTTTTTTTAGAACTGGTCAAAAAATCATCATGCGATTATTGGAGATATGAGGAATTGAAGAGTACAAAAAAATCGATTTCTTCTTTTGAAAATTCTAGTTATTTCTAGCTCCTTAAATAAGGACTCCGAAAAAATCAACTTTGAAATAGCGACCTATTTTTGGTCTTTCGCATAATCCTGAATCTTCCGAGAACCTAAGATCTAAGCAATTCCTTATCTTCCGCTTCAAAAATCGTTGGTGTTTAATAATATGAGAATTAAGAGACTTATGATGAGTATTAAAATAGAAACAATCATTCGAAACATATGATAAACTTCCCCGGTACAGGTAAAAGTCTGCAATCAGTCACCACCAATTAAGAAATTATTAATATGCAAATCGATTCCCTCCTTTCACATAGAGCCACACAAATACTTACGATATCAATTAGAATGTTTACGAGATTTCAGATTCGTTTATTACCATACGGTCATGGTGGATCCGCAATATCCCCAGAATAGTATCTATGTTAGACAATCAACGAACTCATCTCCACGTTGACGATATATTTCTAAATCAAACATAGAATTAGTTTTATGTAGTTAAGATCAACTGTTTATTGATGAACAATTAATGGCATAAGATGTCCGCAACCCAAAGTCAAGGCATTTATACGTCATCTTGAAACCAGATTTAATCATCTGCTATTCGAAAAGAACGGTTGGCCTGTATTTTTAATTCTCTTTCGACCTACATCCAGCAGGCTTAATCAACTCCAGCCGGAAGATAATGTGATTCTAGTGATCGCCTGTAAGCGGTATTTATAAGAAAGTAGTCATAAATTCCGAGATTATTTTGTGAGTGTCGAACTTTAAGTACTGAAAAAGGCTTAAACAGTTTCAGAGCAAATACAATCAGATAGTTTTTCTCCTTTGTTAATTTTGAAGATCCACTTGTATCGAGAAGATATTATCTATGAATATGAACACGAAAACAATAAAAACTAAATAGGTCTACATACAAAAAAAAATATGCAAAAAAGAAAAAAAAACGTTTGAGATCATCAAAATCAGTAGGCCTACAGGGAAGGTAGAAATATCGGCCAGCTGTTCCAAATGATCAAAATGTAAGTCAGATGAGACCACAAATCCAATAGCTTCTTCTCTTATCTAAATCGTTTTGGCTGAACAGATTAAATGTGGATTTATACACCGAACCATCTTTCCGACTTCATTTATTTTACTTGCAAATTCATCGAAAAGTTAACACACACAAATTGCTATACATTTTTATTAAATCCACCAATCGTGGTGTGTAGTTATGGAGTATTAAATAATAGAACAATGTGGGTCAAGTATAATTTTTGATTGTTTTTCTATATTCCGTTCTTTAAAAACCATTGTATCCATTAGCCTTTTCTTTTACTATAGTATTCTGGATGACGATTATATCACGGAATAAAATGGAACGCCTATAGTATACCACCTCTTGTTATTTTAGCAGGATCCATTATTTTGTTCGTTTAGGTTTTTTTTCGGGTGGGTTAGTTACCCTCTTACGCATATTATGGTGTTATTCTGACACGTTTTAGTAATTGATTTTATTTACTATACACATTGTTAAAGAACAAAATTTGGGACAGTTTACATATTGACTTTTTTTTGAATGTTTTCAAAATTCATATTCAAACATTTTTTTGAATACTTTATCTTGTGTCACTTTAATAGACTTTCTCAATTCTTGTCTCTGACACCAATTCTTTAATTCTTTACTAAGTGAAGGTTATGGATCAACGGCAAACTAAACTTAAGATCTACACGATAGAAACATTGAATATTTATTGGATTAATTGATCGATGACAATTGTCACGATGTGTCAATTGTCATGGCTCCAGAGGTAACCCCATCTTGTTTGCTTTTTGGTCCTGACGGTAATGATGCGAGAAGTGTTGATTAAAGACGGACTCTACCGCAGTTATAGGCAAATACGTACCATTAGCACCATCATGTGGTTTACACCTGAAAGAGAAAATAAATTGGTATAAAAATAATACGACAGTGCGAACAGCCTCGCGCGAACTATCCAATAAAATATGCGTGCAAAATGTCCCCTCTAAAATTAACTGATGTCGGCATGCAACGACATGCGATAAGATACTGAGTTTTACGATGGGTTAACATCTACCAACAATTATGGAGCCCCCGCTTGGTAGAAACCTTTACGTGGTCCGGGGGCTTAAACTACAATGAATCACTCATGCTATGCTGAAAAGTCATCCATTCAGAGAGGCTAGCGAGGAGTAACACACAGATCAACCACCCCTAATCCAGGGTGTTACGCGTCACCGTGCCCATTGGATGGTTTGAAGCCAGCGGTATACCGCTTGTATTATTATGGCGACTCTCTGATACCGGGTCGAATCATAGCAGTAAGCAGACCGTACCATATTAATGTGGGGCTCTGATACGGCGGACTATTTGAAACCCTAAGACACGTGGGAACAAGAATGAATAATCAATACACAGAAAACAATCCCACGAAAAACCCAGTAGGCGTAGGTGTGATGAAGTGACACTACCATAAGGGAACAAATCATCAAGAAAACACCGACTCGGCAAAAAGAAGACGTAGGGAAAAACGGAAAAAGCGAGATATACGCGTCGGGACGTGGTACATTGCAACGTTATATAAACCTGGCGCGATACAGATGGTCGTAAAAAACGCGAAACAATATAAAATGGACATCGTCGCGCTTCAGGAAGCCCGACTCTCACATCAAGTAATCGAAACCAATGGGTTTACACTGGTGTGTGGAGATACCGACACACATAACCTCGGAACCGGCTTCATTATTAGAAAGAAGATTACGTCCCATGTAAAAGATGTGAAATTTATTAATGACCAATGTCGGTGCTAAAAATACAAGGCCCATGGTACAATGATGTACTTATAAACGTACACGCCCCAACAGAATCTACCGACGAAGAAACGAATGACACATTCTACCAGACCCTAGAGGAGGTATCTGATGGGATCTCATCATTCGATGTTAAAACCCTCCTCGGGGACCTCAATGCGAAAATTGGAAAGGAAGATTCCAACCAAGGTAAAGAAAGCCTATACGATGTTTCAAATTATAATGGAATTCGAATTATCACGCCTGCAGCGTCAAAAGATCTGGTAGTGAGAATCACGATGTTCAAGCACAATCAAATTCATAAAGCCACATGAATATCACCCGACGGCATAACGCGTAACCAAATAGACCACTTCCTCATAGACAAAAGACACCACTCGAATATCCTTGACGTAAGATCATATAGAGGAGCAGATTGCGACTCCGATCACCTTCTAGTGATGGGCAAAATTAGAAGTCGGCTCGCAGCAAACCCACATGGGCAGTCACGGGAGACGAGCAAAAAGTTCGATAAACTAAAAGACCTACGCAAAAGGGCTGAATTTTAAGGAGAACTAATGAATAGATTTAGCATCCTAGAGAATGGGAGTAGTGAGGAAAAGGAAACCAATAGTGTGGACACTAAATGGGTATCGATCAGAGACGCAATCAAACAAGCAGCCCAAGAGGTATTAGGATTTAAGAAAACAATTAAGTCCAACCGTTGGTTTGGCGATGAGTGCGAAGAACGTAAACGCCTCAGGGTGTTCCATTTAGAAAGATATGATGAAGTCAACGCAGAAAGATACGCGACTATTCGGAAAGACACAATGAGACTTTCAAACGCAAAAAACGCGAATGGAAGAAGACTCGGATCGAAGAAATACTAAAAAATGCAAGAGCAAAGAACAGCAGAGGTATACATAAACGGCTGTCTGGTCACAGAAACAAACAATGTCCTGACAAGAAGGAAGCAGTACTTTAAAAACCTGCTCGACGTGCGTACCTATCAACCACAAATAAACGCATCAGACGTACATACAGCCGAGCCTCAGATCGCAGAATCCTCTTTCAGCGAAGATGTAGACACAATAAATCGATTGAAGAACAACAAGGCTCCGGAGTCGACTGCATACCGGCAGAGGTTATAAAGCACGGAGGATAGACAACCGCTCGAAAGATCCATCAACTCATCAAAACAATATGGGATAAGGAAGTCACTCCGGAAGAATGGAAAATCTCAATACTCCTCCCCATTTTCAAAAAAGGTAACAGATATGACTGTGAAAACTACAGAGAAATATCATTGCTCCCAGCCATATACAAAATACTAACACATGTCATACTGGTGAGAATCACACCGTACGCAGAAGAAATACTGGGAGACTACCTGTGCGGATCCTGTAGGAACCGGTGAACAAGCGACCAAATTTTCACAGTAAGGGAGCTTTAGCGGATTTAGTAGTTGTCCAAGTGTTCCGCTGAACACTGTTTCCCGCAGAGGAGAGAAAAACACCCACGGAGTGCATACAATACAAAATACAAACTCAGAAAGGGTTGTTTTAATTGAACTTTTATTTTTATTTATTAAACTTGACTGTTTATAAGCCGCAACGTGAAGCTAATACTCTGTTCTTTACTAGCGCGTTGGAACGCTTACAAAAATGAGTTACATTACTATCTTTACACACATTGAACAATTTAACTCGAAACACTAAAATAGTTGTCGCACAAAACGGATAGATCCTTAAACACACGATAATATTTAAAGGTGGTTGAAGTTCCTTAAGCACACGATAATATTTAAAGGTTGATGAAGTTCCTTAAGCACACGATAATATTTAAAAGTTGATGGAGTTCCTAAAACACACGATAATATTAAAACGTTAATGAAATCGCAGGCTGACTTCCTCCTCGAAATTTTTTCTTGTCCTACTTCACGCAATACACCTCTTCTTCACCGTTCGATGTAGACCCTGGTCGCTTTGACTATCCAAATTAGACTAATTGTCTGCCCAAAAAAAATATCCCGATTCAGATTTCCGATCCGTATCTGCACAGGAGAAAATTTCCCATTTCATCTGCTAACAAAATTTTCCACAGTATATGTCAGCAGCATACCATACTCCTTTTCATCTCACAAGGAGAATTTCCCACAGGATCTGGAAGGAGAAATATTACCTAATCATCATCATTATCACCATTCGATGCTGGTGGTCGGTATCTCATCTCAGGGTTTTCTGTTTTCGCGGCACATCTGGCGCGCAGAACGGAGATGATTGTTAGGACGTATAGTCCGTGGGTTTATTTGCCTTTGTAAACACACCGAAATCCATTAGATCCTTCTGAGGGTGAGAAATTCTACAAAGGAATCGTGGGACTGGAGTATTTCCTTTGTTGGCTTTATTCTCGTAAATATTCCAAATTATCTTGTTGAGATAATTACGGTTGCCTACAATTTGGCAGCGGATAGGCGATATGCTTTATTGCATGAAGTTGCCGCTTCTTTTGTTTGCCGATTGATTTGATGGTCTTTGTGGCAGACCACCCGCACGTGCATCCGTTGGTCGGCTAATTTACCGACGATAGCGATTCCTTGTAACGTCGTGTAGATGTTCAGGATTTCAGATTGTGCAGTGCTGGAGTGCGGCGCATTTCAATCTTTGGGAATAAGATGAATGGATGCTTTTACCTTTGTTTCAGGTATGCTACAATCGACTTGTTGAGCTTGATATTCAAGCTTTGGGACGTTCAGTTCCTTGCTTCTTTTTATATCGAGTTCACATCTTACAGCTTCCTATGACCCTTGTTACAGGTATGATTAGGAGCTTTGGGACACGTGTCTTTGGGCACGTGTCATGATAAGGTAAGTATGTTCCTTTAAGGGTAGGAACCTTACCTGGGTGAAATTGTGGGTTCGTAGGACGCTACAGAACTGCTGGAAAAGAATTGGGAATACGGAGAGACGGGTCATCAACTGTTCGTTGACTTCAAAAAAGCCGAACCCCGGTCTCCCGCGTGACAGGCGGGGATACTAACCACTATACTATCGTGGAGCCGGATGCGAAACATGGGCTCTCACAAAACGGGAAGAGAACAAATTTCGCGTATTCGGGAATAAAGTTTTAATGGGTATCTTTGGAGGTAAATATGACGAAGAGGCAGGACAATGGAGGAAACTCCACAAACGCAAATTGGAAGAACTATACCACAAACCAACAATAGTGACAGTAATCAGGTCGCGAAGATTAAGATGGGCCGGACATGTGGCGCGAATGGGCAACAATAGGAGCGTGTGTAGAATTCTTGACGGTATATCAACGGAAAACAGACCTGCAGGACGATCGCGACGGAGATGGGAGGACAATGTTAGGCTTGACCTTGAGGAGATCGGATCGGATGGTCAATCGTGGAAGGAGAGTGCACAGGGCAGGGAACGATGGCGGAGTTGAGTCGGAAGGTCATGAACTTCCAAATTCCTCCAGGCCAATAAATAGTAGTAACAATTATAAAGAGTTGCCTATGGCGTTCAACAATGATACGATCGTGCCTTTCGATAGCTTAATGGGGTGTAATCAGACATGCGGAAAAAAATGCTTCTCGATTTTTTTTTAAAGCGATTGAATATATTTACTTGAACATGTTTGCACTAATTATCATTTGAAAGTTAACTGATTAATTTTTTTTAAATTAATGAATAATTATAAAAGATAATAACAGTTATACCTCAAATCGTAACAAAAAATACCTTCTCGTGGACGTGATAAGTCGACACAAATTATATGACACCAAAAAAACGAAAGAGATTCCGTTGGTAGATTACCCTATCCTTCAGGGTGGACGAGGCATTGAATGAACGAAATAAAATTTTGTATTTTTTAAAGAATTGTAAATTCACAATCACGATTTTCGTTGAAAAAGTCGATCTGTTTTTTTTTCCTTTTGTAAAACCAGTTCTGGCGCAAGGCCAAGCTTGCCCGGAAAAACAAATTATTATGGAAAATTTAACCGCCTCAGACTTGTTAAATAAAACCAAGACCGGATCCCGGTTGTAGTGCCGATGATGATGATGATGATGAAATCCAGTTATAATGATTGAAAATGGCAATTTGTCAAAATTAAAAGGAGGCGTCAAGGAACCTGTCTCCACTGCACACTGACTCCATGGTATATCAACTTGATGTGTTGCTTCATGTAGAGTACCGTTGCACTGTCATTTTCACTTGTTCACTGCTAGAAATTGCATCACTAATTCGCGACTGCTTGTATTGTACGTTGTCAATAAATTTCTAACAAAAAGCAAAGCAAGCCCTGTTAAGCCATATCTGCCTCCAGATCTACTTCCAACTGACTTCATTCTATATCCCCGGACCAAAAAAGAAGTTAAAAGTAATCGTTTTCCTAGTGCACGTGCGGCTATAGAGAATTACACAAATTCTTTTTTCACATATAAGTTCTATTTTGTTTAGATTAGTTTTCTGAAGATTATTTACACAAATTCTTAATCACCGTAGACAGTTTCAGTCTGTGAGCCCCGGCGAGGTATACGCAGAAGAACAAGACCATTTTGTTCGACTGCTCTCGACTGATTGCTGCCCTACTTCCCCCCAACAACAGGTACTCTCTCCATGATCGCCCATTTCCGGTCGCACATCCTTATTTTCCCGTTTCCCCGCCCATTAAGGTGAATAAACTCTTGCGAATTTACTCAACAGTCAATGAACACAGGGAGAATGGAAAAATTGCAAAGGAGAGCATGGCGATTTAGGTGTTGTATTGGTTTCGCTTGCGACGAAAACCGAAACCAGAAGTGTGATCGCATGACCCCGTTTCATGTTTGGATTGCTCTCAGAATGCAGAATCAAAAGTGCACTCCGAGAAAGGGAAATGGAGAGGGTTGAAAAGTCTATTCACGCATACATTTTTCCTGTCATTGATTTTGTTCCCAAGTGAATGTTTGTACACTTTGATGCAGGAACGAGGGAGTTCCGCTTTTGCATTCGAATGTGGAAAAGGAATTGGTGATAGACGAAACTGTTTCGCTATGTAGAAACAGCGTTGTCTACCCATGCTTTGCTGTTGCTAACCAGCATGAAAGTTTTGGTTTTAGGTATGGAAATGTTATGTAGGGGACTTAGGGAATGGCGTTTTTTAGGCCAAACAAAAATGCGAATCAGTTTAATGATTCAGGGGGGGGGGGGGGGGGGTGATTATGTAACAAACTCTAACGGCCCATACCGCATGATCTTGTTGACCAATTCTAATCACGGTTTTAAAGGATAATCCATCTCTTCGATATATAGCAACTATATTCATCTTCCCAAAACCACATGCCATCCGAATCCATACCATCCTGCTTCGGCTAAAAAAACCCCTATACCATGTTGCGTTCTCCGTTCAGAGTATATGCTTGTTACACGTTGTTTTCCAGGGAATACGTCCCGATAGCAGTCCAAAACCATATAATAGAATAATCTGTTTAGGATGATTAGGCTCCTAGATTGGTCACTCCTGGATTTTCATTTGCTTACTGATGTATCTACTAAGGTGGAAGTTAACCTCGGCGAATGAGACGACTTTGGGTGAAAAGGAAATAGTCATAGCATCCATTGAATGCCTCCATTTGACATACCGAATATCCTGTAAGTAACCGTCAAACTTCAGTTGCTCTGCCAATTGTACCTTTTAACGCTGAGTCGGCGTCCTGAGGGGTGGGTCGAGATGGTGACGGATTTTACGGATCCACGACAATGGAAGAAGCTCCACAAACGTGAATTGGAAGAGCTATACCCCAAACCTACAATAGCGAAAATAATCAGGTCGCGGGGATTAAGATGGGCCATGCATATAACGAGAATCGGCAACGACAGAACTGTACGCAGAATTCTTGCCGGGAGACCGTTGGGAAAGAGACCGGCTGGAAGGCTGCGGCGGAGATGGGAAGAGAATGTAAGGTGTGACCTTGCAGAGATCGGATGAGGGGGCGAAATGTGGAAAGAACGGGAACGATGGTGCTGCCGAGTCAGCGAGGGCATGAACTTTCGTATTCCTACAGGCCAATAAATAATTCGATTTCACAGAGCCTATAGTTTAATGGGGTAGTATTTCACTAGGTGGGTGGGCTTTGGATTCATTCTACCAATCTGATGTTCTTTCTCGAGATCAGATTCCCTGCCTTAGTGTCTCTCAAAGGAAGAATCAAAACGTTCTCAGATACGCCAAAACGAAACCAACATCGCGGAGTATTAGTCGCAGCTTTGAACCAAAGCCACATCTGTCTCAGCCGCAAATTCATCCGATTAACTCCAAAATGAAGGGTGCGTATCGTGATGAAAAACCGCCTGTGCCTGAACTGCCTACAGACCGAACATAACTGACACCATTGCCGATCTCGCGGGTGCGTTAAATGATCGTATATGCAGAACCCGGAATCAATCTACCGACGTCGACACTCACAACAACGGCGGCCGCCAACCAGGGAGCAGCGCTGAGCAGTCAAGAAGCTGACCCAAGACGGTCTATATATTACTTGGAAATGCAGAGATCGGAGCCCGCGGGCAGCCAATAAAATGCATAGCTGGGTTGGAATCTTGTTTCCAAACTGAATTTCGTCACAGAACAAATAGCAACGCTAGATGAAACCGGAATACATGAACACTGTGGCCAAAGTAGACAATGGCCCAGAAGTAAAGTAAACACCGAGATACGATCGCCAATGAATTCTTTCTCTGCAAGAATTTAGGCTCACATTCTATCCAAGATCGTGCGAACCAACCAGCGAAACCAATAACCACAACCACCTGGGCAGTGCCTAACAACGTCCAGTCAGCAGAACCGATATTCAACAAACCTGGCCCCTGCTGATTAGGGCAGAGTGATACCTCAAACTCCTATCGATCGGTTGAATTCAATTGGGACCCTACATGCCCGTGTTGCAGAACACGATCTTCGGAAGGACAATCGCGGGGCCTACATCGAAGACATCAAGTGGAAATCCAATTTGCGCCTTAATGACTTCCCACGATACCAACCAACAGCAGAAGGGTAGATTCTGGAGAACTGAAAAACCTTCAGAGAATAAAAAGATGACGACGGCAGAAAGCCACCTTTCTATCAATATCAAACTACCACAAGAAACCAAGACAGCCAATCGAAGCTCAGTCTTTCAGTCAAGGCAAACCCTGCCTGGAGAAGAGAGTCTAAGGATATCTCCCAAGAAAAATGTGCCGCCCGCGATCGAAGGCTCGCCAAGGTAGTGGATATCAGGAAGCAGCAGAGTACGAATCGCTGAGCCGAATGGAGGAAGTAAACCTAGCGCAGATTAACAAGCCATATTACTTCCAATTACATTGTTCCATGGTTAGAAAGAGCATCACTACGAAGCTTAGGGTGGTATCTAACGCATCAACAAAAACAGATGTAGAAGGAGAGAAACCAGAACGTCAAGCATGGACCAATGTTCATCAAAAACGTAGAAAATATCCCCAATTTAACACTGGCGCGAATAAAGGACGTTATCACTGGAGAAGACAACCACGCAAGATTAGCCGAAGTACATATTAAGTGACTCATTCAATCTATTCACAATTTTATTGAAGAATTTTGATGAGAAAAACGTTTGGCAATTGAGATATATTAAAAAAAGTTTTTTGAAAACTCGAAGTCGTACAGATTAATGAAACTCTCAAACCGCAAGCTAATTTAATTTGATTTTGGAAAACGCTCCTTCCTAATACAAATCCAAGTTAAAAATATCCCTACTTGATTACCGAAGGTTAGACAAACCCCACAATATTTCTTTGGTTAATCCCCATTTCTAGGCATAAACGTTTTTTGTTTAGAATTACCAGATGTATATTAGAGTTAATTAGATAATAAAATTGGTAAATGTGTAATGGTTACGTAAACGTCAAAATGTTTTAAACTATAGTTTTTTCACCAGTGTCCAATTAACAAAAAACACACGAAACGATGCCGATTTTAGCTCGTATGTTACTAACCAAATAAATTGACGTTGTTGATGGTGTCTCCCAATACACAAACCCCATTTCGCTATCAACTAGCATCATATCGCACACAATTCATTTCAACCACACATGATTCATTTCAAAAATATACATTTCGCACCCGATTCATTTTAATCACACACGATTCATTTCAATGCAATTAACCTCATATCGCACACGACGCGATTATTCGTTAATTGGCCCTCTGCGACGCACAGTTATTATCCATGCTACACACTATCTAATTGCGAATACATTTGATGCATCGTATCGCATATCCAAAACAAGCGCCACATCTGGACACTGCCCTGCGTCTACAGAAATGCTGGATAACGACAATTGCCAGGTGTCATGATACTTTTTAACAGAATTTCCACCAAAATGCTTACGCCTACGAAAGGCAGGCACATGCATAATAACGAAACGCCATCCCCCGATTCGAAGTGATGAGGCGAATTCGTCGCACCAAGGCCACTACACTTCAAGCGGATCAATTAAGTGGCGATAGCAGTAAAGCGATACGAATTGCTTGAACCAAGGCCACTGTACTTTAAGTGGATCAATTTGACGATAGCAAAAGACTCGTGCCGGACAGTTGCACTGAATATGGGTTAAAAGCGAATGAGTGAAACTGCGCCAGTGTAAATGACTAGCGTTCAGCAATTGAGATATATTAAAAAAAGTTTTTTGAAAACTCGAAGTCGTACAGATTAATGAACCTCTCAAAACGAAAACTAATTTAATTTGATTTTGGAAAACGCTCCTTTGTCTTCTGTTTTCTTTTATAAAAAATCACAACACAGCACTGTATTTCGTTTATCCATGCGTTCTGCTTTTCATAGTTTTAGCTGGAATTTTTTACAGAGCTAGATTACTTGCTAATGTTTGTCAACCTTAATGCATTACTATTACAGTTCACCTCGTAATGAAATTTAGGGTTAAGTCGTCTATTGGTGGTTCTCAATTTCAGATTTGGGATTTTCGAAAAATGAAAGTAGGAGCACTCTCCGAAAACAATAATACCCAGAGAACTTTCACCGATGGTAATTTATTACCAAAACGGCTTTTCCCCTCGCATTATTCTCTGGGGTTTATTTTAAAGTAATCAATTAATTTAAAATTCGCTTGTTTATGTAACCTCTTTTATAAGTTAAATTTATGGAAATAATTAATAACTTGATCACAGATCACCTCTCTGCTTTCCGTCAATCAGCTTTGTTTAAATTGTATTAGACAACACCCGACGAACTGGGCGACAGCGTTAATGTTATATAACATGCGGCTTCTTATAAGTCCACCATCGCCGCCACACCACATCCTTACCAACATAAGCAATTATGGACCTAGCCTCCTTTTTTTCAATATCAACACGGCAACATGATGATCTGCGCCTTCATAACTACCATATCCGACATTCGGCACGTTGCGAACTCAATAAGTGTATGTCAACGCGTTTTATGACATCAGTCAAGGACTAATTCCGCGCCTTGTTAAATCGCATACACCAAGAAGATCGCCACTTTAGGCCATTTTCGTTAATAATTGCGTCCACGTAGGGACCACGTTATATATCGGTTTGAAATGGAGCGGCATCTGATAGCTTCCTCTTGTGTGATTTCTATTCCAGAGGCATCCCGGCGACAGGCAGCGGTATCAACACCGGCAACAGCGTTGGCATGGGCATCCACAGAGGCTCCGGCGCTGGCAATTAAATATCATCACGTCCTGGGCACCTAATGTAATGTAATAGACAGTTCAAGTTCGATGAGCACCAACATCGCCCGGTAAGTGTTGTTGAATGGTGAAGAAGATGTTTCATTTTGTTGACCATAAATGTGTTGTAGATTGGATTAAGCCCCAAAGGTGTATGTTAGTGAGTTCAGTTAGGAAATAATTGCCATAGCGGTCTATAGTTGTTGCTGCCCAGATGTGCGTGCGCTGTTAATTTTTTGTTAACGATGCCATACGCATACAAAAGACTGCGGGCTATTGGTAAGCATGATGCTAATCGGAGATGAGATGAGATGAAATTCCGCCTGACATGACGAGGAACACCTGTTTGGATTTCCCTGGACTTGTTTGACCACAAAAACATTAGCATTAGACATCAAACGCGTGCTGAGAATTTCAAAGGGCAAGATAATGCCTCCGTATGCAGCTCAGTGTTAAGGAAGAATGATGGCTTAGATATAAAAAGAAATAATCCTGCAACATGTTCACTATAATAGCGGTGGTTCATTGGACTTAAACCAACCAAGGAATACGGAGAGTCGATATCAGTCGTCACATAGTAATTGCCTGCACATACAGATTATGCTTGACTGACTACTTGTGTTGGTTGCCACCAGATGCTTCTTGTGCGGTAGTGCCACCAGGTAACGTGCGTCTGGCATAAGCCTGACAATCAATGGTCCATTGCGATCCAACGCCTATGTTGTATTCGTATATCATTTAACCGGACATCTAGGGTGTGTACAAAGTAACTATGTAATAATTTACATGTAATTTGCGTGGAAACAGCATGACGATGTTGATTGAATTACTCTGTAATAACCCATCGAGGAAGGTTTTGATGAAATGTGTGGCTTACAAGGGAAAACCAGGAAGAATTATAAACACAGTTTTCTTTGCTGAGCAAATTTTGAACGCTTAATGGCAAAACCAACGAAGCGAATTGCTAGAAGTGTCGCACGGTCATTGAAGAATTATATGCTATCCCCTTTCGGTATGAATCGATTAAGGTTCCAAGTAGAAAATTAATCACACCGAGGTATAAATTATTCCTATCGTAAACTGAAGGAACTCCATGGGCATCGTGAATCGTCATGTTCATAGAATTTTTCATTTTTTTACCATTTGGCTTTTAAAAATAAAATAAGTTATGCATTAATAACTACATCTGTAAATTTCTACAAGCAGCTTTATGTTCATATATTTTAAATTCAGGCCGTCACTATATCAGCAGGAGTGACTATAACCCAGGAATCTAATTAACTTACCCAGATATTCCAATGTTCACCTGTGAATGAAGTATTTATTGCCGGATTAACAGAGTTACAGCAGTATAAGAACGGTTTATATAGATATAAGATACCCCGCTTAGTTTATTTGATTTCTAGAATTTTATTGCTTCCTCTAGCTATGAGTTTGACAAATTCCATCCAAAGTGTGAACGTGGTTTTCGTTTTACATAATGAAAAGCTGGGATTACCATATTGCCTTGTCTGCAACGTATTATGGAGACGCTAAGGTAGCTCATCACCGATAAAATTTTAATAGGAGTTGCATTTGCTTATTACAGATTTGCCTGTTATTAAAATGGAATTTGAATTTGGTCTATTTTCGGTGGAAGAAGTATTTTTAACGATACAAAATCTGACATAAAACTTGAAGATCTTCTAACACAACATTACAAATGAATTCAAACTAGCGAGAAAAAGGAAACAGCACACCATAGTCTGCTAAGATATATACCTGCCCACATGGAACTTAGTAAGTCCATTGCCCACTTCTTTTTTATTTTCCATTGAGCTGAAGCCTGGCAGGCCATTTAACCCCTGGACGATCAAATGGTGTCGTACAGCCTCTAAGATTTTTACTATATTTTTCGTTTTAATTTTTATTTATGCATTTGGTCCGATTCTATAGAGTTTTACCCATATTACAAGGCCAAGTTAAAAATATCCCTATTTGATTACGCAAGGTTAGATAAACCCCACAATATTTCTTTGGTTAATCCCCATTTCTAGCCATACACATTTTTTGTTTAGAATTACCAGATGTATGTTAGAATTAATTAAATAATAAAATTGCTAAATGTGTAATACTTACGTAAACGTCAAAATATTTTTAACGATAGGTTTATCACGAGTGTCCGATTAACAAAAAACACACGAAACGATGCTGATTTTAGCTCGTATGTTACTTACCAAATAAATTGACGTTGTTGATGGTGTCTCCCACTACACAAACCCCATTTCGCTATCATTTAACATCATATCGCACACAATTCATTTCAATCACACATGATTCATTTCAATAATATACATTTCGCACCCGATTCATTTTAATCACACACAATACATTTCAATGCAATTAACCTCATATCGCACGCGACGCGATTATTCGTTAATTGCCCCTCTGCGACGCACAGTCATTATCCATGATACACACTATCTAATTGCGAATACATTTGATGCAACGTATCGCATATCCAAAACAAGCGCCACATCTGGACACTGCCCTGCGTCTACAAAAATGCTGGATAACGACAATTGCCAGGTGTCATGATACTTTTTAACAGAATTTCCACCAAATGCTTACGCCTACGAAAGGCAGGCACATGCATAATAACGAAACTGCACCCCCGATGCGAAGTGATGAGACGAATTGCTCGAACCAAGGCCACTACACTTCAAGCCGATCAATTAAGTGGTATCATTTAACATCATATCGCACACAATTCATTTCAATCACACATGATTCATTTCAATAATATACATTTCGCACCCGATTCATTTTAATCACACACAATACATTTCAATGCAATTAACCTCATATCGCACGCGACGCGATTATTCGTTAATTGCCCCTCTGCGACGCACAGTCATTATCCATGATACACACTATCTAATTGCGAATACATTTGATGCAACGTATCGCATATCCAAAACAAGCGCCACATCTGGACACTGCCCTGCGTCTACAAAAATGCTGGATAACGACAATTGCCAGGTGTCATGATACTTTTTAACAGAATTTCCACCAAATGCTTACGCCTACGAAAGGCAGGCACATGCATAATAACGAAACTGCACCCCCGATGCGAAGTGATGAGACGAATTGCTCGAACCAAGGCCACTACACTTCAAGCCGATCAATTAAGTGGCGATAGGAATTAAGCGATACAAATTGCTTGAACCAAACCAACTGTTGTCTAAGAGGATCAATTAAGTGGAGAGAGCAATTATGCAAAGCAAATGACGCGTACCGGACAGTTTCACTCAATATGGGTCAAACCCGAATGAGTGAAACTGTGCCAGAGTAAATGAGTACTAGTGTTCGGGGTCATGCCAAATGCAGAAGAATTAGTTGCATCGTTTGCGATTCTTCCCCAATAATTTGGGTATAAAAGGTGTGGTTGCAAACTGAATAATTCAGAGTTGATTAAGGTGTGGGCCTCTTGTTTCTTAAATAAAATATTAAGCTTAAAAATAAATATAAAAAGGAAATCAACAAAACATCTCCAGAGCTTAACTCTCTACGGCAAGATACCACTAACATTAACATTTCGGTCATTAACTCTCCATGGCGAGGTACGTACCTTTAACATTCGCCGCCAATAGGATGCTCGGTAATGAAACACTTAACCTTAACATTGACTATGACCCACACTCCCTCACTCTCTATCTGAATAATAATAAGTAGAAAAACAAAACAAAAAAAAAAACTACTTGATAATAAATAATATAAAAAGTTGGGGACGAAAAGTAAAAGAAAACTTTCAAAAACTTTGACAGACGTTTTTCAGTTGGAGAAAAAACATCAGCCGAGGAAGTCGTTTACCGCGAAAAAAAGTATTAGTGAAAAAGCGTTCACCGCGGTAACAAGGAAGTGAAATAATAATTATTGGACAAGAAAACAAAAAAAAAGACTCAGGGGATTCAAGAGTTCAACACCCCCTGCAACCAGAATAGCTGACAAATAGTCAACCGGCCTTCGGTTCGACAAGACACAAGCAAGGTCCCCCAAAGTATTTATTTGTTAATTATAAAATGTAACAAATTGGCGCAATCGGTAACCACCAACTGCGGACTGTACTAGAGTCAAGAACTCTTTAAATCCGAAAATACACGGAGGTACAGGTCCAGTGGCGAGTAGAGCCCTGAGGCCATGGCGTCCCTACACCAACAAACCCTGCTAGTGGTTAGGCGTTTTTAAGGTAATAATTCAATTAATAAAAAATAAAATAAAATATATTAATTTTTCACACAAGAGATAGAGGGATAGGATTAACAGTAGAAAGCAGAATCAACAAATATTCTATTTTACACCGTCGAATTTTTCCTATTGTTAAGGGTCCCACACCCACACTGTCACTCACACTCCCTCTCTGTCTCTATCTGAATAATCTTAACAGGTACAAAACAAAAAAAACAACTACTTGATAATAAATAATAAAAAGTTGGCGGCGAAAAGTAAAAGAAAACTTTGAAAAACCTTGACAGAAGTTTTTCAGTTTGAGAAAAGACATTAGCTGAGGAAGCTGTGGGAAAGAAGCGTTGTGCACCGGCGTATGGCGCCAATTCTATTCTTCCTCCTTCATGAATTGTTCACGCGGACACTGCTCACAACGCAAGAGGGAAGAAAACGATGGTTCAGCTTCACGACCGAGCGGACAAAACACAGAAACAAAAACACTCAGGCGATGCTATTTATGCACAAACATTTTTTTATTGTAAATGGTCTTTACTTATAACTTATTATTAATGTTGAATGATTTTTATAAATTCTGAACTATTACACAGACGAACTGCGGCACAAACTCGCCAAACAATTGGAAACCGAACACTGTTCAAAATACTCACGACTCCGGATATTTTTACGCGTCTCAGTAGCCGGGGGAGAGCGGGAGTGACGTGTGAACGTGGCGGTCAGTGGATGAAATACGACTCACAGAGGATAGAACTCTGACATGAATTCCATCCTAGGTTAGGGTTAAAAACAAAAGAAGAGAGAGGAAAACTTTTCTCTTAAGGGTGCGGCCGCCAAGGGAATGCACTCTTTCACTGCAGGGGTGTGTGTGCGTGATCGAACATATCCATGTTATTTACATGGGTTCGAAGGCAGTCGAACAACGAAACAGGCAGGCGGCAAAGACAAAGGAGATTAATGATCCATGTCTATGCTGTGCGACGTCGCTATGTTAGACGTTAGGAAGAAAAAAGGTGCTAATGGGATTGGTGGCAGAAACAAATCCCTTGCCTGCATTTGTATATGCAGGGAAATTAGTTTGTGGCGACGTACGAACAATCATCCGGTCGGCTTGTTGCAGCTGTTAAAACAAGTCGCCGGACGTTGCATTTCAATTGATAACAATGGGTGCCGAATGTTTTGTATTTATGGTGCATATGCACATTAAGTAGCTATTTTTAGGAATTATATCTAACGCGTTGCATGCATTAAATGTCCTTGTAAAAGGAGATGCTTCAGGTATGCTGGGTAGAGATTGCGGTGCAGGTGTGGGAAATTGAAATTTGCCTGGGAACCGAAGGTACCGAATAGGTTTTGGGATGCCTGGTGGGTAGAAAAGAAATCTTACAGGAAATTATATGCGAAGAGATGCATGAAGGTAAGTTTTCTTTTACAGGAGCTTTGAAATACATAAATAAGGTATGCTTGATGCGTGCAGCATTTGCATTAGCGAACTTATATGATTGATATAGTCATGGGTGTTTTTTAGAAGGCGAACCGTGGGGTTTGGCGGAACCGCCACATAGCCGTTCGCTGCGAAAAAAGAGTATTAGTGAAAAAGCGTTTCCCGCGGTAACAAGGAACTGAAATAATAATTGTTGGACAAGAAAACAAAAATAAGCTCGGGGGGTTCAAGAGTTCAACGCCCTCTGCAACCGGAATAGCTGGTAACCGTCAACCGACCATCGATTCGACGAGTTACAAGTACGTTCTCCAAGCTATGTACTTGTTAATTATAAAATATAATAGGGTACCCGGTTACGCACATAAGAATTTGTCGGTAAAACTCCCCAATAACTTGAAATAATCACATGCATTGGATATATATTCTTGTATTTATGGCCAACGAGGGTTCAATCCAAAAATTATATCAAATTCAAACCAAAAATGAAATCCTAAGTAAGATACGAGGGTTACCTTTTATATTTCGGGATTAGAGAACAAAAACAAATATTGATCATCGAAAATCACTTTATTGTTTTTCAAAATATTCCCCATCAAGATCTATACACTTTTGCATGCGTTTGAACCAATTGTCGAAGCACTTTCGCCACTCTGATTGAGGTATCTCCAACACATGCATTCTGAATGCAGCAACCGCTTCTTCAGGTGTCGAAAAACGTTGACCTCTCAGTTTGTTTTCACGTACGAAAATAAAAAGAAGTCATTCGGTGCCAAGTCAGGACTATACGGCGGATGGCCCATCAAATCGATGTTTTGGGTGCTCAAAAATGCAGTTGTGGCAGCCGATGTGTGAGAGCTCGCATTGTCGTGGTGAAGAGTGATCCGTCTTCGGCGGTTGGTTTTTTCTGATTTCTCGGAAGACAACTGGCAAACAAATGGTTGTGTACCACTCAGAATTGACTGTTCTGCGTTGTTCTAGTGGTACTGTTGCGACATGTTCAGTTTTTCCGAAAAAACAGGCTACCATTTGCTTCTAAGTGCTTCGTGCGCGAACAACTTTTGTTGGATTTGGCTCATCTTGAAACACCCAGACAGTCGACTGCTGTTTACTTTCGGGCTCATACGCGTAAATCCACGATTCATCACCTGTCACGATGTCATAGACGTGTTTCGAAGCACCGCGACCGTATTTTTTGAGCATTTCTTTCGACCAATTGACACGAGCCTTTTTTTGGGCGATTGACAAATTGTGTGGGATCCAACGCGAACAAATTTTTTTGACAGTCAAATGTTTATGCAATATTGAATGTATGCTGGTCCCACTAACGCCTAAGGTTGTCTCAATCTCACGATAGGTCACATGACGATCTTCCAATATCAGTTCGCGCACAGCATCAATGGTTTTCGGAACAACAACTGATTTTGGACGACCTTCACGAAATTCATCTTGGAGTGAACTAAGACCACGATTGAATTCACCATACCATCGATAAACACTGGTTCTTGATGGAGCTTCATCGCCAAAAATTGAATTAAGTTCATCCATGCACTGTTGCTGAGTTAATCCACGCCGAAAGTTGTAAAAAATAATCGCACGAAAATGTTGACGATTTAATTCAATTTTTGGGCCGAGATGAATCTTTTAAGTTACTGTAAACAACACAAATAGCGCTCGTATGTCAAAACGTTCTGAGTGCGTATAACCTCAAAAATGTCCAACTTTACGACAGAGCTGTCAATTGCCGGATTGCAACACTAGGGTTGCCAAATCCCGAAACATAAGAGGCAACCCTCGTGTAACATACAGACGGTTACCCCGTAAATTCATTTCTTTGGAAGGCATTTTATTTTAGGCTCTGCTTTCCTCTCAAAGATACAAGACGCGTCACTATTGCAGTGACGCGACATTTTCGAGTAATTGGAGATATTTTCATATATAGATGAAATGTCGAAGAAAGCATCATTTCATTTGGACGGGGAAGATTTTAATCAAACAATTTGTTGATCACACATTTTGTTGATCGAACAAATTGTTAACGAAGCATATAGCTTAATGGGGTGGTATTTCACCGGGTAATTGTGCCGAACTGCACAACAGCAAGAGTCATCGTCAATTGAACCTAGGTTTGTATAATCAAACGTAAGACATAACCTCCTTACCAACTCAGCCATTGAGGCGGCAATACTCTTTTTGTGAATGAAAACGAAGAGTCGCCAAAGAACTTGCATTATGTTTTAGAGGATCTTTCCGAAACATAAGTACGCGTAGATATTTCACATTGTTACCTTTGGATAGAACCCTATTTCTCCGGAATCTCACTTTCGCCGAAACTTTGAAAAGAAAGTGAAAGCATTCAAAGTAAGAAAACCACTGCCAACGCTTTTTGATTTTCAGGGAAAGTATTCTCAGTTTGACGCAAGGCCAATAACCTTGCCCGGAAAAATAAATTATTGTGGAAAATTTAACAAGCCTCGTGACTTGCTAAATAAGGCCAAGACCGGATCTCTCGGTTGTGGTGCCGATGATGATGATTATGATGTATTCTCATTACTAAGATGCACGGTGATGTTATAACATCTGACTAGGGCCAGAGATTTTTTTTTTGTATAATTAAACAAAATCTAATGCTGATGGTATCGTTCAGAAAGGCAAGATTTTCAGTTCCCAACGGCGAACCTACCGGTGGGCACTGGCTTTTTTTCAACCTTGATATCTTCTTTCTTGTTGCTTATATTGCTTATTATGAAAATAATAACATATAACCCAATAAATAAATCAAGCGCCGCGTACATCTTTGTTGGCGATTAATTATCTAAAAATGAATAATATTTATTATTCTTTATTTATTTATAATTATTTATTCTTTTTTTCATAACTTATTGCCGTTGCCAACATGGGGATTTATTGCTTAATTGTTTTTTAATTTTTTGTCCTGTATAACCCTTGCTCCCGGGGTAGTTTTTTTTTTTGTGTGTTAAGCGCCTTATAGTTACAATATGTATAATATAATATATTTACATCTACCGCTGACAATACAAGTAAAATTGCTTATTTATAACTATTTACAATCTTAATCCTAGGTTTTCCTAATGTTAGTTCTTAATTATATTCTGGTTTGACATTGCAGATACTTGTTGTGTGTACATGTCCGTACTTCAAGATAGTTTTGTTTTTTTTTTTCTGCACTAACGGGCGAGTTATTTTTGTGAGTTAATAATTCGAGAAATACTTAAAATTTTTTCTTTTCGGAGTCTGGCTCCTCTTTTTATTATTTATTCACAAAAAAAAACGAATGTCAGGCAGAACATCCTTCGATCCGCACTCTCCGGCTGGATAGGTTTAGATGAAGATTTTTTTTTTTCTTTTAATATACTGCATTTATTTGACCAAAAATTAATAGTTACAATAAGTAATACAGCTAACTTATAATAGATTGGTTACATAATAAGTGTTTACATGCTAGTTGTTAACATTTTTCAAACAATTCTTTTTAGATGTGCTTAAGATTTAATGTGATTTATATATATTGTTAATTTTGTTTTTCCTGGAAAAGGTCAGAAGAAAAACCAGGAACTCTGTTTATTTTAACTTAGCCTACTTAAAATTACTTAACATAACTTAATCTAACGTAGTCTAATCTTATATACAATTTACAATATTTGATATTGCAATGATAGTGACAATTCGAATTTGACTTAAAAATAATATTTACAATTTTTAGTTATGGATGTGGGATTTCTCGTTGGGATTGAGGATACTAAGGGATAGGATCAGGTAAGTTCCTGAAGGAGGGGAGAGCCATTCGGTTCTGTGTTAAAGGTAAGGATCTTGGAGAATGGTTGGATGTTGCTGTATTTGAAATGATTGGGTGCCAGTTCGGTGTTGTGGTACACGATCTCGTTTAGATCGTTAACCAGTCTGCCTGCGGCGAAAAGGGGCCTGATTTGGAGACAATTACGGTAGTGAGCTCCCGTATTGGAGGAGGGTGATGGTAGGTCCGTTATTATCGGATTGGGATTGTTAAGAAGGTTTTCTATGAAATTTATCTACAGTTCTAGGATCCGTCTATCCAGTCGTTCGATGCCTGCGGTGTTGTAAAGGTCGTTGTTACAATGGTATCTATATGAGTTGGTTTTGCGGTGTAAGCCAGTGATAAACCGGAAACATTTTCGTTCAAACACTCGTAATTTCTCCATTTGGGAGGGTGAGATGTGGTACCATAATGCGCAGGCGTATGTAAGAGTAGATCTGATTATCTGTTTGTAGATGAGCTGTTTGACCTTAAGAGAGAGGCCTTTAGGCTTCCATAACACTCGTCTGCACAGGTTAAGCTGTATTAAGGCTTTTTGAAGAGAATTTTTGATGTGGGTTGAGAATGACCAGTTGTTGGAAAGGGTTACTCCCAAATATTTTACGGTTTTGGAAGGTTTTATGAGGGTGTTATTAAGATTTAGTTTAATTTTGTTGTGGCAACGTTTAGTGTTGTTTGTGCAGTGAGCGTTTTTGCCCTTAAACACTGTTAGCTGGGTTTTGGTTGGGTTGAGGCGAATTTTCCATTTGTTAAAGTATGCTGAGATGAGCGGGAGGAAGTTGTTAACGCGGTTTCTTGCCGCTTTGACAAATCTACTGCTAGAGTAGATTAAAGTATCGTCAGCATAATTTAGCATTACAACACTAGGTGAAGGTTGGGGGATATCGGATGTGTATAGAAGATATAAAAGTGGTCCAAGAATGGATCCTTGGGGAACTCCTGCGGTTATGTTGTGAGTTTGTGAGAGGGAAGAATTTATTCTGACCATGAATTTCCTCCCAGAAAGATAAGATGCTAGGAGCTTTGTGATATTGGAATTCAGACCAAATAAGCAGTGCAGCTTATAAAGAAGTCCTGAGATCCAGACACAATCAAATGCTTTGGAGATATCGAGAGATATGCATACGGTAGGGCATTGGTTTTCTAGACCAGTTGTGACATCGTGTGTAAGTTTTAGTAACGCATGGCAAGTAGAGTGTCGCTCACGAAAGCCAAACTGAGAATTAGGGATGAGAGCGTTATCACTGGCAAACGAAAGAAGGTTTTGGTAGATCTTACATTCCAATATTTTGCTTAGGGTGTTCAATAAAGATATTGGACGAACGATAGTTGGAGGTGTTATTGGAACCGCCGGACTTTTTAATGGGAATTACTACCGCAATTTTCCAGTTCTCTGGGAAATGTGAAGCATTTATGATATGGTTAAGAAGGACTAGAATGGGAAGTAGATTTGGCGAGTGAAGTCTTTTAAATAGAAGGTGTGGTATTCCATCTATACCGGTAGATTTTTTGTTGGGTCGTGATTTTATGAACTTGATAAGTTCATCTGTGGTTACAAATGTGCTGGTGTCTGAAGGATGTGACGCCTTGTTTGTGTCGTTAAATTCTCCGATGAAAGGAGTATAAGATGCGGGTAACCTGTGTGAAATATATTCGTTGACAGTATTTCGAAAATTAAGGACTGAGAGGGAATCATTTTGTTGATGGATTTTTGAGAAGTGATCAGCCAGGCAATTGGCTATGTCCGTGTCGGATTGGATTAGATTATTGTTGAATGGGTTGATGAGGTGATCGATTCGCGGTTTAAACTTCCGACCAGTTAGTCGGTTGATGTTTTTGAAGAGTTCACGATTGGGTTTAATATTGTTAAGTGTTGAGGTATAAGTCTGATCCGCGAACTTTTTTAAATGTACATTTATTAGGGTGGTCAGGAGTTGGATCTGACTTTTAATAAAGGGGCAGAATCTTATATGAAGTTTTCGGCGGAGTTGTTTTTTGAAACGCAGCAATTTAGTTAAGATGCTGGGTAATGGTTTTCCTAAATGATTATGGGGGATGGTGGTGGGTGTATTGCTGGTGAGGGCATCCTTGAGGGTCTGCTCAATTGTTAGGGCTGCTCGATCGATATCAGCAGGGATTATGTTAGAAGATTCGGGGATTTGCAAGTTAGAAAACCTTTCGGCGATGTCTCTATTGACCTTTTTCCAGTTAGTCTTGGAGAAGTTCGGGACAGGACTGTGTGAGTAGAGCAGTTCGAAGGAGGGAACTTTGATCGAGGTGTGAACGGAACCATGGTCAGAGGGAAAGAGGAAGGATACAGTGGGGGGGCCCGTTGAGTAGACATCAGCCGACTTGAGAAAGAAATCAATTGTTGACCGCGTCGAGTTGGTGACACGAGTTGGCTCCAGTGGACTGTCGATATACGTATATGGGTGAGATGAGAGGAGGTCCAAAAGTTGGCACCCGTGTTTGTTATTCCTTATGTCGTTGAATGCTGTATGTCGAGCGTTCCAGTCTCCACCGATTATGAATGGTGCGGCTAGAGACTGTCTGATTATTTGAGATATGTCAGAGTCAGGGAAGTCTGGTTCTCGTGTTGGGTGGATGTAAACGGATGTTACTATGATTACTTTTTTGTTTTCACAAAAAAGTTTAACTGCCGTGTATTCAATATTGAAAACATTGGCGAACCTGATTTCGGTGAATTGAAGTTTGTTATTTATTAGGATGCCGGTACCTCCATGGGATCCAGTAATTCTGGGGTTTGAAATAAATGTATAATGGGGGATGTATACTTAAGCCACGTTTCTGAGAGGGGAAGGATGTCTGGGGAGAAGGTTTTAACAAACAACCGTAAGTGTTGCTTACGGATGTTGGAGTATATAGACTCTGCGTTGAGGGCAACTATAGTTAATTCAGACATTGAGGAAAGAATATGGGAGGTTATAAGTGAAAGAATCTGACCTTTTTTTTCGATATCCGACATATGCTTCAATGTAGGAAGCATAGTTTGTAGACTTTTGATGTAGCCCATGATGTCCAGGTTGAGGCCAATGGAGTTGGGGTTGTTTGACGTCGGCGTGTTTTGATTGTTCTTAGTGACATCCGCATATGATGTTGCTGGCCTTGTAGGTTGTGGTAATGTGTTCTGCGATGTGGATTTGGTTGGTGCGGATTTGTTGATTGTTGCTGGGTTTGTTCTTCTTTGGAGAATTCCCAATTTATGCGGGCACTGGGAGAAATTGGCTGGATGTGGACCTCCGCAGTTATAGCATGTCACAGCGATTTCTTTAGTAGCAATGGATCCATCGGGGTTTGTGGTTTGGATTTTTCCTGGTTCCATACCTTGTGGATTGACATTCTCCTGGTTGATGTTCGTCGGCACATCTGCCGCATCGTGTATTTAGGTGGCAAGCCACCGCCAAGTGTCCCGAGCCTTGCCTCTTGCAATGAAGGATACTTTGTTTATGAGGCTCCTCGATGCTGATTTTGTGGGTAAACAAGTACTTAATTTGTTTGAGCTTGTTGGTGTCTTCATTTGGAGCGATTTGGATAATCCGTAGGTTCCTTAAGTTATTTTCCCGCATGTACGGAGTTTGAAAATAGTCCAGCCTGTGGATTTTCAGCTCTGGGCAAATCCTGATGATCTCCTACGCTAGCTCTTCGTTGGTCCAAGTTGGGTCAATGTGCCTAATGATGAAAGTTGTTGGTTTGAGCTGATGGTGTTGGAACGTACAAAATTGGTGTTGTAGTTCCGCAAGTTTTCTAACGGTTTTCTCGTGATCAACCAGAGTTGTTGTTGCAATGGAGACAGAGGAGCATTTGGTGTTTGTGGTGAAGTTGCGGTGTCCTAGGGCATTTTCTACTATTAGAATTATTCCCTTTATACTGGTCACATTTTTTATGTATATTGGCGGTGGTCTAACATTTTTGTGCTGGGCTGGCAGGGGACTCGGTGCTGGCTTGGCTTGTTTGGTGGCTTCCTTGTGGGCTGATGATAGTTGTTGATGTTTGTGAGATGTTTTTTGGATTAAGCTGGGAGAAGGCGTCATCTCCATACTGGCATCGTCGCTGTTTTGGCTGGGTTGCTTTAGAGAGTGAATTTCCTCCCGGAGTTGTTTCACCTCTGTTGTAAGCTGTTGGATGTATTCCACGGCTTCGTGGAATTTGTTTTCGTAGTCAATGTGGTGTTTTGCTTGATTTTCCATTTTTGTAGTCTTCTTTGATGAGTTTTGAAGAGTTTCAATGGCTCTTCTCTTCCGTTCCAATAAATATTCCCGGGTAGCGCTGGGATCGTTGTCTGGCATCTGTGAAGACAGATTTCGACTACGGCATCCAGTGAAAATTACACGTGTTTGCGAGTGTTATATGAGTCGCAATTTATCACACAAGATTCGGTCGCGATCAATCGTCGACGACTTAACGTCTACGCAATCAATTTTTTTTTTTCTTTCAATTTTATTCGTCAACGAGCACACGATGAATACGTCTGTCCGCATGAACGATCGGCGAGTGATGTGAAGATTTTTGTCTACATCTGTTATTTATATACATTTCTTGTTTTTACTTAAAATCTATTATTTCTAAAGATAACAGAATCTACCTCAGGTGGTCACACAATATCTACCTGTGTCATATACATAGGTAATTAAGGGAAATATAATTACATTATAACGACATGTAGCGTATACATGTCGGGTTTTGTTAATTGGTCTAAAATATGAGATGCGTAAGTTATTGTTTATGAATCAAGGCCATCTTGTCTCTGTATGTTGTAAGGGTCATGGGTTGAGATTGTGTTAACTCGCGCACGAAAGGGAATTTTGAACCACCCTTAAATGTCAGAGCACAGTGCGAGCGGATGGAGAGGACGTGTATAAGGAAAGGAGGTGTTCATGTATATTGGTCTTGAATGTCTGGACATCACAACGGCCAGGAAACACATGATCAGAAAGAATATTCCACATTCGTGTGGTTCGGCTAAAGAATGGTTCTCTATGTTTATTTGTGCGCCTGAAGTCCACTTTTAACGTGAACTGATGCGCACTGACAGATTGACGGGTATCGCGGGAAAATGTCTGAACTGGCGGAACACATTCAGCAAGTTCGGTTGAGCAACAACCGTGGTAATACCTATAGAAAAGAGATAGGTATGACACGTTGCGCCTGTGTTCTAACGACGGAATTGATCGACTTACGGCTGAGTCCCCAATAAGTTTCACTGCTCGTTTTTGCATTCTATCGAGCACGTGTAGCGCAGTTTTGGATGCGCCCGACCAAATATGGGAGTTGAACTCCATTTTCGAACGAATATACGCCTTATATATAGTGGCCAGGCTGGATGGAGTGCGGTATCTTTTGCATCTCTTAAGGAACCCCATACATTTGGCTGCACTTTTTGCACCTTCAAATATGTGGTAATTCCAGTTAAGAGTCGAATTAATTCGAGTGCCAAGGATTAATAGCTCCTTGACTTCGTCGATGCAAGTGCTGTTCATCGACAGTATATTAACTGTGGGGCTTGCCTTTGACGACAAGAGACAGCACAGATTTTTTTGGGCGTTGAATTCTACTCGGTTAGATAATCCCCACTGATATATCTCGTTGAGGTCTGAATTCAATGTATCAATTTATTTTTGTTTTTTTTTTTAATTCTCTATTTTTTCAATAAAAACCTAAGGTATTTCGTGAAACGCTTACTAGCGCCGCATCTTAGCCCTTAATATGTACTATTAGTAATATGGCGGTAAAAGCTCGCCAGGTTCTGGAGTAAGAAATTTCTCGTTGTGCCTCGTGTTGTTTGCTCCTATTGAAATTGGGTATCAGGATGTTACCCAGCCGTTCCTGATATCTCTGTCAAGTAAATTTCTGATCACACCGTTTTCACTATCGGACAACCTTCCGATTCGGGTTACCTTCGCTCTAGCGACATAGTCCATTAGTAGAATAACTTTAGCACTCATGTAGACTTCTCTGTGAGAGTATCTTTTGTTATGCGATTGGTAGTTCATCCCAACGCAGGATCTGAGTACGGTTCTTTCAAGGACGTCTAGGTTCCTAGCCACCGTGGTCGAAATTGTGAACTAAATATGGAGATATTTAGTAGAAGTTTAGTTTTCGGAACTACTGTTTTGCTTTTCAGTACCTACGCTAATAAGTGGATCACATGTTTGTCCTTTTTTCATGTCATACGTGAGTGTTGGGTAAATTTGAGTAAGTTTTTAAATTTTTTCTCCAGGTAAGAAATGTTTTTTTTTTTCTACTGGAATGTTTCCTCCTTCGATTAGGAGCTCGAGATTTCGGAAGCAAGTCCCTTTCGACTTAGATACGTTGATTCCTATACCCCATCGTCGGTGGAATGTATATATTTGTTTAAGGTGATCAGACACGATTTTGAGAGCTGTTCTTGGCGTCCTACTATGTCCATAGATTAAGGTATCGTCTGCATATAGTAAGGCTTCCGAATTTTCAGCTGTGTTGGTTCCATGTGACTCATGGGGAAAGTCATACATGTACATATTATACAACATTGGGCCCAGTATTGAGCCCTGTAGTGTTGTATATAGAATTCGTCCGATTTATTATGATTGCACTCATTGTAGCCTATGCGTCCGTTTAAAAATCGATGGATCATATACCTGGTGTATGCATAAGTTTTTTGGTAAAAAAACTCAATTTTCTAGAGAAATTAATTTTTTTATTGAAAATATTGGCCATCGGTTTCTACACAATTCACCCATCTTTCAGGTAATTTATGAATAGCCTGACAGAAAAACGACTTGCCTTTCGTGGCAAACCATTCGTCGAGCCATTTTGCAACTTCGCTGAAGTGATGCTCTGCGAGCGCGGGCACCATTGATGCGAAGAGGTGATAGTCAGATGGCGCCAAGTTTGGGGAGTACGGCTGGTGCAGAAGGATGTCCCGTCCAAGCGATTTCAATTAAGGTTAAATTAAGCGTTTGTTGACGATAGCGTCGTGTATTAACGGTTTCGCCGGGCTTCAAGAGTTCATAATACACAATACCACTTTGGTCCCACCAGACACAGAGCATAGTCTTCTTGCCGAAAGGATTTTGCATTGATGTTCAAGGACCGGCTTCGCCATGTAAAAGCCCCAATTTTTTCCGCTTCGGGTTTTCAAAATAAAGCCATTTTTTGTCACCCGTCACAGTTCGATACAAAAATCATTTCCTTTCGTGGCGTTGAAGCAGCATTTCACAAGTGACTTTGCGATTTTTCATTTGACGCTCATCCAAATCGTGTGGGACCCATTTACCGAGTTTAATGATCTTCCGCATTACTCGTAAACGTCTGCTGATTGTTTCTCGTCTGCACATTTTTGTGGTCTACCAGACCGCTCACTGTCTTTCACATTGAAATCATCACTTTTAAGGAGTCGAAACCATATCTGACATGTCCTAATTGATGGAGCGTGTTCACCATATGTTTCTACCAGCAAACGATGACTTTCAACAGCCTTTTTCTTTTGATTAAATAAGAAAAGCAATGCTTGCCGCAAATTTTCTTTTTCGGGCACAAAACTCGACGTGATCACGGAACGATAAAACAAAGACCCTAGTTTTTGGCGGACTCAACCTGCGTGTTTGTAGTTAAATCTCAGAAGAACAAACTGACGTATGTGCCAACTTAATACGCTGGGTATTTTTTCACTGGCGCCATCTCTTAGTTAAACTGAAAAAAAGACGTATGCATACACTTGGTATGTTACATTAAGAGGGAGATTATTTCTTTGACCTTATATATTAGTCCTTCTTTCCACACACTGTCGAACGCTTTTTCCACGTCGAGAGTACATGCAACTGTACATCTTTTCCTCTCTAGGTTTGCCCTAATATCAGCGTGTGGTTTAAGGACAACATTAGTCCTAGAGTGACCTTTCCGGAAACCAAACTGCAAGTTTGGTATAAACTCAATACCGTTTAGGATGTGCCGATCGATTTCTATAACAATAATCTTCTCCAGAAGTTTCCGCAGGTAAGACAGAAGTAAAATAGGCCGACGATGAGCCATATCGTAACTCCTTTTCTTTTTTGGGTACAGGGATTATTTTGCTTGTTTCCAGGTTTTGGGGAAGTTCCCATTGTTGAGGCAGTGATTCAATAATATACAGGGTGGCGCAAAATGAATCACCCTATCGTAAGATGTTATAATTTTTACAAATGGCGTCGTACGTCAATCATATTTGACATTTGTGAGCTAGAAAAAATTGTTAAGGACCAAATAAAGATTTCCATCACTCAAAATCTTTTTTTTTTATTTAGTAAGGTGTACAACTTTGCTTCCGCCGTTTTTCCCGAAATTCGAGGCTTTATTGTGAAAAACTAGTTATACATTTATGATTCAAAGTATTGTCCATCGCTGGCCACTACTTTCTCCCATATTTCGGGCAGCATTCGAATCCCGCGTTGAAAAAACTGGTCATCTTTTGAATCGATCCACGAATCGATCCAATTTTTTACTTCTTCATAAGACCGGAAGTGCTGGTCAGCCAGGCCGTGTGCCATTGATCGAAACAAGTGATAGTCTGAGGGAGCAACGTCTGGAGAATACGGCGGGTGGGGTAGGACTTCCCATTTCAAAATTTCCAAGTATGTCTTGACCACTTTCGCAACATGGGGTCGAGCACTGTCATGCTGTAAAATCACTTTATCATGTCTCTCGTAGTATTGTGGCCGTTTGTTTTTCAATGCTCGTCTCAAACGCATTAATTGCGTTTGATAACGATCGCCTGTGATTGTTTCAGTCGGTTTTAACAACTCATAATACACTACGCCGAGCCGGTCCCACCAAATACTGAGCATGGCCCTGGAACCGTGGATATTCGGTTTGGACGTCGACGTGGAAACATGGCCGGGATATCCCCATGATTTTCTGCGCTTGGGATTATCGTAATGAACCCATTTTTCGTCCCCAGTCACAATGCGATGCAGAAATCCCGTCCGTCTTTGCCTTGCAAGCAGCTGTTCACAAACACACAAACGCCGTTCAACATCTCTCGGCTTCAACTCGTACGTCACCCAATTTCCTTGTTTCTGAATCATTCCCATGACTTTCAGGCGTTTTGAAATGGCTTGTTGCGTCAGTCCCAATGATCCTGCCAATTCTTGTTGCGTTTAACACGAGTCTTGATCAAGTAACGCCTCCAATTCTGCATCTTCGAAAACCTTCTCTCTTCCACCGCCATGCTGGTCTTCGGCGTTAAAATCGCCGTTCTTGCAGCGTTGAAACCACTCTCGGCACGTTCTTTCACTAATAGCGGCCTCACCATAGGTATTTGGGAGCATTCGATGGGCCTCAGCCGCAGATTTCTTCATATTAAAGCAGAAAATTAAAACCTCCCGCAAATGACGAGAATTTGGCTCGTAAGCTGACATGTTTAATCGAGAATAACTTTATGATGCAGACACAAATCGACTAATATTTCGATGGCGTTATGTTTACAAATACTTAAGCTTATTGTATGACATCTATGATCTATTTATTTCAAGTACCACTTACCGCTACAGCCATCTATTGCAAAACGGCGGAAGCAAACCTAAAAAACTCAAAAACAAAATTGGATGATTAATTTTGCGCCACCTTAGTTATACATTCAATTGCCGATTCAGGGAGCTTTTTTATTATGTAATTTGTCAAGTCATCCTGACCGGCCGATATCTTGGATTTCAGTGATCTTCCACTTTACTGGTGTAACCTTGAGGATGGTCTGAGTTTAAGGCAGAGTTTTCTGTGTTAAACGCTACAAGATGTTCGTTTTTCCGCTCAACCAACTCACTGACTTTCGCTTCAACTCGATTTCTTAGAGCTGAATCAAAATCTCGAGGCTGAGACCGGTAGATCGCATAAAGTGTTGGTCCAGAATCTTCGTTGTCTGGCCAGTGTGGAATTTTCCACTTGCAGGTTATTTATGTGCGTTTTTTTAATAAACTTTAATAAAAACCTTTGGGATAGACAGATTTGTTTGGATTATTTGATATTTAAGTTTCCTCTTTATAGCTAGAGCTACCCCTTGATTGATGTCGTTCCTGAGGAGGTGGTATTCGTCTAGAATCACTTTGTGACGGTCTTTCAGGTGGGTCTCTTGTATGAAACTACCACTATAATTTGTTGTCGGAGGAGCTCGAAGAGATCTATTCTCCCCGAATGATCCACAAGGGGCTAAACGTTAAGGTTTAAGATATATTGCTGTTACGCACAACACCCTCCACCCCTGAATACCTCCCTCTTTGGAGCTAAGCTCCATCATTAATCGCGCATACAGTAAATATCGCGATATCAATTCAATATCAAACAAATTGAACTACACGCCCAACAACATAGAGGATCATAAATGCGCATTAGCACGATCCTCTGTTGATTTTTTCTTTATGTTCCCTCACGATTTCCCACAGAAAACATCCTTGCCCATTCGCCTAGAACAAACAACTTGCGGCATAAATCGAATTGCGCGTTCGTTTTAGCAACTAACAACATAGAGGATCATAAATGTGCATTAGCACGATCCTCTGTTGATTTTTCCTTTGTGTTTCCTCTTTTGATCGCAAGCCGGGAAAGATAAAGAAAGGAAATAGCGGCTGACAAAAGGGGCCAAGCAGAAAAAAGGACATATCCTTCTATCTGCAGGCTGGTCTTCGTTCGAGGGTTGTTTCTAGACGATTCGCCTAGACGGCGAAGGAGTTGGGTTTCGTCATTTGACCTGGACGGTGAGTTAGGAGTTCGCGGTTCGGGATAATTGACTAAGACGGTCTTCCAGAGAAGAGTTTTTGGTGCTGTATTCGTAGTGATTAAAATGTGTCAGTTGTTCTAAAGTAAAATAAATCATACTTGACATCGTCCCTAAGACTATAAGTGATTAAAATGTGTCAGTTGTTCTAAAATAAACTAACATATTTGACATCGTCCCTAAGGCTATAAGTGATTAAAATGTGTACCGAAAATAAACCAAGTTAAGGAGAAAACAGTGTTTTATTTAAAGTGTGTGTGGTGTGCAAAGTGGGTGGTAAATAAAGTTAATAACACTGCCATTCTAAAAACCTAATCCATTACTTGATCTAGAAGTTCGAAGTACTGCAGTTTGGAGCTGGGTGTTATCACACCAACCTGATGGATGCCCACCGTAAATACTGTTATCTTTGATAATAGTGTGTCTTCACTATACCGACTATTTCTTTAGACAAGTTCATGAACTCGCTTATTGCGCGCATGGTTCTGCCTTGTGTTTGCACATTTTGCCTATTGGGCGTTTTAGCGCTGCAGATTTGCTCTTTCCGAAAGAGGTCTACATAGCTGACAACTGGTCATCGGGCTACGTGATTAACTTCTTCTCTTCGAGGGAGAGCTTTTTCTTCCGCCAGTTTGGTGAGTTCATCCCTTTTTTGGTAAACTTTTTATATTTAGGAAAGAGGTCTGCATAGCTGCCACCAGGTGGCGTGGCTACTAGATTAACTTCTTCTTTTCGAGGGAAAGTTTTTTCTTTAGCCAGTTTGGTGAGTTCAAACCCTTTATACTTAGGACACCCTAAATAATTTGGGAAACAGCCGATTTGTCTACAGTTGTACTTTAGTTGTTAATTGAAGTAATTAAGTTGTACTCGGTGAATATAATTCACTACTCAAAACATTCTACTGCGATACCATCAAACAGTGAACGTAGAGGATATGCGAAGCTTCAGACAAATTTCACTTTTCCTTGATTTGAAAACAGCTTTCCCAAAAATATTTCGTGACAAACTCTAAGGTTCGGTTCCTACATTATTTTTCATCATCATCATCGGCACTACAACCGGGAACCGGTCTTGGCCTTATTTAGCAAGTCCTGAGGCTTGTTATATTTTCCATAATGATTTGTTTTTTCCGGGCAAGGTCATTAAGTCTTACGCCAGAGGCTCCCCGACGGGGAATCGAACCACGATCTCCCGCGTGACAGGCGGGCATACTAACCACCATACTATCGAAAGCCTACATTATTTTTCGCCACCAAGTAAAACTTAAAATCAAGGCAATCAATTTTTGCGTTTTACATAATAGATTCGAAATTGAAAAGATTTGAATTTGCTTCCGGAATAAAAGAGGATATAATTCGATTCGAAGATGGTTGACCTTTTCTAAAACAGAATTACTCCGAATTCATTTAAAATCACAAAAAGAAAATTCTCCAGATTGAATGTTCAAAAAGAATTTATCAAATTAGTAATGTGGCGTTTACAAAACACACACTCGATACATAAACCAATAGTGAATCGAAAAATAAACTTTCGAACTTCGACAGCAGGGCGTACCATAACAATTAACGTAGCCTTCCCACTTTAGTCGAGTGAAGTTGAGAATAGCAATCCACCTCCTACATGCGGCTGTGGACTGAAGCAGTGATAAACGAGATTATACCTTTAGTCCCACCATCGCCTGTGCGAGAATGATTGGCTTAAAGAAAATCCTACCACGAAGAAATGGCATTTAAAAATGGTACTGTGGTGGTGCCACCAAACCCCACGGTACACTTATCTAAAAACCCCTATAACCTCATCCCAAGCCGTATAAGTTTTTGCTAATGCAATCGCATTAAGCACCTGAAAATGCTTCACGCATTAATTAGATCAAAGCTATAATCGTAAAGTTCCTGTAAGGAAAACTTACCTTTTTATGCACCCCTTCGCATACAATTTTCCGTAAGATTTCTTTCTTTGCTTATCTGGAATTCCAAACCAATTCGGCACCCTCGGTACCAGACAAATTCCTGTAAACAAAATGATTCGGTTTGCGTACAATGTAACTGTCATGACAGGGGCCATAAATATTGCGCCGTCTATTTTCCAACTTCGCCATGTGTACGATAAATTTCTTTACGTACACATTGGCCGGCGACCTTTTTCCCCCAGCAATAAAATTCTCTAACTCGCACCATGTGCAAACAGAAAAACACTGTTCCTATATAGGTTTCCTGCGATACCATAAACAATTCGTATCGTTTGTGGTATCCGAAAGACATTTTTTTCATTTAATGAGCGGCTGCTATTTATTTAGCGGACCCTCATTAGCGAACGATGCATAAGATCCCATTAGCATCCGACGATTTCGGTTTTATTTGCTTTACCGAAATCGTATCCCATGAATGCACTTTATGCCCTGTCTTTGTTCTAGGTTCGTTCTCATCCATGAAAGAACTATGCACACATACCACCATGATCAAGATTAGCGAGTGAACTCTGCACGACCAAGAGATCGCTGAGTCGTAATAAACCATCAAGGCGGGCGGGTCGCCCGCTATCCACCGTGCCGGTGCCGGTACGGTGTGTAAACGATAGACGGAATTCGAGTCGAGTGAGTCGGTTGCGCGTACAGTAGCACATATAAAGTGAAAGGAATTGTTGTGAGTTATCGCTTAAAGTAATACACCAAATTGCAAAATGTGTCACGTCGAATGGAGTGAAAAGTGCGTGTTTCATAGTATAAAAACTTTTAATTAACAAAGAATAAAACATTAACGTACACGAACCTTGTGTTTCTTTTACCATGCCGCAGCTTCCCTGGGTGTTCCAATGTTCAGTCATTGTTTCCGGTGATCGTGTTTTGTATTCGGCGGTATTTCTGGAGGTCGAAGAAGTGAACCAAGTACCCAAGCTGGTACATACTTCCTCCCCCACAGTACCACCTTCTACACTACAAATGGGCTTAGAGATCATCCAAATACTCACCGGATGTTGCTCAAATAATTGAATATCCCCTAACACCGTCCGGTTATCCACAATAATTGCTGAGAATCACTTTATTGACTAAACCTCGTGACAATTAGCCTGACTAGTATTCGATTGATCGTTTTGATTGATTATTGATCAGAAATTCGAACCATAAAATAACGTGCCATAAAAGGTGACCTTAAAATGAATATCACGCCCACAGTAGTTTTACTCACACTTCACATCAGACGTGCGGCCATCCATTGGCTATCCTCTGTCACTATTTATATACCTTGCTTACCTCAATGTCGCTAAATGTTTTCCATTACACCAGCGGCCTATAATAAATTACCTGTGCCAAGATAAACCGTACAGAAGTATGTACAATTAAAGCACGCACTGGCTTTGCACAAGAAGCCGCACGTACCAACACCTATCTGTCCAGATACTCACTACCCGCAGTGACCAGATTTTAGCGCGCTTTCGAATTATAGAAACAATTTTCTCGTGTGCACAAGTCTCGTATGAGGTTAAAGAAATTGGTCTGGCCTCAACCTGTGGATACATCTAATTCTAACTATTGTACCGCAAAATCATCGATAAGACTTCTCCATTGGACACTCTATCCTGATCTGCACTCTCTGCCTTCGAGACAGTCTACAGCAAAATGCTAGGTAATTAATTTGTACGGCGGCTGGTCTGTGTACTTTGAAGCGCATTTGAAATCCAAGCCATTAGTGCAGTGTCTTCCAGACTTCACCGAAGAGGTGACCACAATAGCGTAAATAAAGTAACTGACTTTCTTCGAAATGTGGAGCTCGTCATGAGGTATCCGCGAATAGTCACCATTTTAATCACCTCAAGGCTAGTACTTTGTTAGTACAAATAGCTCATCGTCCGTGTTCAGCTTTACGAGCACCTAAAGACACATAAATGAATTGTTACTTTCCAATACCCAGATATAAGATACTTACGGGATCGAAGAGTAATTGAGACGCAGAAGCAGACACGAAAACATGTTAACAATAATTGCCCCCAGGCCGTAAATCTAGTTAAGACATCATCGATTTTTTATGATCGCGCTAAGATTCAATTAAACGCCGCTAGGTGTAAACAAAGACGACTGTTGAATGATTCACTTAAAAATTATCGTTTTTAAATTGATTTTTATCAAGAAAGATGGAATTTTGAAGTATGTTGCTTGAGGCCGAGATCGTAAAGGTGTTAACACATTGGTCCCGTGGGCGAGCATACTTTTAAATTAAGTGATTTGACGTTCATGTACAGTGATCAATGGGATACGGAAAAGCATAGGTCACCTAAGTTCATTAGCGTATAAAAAGGTGAGGGGAGATTTAGAGAACAAAATTTGCTTTCGAACTTACTCCTGTTAATACTTGCCGTTGTTGGCGTCAATTACGACAAAGTATTATAGAAAGCTGAATTGATAAAAAAAAACACCTATTCTATCTGATAGAGCTCCTCGATAGTATAGTGGTTAGTATACCCGCCTCTCACGCGGGAGACCGGGGTTCGATTCCCCGTCAGGGAGCCTCTGACGCAAGACTAATGACCTTGCCCGGAAAAAACAAGTCATTATGGAAAATTTAACAAGCCCCAGGACTTGCTAAATAAGGCCAAGACCGGTTCTCGGTTGTAGTTCTGATGATGATGATGATTCTATCTGAAATATTACTCTAGGCGATGTAAAACTCTATACTCCATGACAGACAGTCGGAGCAAAGCATCATTGAGACATTTCTCGCACAAACTTCAATTCAACTAACTGTAAATTATAAAACAAGTAAAGAAAATATTCCAGCTTCTGATAACCTACTATCTTAGCATATGAATAATGTTTTTATCCACACTGGTTTGTCTTGGATAGCATTACTTATCGTGGATGTCGTCACAGTTTGAATTTAGCCGTAATAAGTGTTCAGTGTGAATACATTACTGAAGGGAAAGGAGCCCCAAAATATGTAGGAAACGCAGTTAAGGCTCATAATTATTGAAGTTTTTACAGATTTCTGCAGTTGGTACAGAAGCTAGAAGAGTTACTATCGAATTAAACGGAAACATATTGCGAAAGTACGAAACCGATGCAGTATGTAGGAAAGAAATACCTCCGCATTCGTATTCACTGAGCTTGCTTGGAAGTTCCTGTTAAGTATGGCAATGCGTTCTTCAAGATAGTGCCCAGAAGCTCTCACCTTCTTATTTGCCTTCATGTAGTTTACCTGATCTCTACTAATTTGCCCAAAGAGATTATTGAGCAGTTTACTTGTGGTAGTGTTAAGGAACAAAATTACTGGTACGAGTATTTAGTAGGGCATTGGAGCTTAATGATGAGAATAGCTGCGGATTCTGGTCACATTTTATTATGTGTAGAGTAGCGGGGTATGTTGCATCAGATGATAAGCAATCAGATTCCGGGAGTTTGTTATGTGCTGCTTCGTATTGTATTGAAAATCCCGCTCTGTAGTTTGAACACTGAGTTGTGTGTTTCTTGTATTACACGACATAGGATTATGTTGTGGGGAGTTAAATACCCGGCCGAGAATATTTATTTCGTGTTGGCTCATGTTGAGATATAATACATCCAGTTGAGAATATTTATTTAGTACCGATTTGGGCATCCAACCATTCATCGATGTTAGTTCTCCAAATTTGGACCAGTGCACGATAATCAAAATGAACTTTATCATATATCATATTTCTTCCAAGACAGCGCAGAGCTTCGGTAAATTACCTTCAGAATTACTTATGGACTATCAGATCCGAAGTAAACATACGGATGTCCACACACGCGTCCGAGTGCAAATATGCATGCAAGTGAAATGAAGTGCGGAAAAACCTCATACCCCTTCCTTTCCTTGCGTCTGCTTTTCCGCTTTTTCGCACCTCTGTTACGTCCCTCAAGCATCGGTATTCTCAATTGATTTATAATCTTTGGTGTTTGGGCGGCATAATAATCGTCATGGAAAGGGTGTGACCTGGATTTCGACACGGGCCTAGTGGGGCTGTGGCGGTTCTGCCAAACCCCACTGACTACTTACCTAAAGAACCCCCATCCCTACAACCCAGTCTGGATAAGCTTTCGCTAATGCAATCGCATTAAATTAAACGGAAACATATTGCGCTAATGCAATCGCATTAGCACCTTAAATGCTTCACGCATCAAATAGATCCAATTTATATAAGCTAAAAGTACCTGTAAAAGAAAACTTACCTTTCATGCATCTCTTCGCATACAATTCCCCGTAAGATTTCTTTCTTACCTTATCAGGAATCCCAATCTCGCCAAGTGCATTTCCCCCTAGACGAATTCTCGAGAACAAAATTATTTGGTTTACATACATTGTAACCATCATAACAGGGGCCAAAACAAATATACGCATCTCCCGTCTCTTGGCACCAATTAAATCCTACAGCACAAGCAAATGCAAATAGTAATTCAATACCATTTACCTGTAAATAAGCTAGAATCAATTAGCACCATGTGCATGGGCATTCCGGCTATCGTTACAGCTGCAATGCATAGCTTGGACAATGATCTACCCGATCGCTGTGCCTTCCCATATTTCTGGATCTGTTTCTTATGACTAGCGGCATTGAACAAACAGAATTAGCACCCAATGAGATTCGGCTTGTTTACATAGCCGACGCACATCCCATGAATTCACTTTATGCCCTTTCTTTGTTCTAGGTTCGTTCTCATCCATGAGAGAACCATGCACACACCCCACTACACTGAAAGAGTGCATTTCTCTGGCGGCCACACCATTAAGAGAAACGTTTTTCTCTCTCTTCCTTTTTCTTAACCCTAACCTAGGATGGAATTCAGGTCAGAGTTTTATCCTCGGTGAGTCTTAATCCAACCATCCCAGGAGTCAGTCGGGTCGCCTCCATCTCCGCCGTACCGTGCTCACGCAAATATATCATACATTACTGCTTTCTGTATAGAAGCCCAAACTTCTATAGAACCGCATCCTTTAACGAATTTGATGTTCTATCTGTTTCTATAGATAGAATCCTCACCCTATATCCTCACACTGAAATCGTTATTGCAGGCGGGTTCAATGCTCATAACTCTCAGTGGGCTCGCCACTCCGGACGCCATACCTGAAGGTCAGTATGTCCAGCTGTTTGCTGATTCAAATAATTTAACTGAACTCGTCAATGAGCCAACACGAGTACCAGTTATAGATGGTCATTCCGCCAACACGCTGGACTTATTTCTCACTTCCCACCCAAACAAATAGACAATTGAAGTTTCTTCGCCCTTGGGCACTTCAGACTAAATTTGAGTAACATTGGTCATGGAAAGGATATGACCTGGGTTTCGCGATGGGTCTAGTGGGACAGCTATTACAAAGTCATAACACCTTTCCCTCATCCATCGCGGGTCCTCAGTTGCATTCTTTTTTGAGGCGGTATTGGTTTTCCGTGCCCAGCCAGTTCAATGTCACAAGAACTCCGCGTGATTCCAGATTTCGCGGACTAAGATGTAATTTCTTCTCCCTGTCTGCCCACGTTTCTGACTAGAAACCAACAATCCTTGCGCTTAGTGAAATCCAGATAATAACCGATACATACATTTCCGATTTCAATCTACCCGGTTGTAACTTAGCGCCCCTATTCTTCCCTTCTATTCTTCCTGCGTAGTCTACATACGAAGTGATATTGCTTATCAGCTCCTACCACAATATGGGATCTGCTCAAATCCAGAATTTAATTTCTTTTTCTTCCACAATTTCACGTTCGTAAGCATATCATACCTTACTTCTTTCTTTATAGAAGCGCAAACTTGAATAGAAACGCCTCCAATAATTTGATGCTCTATCTGGTTCTTGACCCTATATCCCCACACTGAAATCCTTATTACGAGTGCATAATTCTCAGTAGCTTCAGCTAGTGACGCCCATGCGACGACTAAAGCATGCTGAATGCGGTTTCCACCCCGGATCGGTACCCCATAGCACACTTGCACGGTTTTTCTTACAAACTGCAAGGATGCACAATTTTCTCAACCCTCGACCTCACGGGGGCATTTCACCAAATACCGGTAGCACCCAAAGAAATCCCCAAGACAGCGGTAACGACACCTTTTGGACTAATCGAGTTCAAGGTGATGACTTTCGGTCTCAGAAATGCAGCACAAACATTTCAGCGTTACATTGACTCGGCCCTCCGCGGACTTGACTTCTGCTATGCACACATTGATGACATCCTTATAGCATCAAAAAACCTGGCGGAACATCGTTCCCACTTAAGACAGGTGTTCGAAGGCCTCCGAAACGTCGGCCTGGTGATTAACCCAGACAAGTGCCACCTCGGAAAGCCTGAAGTCAAGTACATGGGCTATTGCATCAATGGATAAGGCGTTCGCCCATTACAAGACAGGGTGGACGCACTAATGCGATTTCCTCGTCCCACAAATGTACGAAAACTCAGGCGTTATCTGGGCATCTTAAACATTTATCGCCCCGCACTTCGAAACGCCGCTCATGTCCAGGTCCCTCTCAACGAGTATCTGATCGGGGCAACGAGAAATGACAAACGACCTATTACATGGACTGAGGCAGCTGATCAAGCATTTCGCTTATCAAAACAACAGCTGGCTAATACCACCTTGCTTCGGCATCCCATCGAAGGAGCCCCATTGTCCATACAGTGCGACGCTTCCGACACCGCGATTGGGGCCGTACTCGAGCAGGAGTACAACGAAAAATGGGAACCGTTGGGATTCTTCTCAAAGAAACTGAACCCGACCCAGCGACGCTACAGCGCCTTTGACAGAGAGTTACTAGCCATATACAGCGCAATGAAGTACTTCCGGCACATGATCGAAAGGCGTCAACTCACGACCAAGACAGACCACACACCGCCGGTTTTCGCCTTCCTGAAGAAGGCGGGAAACGTGTCCCCCCGACAGGAACGCCACCTAGACCTTATCGGGCAATTTAGCAAACGAATCGAGTACGTTCCGGGAGAATGTAATTGCAGACGCTTTTTCAAGAATCGACGCAATCCAACTTCGTGCTGATATCGAGAATGCTGACCTAACACTGGCACAACGAGAAGACCGTCAACTTGAGCCCCTACTGAAGGCGGAGACAGCACTAGACTTGCGCAAACTCCCTCTCAACGACTCCCAAGACAAAATCTGGTGCAATGTTTCGACAGGGGTAGCCCGCAGCCGTCCGACGTAAATTCGTCTGGCCACACATGGCCAAAGACGTAACTTAATGGGCACGCAGTTGCCTGCAATGTCAACGCTGCCAGGTCGACCGACATAATGTACTGCAACCAGCACAGTTTAAACTCCCCTAGGCACGTTTTGTTCACGTACACATTGCCATAGTGGGACTGGTAACACGATCAAGATATGCGTACTTCCGCGCGATGATCGACCGTTTTACATGTTGGCCAGAAGCAGCGCCACTGCGGACAGTAACCGTAGAGAGTGTAGCAAAAGCATTCTACACGACTTGGGTCACACGTTTCGGTGTCCCAACTACCCCCACGACAGACCGAGGACCCCAGTTCGAAGCAGCAATATTCAAACAGCTGACTGACCTACTCGGCTGCCACAAAAGTCACACGACCGCTTATCACCCCAATCCAATGGAATGATAGAACGATAGCCCGACGCCCGACGAACCTTCCTCTTAGGTCTACGAACGAGTATTAAAGAGGACGGGAGCATTCGCAACAGATTTAATTTACGGAACCAATCCGCGCCCCCCAGAGGAATTCTTCGCAGATGGAGATTCTCCGCACGATCAATTACCAAGTGTGGAGAGCCGACGGGGGCTCATGCGGGAGGTCAGGGAACAGCGGTCGCCACACACGGCTCCAAAAGGATATTCGTCCACCCAGAAATGGACAACCGCACGCACGTTTTCATCAGGGTAGACATAGTAAGAAAACCTTTAGAGCCCCCATATGAAGGACCATAAAAAGTGCTGGAACGATTAAACAACCGGGTATTCTCCGTCGACATCGACAGAAAACCGTACACCGTCAATGTCGAAAGACTAAAGCCGTGCTACCGAACCAAGACCCGATACGGTACCAGGGGAGGCACATCAGCAACCTCCTAGTGCAAGGACAACGGGCTTAAACTGCCCGGTGTGTCATTTGTCACCCCCCCCCCCCCCCTTCGACGGCAAGCACCGCACAGGAACCGAACCACCGCCTAACGGTTTCACCCGAAGCCACAGATATCTAGTACGGACCAATGACTCTGCAGCCCGCCCTAAACCAACGCGCTCGAGAAAACTCCGCGAGAATTCTCAATGAGCGATAACCGCAAATCTGACACCCCGAAACCGCAACGCACGCCAACCTCAAACAAAGAAATATAATGATTTCGTTCGCTCCTTTACCACCCAAGCATCGGCCTAGGTGAAGAGGCCAACACATACCAAACTTCTAGGCTACATCGCAAAATTAAGTGCCTCGAACGATCTTCGAGGCTACATCGCTTTGGGGCAGGTGCTGTGGCGTCCTGCGAACCGCACAAACCACTGTGGGGTTAAATTCCTTTCGCCTGGATAAAGGGGGCATATATGCCGTCCCCTCAACCCCACTTGCCCACAGACACGTGGGCGCAATTTCTCAACCGATCCCTCATTCTTGCACGGCTATCGAAGGGCACTACCCAGAAACGAAATTGTTTGACGAGCCGTTGGGCAAACGCAAGTGGGCAGATACCAACACATTCCAGGCGATAAATGTATGGCCTTCCCTTGAACCAATCGCTATTTAGTTTTCCTTATTGACAGGACTATTGTGTGAACAGAGGGTAAACACTAAACCAAACAAACGACACTGTTCCTACAAGGAAATAAAAACCATGTAAATATCGCATCCTTGGCTCCTCAATAGTATAGTGGTTAGTATACCCGCCTGTCACTCGGGAGACCGGGGTTCGATTCCCCGTCGGGGAGCCTCTGTCGTAAGACTAATGACCTTGCCCGGAAAAACAAATCATTATGGAAAAATTTAATAAGCCTCAGGACTTGCTAAATAAGGCCAAGACCGGTTCCCGGTTGTAGTGCCGATGATGATGAAATATCGCAGCCGAAGATAATGACTGGCCGAGGAAATCACTAGGGCCATATACCACACGCGGGTAATGTACACAAAAATCCTGATGATCCTCGGCATATCTCCAGCCACACGGACAGCAACGTTCCCGTATGTGTGTGTGGGGTGCATCCACACAGTATTCCTACGAACAATACGAAATTGTAGGACAAGTGAGGGTGCGATCTTCTAGAAAGGAGAAATGCCTTGATAAAGAGAGGACCCCAGGGGATAAGAGAACGGAAGAGAGGGGAAGAACAGCCGGGGGTGTTTCACATCCCTGGAGAAAAATTCGTTTAAACAGCCCAGTGATAACATCCGCAGGGAAAAGATCCACAACTTTTCAGACAACGGGCGAGTGTGTCGGTGTGAGTGTTCGACTAAAAAAAACAAAAAAAAAAAAAACAAAAAAAAAAAAAAAAAAAGTGACTTTAATTGTATGGACAGTGGAACACAAACATCAATCAATAAAAATCCGCCAAAGATTAACTTGACAAAAATGTTCATTTACCTAGTAAATTTTGACAGTGAAAAATTCAAAAAACAATCGTCAGCGTTTACTACTGTGGGTAGGTTAGTATTGTCTCCAGACACGGGCACCTGTTTTACTAACGTTCCAACGATGGAGAGAGGAGTCAAAACACACCACCGATAAAAATGTCACTGCTTCGCACCAAAGAATGTAAAATAAACTCAAATCTGCATTGAGGATTTCTTTATTACGAACATTAATTTTCTTTAACAGCCGCCCGAATGAATTGTTTAACGGGGGAATTAAAATTGCTAGGATGGAATTTATAAGATTACTTGATCGACATGCGTACTTAATAACTTCTAGTCCGAATGGATTATGACTCACGGCGGTCTTCGCTTGAACTGTTAGAATCGGACTCGCACACGAACTCTTGGATATTGTTAAGTTTGACTCTCGGGTCGGTGCGTGTGCACACTTTGCGTGATAAAATCTGACTCTCCGATGCAATCCATATCCGTCAGATACCACGGCGGTGGATTACATCGGTGTGTAAGGATTCTTTATGTGTCCGTATAGGACAAGTATAAAATGCACCTAAATCAACAAAGGAACAACATAAGGGACTGTAGGCAATGCGGTCATAAATCCTTGATGACCTGCGCCTGAGAACGAAATAGGTTTTTGCTTCAACGTAAACAAAAACGCTATTTCAAGGGTCACGGTGAGATGCACATCGTGTTTACTCAGGCGTTCATGATAATGCCGTTGTAGGCTATACATTGTTAGGTGACAGTAGGTCAGCCGAAAATTTGGGTCTTGTTTACATGACGGTGCTGGTACATGAGTACAATGGCAAGGAATTAGCCTTGCAGATGTGCAACCGTACGTCTCGCCCAGGGTGGCCATGGACCAGCGGTCGGTTACTACCATAAACACAGTGATGCTACTGTGTGCTTGTTTGTTTTACGGACGGAGCATCGTTAGACATGATCCAAGATATGATTGTCTAACGTCAATCATATTCGTGCCCAAATCTCATGATCGGTAGGTAACCGATAAAGGAAATTGATCGCAAGTGTTATGAACCTCGGGATTGGGGCAATATGTTATGAACCGTAGCAAAAACCATCGGCTACAGCTGTGTCAACAATTACGCTGACCAGCGGGTGTTTATCTATTATAATTGCTGACGAGCCGAGCCGATGGAGATGAACTGGTTCATGGAGTATGAACCAGGAAAGTTCAGAATGAATGTATGCCACCGGGTAGGTTTTCTTTTAAGTATGGAAAATGCTGCTGGGAGCTTACTCTGCCCAAAATTGCAGGTAAGTACCATGGCTTTGTATGGGAAGAGGAAGGTGGTTAATTTAAAGAGGATGGGTGGTTCTTTGGGAATGCTTTAAAGAACCGCCACACTACTAATGTCTGTATAATATGTTTTTACTGTATGTGAATCAATCTCTACTGTACTGAAAAATTGTATCACCGCGAGTAGATTTTATCTATTATGACCGTCTTTTCTATATTTTTTTCTACAACAGACCTAGTAAAACTAAGTTATTGTTTATTACAAGGTTGTAATAAAATGCAAATAAGAGTACGAATAAATCTATAGAGAAAGAAGTACCTCCCCATTCAAATTGGGAACAATTTACAAGGCATACTTTCGATTGCAAAAACAAGAAATTAAACTTGTTCAGGACCCATGCGCAATGTAGCATGTCTATTCCTTTTCTATAGATACCATCACAATCGTTACTCGACTGAATTTGGAGAATGCAATTTAATTGCATACTAATATATATCTCTTCGTTATCCTCACCCTCTTGTTATACCCCTTCCGTGCTTAAAAACTTAAGGATCTTCCAAAATCCCTTTTGTAATTCCGTTTGTGTAAAAAATTTCTTTCAACGCATAGCACTTTATGTACAAATAATAGAAGGGCGATTCAAAATATGTAATTGAATTCAAAAATTTGAACAACTTTGTATTTGTTTTTGTTCTTGTTTTTTTCTTCTTGAACCGCATCAGTACTACTTTTGGTCTAAATATTTCGTTTTTACCTAATCCGATAAAATTTATTTCTCTTGTTTTGAATCACATTATATGTCCCGGTTGTAGTGCCGATGATGATGATATCTCCATTCTTGGCCAGAAGCCTTGAATTTTCTATCATATTTTTCTTTGGCCATTTCATTTATTTGATATAATTCCCGAAGCTGTCCCGCTGCTGGTGAATGACTAACTCCCCAGGCAACTTGATTAATAAGCACTAAAACCGTCATAAATGCATCCTAATTTATTATTCATTAGTCCCAAGGTTCCGCTTCTATGCTACCTCTTAAATGTTTACCTAAGCTGTACCAATCTCAGTCTTCCAACGGATAGCGGGCAATAAACGTATTTGCGAACATAGGAAACTCCTTAGTGGTCTCGTTCCAAGTTAAGCCTAAATTGCACGACTAGCATCTTACTTATGCTTGACATTTATCTGCATTAAACTTGCGCATTTGTAGTGGCAACTGTGAATACCGTCCATCAATAGAAAAAAAGAAAAAAGCTGAAACCTCACCTTGGTGAAGGCTATAACAAAGATCTTGGTCACAAGTATGCCCAAGATGCTACTTCTTCATTCCCATTCAAAATATTTCCCAAAGGTTTCTTCAATTATCATTAATAACAGAAAAGTCCCGCCATTTCCAATCCCCTCCTAGCGGTAAACGCCTTGGATTAATCAGACTAACAGTTACCTGCTTCAATTCTCCCATTTTCTTTAAAATATGCGCTGCGTGATTCATTACATATTAAAAACGTTCGGGGTGACCTAAAAATCTCATAAAGCGTCCAGCACCTTACCGATTCACAGGCCCGGAATATAAGAATACATAATTTCCCAAGTTCTCGGAACGGGAACTCGGTCTCCTTCGTTCATATTTCGCTAGTTTTTTTGAATTGATCTAATGGCCAACTTTCAAATTACCGAATTACAAATTGACTAAAGTTGTTGACCCTGCCACCAATATTGTGGTTCACAAATTAACTCATCGATATGAACGGACGTACCTCCTCCGGGTTCATCCGGTGGACGTCGGTCCTCTGGCATGACACGTTCTCGTTATAATTTTTGATTCCCATTCTTATGCGTGATCAAATGACCTTTGGATTTATAACCTTTCCCGCTGAGTTCTAATCTTCTAGGTAGAACGTAAAGCATTTTTTAAATGGCCCACAATGTCAAATTACCGTTAATGATATCTTTTGTTATTAGAATAACCTGTTCATAGTTTAGATGTGTGATATGGTAATGACCAGAAGCTCATGCTTGCTAGTCGATACCCCAGGCGTTAATTGATCTATCGAAAGTTGCAATATGAAACGGGCAACGTTCATAGGTTATTGTGGACCCAGCTAGCTTATTAATAGGGCAAAATTAGCCTGGTGTTTCCAGAAAAGTGTTTTTCAAATTTGAATTTTAAGATACTTGTTGTTATTCTAATGGGATTCAGAATCACAATTTATGATCCATAGGGTCATTAGGTGGCGTGAAAAATTGCATGATGGCATTGCTAGTTTAGGGCCTTTCGATGATGTGTATTGGGATGCAACTATCTGACAGTCTAATCTCCTAAGGAATTTCCAAAATTTGATTCTAACAGTTTTGAAAATAATAAAGAGGTTGAGCTGGCACATATGTCGGTGTAATTAAGAACACTGCGACGGTGACTTCTTAATTATTCGTTTACGTCATCCGTATTCAAGTGGCGAGAGAACAGTTGTCCGATGGTAGTCCAGATCTACCAGTTTATCACACCGGAAATTATAAACAAGTCTTTATATTGATAGGAAAAGGAAAGAGCTTATCCGCGGCGCTATGTAAGGCACACTTAAAACAGACGAATGCAAGTGAAAGGCGAATGCTCCCTCTAAGAAACGAATGTAGTCAAATGAAATTCAAAGATGAATATTTAGTTTTAGTCATCCGACAAGATCTTCCGACATAAATGTATTTAAATATCGGATGAACGACAGATGTTATGAACGGACGACATCTTATCGTAAAAATCAGAAGAACTTCCTGTATAATGAGGATGGAGTACTCTTTTCGTAATTCAGCGTCAGTAGCCCTGAAAATGGTTGCCTTTCAATATACTGCAACTTCTCTCAATGTCATTACTTTGCTGACGCTCATCTTACGAACACATCAGCTTCTTTGATTTTTCTAAGACGCATAACAGAAACCATGGTCTCACGCATTCCCCCAATCCATAAGTAAATCGAGTCCTAGCTTCTTATTCTGCCTGTTCTTGCGTGTCTTCTCGTCTTTCAACGCTCTTTTATCCGCGCCTTCATTCGAGCAACGAGGTCGCGTCTGATACTCACGCTGACGTTCATTTTTTATAAGCCTCGTGATTGACGATTATCAATTGGACACTGTCTCAGCGGCTGCAGTCTAGAAGTTCTAAACTGAAACTTTTAAGCGGGATGAATGGTTTGGAGTGTATACCTTTCTCTAGTGTCCTTGTGACTGTGGCGGTTCCGCCAAACCCACGGCCTACTTACCTGAAAAACCCCCATAACTGCTACCCAACTTCCTTAAGTTGGCTAGTGCAATCACATTAGCACCTTAAATGCTTTACGCATTAAATAGAGCAAATTTACAATCTAAAAGTTCCTGTAAAGAATCCTTACCTTTCATGCATCTCTTCGCATACAAATTCCCTGTAAGAATTCTTTCCTAACTTATCCGGAATCCCAATCTCTCCAAGTGCATTTCCCCCTAGACGAATTCCTGAGAACAAAATGATTTGGTTTACATACAATGTAATTATCATAACAGGGACAAAAACAAATATACGCATCTTGCGTCTTAAGGCATCAATTAAATCCTACAGCATAGTCAAATGCAAATAGGAATTGAATACCTACCCATAAACCCAATTTCCCGGTAAACAAGCTAAAACCAATTAGCACAATGTTCATGATGCATTGCGTCTGTCAATACAACGATCATCAACGGTCCCTTTGTGTTACATATTCCTGGATCCGTTTACCATTGACCTTCTCACATAAGCAAACACAAACCCAATTAGCATCCAACGAGATTCGGCTTGTTTGCTTAGCCGAACTCACATCTGCACATTTTCCCTTTCTTTGTTTTAGATTCGTCCCCATAGCTTTGAACCATAAAAGAACCAATGTACACACATACATGTGTACCGTGACGATCTTCTCTATGAGATCTGTTTGGTAACCCCAAAGAGAGACGATACGTCTCTCTTGGAATAGAAAAATGCACCACTAATTAAGAGAGCCAGTTTCACTGGCCAAATTTCTTTTGATACCGAATGAATCTCGGTGAGTCTTATTACATCCGCCGACCACCACGGTCGACCTGCCTCCCGCTCTCCGTCGCGCGGCAGAGAATCGTAGATATACCGAAGTCGTGTCGAGAAAGAAGTGTTTCATCCTGTATAAAATTTATAAAAATCAATTTAATATTAATAATAAGTTCTAAGTGAAATATAAAAACACTATTTAATAATGGCTGAGAACAAAGTGGTTCTTATGTAGAGAATAAAACTGAACAAATAAATTCCAGCGTTTCATTAATTTGCCTTGTTCCTTAATGGCTCGTGACGGTGCGAACGGTCTACTCGGTGTACATTCCTTAGCGCAGTAACAATTCGGTTTGGCGGAACCTTTTAGAACTGGCGGAGACGAGGTCGATCCCCGTGTCGTGCGCCGGCACAATGACCTCCTCCCCACATGGCAACCAGATCCCAAATATTTTACCAACGGCGCTTCTTAATCGTAGATTGCCCATCAATCTTCTGTACGTACTTGTATCATCTTGATGTTTCCTTTTTTATTTTGAGCTTTAGATTGTCGATTGTTCTTACGATGATCCTCCGTGTCGTCTGTGCACACTTTTCACTGTATGTCTTGAACAGCGATATTTTTGAAGGAAAACGCCTACGGAATACCCTCCGCCCCAATAGTGATGAATGAATCATGTTGAGGGTGACTTCATCCGGCAGATCCCTTCGTTTCTTATAGATCTGTGGGAAAGCAGAGACTCAAACACGCGACTATAGTGAGGAACACGACGCAAAAAAATAATAACAATAATTTAAAAAAATCATCAAAGCCGTATTCCGGAGCATTAGGATAGCAATCCACCACTTAAATAGTGTGTTGAAAATCCCTCGTACACACGAGAACTGTTGTGTTGATACTTTGGTTCTAACGCTTTCATATCGTGGGTTCGAATCGTGTTATTCACCACTTCGCCCAACACGACGTATCCATTGGCTTTATCATTTAGGTGGGTCTTTCTGGTGTTGATGGTGCGTGTAAAGGCGATGGTTTCTTCTTGTGACTGATCATCGCAGAGTTCCTTTTCTGACTTGCCAATGTTTCCCCATCAATGGAGAATTCTCAGAGTGAAAGACAGTTTAATAGAATCTTGTACACTTCTTACAAGTTAGCTTTACGCAAGTAGTAGTTATATTAATTACAATTTCAAGTACGAGTATTATTAAGTAGGACTAAATTCTCTAATTTATATATGTTGACGTCCGTCTTTAATAAGGGTAGTATTCTGGGATACAACATATATATATATATATATATATATATATATATATATATATATATATATATATATATATATACATATTTATTTTACTATTTTAATTTTCCCGGGAAAGGCGAACCTATAGCGCTGACTCAGTGCCCTAAGGTGCTATTTTTCCTCGACTGGATCTATTAGCTAAAATCTGAAAGATGGTCAAGAAAATCTCTAAACGATTTCACGCAGCGGATAGCTTAATGGAAGGGCATTTTATCGGCCGACAGGGCTTTGGGGCCCAACCTACCACTCAGTAATTATGCCGAACTACACCATACCAAAACTCATCAGTTGAACCTACATTTTCACCATCAAACGCATGACAGACCCTCCTTACCAAGTCAGCGATTGAGGCGACAAAAGTAAAGAAAAGTTGTTTTTTTTTTATACAATTGAAGAAAAATATATAATATATGATCTGCCATGTCCTTGAAGGCACTTAAACCAGATCCTTACTTTCTTTCTCAATCTTTATTTATCTCAACGCTGGTCTTCCTAAACTTGGAAGATTCTTTAATCCAATGATCTTCTTCGAATACTACACACAATATTAACACTGAAGTAAAAATTAAATCAGAACATAAGGTTGATCTTCCATATTGGTGAAGGCGTTTGAAGCAGATGCTTGCTTTCTTGGCCAAATCCCATTTGTCATGTTATAGACTTGCCGTTACATGTCCTAACTCGTAAGCCATACTCCTCATTTATTTTGTTTCCGACGCAGCATTTTCTCCGTCGACAGGGGTCGATTGGTTGAGCTCACCTTCAGGATCATTCTTTATGCGAGGCAGGTTATATACGGGTTGCTGAAAACATTTGGCCTTTTTATCACCATGAAACCTGTCTTTATTTTAGAAATCTTGTCTAATCCTCATTTTTTATAAATACCCCTACAGCGATATATAAACCCACTTGTCAGACGCCTATAACCTTTCTAGGATAACACCATATTCCCTGACATCGCCCTCACCTGTTTCCTCCGTAACGTCTAGCGCCTTTCGATCCATTTCCGACCCCTCTATACCTCCCTCAGTAAATATCAGTCAGCTAACCGCACAGTCTATCAAATATCGTTACGCGCTATCCAGGCTTACAGAAAATGGGACTTAGGACAACATTCGTACTTTCTGACCCGCTTCATGACAGATCGGGTTCTGTCTACTTTGAAGGTAAAACTAGAACTAGCATCATGGTCTGTATACAACAAGAGGATTCACCCACCGACAAGGATTTCTCATAAACGTACACTTTTTATATTGTTTAGTCTCGGATTTGAAACCACTCTGTTAAAATGGATTCCTTCCTATCTGAAAAATAGACTCTACAGTGCACGTTTCAAATGCCCGATATCTAGTCCTTTCTGGGCACCGTCGGGGTCCGCCAAGGTAGTTACTTAGGCCCCTTACTCTTATTACTAACTACAAAGGACATTGACACGGTCATTCAGCATTGTGTCTCTCTATGCTGACGACTAACATGTCACCAGTTGATTCTGCACAGGTTCAAATAATTCTTGATAACTTCTCGCTATGGTGTTGTAAAAGCTGCATGGGGCTTAATATCGCCAAATGCCAGTCTATAACCATGTCACGAATTGCATACCTTCTTCTCCGCCTCCTTACTCCCTTCATACCCAAACCTTCACCGTCGTCCAATTGATCCTTGGTATCTCAGTTACTTCATTTTCCTCTCACATATTGACGAGATGATCCTTAAGGTCAACTCAACCCACGAAAAGATGATCTAAATAATTCTCTAACGCCAATATAACCTGATCCGTCTATATTCCCTTTGTCCGCCCACTGCACAATATACTAGTCGGGAAGAGTTCCCCTATCAAGAGACTCACATTCGCAGAATCGAGAGCAGTCAACGCCGTTTAGTACCTTTCGTACGTTTCGCTCTATGTAGGGAGTGGGAAAACCATCTGATCTTGCATCCTTACACCAACCGTCTTAAATTAATTAACCTAAAAATCCTGAAAGAACACAGAACCCTGTTCTATATTCCATTCATATTCTCTGTAGCTAGGTCGACTGTGACAATTTTATCAACTCAGCTTTATTCAACACAATCCTCGCCCCACAAACATACGTAATCCGCTCCCGTTCTTCGTACGCAAAATAATTAGTTCTGATCTCAATTGTGAGCAGCTACAAAAATTAGGTAATGCCATCGCACCGTAACCACTCGATCTGGTCAATCGTAAAGCCGCGAGACCACATATAAGTTTTGTCAATCGCCAAAAACTGTTGTAGTGTGGTAAATTCAGTAGACACGGAGCCATCAGACTTCCATGTACTTCACTCCTTGCAGAGCTCCTTGAATGGTAAAATATTTTCTTCTGAAGTCCTCATCAAACATCACCTTGTTTTTGAGAGAAGTTTTATAAGGGCGAACATTTGAAGTTAACTGTTACGAAAAATAAATAAACAATATAAATTAAAATCAAATAAAAAAAATAACCCAATGACTCTGGTAACAACCAATAAAATATAATATGAAATACAAAAATAAATTAACTTTAAATGTTGTGTGTGATGATGGAGAAATAATAAACTCGCAATCTGCATTATTTATTTTTTAAGTGGATTACTAAATCCGGAAATTCCCCTGCCCCACCCCGTAGTTCCCAAACTTATTCATTAGATGTAAAATACATCTTTTGTAAGTACTCCCTTACGCCTCGTTTTCTCGTCCCTCCCTACACTAACTTACAGTGCATACATTTAGCTATTATCTTTTTCAATTAAAGCAATCAAATGCGCCAGCTCTACAATCCATCTCTAAATGGCAGCATATCTTAACAATTCTACTTGATGACTTAGTCGACAAACAACTGCACACAATTAACTATTCTTCCCAACTCAATTCATTTGTGCGCACACTTTATGGGTTCAAACGAACCGTTAATCGAACAACACACAAATTAATTGCCTATCATTGGTTGACCATCTTGGTTTACAGTTGGACTTTGTCCATCCAAACAATCTTACGTAAGTAAAATCCAGGTGATAATAAGTCGCTAGAATGCCGGCCATCTATGCAATGAACGGTCTCTTGGATGGACAACAAATAAAAAGAATGAACCAGTGGATACAACTGCATCTTAGCGTTTATAGCGTCCCGCCAATAGACCGATAATTAAATGTCTCGCTTATGAAGAACATTGATTAAATGCCGATTAAAATGCTTAACAGTAATTCGTGTTCATCGTTACGATATGTTGTCCTACAACGTGAATAACATATTGCTACACAGTCTCTGTCCACAAGCGTATACTATAACACCTCTGGACACCACCTGCCGTGTGGAATCGTTAAACTTTTAGTGTGTATCTGTTCGAATTTATCGCAATTCTAATTGAGATGAGATTTACTGTTCCCTATTCCAGCCAGATTCGGTCCTGAGCAACATTCTGCGATTTAAAACGGTGATTTCCAATAATTCTCTATCAGACAATCCAGGCGATAAGCATACGCACAGGCAACTTCTACTTTGATACCTTGGGGATAAATAGCATAGCCGATACATAAATTACCACACGGCACATAAGTGGTTCTAACTGTGTTTGATCTGACACAGAATAATATGCCAACCTCCTTAGATGTAAGATGTACGACGTAGGCAAAGTCGGCGCTCCACAATCACTCGTTCTCTATGTGGTTTCGTTGGGCACTAGCCAACTAGAAGGCACCACTAGTGCCGACTCGCGTATCTGCAAACATCACTTATACACAATCCTCTGCTTTAAATGAGATTAGAAATCCAACAGGAGACCAGCAAGACTTCCAATAGATATATGAACCACTACAAAATTATTAGCCAATCCAATAGGGGGAAGGCCAAGCTAAGCAGAAGCCAATCACACGCATTCGCCATCCGGAACTCCGTCTTCTGCCACGCTTAGAAAAACTAGATTCCTATGCATCTTTTTTAATTTCAAAAATCCAGTAGAGCAGGAATTGAGAGGTACTGCTATTTAGGAAGATCGACGACAACGTTAGCGAGTATATATATGATCAAGGAGTCAGAACGGCCTTAGATGCGATCCAAAGAAACAACGCTCAACTATTGGGATGTGCTTGCTACTGCAACTGCCGTTGGATGGACATAAATCCAAGTGGTCAAGCGAGTATCCATTACAAAATGCCCGATTCCGTTGGCTTTGTTTATTATGTGGTGGCATGCCAGACGTCAAGCATCTGTTCCCAACGGTCAGTCCCCATCGATGGTTTGTTTAGGATAAGCACGAACCTGGACCTCCAATCAATTTAGTATCTAATTTATTACGACGTCAAGTTTTTATATCAGTTGATTTTACAGTAGTTATGAAGGCAAACAATTGTGAATGCTCCCAGTGGCATAATATTCATGTCGCACCTGAAGGTACTTATTTAGCAACTGGCCACAATCATGGCAGGATAAATAGTTCAGGATTTATCGTGGTAAGAATAGCTACTGACTTAAATTCTGTATTGCGTCATTTATCGAATGACGACCGCAAGAAATTTGGTATAATAATCCAGTTTCTATAAGACAACATTAGCCCATCTTAAATACCATTTACTTCGGCAACATTGTGGGAGCAGCTGATTCAATTAAGGTGTACAGCTCGAAGATATGGCAAAAAGATCTGAAACCCTATCGTCTTGCGATACTAACAGCATTAGGTATTTCGAAATAAAGATCCCGCTTGATTGAGTAAGAATCTAATCTATGGAAATTGATACCGAGTAACAACGTTACAAAGACAATCTACGCTCTCGAATAGCACTACAGTGTCCCACTTCCGCATTTCGTTTATCGTTTTTAGTAATAGTCCAGCGGGGCAGCTGATTGCATTCCTCCCTTAAAACCATCTTGCCGCAAACAACCATCATACATGGGATGTTATGACAATGTTGGCTTACACCGGCCTAAGCAGCAAAGTTGGCGTGAAGTTGCCTATAACATAAATTTGGAAAACACTTATTTAAACCTCGAAAAGAGACTGGTACCAGGAATGCCACGGTATGCAAATGGATTAATGAATTGAATATACTTATCGCATCGTAAAAGTCAACCAAAGGCTTTTCTATATAGTTGAGAGTAGGATCTCTGCTCGATCAGGGCAATATCAATTTGAAATGTAAATTAAATACTTAGTTTTGGTAAGTGGTTGAGAAAAGAGAGAAAGTTTAAACCAGGACAGTTTTATGTGGATGTGGACAAAAGCACTTATACGGTAAGTGCTGTTTGAATGGCGTGGTATAAGGAGGATAATGGAATTTATTCACAGCGACACCGTTTTTAGCGATTGTCTTTCTGTATGAAACTTTAATCTTTCACTTCAAAGCTCTCATTTTGTACCTATGCAACACTGATTCGTCACTATCTGGTCAACAACCAACAAACCTGTCAAAGTAACATCTTTAACACTTATAGTCCTAGACAGCGGCAAAATGGTCAACAACCAACAAATCTCCAAAATGGCAGATCAACAACCAACAAATGTCAGATTGACAATTTTCACGTTTATAGTCCTATAGAGCGACAGAAAAATCGAAATGATTACAATCAACCTCAGCAAAACTTTCGACAAGCTTTTCGACAAACTCGCGGGGGTTCTCTATATCACATGGAGAACCAGCCCACAATCCCAACCTAATTTCGACCGCTAACAGCGCGTCACATCAACCCCTATTCCACCGTTCATGCTATTCACCTGAAATATCATGTTTTCCAACTGGACGCATAGCTGAATTCATTCTTCTATGCAGATAATGCATAATTGAATTCAGCTACCTTTTTGCCATACGGCAACTCCATTTTTGCTAGCCCATGAGATTTCCATCGAATATCACATCATATCGGTTAGCAACAACAAGCCGAAGCAGACGACAACGTTGCATAATCATACAACCGCTGGGGAATTTATCAAAATATTTAATTAGTTCTCACGATAAATTACCCTAGCCAATTTTGCGTTGTGGCGGTTCTTTAATACATTCACAAAGAACCGCCCATCCCCTTAAATTAACCACCTTCCAAACCCATAGTACTTACCTGCAATTAGGGGCAGCGTCAGCTCCCCTTCAGCATCACACCTGAAAGTTAAACCTCATCAAGGCATGCATCACATTGAATTATTATATAAACCGTACCATATCTCCATCGGCTCGGCTTGTCAGCAATTATATTAGATAAATACTTGCTGGCCAGCGTAATTGTTGACGCAGTCGTAGCCGATGGGTTTTGCTACGGTTCATAACCATTTATTGCCCCAGTCCCGAGGTTCGCAACACTTGCGACCAATTTCCTACCGATCAAGGGATTTGGGCACTAATAAGATTCACCATAAACAATCATACCCCAGCCATGCCTACGATGACCCGCCTGAGATCTAAAGTAAACATACAGTATCTCACTGTGCGTTTTGCTTACCCGCATATTAATCAAACATATAGCCATCCAGTCTGACCCTTTGCCGCCGTCGACGAGGTTTCTGATGACTTATGTCAACAAAATAATTTGCCTCCTTGTGCACCGGAGCCATATGGCTAGATTGGATATTGCCTACATCGGTGTTTCCAAGGAATCTTAGGCAAATACCATGACGACCCCTTTTGTATCATATGCACATCATATACATCATGTGTGCTACCATTTGATCTGTGAAATCGCGCTTTTGTTTACTTTGAAACAAAAATCTATTTCGATCTCTGGCATACATCACCAACGATGTATGGGTACATCGCCCCCGACGATCGTACTTCTGTTTGATCAACTGTACACCGATCATCGTCCTCATCGCAGGGCATTGTACTTGTCCTATACGGACACATATACGATCCTCCCTTATCTATGCAATTCGCGGCCATCGAACTGATGGATGTGAGTTGCATCACGAGGAGTCAGATTTTAGCCACCGTCGCGTACACATACGCTGGTGGAGTCACCAATGCCCCTGCACAAATGTTTGTAAACAGTTTAAGTAAAATTAGAACAGTAACAGTTGTAATTTGTAGTGTTCCTTTACGTGAATCATTGCTGAAGTGCTCATAGTTAAATGCACAAATGTTTGTAAACAGTTTAAGTAAAATTAGAACATTAATTCAAGCAGTAAAATTAAAGAGATCTTGTGATTAACAGAACAACCAACTTGTTTCATTTTTACCAACGAAACATGTGTGCTCAATTCATTTGTCTTCTCTTGGCGGTCGATCACTTTCGTCAGCTTTTGCGTTGGTGGTGTTTTTATGGAACCCGCGTCCTTGCTGTGTGCCATCATAAAAACTACCCACAGCATCACTTCGGCTTTTCCGCAGATCATCCATTCGCTTGGGATCAATGATCTCTTTTCGCAGGTGAATAGCACCGGCCACATTTCCTCTCCTCCATAATTCTGTCTCGGTACGGTTCAATGCACTCTGAGATCACCACAGCCATAACACTAGGGCAGTGGGTCATTCTCGGAGACTGCATTTGATACCAGCGCACAAGCTAAGCCAACCCCTAAGTTATTGCGCTCTTTCTTTTGTTCTATTCATCCTCCGCATGTCCAGCGGCTGTCGAATGATGCGCGAGTATTATTCACCTCACTGAAACATGCAAATGAGAAGATTCATGAAAAGAGCGCAATGATGATTGGCTGATAGCTGCGCGAATTCAAAATTTATTTTTCATCCCTAATTGAGTCAGTCGCCAGTCATACTTTACCGCGCTTGGTCACGCCGCCGTTCTGAGAGAATTTTATTTCGCGTCTATTTAACGCAGTCGCTAATTATCACCCAAATGGAGCACACGTGTCCTGAGTCGATGTACAATCTACGGTAATAAGTTAAATCAAAATTTTAATTACTGCGGTCATAGTGTCGAAAAAGAAGTGTTTCACCACTAGTATAGAATTTATAAATTCAATTTGATTACATTAATCATAATTTCTAAGTTAGGTTAAGAAAGACAGAACAATTAAAAAACGAACAACTAAATTAAATCAGTGCCTTCTAATTTCTGCTGCTCTTTCCTTTGTATTTGGATTTTTGATATTATTTATTCAATGGCGTTGTGGGGAAGAAAGTGAACCAAGTGCCCGTGTTAGGTGCAATACTTTTATCACCCCCCAAACTTTCTAACAAACGCTCTGTTGAACTGTTTTTTTTTTTTTTTTGCTACCGGGAAGATAAACTGTATACCATAGATTTTAGATTTGAAATATGTAATCCTGACGGCCCTCAAGGCAACTATTTGGGATCGTAACTTTTTATACCAACCATAAACCGCATAGATAAAGTCAGCAAGCCTCGCTGTGTATCTCTAGGCTGACGGCACAAAAATCTATTATATTCTCACGTCACCATCAGTGATGCTGCTCTGCAAGCAGATCTTAACAACTTGTCAATTCTGTGTGGCGGGGTGTAGGAGGGGCTATTAAGGTTAATGAATTCAGATTCCAGTTGTATAAATCCAGTAATACCAAAAGAAGTTGTGGCGGTTCTACGAACCACACAAACCACTATAGGTCGAGACGTCGTCGTTCTACCAAGGAACATACTCACCTATATCCAAACTACTTGTGCCCACAGACACGTGTCCTCAAAAGTCCTCCTCTCCACCTGAAATAAAAGGTAACATTCATCCCGGATTCCACAACCCCACGTATCCACAGATACATGGGCCACAAGTCCGACCAATTTTTCTACGCCTGCACGGCGATCGAAGAACATGACCCAGCAAAGAAATTGCGTTTCGATCCATCAACTAGATATACACTAACGGTTGGCACAGCCGCGCCAGACGTCGACAAACAACACATCTCCGGAAATAAGCGAATTTCCGGAAAACTGATTCGTCGACAAAACCGTTGTCCTTGCCGCAAGTACTTCGCCTAAACAAAGGCCATTGCGGAGCAACAGCAATAAACGAAAATGCTGTTCCCATATGGCAAAGTAAACATTATCCCACGATCGCCGAATGTAAATCACACATTCGATTGTGTGCATAACCGATGCATCAGAGGTGTGAAATTCTGATCACAGAATGATCCACGGCAACCAGGCAATAACCTCCGCGGCTGTGTGTGTGGGCACGATCGTCCCTGGTGGAGAGATTCTCGATTGAGAGAAAGTTTCCACCAGCTAAAGGAAAAAGAAAACTATGGGGTGATTGGAATCATCCCCAGGGAAGTTACCACAGTCTACATTGAGAATCTCGAAGAGTTGGTCGATAGGAAGTGGTGCGAACAGTAAGACGCGCATGCCCTATCAGATACCGATAAATTCGCATTTAAGGTAAACTATCGCGAATACAACACGATATATAATAACAAAAAAGTTGCAATACTTTTCGTGCCGGTCGAAAGTGCACCCGTGCCGGATATCGGGTTGATTCGATTTTTATATTTGATGTGCTAAGGAAACGGTGGTGACACATCGCATCAATTCCAAATCAAATAATCGCGAATTCAGTTCACATAGAAACGGGAATAGTTTACCAAAAACTATAAAATCAGTGTTTGAGTGTTCTTCCCCAGTATTATTTTGTAATTCGTTCTAATTGATGTTCAAAAGAAATAAAGGAAAACAATAAACAATTCTTAAAAACAATTTCTTGTGGCAGTGTCTTTTCGCTCCGTTGTGTTTACCTGTGAACAGTGTTCCGCGAAACACCTCACTCTGACCACGAACTATAAAACTGTGGGGGTGAAGAAGTATAAGGCCTACATATCACACTTGGTTCACTTCCTTCCCACTTGTAGTTCCGCTGAAATCAAACTCGCCAATTAAATTGTGCACAAAAATATATCCCAGTGGAAGAGTAAATGAAACGCTGGAGCACAGGAATGTTGTTCTAATATTAATCCGTTTTTTTATTGTTCTGTCTTTCTTTTAATTCATTTAACTTAGGACTTAATCATAAGTAATCAATGTAATTAAATTGAATTTTATAAATTTTATACTAGTGGTGAAACTTTTCTTTCTCGGCACTGTGACCGCAGTAATTAATTATTTGACTCTAATGCATGTGAGCACTATTGAGTTGAGATGTGACACGCGAAACGTGTGTGGCCACGACCGTAGTTGAATATCGACTGACTTGAATTAAGGATGACGATAGGTAATTTCTGGTTTCGCACAACGATCAACCAATGGTAATCGTGACTCTTGTGCATCCTTCAATTCCCCACACTCATCGAGGTGGATAAGTACTTGCGTATTCGTTCGACGTTGATGGGATGAAGAAATCAAAAGGAAAGCACAATAACACAGGGTTGATCTCGCTTAGTGTGGGTGTATTAATGCAGTCTCCGAGGTGTTACACTGACCTAGTGCGATCTCTGCGGTGATCTTGGAGTGCATTGAAGAGACAGAATTGTGGAGGAGAGGAAAATGTAGCTGGTGCTATTCACATGCGAAATGAGATCCTTGATCCCAAGCGAATAGAGTGGCTGGGGGAAGTCATAAGTGACGCTTAATCGGCTAGGGAAATATTATCGTGTGAAGCAAATTCGAAGAATTTGGAATTTCTCCAGCCGTTGCATGGTTATGTAACCGCGTCGTTTGGTCTAGTATTGGTTGTTGCTAACCAAAATGACGTTGATATTTCCGGTGGAGATCTCATGGGTTAATACAATAGTGTTGCCGCGTGGCAAGAAAACACTGAATGCAATTGTGCATTAACCGAATAGATTAATGACTTCCGGCCAGTCTTCTTTTAGGGATTTATCTATTGCAGGTGAAATAGCCGACGGTAGGAATTGCGATTGAGGTGACGCCCTGTTAGCGGTCGAAAGTACGTTAGGATTGTGGGTTGGTTCTCCATGTAATATAGAGAACCCCACAAAACATCCGCCAAAAAGTTACAATTGGGTTGCGAACTGTTGCTCGAGCACTCAAAGAACTGAACTTTAAAAAATCCGGTGCCCCAAAGGGCATTTCTTTACCGAAGATAATACTGCGCACCAGGAAGGTTACCAACCGATGAAAGAAAAGCGTGTCACTAGTGTTCTCCCTCCTTCCTGATATATGCGCACTGACCGAAACCAACTTTATCCCAGTATTCAGAGTCAAAAACTATTCCCTTCCACCTTTAACGTCTTTCGTGATGACGATGGTATATGTCCGGATTCACCTTGCCGTGGTGTGCTGCTTGCTATCCGCAATAGGATCGCCTCATCTCTTATTGCTATCTCTTCTTCTCACAATCTAGACTATGTCGCAATAAAAATTGACCAACGCCCAAAGTCTTTATACGTCATTTGTTTCTATATACTTTTTCATTTTTCATTTTTCCCAACATTTTTTATTTCGGTTTTGTTTTTTTCTTGGATTCTAAACTATATCGATAGAATTACTGTCTATTTTATCTAAGGTGATGGAAAAAGTCATCAATACAGAGTTAGTAAAGTATTTGTAGTTCAACGGACTTTTGAATGACTGTCAATACGGATTCCGTGGCAGGCGGTCCACGGGAGACCTTTTGACACTTATAACCGATATATGGACGTCTGCGATTGAGCGGCATGGTGAGTCAAGGACGGTCGCATTGGATATCTCCAAGGCCTTGACCGCATCTGGTACGGGGCATTGCGGAGCAAACTTCGTTCATATGGACTTTCCCAACAGCTTTGCGACTGGACGAGGAGCTTCCTTGAAAATCGATCGATCCGGGTTGTTGTGGACGGCGAATGTTCGGATCAGTATCCTGTTAATTCGGGGTGCCCCAAGGTTCTATTTTGGCTCCAATCTTGTTTGTGCTTCACATAAATGATTTGTTGGAGACAACGGATAACAAAGTGTTCAGTTTTGCGGATGGTAGTACACTTGTTTCCTCCTTTTCGAGTGTTCGGCCGATTGGTGCATCTGCGTCGCATCAGCTGAGATGTAGACAGATTGACTCTCTGAATCAGGATCTAGATAGGGTCCTCCGGTGAGGAAGGGCCAATCTCGTCGATTTCAATGCAGCGAAGACACAATATACAACATTCACATATAAAAGTGGATCATTGGTTCCACAGCTGATGATGAATGGCCGGGCCCACGAGGTTGGGGAAAGGTTGAAACTGCTCGGCGTCACGGTCTGTGCGAATGTATCATGGCATAAACACGTGTCGAGTATCGCCAGGTCAGCCTCAGGAAAACTGAGCTATCTTTTTAGAGCCAAGAAATATTTTATTCCGCCCCAACTTCTTCTCATGTATAAATCCCAAATTAGACCCTCGCTCGAATATTGCTCTCATGTTTGGAGATCGGCTCCTAAACATACCCTAGACCTACTTGAGGGCATACAGAGACGAGCGATCCGCCTGATCGGGGACTCGGCGCTGACGTCGGCACTACAATCGCTATCACATCGAAGGCACGTAGCCGACCTCTGTCTGTTTTACAGATATTATCACGGGTACTGTTCTTCGGAGATTCGTGGTATTGTTCCACGCAATTCGGCTTATACGCGCTGCACGAGACAATCCGACGGATCGCACCTGTTTGTGGTTCATCTCCCGACGGCTCGAACATCCCTGCACCAGAACTCGTTCCGTGACAGAGCGGCGAAGCTGTGGAAACTGCCTTCCCGCGCGAGTGTTCCCGGAGCGTTGCAAACTGCAACTGTTTAAAAAGAACTGCAACAGTTATTTGGTGGCATCTCGGGGCGCCCATTCGGCGCATAGGTTCGCCTCTCCCGAGATAAGTTTAATAAAAAAAATAAAAAAATATGCTAGACAAAAAATGGTTTTTCAGGAAGGGGAACCGTGGGATTTGGCGGAACCGCCACAAGTCCATCTAATAAGTCGCTAATATAAATGTTAAAAAGAATCGGAGAAAGTACCGCTCCCTGTTGCAAACCATTCTTGATATTATACGTTTTATTAGAGGGCACATTACCACGTTTGACCACGAACCTCCTGTCCTTTAACATATCGTAAAGTACATATAGTAAAGGTTTATGTATGCCATGTCTGACCAGTTTTTAATATAACCCTTTGATCCAGACGGTATCAAAGGCTTTCTCCAAGGTGATCAGACAGGCACCTGTGCATTGGTTTTTACATTTATTTCGTTGTATGTCCGAAACCAGTTTAGCTGCGGCATGTGTGATTTCATGACTCGTTTTAAAGCCAAACTGGTTATTCGGAATAATGTTGTTGTCGGCTACCCATTTTAGCAGAGCTTTGTTAATGGTTTTTTCAAATACTTTACTGATGCTTGTGAGTAAACTTACCGAACGCATGTTCATTGGGTTTGTGCGGTCTTTGCCCTTTTTTGCGATGGGCTGAATGATGCCGTTTTTCAAAGCGCTGGAAAATATGCATTATTCAACGCGTTGTAAAACAGGACCGTGTATATATCTATTACCACTGGGGGCAGGTTCTTGAGTACGATGTTAGGTACTCCATCTGTTCCCACTGACTTTTTCTTAATGTTTCGAAGATACTCTGGTAATTAAAAGGCTATTAGCCCCACCATTGGCATTAATGCCAATTGACAGATTATCGTCACTTAATTCGGTAAAACCGGGATTCTCTGATTGCCAAAGTGAAATTTCATTTCAGAGGTCCAGGTGATTCAGTAGAACTCTGTCCTCCAAGTCCTGATTTCGGTGAAAGCTTTCGTACACCTTGTACATTTCCTGAAAGACCAATGTCACTGAACCCAAAACACTGAGCGAAACAAAACAAAACATCCGCAACACAATGTCCACCATAGGAGAGCGGAAATAAACACTGGAGGAAATGTTAAACGCACTGTAAGCTGTTTTATTGTTGAATTGTTCTTTATTATTTTCACTAGGCACTGTATCTACGGAAATTTATTTAAAATCATTGTTCACATGTAATCTAATAAAATTGCACTCGTTTTTGTTTTTTTTTTAATTTCTTTTATTTGATTAAAATAGTGGCGCGGAGTTTCTACACGACTCGACTTCGAGATATATACGCATCAGGGGCACTCCGATGCACACGTTAAAGGGGGTGTACGACCACCGCTCTGTTTAGTGGTTGGATTAAAACTCAAAAATTCAATTCGCTGGCTAAGGAAATCCTGGGTGCATTCGCTTTCACTGTGGCGAGAACCGGATCTCATTAGAGGAGATCGTCATTGTACACATTTATATGTGTACGTCGGTTCTTTTCATGGGTCGAAGCCATGAAGGGGCATAATATGCATCCAGGAGATGTGTTTGTTGAAACAAACAAAACGAATTTCGTGGGATGCTAATGGGTTTCTGTTTGTTCAGTGCCGCTAGTCATGAGAAACAGATCGAAAAATATAGGAAATAAAGCGGTCGGCCGCCACATTTTTTGTACTTGGTCAATTCCGCGTAGAAACTCAGAGATCTTGGTAAATAAAACAAAGTTATGTGGGATCCTTAAATCCAATAATATGATTCTTATAACTAAATATCAAAAAGCTTTTACAAAAGTAAAAAGGTTTTGCAATGAATCCGTCCAAACACCAACCAATCTTTATCCTCCTCCCCGATATTCCATTAAAATTACGCCAGATGATTTTGTTTATTTCTTAAAATGGTGGAATCTCAATGATTCTCTTACAAGAGTTCCGGGAGTAGTACGAGGGTTGCCTCTTATGTTTCGGGATTTGGCAACCCTAGTGTTGCAATCCGGCAATTTTTGAGGTTATGCGCACTCAGAACGTTTTGACATACGAGCGCTATTTGTGTTGTTTACAGTAACGTAAAAGATTCATCTCGGCCCAAAAATGGAATTAAATCGTCAACATTTTCGTGCGATTATTTTTTACAACTTTCGGCGTTGATTAACTCAGCAACAGTGCATGGATGAACTTAATTCAATTTTTAGCGATGAAGCTCCATCAAGGACCAGTGTTTATCGATGGTATGGTGAATTCAATCGTGGTCGTAGTTCACTCCAAGATGAATTTCGTGAAGGTTGTCCAAAATCAGTTGTTGTGCCGAAAACCATTGATGCTGTGCGCGAACTGATATTGGAAGATCGTCATGTGACCTATCGTGAGATTGAGACAACCTTAGGCGTTAGTGGGACCAGCATACATTCAATATTGCATAAACATTTGACTGTCAAAAAATCTGTTCGCGTTGGATCCCAAACAATTTGTCAATCGTCCAAAAAAAAGGCTCGTGTCATTTGGTCGAAAGAAATGCTCAAAAAATACGGTCGCGGTGCTTCGAAACACGTCTATGGATTTACGCGTCTGAGCCCGAAAGTAAACAGCAGTCGACTGTCTGGGTGTTTCAAGATGAGCCAAATCCAACAAAAGTTGTTCGCGCACGAAGCACTTCCAAGCAAATGGTCGCCTGTTTTTTCGGAAAAACTGGACATGTCGGAACCGTACCACTAGAACAACACAGAACAGTCAATTCTGAGTGGTACACAACCATTTGTTTGCCAGTTGTCTTCCAAGAAATCAGGAAAACCAACCGCCGAAGACGGATCACTCTTCACCACGACAGTGCGAGCTCTGACACGTCGGCTGCGACAACTGCATTTTTGAGCACCCAAAACATCGATTTGATGGGTCATCCGCCCTATAGTCCTGACTTGACACCGAATGACTTCTTTTTATTCCCGTACGTAAAAAACAAACTGAGAGGTCAACGTTTTTCGACACCTGAAGAAGCGGTTGCTGCATTCAGAATGCATGTGTTGGAGATACCTCAATCAGAGTGGCAAAAGTGCTTCGACAATTGGTTCAAACGCATGCAAAAGTGTATAGATCTTCATGGGGAGTATTTTGAAAAACAGTAAAGTGATTTTCGATGATCAATATTTGTTTTTGTTCTCTAATCCCGAAATATAAAAGGCAACCCTCGTATATGTAATTGACTTTTGAAAAAATGAGGAATTATCTTATATTTTTCAATATACAGGAAGGGGTAAAACGCTCATAGAAACAGTCCACTTTGTAAAAGAAAGATTGCGTGCGTTCCGTGTGAAGTGTCAAATACACACAGTCAACTCAAAGCGATAGTTCTTTTGGATTTTAAACGATAGTATACAAATTTTGAACGATGTTAAAGCCTATAATATCAATTCGTAATCACCTTTTAGAAGGACATTTTGATAGATGTCCCAAGCCATGTTGTCTACAAAATTTACTTATTAATGCAACTTTTAATAACTCAATAGAGTTACCTTAACGCCGAAACACCGTAGAAATGATAACGATGTATACAAAATGTGTAAACAATAAAACAAGAAGCGATTAAATTTTGAGCTATGGATAAAATTTAATCGGAATTTCCGACAGCCAATACCGAGAACAAACAAAAAGCTAATAAGGAAGAGATGAACCCACTCTGCACACAAATACCACTCTGCACTTAAACCTCAGCCAACGGTAGTAATCCCTTAATACGATACTAATAATTCCTTCAGATTTATCGCAAGCTTCCGACAACAGTTCGATGCCGCAACAATTTTTCACCAGCCAACTTATGTCCTTATAAAGACCCTTATTGGAATTTATTCATGCACCAAGTTCTAGGCCTAAGGCCTTGGACTCTCTTTCCTCCTGAAGTCAGCACTCATTGCACAGTGTACGCTCTAGATAAACATACGGCCAAAAGGCGCATCAGAACTTAAACTAAACACAAAAACGTATAAATATGTCGAGCTGCAAAAAAAGCAAGGTTTGGTTTATCCACGCGTACAATGCCGCGGGGGGGCTGGCGTTGTTCGACCAAGTTAACATTGCACGCTAGTCAGCAGCACCGTCTGCAGATACATTACAATAAATTCTCTTTTTATTCTCCTCACTAGTTTTTTGCTTTAATTTTATGCGCATGTTTTACTGTTGGATGTGATCGGAGTGCAAGGATTCCCAGCCCAATGTTTCTATGGTGATTTAACGCGATATGATGTAACATCAACTCGCTTGCACTATACGCTGTTGAGTTGGCTAAGACTTATGGCCAAGACTCCACGAATCCCTTACTATACTTCTAATCGGATATAACAGGCAAAACCCAAAAGGAACTAAAATGAAATAATAAAATAAAGAACAACGTAAAACCTGAAAATGATACATGCGCGGAAAAAACAACGATGTACAAAATAGTCTGGGAATAGCAGGTTGAATCGGAGCGTATCTGCTTCACTTAACCAACTCGTAACCTGTCAGGTGTTAGCTGCATCTTTATGAGTAATAACCACGCGAAGTATTTAACGTTCGTCTGCATGCATTTTTAGTGTTCAACCTTTGTATGCAAACCGATCAATTCCAAACTCGGCTCAGCTAGGAATGGCCTTATCGATTACCGAAGACGGTGCAAGTAATGTTCTATCAGCCGCTCTTGCGTCTCGGACGCGATATGTTAAGGTAATAGAATGGAAAACCTTGCGCATCAGTTGATAGAGAGATGTATGCGGTAATAGATTAATGGTATTGTGAGGATCTATGAACACTAGAGGATTGGAATACCAATAGGAGCACCCATGGAAATGTTCTGGAAAATTGTAGTATAAGAATAGAGATGGAGGCAATGAGATAGTGTAGTGATTAAGAGCAACGTAAAGTACACATTGCGTTGTCGATCGAAGTTATGGGCGTCGTATTTGGCTTTTGTGGAATTGCCGTTTTTGTAGAAATTTCTCATCAGAGAACTGTAAAATATTCAGTAAATAGTTTATGTGGTATATGGTACACTGATTGAAAAAAAATCATTTGTAATTATTGGAACAGAAAGTGCGAAAAGAAATATCCCGTAGATGATGGCAAAACTAAACACTTGCTGTGATCCAGAAAGAACAAGCAATGCTGACAAATAAAACCTAGCTCTAATTTATAATTTTTTTTTTTTTTTTACACTAACGCGCGCCCGAAAGGGAATTTTGAAGTACCCTTAAATGTCAGAGCACAGTGCGAGCGGATGGAGAGTAAGTGGATAAGGAAAGGAGGTGTCGATGTATATTGGTCTTGAATGTCTGGACATCACAACGGCCAGGAAACACATGATCATGCAGAACATTCCACATTCGTGTGGTTCGGCTAAAGAATGACTCTCTATGTTTATTTGTGCGCCTAAAGTCCACTTTCAATGTGAACTGATGCGCATTCACAGATTGACGGGTATCGCGGGAAAATGTCTGAAAGGACGGAACACATTCAGCAAGTTCAGTAGAGCAACGACCGTGGTAATACCTATAGAAAAGAGATAGGCATGACACGTTGCGCCTGTGTTCTAACGACGGAATTGATCGACTTACGGCTGAGTCCCCAATAAGTTTCACTGCTCGTTTTTGCATCCTGTAGAGCACGTGTAGTGCAGTTTTGGATGCGCCTGACCAAATATGGGAGTTGAACTCCATTTTTGGACGAATATACGCCTTGTAAATAGTGGCCAGGTTGGATGGAGTGAAGGATCTTTTGCATCTCTTAAGGAAGCCCATACATTTGGCTGCACTTTTCGAAGCTTCAAATACGTGGTCAGCCCAATTAACAGTCGAATTAATTCGAGTGCCAAAGATTGATAGTTCCTTGGCTTCGTCGATGGAAGTGCCGTTCATAGACAGTATATTTACTTTGAGGCTCACCTTTGACGACAAGAGGCAGCACTGGGTTCTTAGAGCATTGAATTCTACTCGGTTGGATAATTCCCACTGATATATCTTGTTGGGGTCTGAATTCAATGTATCAAGCATATGTGGCTGGTTGGTAGTGACGTTCGAAGAGTTTGGATGGGAGTGTTCGTATGAGTATGAGAAACTCAACGTGCTATCATCAGCAAACGAGTGAATTGGGTTGTGAGTAATTGACAAGAGATCATTTATAAATATGAGGAAGAGAGTCGGTGAGAGTACCGAACCCTGGAGCACACCTGCATTAATTTGATGGGAGACAGATTTGACACCATCAAGAACCACTTGGAATGAACGGGCAGAGAGATAGTCTCTTATCCATTGGATCAGGGAATTGTCCACTCCATATGAATGTAGTTTTGACAAAAGAGCTGGATGCCAAACTCTGTCGAAGGCTTTTGAAATATCCAATGCGACTACCTTGCTTTCACCGAGGTAGTGGGTGGAATGGCTCCACTTTTCGGTAAGGTACGCCATCAGATCTCCTGTGGACCTGTTGCTACGAAAGCCATATTGGCGGTCATTGAGGAGGTCATTTGATTCCAGATATTTCGAAAGTTGACGGTTGATAAGAGATTCCATTACCTTGGAGAGAATAGAAATTCGTGCTATGAGTCGATAAGAAGAAAGAGATGATGATGTTACCCTTTTTGGGAATTGGTTGAATGTTCGCTGACTTCCATCTATTTGGGAAACGGCCTATAGAATAACATAAATGGAAGAGTTTCCGCAGTGGTTTAGCGAGTGAAGAGGAGCATCTCTTCAAGAGGATTTGGGGGAATGCCATAAGGACTTGTGTGCGTTTAACTCTTAGAGTGCGCGGGCAACAGTACACGTTCGGAAGCGAATCTGGCTCATGGTGTGCTGCTTATACTCAAGTTGAGGTGGAACTGATGTGGTATCAGGCAGTATTGAGTTCGCTGTAAAATGTGCAGCAAGTAGATTCGCCTTCTCTATTGCAGTGGTGACTGGTTTGTCATCGACTATAAGCGTTGGAATGGATGAAGAGGCCCAGTTTTGAGTCTTTTTCACGAATGCCCAGAAGTTTCTACTACCTGTGGGAGAGTGTAGTATTTTTTGTCTCACTCTCTGGTCATGTAAGAACTTGGCGCGTTGAATATACGCATTCCAGTCATTCCTAGCTCTCTTAAATCTTTTCCGCTTTTCCTCAGTATTGTTTGATTTATACAACCGGAAGCTCAACTGTTTAGCCTTAATGGCTTCTCTGCACCCGGAATCGAACCACATATTTCTCTTGGGCTTGATACTTTTTACTCTGTGTGGAATAAAGTTCCGCATGCCAAGTAGAATCGTGTCTGTCAATGTGTCCGCTATAGAGTCAACGTCGTTATGGAGAAAAAATAACGACTAATTTAACCTCCCCAAAAAGTCGTTCAGACCTTCCCAGTTGGCTTTCTCGTAGAACCATACTGTTCTTTTCGGAGCTTTTTAATTAACGTTACTGTTGGTTAGAGGAAATTTAGCTGACACGACACAGTGGTCTGAAGTGCCCAAGGGGGAAGAAACTTCAATTGTGTATTTGTTTGGGTGGGAGGTGAGAAACAGGTCCAGTGTGTTGGCGAAATGGCCATATATATCTGGTACCCGTGTTGGCTCATTGATAAGTTGAGTTAAGCTATTTGAATCAGCAAAAAGCTGGACATATTGACCCTCAGGTGTTGTTGTTCCGGAGTGACGAAGCCACTGAGAGTTATGCACATTAAAATCACCCCCAATAACGATTTCAGTGTGCGGATATAGGGTCAAAATCCTATCGATAGAATCAGACAGAGCATCAAATTTGTTAAAGGATACATTTCTATCCAAGTTTGGGCTTCTGTAAAGAAAGCAGTGGTGTATGATATGCTTACGAACGTGTAGTTTTAGCCAAGAGAAATTAAATTCTGGGTTGGAACAGAGCCCATATTGTGGCAGAAGCTGATAAGCAATATCATTTCGTATGTATGCGGCTATACCACGATGTGGAAAGCACACTGGCACTAAGTTATATCCAGGTAGATTAAAATCGGAAATATCTATATTAGTAATTACCTGGGTTTCGCTAAGTGCAAGGATAGTTGGTTTCTGGCTAGAAACATGGGCGGACACAGAAGAGAAATTGCATCTCAAGCCGCGAATGTTACACAAATCAACGCGAAATTCCCGCTCCATTGAAACGGCCCTACACAGAAAACCAATACCACTTCGGGAAAGGATGCACGTCGGGACCAGCAATAGATAAGCGAAAGCAAACACTACTGGTGTTATGCCCTTGTAGTAGGTGCCCCACTAGATCCATGCCGAAATCCAGGTCACATCCCTTCCATGACATAAGATAGTTAAGAGCCATTTTGTATTTTTGTGTACATACCTTGGCCCCACTAATAATCATTTAGCAGATTAGTGAGATACTCGATTCAAGCCCACGCTATGAGAACAAGAGAACCGTCGCATCAAACGTCGGCCGCATGTGTACACAGATGTCTCAGCTTAGAACTAACGTACTGATTGCTATAATAATGCTCTGGTATACGGCTTCTTGATACTAGAAACTCATTATATGAATCAGAATTAAGTTTGGTGCCAACATATAACCCTGAGCCACTCTGGAAATAATGAGAAAGAGATCCGAGTAATATCCATCTAAAACAATCCGAATTGATCAATTTCCAATGAAACTTTTTAACCAATCGCGAAAATGTTCACACAGTCCTTTAAAACCAATCTTACGTAATAAGGCTATATGCCTAACGCAGTCAAAAGCCCTGGGGACATCCAATGCCACTGCTCTTGACTCACCATGTTTTCAATTTTTTTTTACCGCTCCCAGTCAGCGCCCTGAGAAGCTATTTTTTTCTCGACCGGGTCCATTAGCCAACCTCCGAAAGATGCTCAAAGATTCCTCCCAACCATTTCACAAAGCCCATAGCTTAATGGGGTGGTATTTTACGGGGCGGCTGGACTTTGGGACCCTACCTACCACCCAGAGATCGTGTGAGGTCAGAATTGCAGATGTTCATATCCTACTCTCAGAACTCAAAAAGTCTCCCGGATCACTTGATGCGCAATGAACATTTACTAGTATTTAGGAGTCCGTTGCATTCCAAAAATGTTATTAACCCGAAATTGACATCTTTTTCCGTTACATTAGATAACATGGAATGTAAGGCAATTGGTCGATCATATTGCTAGAGATAGTATTTCCCTTTCTGCGGTATTTCTTAAATTCGTAGGTAGGAAAACTTTTCTATGCATAAGTTGCCGGTTAACGTCTGCGAAAAACCAGCAACAGTTCTGCGGCACAAATAAGGAGTGCCGGTGGTTTTCGATCCGATCTGGTTGCATTTTTCCAATAGAGCCTGCGGCGTTTCTAACAGGTACACACGAAACCTAAACTAACAGAAGGCAAGTTGTTAATGTCAATGTAATAGAATTACCCGCCGCAATTCACAATCGATTTTCTGGCGCCCGTTTTCCCCAAGTGTTGGCGAAATATCCTCTTCAAAGGAAAGTATGCTAATCTTCGTAATGGACCTATTGAGCGTAGTAGCCGCTGTTCGGAGCTTCACTACGCGCACAAGCCTGTATGTGTTTCGATTATGCGCGCTAGGTGCCTCATTAAGTGTGGAGCTAATTCAAAACAAGTCACACACATCAGGCCAGCTCCGGTGCGTAGTTTACTTGCTGGCCATTCCGGTCAGTGTTCAACTTCTGCAGATACTCGGAGGACCAGGGTAACTAAATTTAACAGTTGCAAACGTGGTAGACAAGACACTGATAGCCTGAGACTGGAGCACTACGAGAAGTTTGACGCCGGGCCATCAGTGAGAAAGTCTCCAGGCGTGAGAACCGGCAAGGAGGTTAGATCATCCTTTAACGCCATAGGGGCGGACAATTGAGGCATGTCTCTACTTGCCCCCGCAGGGTAACGAGCTATTCGAAAGTGAGAAACGTTTCACCTATAACGCGTTTTAGATGTGATTTGATGGTCCTTCTTGCCACCTCCCATATTCCTCCAAAATGAGAAGCATAAGAGCGGTTGAATGGCCATTTGATACCCTCATTGCCAATTGCGTTTTAGCTTAAGGAAAAGGCCCACGTATCTCCAGGTCCGTGCCAACAAATTTGGTGTCACAATCGGTTGATAACGTCTCTTCCAGCTACGAAATGACGGTTATTTAAAATTGCGTACTGCAATTGTCCATTAAAATTGCGTACTGAAATTGGCCACTAACAAATGTATTTCGTTGGTGGGCCGGGGGATGACGTCAGGAACAATTATGTCTCCTGGGGTGCAGTGACGTTGGTTCCGTTGGCTGTAACAATTACCAATTGAAAATGCGGTTAAAATGATTTACCTTAATTCGATCCTGTTCCTTTGATATCTCAATAATAATAATGATTCAATGTTATTAAATATTGCCTTTATTTCAAACGATTACTTTGATATTTAGTGATTAAAATGAGTTGCGATCTGTTGTCGCCAAGCAGTTAACGAAGAAGCAGTTTTTCTGATGACAGTTCGTTTTGATTTAATTGTTTCTGTTGTTATGACAGCTGTTTGCTGACAGTTGTTTATTGGATGTCGTTGACGGCATTCAGTTGTGAATTTGCTGACTGCATTCAGTGCAAATCCGCAACAACGGTAAACCAAAAAGAATTCCTCGGTGGAGTATCCAGAGGCAACTTCCAAGTGTACGAATTATTATAAGTCGGTAGTCCGACTCTCTGAGACTCGATTCGCAACATCGAGTCTTCCACTTGCAAGATGGTCCACGAATCCATGATAATACAACTGTACAATCAGACATTAACCTGATTGTGGTGACACGGTTCGTCAGGCGCATCAACACTAATGCGACGTAAAGTTCCAGGCGTGATCGTGAAACTTGCTTCAAAGGAGGCACATTGATCTTAAAGGCAAGAATGAACCACGAAGATTCCGAGAAATTGTCAAACGTCCGTAGGTTGCCGATGCACCATAGGTCACCCTGGAGGCGTCAACAAAACACTGTAATTCCGCAGTGGTACTAGTGTGTGAATAAACCTCAATTCATCGTGGGATACGAAGCCTGGGCAGCTGCTGCAATTCTACGACGAGGTCTTGTCGGTGAAAGAGTGGTGTTAGTGGTAAGGTCCCAGGTTAATCCTAATGATCAGAGGTCCTGCATGAAAACTTTAAATTTGATGACAATGCAACAGATCTAACCAAAGGGGTCACAAGGGCGTCCAATGAGCGAAAGTGCTCTTCTTATCATGCTGTTAGCGTCACAGGATACGTCCTCGAAAATTTAATTTAAAGCGATCTTCTTGTGGCTGCCATAGGATTCTATGCATGGAAGATGCTTCCTCGGGAGATCATTCGCCACTAGAAACTTGTGCTGATGAATGTGGGGGAAGCAACGATTTAATACCCACTTACTGAGAGGAAAACCATATTTTGACTTTCCTGTATACTTTGTTGGCTCCTTGATAGTATAGTGGTTAGTATACCCGCCTGTCACGCGGGAGACCGGGGCTCGATTCCCCGTCGGGGAGTCTCTGTCGCAAGACTAATGACCTTACCCGGAAAAAAAAAACATCATTGTGGAAAATTTAACAAGCCTCAGGACTTGCTAAATAAGGCCAAGACCGGTTCCCGCTTGTAGTGCCGATGATGATGATGTATACTTTGTTGCAGACTTTATATTTCTTGCTTATTTGAATTTACTTCGTTGTGGAGATGAATGCTCTCGTCTTCGTCATCATTGTCGATACTACGGCTTCGATTTGAAAACAAACAACTTTATTCTCCAGTTCTAGCGAAGTTTTACGTTGACTCAATCGAAGTTTAACGTCGAATGTCAAATCATTGTTTATTTTCGCCGTTGACGTTTATTTATTATTCGGCGCCAACGCCGGTTTTTATTATTTTCTCTACCAAGTAGAATTTGCACAAAGTAATTTATGCAAATTAACTACTTGGCGAGTTGTTTTCCGTTCAGAGGTAAAGAGGGGAAACTAACGAAAAGGGATTAGTGGATGTTGGGCGGACCTGGACTCAAGGTCGGTCCGTAACACATCCACGTATGACTCATTTATCAGCTCTTGTGTCCCAGTAGGAAACCGTTTACGTTCTTCTTGCGCAAGTTGTCTAGGAGTACATATTTCTTGCTTCCGAATCTATATGTAACCATATTCAACGAATACGTTTTAATGTCTTCGGTAGCGTTTGATCGTCAAAATATTTGGTGGTGTGTTGATTTCATTGATCGAATATCTTCTTAATGTTTGCTGATAAGACATCTCGATGGTTGCGCCAACATAACGTGACGTCGAAAATATCATTTAGAAGTTTGGGCCCAACATGGAGACAGTTATAAAGTGTAGATCTGTTCTCTAGCTTGATGGAGCCGGTTACCTTCAACACTCCATGGTTGGGCTTAAGATATTTACGCTGAGAGATGCCCATGGTTCCGATGTTCGCTTCGCTCGTATGGTTGAGCGTGATGTACTCTTCCATGAACCCTGTGTATAGATCATGGAACTGAGGTTGACGCCTAAGCCTCCGCTGGAACGCGAGCTAGATTCGCAGAGTCACCCAATTGATCTGAGTCGGATTTACTAGATAAGTGAAGTACGTAACGACCATGTACGCCACGTAGGTGGGTTGAAGAAAAGTGGTCTTCGCATTCATCTTTATCGGCTTTTAAGGAAGAGGTTCGGTGAGTGACCTTCTTGGATCTAAAACTTGCCCAAAAGGTCATACAATTCCGGATCAATACTGATTTGATGGTTAGAGATCTTGATTTAGCGAAGCTTGGTGAGTTCGAGGGCGTTGCATCCGTCAGGATTCATTCCAATTGGGTAGCCTCAGCTATGAGGTCGGAGTTCTGGTTTGCATCAAGCCTTCAAGAATAAGCGCAGAATTTAGAGCAACTCCGATGATAATCTCCACCTTGTCGTTCGAGTAAATATTTGGATCTGCTGGTTCTAGATCCGCTACAAATGAGAGATTCGGCATCAACACCCATCGGGAAGACACGTAATCTGAAATATGTATACGTCGAGTCTAATGTTGTGAGCTGTTAAAGAGAGGCAGATAACGAACAATGTTTGCCCCTTCACCGTTTGGTAGCGAGCACCTGTGGAACCGTAAAGTTGAGCAAATGATGCTTGGCGTCGGTGGCGCAGCCGTTGAGCAAATGATTCTGAGATTAAGGTGGTCTCAGAACATGGGTCCACCGGAGCACGTTCGTTCGAGTTACGATTGAATTATCGCTCGAGTGGTAGGGTGCAGTGTCGACTGTTGCGGAGGGGCGCAGATGATATGCAAACATACTCTCGAATTCTGATCGTGTGGCAATTTGGGTCTTGAACCCACTCCATGCTACTGGGATGAAGGTGACAACGTGATCGAGGTTCTCCCAACGTGAAGCAGAGTGTGGTGCCGTACTCTACATTGTCTGCAAGCCTTAATATAGAGCGGCAGTCGCGCAATAGGTGTAGGCTTAAACAGTGTTAAAAATTCTGTCTTCTGTCAAGTTTGTATAGCCTGTTGAAGTTATGGACATTACCATAAAAAATAATATACTCAAACGGTGAGTGGCTGATTTGAATCGGTTCAATGGTGTGTGAAACAAATTCTAAGAGTATTGCTAGTCGATCATTATTTGTAAAACCGCGAAGATAATAAAGAAATTTGATGGAGTTTACAATTTTCAACCAAATAATGTCCAAATTGTTGGATTTTAATGCTTCCCTTTGGTAGGCTACATCAGAACATGTGAACCCCCACCTTTATACCGGAGTCTCCATGTAAGTCGCATTCGGGGCAACAAAGACCTGCCGAGCCGATTGACGAATCTTGGTTAAGACTATAACATCGCCTACGCTGTTTATGTTGTGATCCTTCTCTCAGGGAGCGTGTCTCCTTTTCCTGAAAAGGATGAGGGGTCTCTTTAGATCGCTCCTGATGGGACCCGTTGCGGTCCCACGGCGCTTCCTCAGACCTGAGGTAAAGTAGCGACTGATTGTTGAATACGGTCCAAATATTCCAATAATAAGACAGTATCAATATATGATAGAATTTACATTTATATTTATTTATTAATTTTAAATTAATTTTAGTTTAGTTTAGATACATTTATTGGCGTCCTTACACCTAGGACGCCAATTGAGACTGATCCTCGAATACAAAATTTAACGCCTTTTTATACAAATCTTCAATTGAGATTTGTATGTGAAAAGCTGGAGGTAAAGGAATGGGATATCTATTTTTAAAATGTACACATCTAGCTACAATCCAGATGGAGATAAGGATTTTAGAACTGTGTGTATGGGAACGAAATGAATATCTTTTTGTATGGGTTTGTTTGCATATGAAGATATGCATTGTGGTGTTTGATATTTCAACATTAGATTGTTAGTTTGAGGATATGGATGCATGATATAGTAGGTGGCTACAAATGTATGTAGGAGTAAAATGGTAGGGCTTCTTGGAGCACTACATTTATACATATTGTTGAACGACACTTACCTTTACAATAGCAAACCGTGGTTCTCTGATATGACAAAGTACCGTTTCCAGTTGAACAGTTCTTCAACAGATTTGCCAGAGATAAGTCGTGCACAACTAGCTTTTTTATTAAATTGTAGCCCTTTCACGTTGTGGCCCCAGATATAGTCCGTACTGGAGATCCGGAGTAGTTTACCTCTGGAATTCTTTATCTGAGCAGGTATCATTGTGGGAATTCCAATAGACCTACACGAACACGCAACCACAACGAAGAACATAGCAGGATAACAGGATTAAAGAAAAAAATCATACGAGCCATATACCGGTTAATTAATATAGTGACTAACAGTAGCGAGCTTGAGCATACTCGTACACACGCAGCCGTAGGCTAATATTTTGATGCTTTGGTCTATCATTTATTTTCATGGGGAGTTTACCGTCAAGTCATTCTTCCAACTATTTTCCGAGTCATTCGGCAACGTCTGAAACAAAGTCAAAAAGTTCCCCCCACCATATCGCCGAACTTATAGTGTGATCGGAAGGCAGAGGTGCACATGGCTTATCACTTTTCTACAGGTCAAAGAAAGCTCCGAAAGATAATGAAGTATTTCTCTCTACTATGTCACGGAGCCTATAACCCAATGGGAAAATATTTCACCGGGTGGTGAGACGTTGGGACCTTAAGTACTTTTCGTCGCCTTTTACAACAAGCTATTCTAGCTGTGAGTATATTCTAAAACCCTATTCACAAGGATGTGGTGCTGAATCTTTCCGATGGCAGATCACACTTGCTAATATTGTAGCATTTTTGGATGGTAGTTTTACGTTTTTAACTGATAAGTTTCGATATAATGCACTTAGAGCCTGGATCGGAACGTTAATAAAACACCTGGTCAAATCTTGCCCTTTTCGGTTACTCCAAAGAAAGTCTCATAAAATATCCCGGTCGCAAGATAATTCCCTTCCAATCATTCCCATACACCAGAAGACAGTAAAGAAGAAGAAGAGTGTCAACTTCTCGTGCAGAGTTTCCATAATCTAGAAGGCGCAATGAAAACGAAAAGGAATCGAACATGTTCCATAAATCAGAACTATTAGTGAGTGTATGTAAAGACGACTCAACGTCGTACACGCGTAATTTACACTTCATGAATTGCAAAGACATCAACGACATTCTATAGTCCACAATTTATTATGAACCTGCAATTAGCTACCTTAGGCACGAAATTGATGTCTCCGTTTAAAGTCTCCAATTAAGGTCGACACGATGAGAATATCTACTTTAAATCGTCAACCAACGTACATGTACTACGCGTTTTTATATCCTCGTAGTTAGCTTCGACTAGCAGTGTAACCACCTTCTGCTTACTAAGTAGCAAGATTTTTGCGATTTCTTGTGTGCGTTAAGTCACAACGGAACACTTTGCCTATAATTAACGTCGCTTAAGCTGACTAGAGACTACTTACGCCCATAAAGAGCTTGATCTTACTAAGAAACCACCATCAAAAAACCATTTCCACTTTTCAAATCTATTATATGTGAACTTTAAAGTCACTTTGACAAGCTACTTTACAGCGTATATGTCGTATAAGCTTCTACTATCGCTTAGTCATTTTTCACACCGGTGTGTGATTAGTCATTGCTCGAAATCACTAGGTAGCCGGTCGGTCTTAAATCTTATCCGCATCCTTCCCTCACAAGAATGTTTCTGAATAAGTAGATACCCATGCGGTACTCCACCGATGGAAGTTACCTCTCAATTTCCTTTCTATGGCTCAAATAAGTTACGACCAGATGTAAGGAATTTAAACGACGCAGGCGCATGCTTGGTTGTTAGGCTGAAGCCAGCCCACGCGGTCAGGGTGATCGAAAGATGATATATTGACGTTCTGGATGAAGACCATCAGTTTTATCGCAAAATGAGGTACGAGTCGGTGACTAGGAGGTCTATGTAAGTATCCAACTAACGAACAAGTTTATAGCGTTGACTTACTTAGAAATCCTTATGCGAAGCGATAGGAGAAGGGCTGGTTTATGACCGTCGGCGGCTAAACAGGGCGGAGGAAGTAAATGGGAGACTTAAAGGTAACAGTGGTACTTCGGTATCAGAATTCATCAATTATATGTCCATTTGGCGGCGAGTAAGAAATGTCTATAATTTAGCCGAGAAGTTGTTCTTATAGCACGTTACGGGATTTTGCCATAAAATATTAGTGAAGTGTGCTTCCGAATGTCTATGTCTTCGAAGTACCATTAAATGTGTAATGAATAAGCGGCACTTACCTTTATGACTACTGTGACGAGTTAAGTAAGGTATTTAAGGAATTGCTTGCTTTTTGCTGTAAAACTTGCAACAATGAAAATGCTAATACATTCTAAAAAGACCGAACTTCATAAGAAATATGTTGTTTAAAAATATATGTGAAAACTGTCATCATCCTTAAACAAGTAATATCTGAACTCTCATCGGTTACACGAGGGTTTTTCCATTTCACCCTGCACATCACTTCAACTACTTTTAATTAAAATTGTTTATTTAAAAATACTTGGACCCCTCCATGATGTACTTGGCAAGGTTGGTAAATGCCGATGTCATGCAAGCATAGGTTTAACTCACGGCTCTGTGCTTTTGGAATAGTTGCGCAATAAAAAACTAAAGTTCATCTGCGTAAAAATTTCGCAAATGGAAATTTGAAAAGGCTTTTGTTACCATTGGACTCAAATGTCAATCACTGCGATAAGGCTAGATTCAACGACCGTAGGTCATAGTATAGTACATAGAAGAGGAGAACATTGATTTTACTCTTAAATATCAGAGCACAGTGTCAGAATTAGTGGATAAGGAAAGTAGGTATCGATGTGCATTGATCTTAAATGATGGGCATTACAACGATAAGAAAACACATGATCAGGTAGAGCATTCCACATTCGTGTGGTTCGACTAAAGAATGACTCTCTATGTTTATTTGCGCGCCTGAAGTTGGCTTTCAAGGTGAACTGATGCGCACTCTCAGATTGGGAGAGGAAAGGAACACATTCAGCAAATTCAGTTGAACAACGACCGTGCTAATAACAGTAGAAAAGAGACAGACATGATATATTGCACCTTTGTTCTAACGACGGAATTAAATGACTTACGACTGGATCCCCAATAACGTTCACTGCTTGTTTTTGCTTCCTATCGGGCGCATGTAGTGCGGTTCGCCTGACCAAATATGGGCGTTAAATATTATTTTAGGGCGAATGTACGCCTTGTAAATAGTGAGCAGGCTCTGGAAGCATGCTTGATTCTCCTAAGGATCCCCATACATTTGGCCGCACTTTTCACAGCCGAATTAATTCGTGTGCCGAGGATTGATAGCGCCTTGGCCTCATCGATGCAAGTACCGTTTACCGACAATAATAATTACTTTGAGGCAGGACTGAGTTTTTAAGGCATTGAATTTTACTCAGTTAGATAATCCCCATTGATATATCTTGTTGAGGTCTGAATTCAATGTATTAAGCATCACCTGCTGATTGGTAATGAGGTTCGAAGAGTTTTGTCGGGAATAATCGTATGAGTATGAGAAACCCAAAGTGCTATCATCAGCAAACGAGTGAATGTGGTTGTGGTTAACGCACAAGAGATCATTTATAAAGATGAGGAAGAGAATGGGTGAGAATACAGAACCCTGGGGAACACCTTAATTTATTTGATGTCAGGCAGATTCGACACCATCGAGAACCACTTGAATTGAACGGCCACACAAATAGTCTCTTATCCATCGGATCAGTGAATTGTCAACGCCATAGGAATGCAGTTTCGGCAAAACGAACATAAAGATGCTAAACATGAGGAAGAGAGTTGGGGAGAGTACACGACCATGGGAAACACCTGCACAATTTGATGGGGGACAAATTTAACACTATCGAAGTCCACTTAGATTGAATGGCCGGAAGGATAGTCTCTTACCCATCGGATCAGTGAATTGTCAACGCTATAGGAATGTAATTTCAATAAAAAGTCTTGTGGGGTAGGTAGTCGTGGCGCCAGCATGGACGCGAGTTCTACTACCAACCCACCACTTTCACTGTCACAAACGATTGTTCCGCTGCCTGCAAACGAACGATCACCAGGAAACAAAAGTAAATAAAAACTCACTGTTTTAATGCTATTGAGGTGTTTTGTTTATATAAAAACGGTTGGTGAAACAAAACAAACGATAAAAGGTACAATTATATTATAACTGACGCGAATGGCATAGAGCAGAGCAGCTCTTTACACACACATTCCGCGATTGGATGCAATTTATTCTATGTTGAACTCATAGCACTGGCAATGGTTTTCGATTAAGTCATTCCGGTACAAAAAAAAAAAATAAACCAAACTCACGGACACTGAGGTGTAAGTTAGTTGTAACTTAACATTCAGCATTTACAACACCATTCCGGACATTCGCGACTCTGTGGTGAACGCATCATCGGCGCGCGACGAGCAGCGGGAGCTCGCGCGACCAGCGTGGTCGGCGGATGGAATTAGACTCACGTTACTCTGGTCGATGCAGAACCACTTCGCAACTGGGGGTGAGTTTTCTCGTGGTAAAAACGAGGAAAGAGGATTTCACTTGGGGGGTCCTGTGGTTGTATGCGTGAAGTCGATCGTTGAGATCAGATTGTTTACATATGCGCGACGGCAATGTAACAACGAAGCAGGCAGACGGCAAGGACAAAGGAAGAAACGACCTAATGCATCGTTCGGCAATGAGGGCCAGCTGGGTAAATAGCAGCCACTCATTAAATGAAAAATGCCTTTAGAATACCACAAACGATATGGGATGTTTATAGTATCGCCAGGAAGCCTATGGCGGAACAGCGTTCTTTGTTTGCACTTGGTGCGAGTTAGGGAAATTGGCTTCAGCGTCGATTCCGCTAATTGAATGCAGTTGCTTGGTATTTTATTGTGGGGAGAAAAAGGTCGCCGGCCAATGTGTATGTTAAGAGATTTATCATACACATGGCGAAGCTGAAAAATAGACAGCCCAATGTTTATGGTGTCTGGTGAAGGTTACATAGTATGTAATCCAAATCCTTTGTTATTAGGAATTCGTGTAGGGGAATTTGTCTGGTTTGGAATTCCTGATAAGTTGAGCAAGAAATCTTACGGGGAATTGTATGCAAAGGGATGCATAAAAGATAAGTTTTCTTTTACTGGGACTTTTAGGTTAAAGATTTGATCTATTTAATGCGTGAAACATTTAAGATACTAATGCGATTGCATTAGTGAAGTTATGAGATTGGGCGGAAGTTATGGGGGTTTTTCAGGTAAGCGAACCGTGGGGTTTGGCGGAACCGCCACAGGCTGATTGTCAATCTCTGTTGAACGCTTTTGACGACAACCTTGCTTTCGCCGAAGTAATGGATGGAATGGCTCCACTTTTCAGTAAGACATGCCATCAGATCTCTTGTGGACGTTATGCTACGAATGTCATACTGGCGGTCTTTGGGGAGGTTATTTGATTCCAGATATTTCAAGAGGCGACTGTTAGTCAGTGATTCTAGTCAGTGCTATGGGTCGATAAGAAGAGATGGGTGATTTGTCACCCTTCTTGGAAATTGGTTCTCTGACTTCCATCTACTTGGAAAACGGCCAAAAGATAGGACAAATAGAAGAGCTTCTGCAGCGATTTAGCAAGTGAAGAAGAACACTTCTTCAACAGATTTGGGTGAGTTCAATCCGGACGACCGGATTTGTTTGCGTTCAGCTTCATAAGTACCTAGGCAAGAGTACGCGTTCGAAGGTGGATCTGGCTGTTTGTGCACAAGTTGAGGCTGAACTAATGTGGTATCAGGCAACCTTGAGTTTGCTGCAGAATGTCCAGCAAGTAGATTTGTGGGATTCGTGGTCTAGTTATGTGCAACCTAATGCACAGGTTCACTAAACCACCCTAGATTTCTGATCTCGGATGCTGGCGAGGAGGCTGGGACACTATGGCTGGTTGTCGATAGAACCGATTAGATGTACTCCGCAAAATTAAAATGACTCCAAATTCTTTCTTTATTTCTATTTTTATTACAACTCTGAACTTAAGGCGTAAGAACACTGAATTCAATTTGATATAATGGTTAATTGTTTAGTCTAGTAAACATAAAATGATAGCTATGAACTTAAGTCGTAAGAACACTGAATTCCGTTGGACAAACTAGTTAATGATTTAGTCTATGAACATAAAGTAATTGTTATGAACTTAAGGCGTGAGAACACTGAATTCCATTTGATAAAACGGTTAATTGTTTAGTCAATTGAACATAAAATGATAGCTATGAACTTAAGGCGTGAGAACACTGAATTCAATTTGATAAAACGGTTCTGCGCGTCGTAGATGGTGGCGAAACTAGACCCGACTCTGATGGTGGTTGATTTCCGACTATGTGATATTTTACTTTTTACGTGGACGGCCCGACTCGCCTCCACGGAATCTAAACCGAGATTAAAATATCAGAAAATTGAATTTCGATTTCTGCTCGACGACCAATAGGGGAAGATTCTCCACACATTGATGCCAGCAAAGGGCGTGAAACACACACACGATGACCAAATCGTTGTTCATGCAGTGTGTCGCCCAGCATGTGAGCCATGGACATGCAATCGAATAAACAACCGAGAACAGCATCCGCAGCTGAGCAAGTCATCAGGAAAAGGATATCTGTGTGTTTACACGATCAGCAACTGCGTACAGCATTTACGCTGATCGTGCACATATCGGTGGCGTCTGGCAAGGATCGAACTCTCGTATGTGCATTTACATGAACTGGCCAATAGTAGAGGTGTTGACGCCCATCAAGAAAACGCCAGGACGTCTAAAATGCCTCGCCACAAGATCGGTGACTTGGGTTAAAAAGTTTCGATGCATCCACATTATAGTTCGGTCGGAGCACCAAGCGACTATCATCATTTTTTATAACTACAACTTTTCCGTCAAAAAATTGGTATCAAAAGAATATTTTGAAGATGGATTAGATGAATTTGTCGCCAATATGGAGCCCTGAGATGTTATTAGATATTCATTATTATTAATATTTATTCGCCTGTAGGAACCCGAAAGTTCATGACCTCACCGACTCGAATCCGCCATCGTTCCCCGTCCTGTGCACTCTCCTTCCACGCTCGACCATCCGATCCGATCTCCTCAAGGTCAAACCTAACATTGTCCTCCCATTTCCGTCGCGGCCGTCCTACCAGTCGCTTTCCCGTTAGTCTTCCGTCAAGAATTCTACGCACGGTCCTATCGTTGCCCATTCGCGCTACATGTCCGACCCATCTTAATCGTCGCGACTTGATTACTCTCACTATTGTAGGTTTGCGGTACAGCTCCAATGATTTCCAAGAAAGCTCTACATCCACTGTGCATCAACATTCTCGGAAACCACCCCGTCTGAAGAGAACAATTGTGCTCATGTAGTATGAAAAAAACATGGCCCACAAGCGGAATTACTCCCCACTGTCTCACACAATACCTTCACGACACAAAAGTGTCGTTTCCAGAACAAATGAATAAGATCGCAACAAAATGTCTCATATCATCTCGCATTAGCTCTCGCCGGTCACGGAAATTTATTGAGTAAGGGCCGATGACAGCGCCACTATCAACATATCATATTTTCATCCATCCAGATGCGACAATTCTACTTGTTAACGGATTCACTCAGCTGGAAGTACAACTCGGCAATAAAGTAGATTTTGCGCGATGAAATGATCACTCGCTGTGGCCTTCTCACATATTCATTTAATGTATTGGCAAATGGTCATTAAGTATCACTTGGCATGCCAACTGTACCTTATACGAACCCTTCATCAAGAATCTTGAATAACCTGGACGGTGCAAGATTTAATTCCCTGGCATGATGACGAATCGATGTGCCTGGATACTTATCCACACCACCGCGCACAACAATGATAAACACAAGCTGAGTCACGGCCTTTTATCGGGGCTACCTTCACCGTAACCGCGGTTATAGGCCCCTAATTGTATAAACACTTCCAATAATAGATCTGTCAGTTAAATAAATTAAAATGCTCACGCTAGAAACAAGCGAAAAAATAAATATGCCTTCCGCATATCTTGTTGTAGTTGACAATAATATGTGGGTCGTTTTAACATGTCGTATTTTCCCTCAGTACTCATATTTCCTTACTGATTGCACGTCATATGTACATAAGGCTTAGTGAGCATATTTGATTGCAGCTTCTATCTATTCACCCTCCATAACATTACACACACAGGAATGGGATCATAGGAATTCAACAACAACTTTAAATCACTTAAACTTAACTAACAACCGGTCAGGACACCTTATATCCACATAAGCCCGTACAGCATACTAATTTTCTGCGGGCATAGATCTCAGAAGTGTTCATTAGTGGTATCCCCAATCCGACCCTCTTTCTCCAACTGTCATGTGCTTGAAACCCAACCATTAATCAGCTCTTGTGTCCATCCTAGAACAAACCAGTTTACCACTACGAAGCTAACTTACCAAGAATCCCAATGTACCGTAGATTACGATTTCCATTCGAAACCTCGAGGTCCTCTAACATCTTCTGAGCCACATCAATTTGTATCCGTCAATGGTCATGTCACGTGTCTAGAAACTGCCAATTTGCCAGAGTGACCTCCAAAGTGGTTTATTGAAATCTAACGAATCGTGAGTTTATGGATCCGATCAAATTTTCAAATGTCTATCGATATTAGGAAACATATTTAAAAAGTCCTTTTCATTTAAACATTAACTTTGTGTAGATACTCGTATGTTAGATTTACAAGTACTAAATTGTACATTTGGTTTTATCTCCTTTCAGACTACCAACATCAGGCACACTGCAAACCCATACCTGGTATCGTAAGGATGCAATTATATCAACGGAGACTATGCCATCTGCAAAGAAGGTAGCACCATTTGAGTCATCCCTCTTCCCAGAACGGAGGCTGCAATTAGCATTTCACCCATACTAGATCATCTTGTAACGATCTTGCTGCTATCATCATTCGTTGGTATCATTTCAGTGGCGAAATCTTAGAGACGACAGTGACCCAATGTATCGCTGGCGCTATGCCAGCATGTTACCACGTGCAATTATTAAACCTTGGATCCTGATACTGATGATTATCGCATCGAAATTTAACTGCCAACTCGCAATACCAAAGCTAGGTATCATCAACGTTCCACCATTAACTGATGCAACTAGAGGAGGCAGCACTGGTGGTACTGTTGCCGGCACCAACAGCCGGACTGTCGATGAACCACTCTCAGGTCAGGTCTTCAATTTGACTAGACAACATGATGGCGATGTCTTTCGGACAAATGGTAAGCCAATCTTAGAGTAAGCCCATCTTCTAAATGATGGAGATGTTGCGTGTGTACCCACCAAATATGGGAGGAAGTACCATATTTGGTTTTGAATAGATTGCTTGGAGGCAGGCAAACAATCGATTCATCCATCGGATGGTATAAAGGAGCCTGTAACGTTTATCTTATCCTTGGTCAGGCACTGTGTCCGGCAATATATAGGAAACCTACCTTTGTAGATAGGCGCATTTGGAATCATTTCCATGGTAAAACAGCGTCGGGATTATTTGAAGAATTTAGATGGATGTCAATTGGCGAACTAGTCTAGAAGTAAAAACAATAGTTACTTTAATATTCATCGCTAGTCGGAGGATTTATGAAAAGTAATCTCAGGAGAAATTACAAAATGAAGGGATGCTTGGACATCAAGCGATTTATATTTGTAGCCAACAAAATTTCAATTTGATGTGAATTTTGTAAACTCCATTAAAAATTTAATAAAAGGTGATGATATTACCAGAATCGATGTTCTAAAACCCAACGGTATAAAACTATTTTGATTTTTCCAACTGATTAAAATTACCTTTATTATAAATATTCTGGTATTTAATGGTTAGTGCTCCTCTTACTTTCATCAAATATCTAATCTTCTGAAACCTTCATTACTTCACGATGTCTTTTAGAATTAAAGATTGGATCAATAAGTACATGAAATGTCAGATTTTCGCTCAGTCGGAAATAAGAAGTTCTCGAATGAACATCTGTACTAGAACGTTAAAATTTTTTTTTTTATAAAATAATGTGATACGTCTGCTTGACGTATGAGCATTTTAGGGTTCGTTACAAGTACAGTGATTTTTTTCTACGACTTGTTTACCATGCTGACGGCAGTTCAATTCCTAACCCTCTTCCTTTATGAATTTAAAATGGGACATAAAGCGTCATTAGCAATGAAAAACTTTAATCTTCCATTTGAGGATGTAGCGGTAAACGAACGCGCTATACGACGTTGATTTGGAAAGTTCCGTTCGGGAGATTTCAGCCTCGAAAATGAACCGCGTGGGAAACCGAAAATTTTAGTTGACGACAATGTTTTAAGAGCAACGGTGGATGCGGATCCAACAAAATCCGTGCGGGAGATTGCACAAAGCATGGGAGTATCCCCAATGACAATAAGTCGACACCTTTCTCTCATAGGAAAGGTAAATAAACTCGATAAGTGGGTACCCCATGAACTGAACGGGTCTGTGGGTAGTTTCTATTTTGCATCAACGCGGATGCGGGTTCAACAGAAACACCACTGGTTGTCCGATGGATATTGTTTTGGCGTACACTGTTCTTCCCGCGTAATTACTCACAACTTGTGCACAACAGAGGAATGGGAAATAAAACACCGCTGTTGCAAAACACAAGAATCACGATTGCACCGGAGGACAGTTTAAATGAAACACGTTATTGGGTTCTTTGCTTAATAACACGGTTTAATTTTTAGTTGTAAAGTAACACTTGTTTTGATCTTTAATTAACGAAATAACTAACATTATTACATCACTGATCTTCACCAAGGGAAACTTTTAGACACGTAACTGTTCTGGATTCTGACATATAAGTTAATTGTAATTTTTACAAGACTGTTCGGGACACTGATATTACTAATCGTGGTCTCCGTACCCCTTGACTCCGCTGCGTTAAGGGAAAAATGACTCGCGACTTTAATGTGTAGTGTAACCGTTGAAAACTGACTCGCACACGACTTTTTGATCTTATTAAGTTTGAAGGATGAATATGGACTCTCCGTGGTGCGTGTACACTCTTCGCGTGATAAAATCTGACTCAAATGTAATTTACATTTATCAGTTCGATGCCCGCGAATTTCATCGATAGGGGAGGATTGTGTATGTGTGCGTATAGCACAAGTACGTTGCCCTTCAGCCTGGATATCGGCGACGACGAAAGTGCACCTAAATAAATATGGGCTGGTGCAATGAATTGGTATTATAGAGATATGCGATGGCGAAAAATCGCCGAAGGGAGAAATAGGTTTCTGTGTCTTAAATAAACAGAAACGCTATTTCGAGGGCCATAAATCTTTGATGACCTGCGCCTGAGAACGAAATAGGTTTCTACTTCAAGATACACAAAAACGCTATTTCAAGGGTCACGATGATATGCACATCGTGTTTACTTAGGCGTTCATGCTAATGCCATTGTAGGGTATAGATTTTTCGTGGCGATAAGCAAACCGATGGTTTGCTCGCCTATGACCTAGGCTATGGTAGCTTTTGTTTCTTTTACAGGCCGGAGCATCGTTAGCATGATTTGGGTTATAATTGTCTAACGTCAATCATATTAGTGCCCAAATCCCATGATCGGTAGATAACCGACAAAGGAAACTGGTCGCAAGTGTTGCGAACCTTGGGACTGGGGCAATAAATGGATATGAACCGTAGCAAGAAACCATCGGCTACAGCTATGTCAACAATTACGCTGGCCAGCTAGTATTTATCTATTATAATTGCTGACAAGCCGAGCCGATGGAGATATGGTACGGATCATAAACGGAAAAATTCAATGTGATGCATGCCTTAAGATTTAACTTTCAGGTAAAAGAGAATGAAGGGTAGCTTACGCTGCCCCAAAATTGCAGGTAGGTATGGTGGGTTGGAAAGTAGTTAATTTAAGAGGATGGGCGGTTCCTTGGGAATGTATTAAAGAGCCGCCACAGGTCCCAAAAACGACGGCGCCTGGAAATCTGTGCATCGCCTAGATTAAACACCAAACTGGTTTTTATCCAGCTGCAGTTGCAAGCATCGAAAGAGAGTCTCAAGCTCTGGTATAAAGCGATTATACCGATGTTCCTCGGGTGCATAAACCGAGATCGCATACAGCCCCCTTCCTTGATGTATGCTTCAAGAACCCGGAACTTGCGCACTTCTCCACTATATATGACTTTGTGTTGGAGTCCTTTTCTAATAAAGTTTGCGACACTACCCCCCTGTGAGGAGTTAGGTCGATTTCTTCGTATAATATCGTAGTTTTTGCGCCAAAGTTTATGCATCTAGTTTAAGTTAGTTTGCCCAGCACATCAGGGTTTTCGTCTTGCAGCAGGTTAAAAGGAGTGGTTCTTCTTTCGGTCCTTATAAGTGAATTTACATTCACGACAAGAATTTTAATTGATCTTTTGGGTGGAGGGTTTATATTGACTTTTTATTTAGACTGGCCAAGTGCGAGTAGATGTCATTTATTTGACCTTGCAGCTATGTCATCTGTTTCTGTAGATTGAAGAAGATTGTGAACACGTCTGCTTGTGATGTTGTTTAAGTCTGTGTGTAAGTATTTGTGGGTTTCAGTGTAGGGGCCTGTGTTGGGGTCCCCACCTCTCGCTATTTGTGCGTAAGACCACTCCGGTGTTACAGTTACTGATCTTGTGCGATTTTCCTCAGTTTTTCTTTACTGAGTCACACTCTTCGACGTCAATTGCCGGTATTTAGGACAGCCTCGATAGTTAGCGGGGTGTTCCTCATTCCTACATACTGCACACTTTAAAGGGGTTTTGTCTTCCACCCTTTCTTTATCCAAACGGCATTCATTTTTCATTTTTACAACATTTTTTATTTCGTTTTATATTCTTATTTTCTAATTTATATGCTAGACAAAAAATGGTGCCCAAGGGGCACTCCTTTGCATTATGAGCCTGGTCGCATTTCACGCAACGATACTGGATTTCACAGTTCGCCACTGAATCCCCAAACCTTTGGCAGCGAACACATTGAAGTATGTTTATGCCTTTTTTTAGTTTGTCCCATGTTACACTTTGGTGGTCCAGGACTGTGATTTTCCGTAGACTACCAATTTTACTATTTGGGGTTAACTATACCAGAAAGAATGATAGTTTCCGGTTCTCCCGTTTAGGCCTGTGTAATGTAATGATGGGAGGATCGCCATGTAATAATTTGTATTGCATTCGCCATGCAATATTGATATTGTAATATTTATTTTATATGTGTGGCAATGTAATATATGGCAAGTGTTATTTAGTTTGAAGAAATAACCGGCCAAAAACCGGTTCCCTATCTTTTTGCTGTATCAAGCGCAGCAGTTAGTGAATCAAACAGATATTTGATTGCTTTATTATCCAAAATGCTGGGGTATTTATACTCCCAATCAATCACTCAATTATTTACAAATTTCTTAATTTACTTATACAAATTTTGCTTAACAAGCCATTAGGGTCTTAATTGATAATCCACTCAATATAATTATGCTTACTGTGCTTTTTTATTTCCTATCACCAGCTTAGCGCATAGTGTAAGAAACAATGACACGAGTTCACCCAATTAATTGTGAATCACTTGCTAGCGGCAAGCTCGCAAGCGGGTGTCATATGATTCTTTCAAATCGTAACTGGAGCAATTCGTTTCTTTTACTCAATGAAAAGAATCGAGCTTAAATTATTCATTCATTTTTTTTTTTTTCATTTTTAAAAATTTTTTTATTTTCTTTCTATATTCTTAGTTTCTAAATTAAAGGGTAGACAAAAAATGCTTAAATTCTAGCTTAAATATCTTATATAATAACTTACTGGTCCTTCGCAGACGTTCTAAGCTAAACATTACTTAACATTTGTATAATTTGCCTTTCGGCGACAGAATTTTGTGGCAATACTTATAATTATTTGAAAGACAAAGAAAAATTTGAAAAACGTTGTCAATTTTTTTTTTTCTTAAAATTTAACTTACTTAACTTACCCATTTTTTTTTTTTTTTTTTTTTTTAATTTTATGTAAAATCACTTAGCTTAACTTAACTTAAATCTTATACTACCATAATTCTAGAAAAGCTAAGTCTATGTAAGCTAGCTGATGATAGTGTGATTCTATACCGACTTTGGTATCCAGGTCTTTATATGCCATTCAACCACCAGAACTGTTGACGCTGTCTAATACTATCGTCCCGGTCTCTGTGGGAGATAGCCCTACTGAAGCGCAGGAGCTCTTCTTCGGTGCGCGTGACTTCCCGGCGAGTTTGATTTATTATCGGCAACGAATGCTGGTTACTTGAAACTTGCTAATTGTGACAAGGGCAGTTGATTCATTTGATATTATTCTTCATGGTCGTGTTGTTACACTACACCTGGCTGTGGTAAAGAGTTTGACCATACTAAACTCAAGGTAATCGTACTTTAGCTCTCGAGCCATTTTCAAAAGATTCTCCGGTTCAGTTTTAGGGTCATACTAGAACTATAATATTTTTAAGTTCTTTCGGTGTGTAAGAAAAGAATTCCGCGGTGGCTCTTTTCAAAACATTTTTAAATTTAATATGGTCACCAACGTTATATGTTTCAATGGCATACCTATTGTCTCCCTGTGTTTTAATCACAAAGTTATTACTTCCTACAGGTGTCTACCGTGTTGATTGGTGGCATTATAGTTTTTTTGCTGGTTTGTTGCTGTTGCCCTTTTGGCAGATGTGCTCCCTTTTGTTCATCTGGTTTTTGTTCTGAGGTTGCAGTTTGTTGCTGATGTTGGCACACCTACCTGCTGTGTATAAGAGCGGATGTATGGTATATGGGAACCTCCTGGATAGTATAGTGGTTAGTATACCCGCCTGTCACGCGGGAAACCGGGGTTCGATTCCCCGTCGGGGAGCCTCTGGCGCAAGACTAATGACCTTGCCCGGAAAAAACAAATCATTATGGAAAATTTAACAAACCTCAGGACTTGCTAAATAAGGCCAAGATCGGTTCCCGGTTGTAGTGCCGATGATGATGATTATGGTATATGGAGCCATCCTGTCGAATATTATCCATACATCGATATCGATAGCAACCCATTTTAGTGAAAGAATTTGTTAACATTACACGGTAGCGGACACCATTCACGGAAACAGAAATTCCATCTCTGTGGAAAAGGGGTCCAACGATTGCTTCAGTAAAGTGTACATCAAACAGTGACCTCGTGTGTATGTATATGTTTTTCGACAATCCTCCCTGGATTTTTATCAGGCTAAAGGGAACGATTCTACTTACTCATATAGCCATTAAATGAGAATACTTATAAAAAATTTTGTTTCTACTCGTACAAACAATTTTTGAGGACGTGTCACTTCAAATAATCAATAGACTTCAGTTCTTGTGTTAATTGAACTTTGTAATCGTGTGAGGACAAATCTTTTCTGAAAATTCGATATAATCCGGTAATGGCGGTTCTCAATCCTTGTGCTAGATTTGCACCCACCGTAGCAATGTTTTCGATTGAATGAAGTGCACGAGCACGCACTGATTTTTTCACATCGACAACCAGCCAAGTTTCTTCAATTTTTGCAACAATTTTAACAATTGCATTCTCAATTGGTCAACATCGCAAAATGCGCGAAATAATTTTTTTTTTTTTTGGGAAGCCCATTTTCTTAATCGGCTCTAATAAATTTAACACGTTCTCGAAATATTAATTAGCCAAAGACTAAGCTATTAAATGAAAAACCTAGGTTATGAAAGAAAAAAATATTTTACATATTTGTTTCTAATTCGAATATCTTTCACAATATTTTTACTTTGTTTTAACATGTAGTCTTATTTTTTGCCTCTTTCCTTGTCCTATTTTACATAAGAAACAGCATTTGACATGAGTTGCGAATGCTCTTCCTTGTGGTTACTGACCACCAAATTAATTATTCATCGGTATACTTTATAACTACCTCACAATCAATTACAGCGAAAATGCAGTAAAAAGTAAATAAATAATAGTAATTGGAAACAACAGTTCCATTCCCACCTATTTGGTCTAAATTCTTGTGGTTTAGTGGTAACAACTGTCCCAGATTACGTCTTCATTTATTCGATGGTAAAACTCCACGAATACCCTGTTATGCAATGCAACCAATCTTCAATCTTTATCTCTATAGCAGACCACGCAAACAGCAGTCCGCTGAGCCTGACACTTACCTACCTTAACAGCAACTGGAAATAAATCTTTTCCAGACACAATCCATGTTGTTTTACAAATCCCCCGATAGCCACGCGATCCTCACACCTCTTTGCGGCGAATTCTCTCACCAATTCTACTCAACAACTAACTAGAACATTCTATTCGAATCAGAACACGCATAAATCCTTTCCACCACATAATACTAACAAACAAATCTGCCGATCGGTGGGTCTCAGTCATCGAGAACAAAACGCCTTAATGTCTCCCAAAGATAACATTTAACAAACACCACAAATAAATCGCCGGAGGACATGCAACAAGGTGACATTAACCCACTGCCAGTTTGGATCACCAAACATCCAACTTAACAACAACCAACAGAACGGTTGCTTCTGCCTTCAACCACTCCTAGATGGTATCTCTCCTCCAGCCAACATTTCCATCAGTAGAAGAGCGTCTATACGACTAAGAAAACGTTACAAACCAACCTTTACGTGAATAATGATTCGGTTGTCCTTTTGTTCCTTTGTCTTTCTCAGGAATGTCAACTTGTAATGCTGACACTTGCGTGGGGCTGTCCAGTGGTACTGCAGGATTATTCGAACGTGGCACAGAGAAAACCGGTAAGTTTATAGGTTGATACCAAACCTAGCATACCCAACAAGAGAAGGAGGACTTATTGAATTTCCTTTTCATAGATACCTTGAAGCCAACCGACAGGGGACAAGATTCCGAAGAGACATGCGACTGCCGATGTTTACCATATCTGAAGACCTACCGGGAGGATCTAGGAATATGCGTTGATGACATACATGGTGCGTATGATAAAACATTATTGTGTGGTGAATGCAATTGGCCACAAAGGAATGACAATAACGACTATTTTGACTTTTATGAGGGTCTTAAAAGATGCAAGAAACAGGAAAGTATCTGCTGATGGTCAATGAAAACGCCATTTGTATAAAGTGTGCCACTGTAATGCCAAAGTAGTTGATTGAGCTCCTCCTAAGGGGAAAGGTTCCGATTATGTTTTACGCAGAAAACACTGTGCAATACAAAATATTATTTTTATGACCTGGCGAAATACAATAAAGACGTGGCCATTGACACAACCATGCACATCTATGATGTTACCATGCACATCTATGATGTTACAGCTTGGATTTCAAGACGACTCATAGCTTTTACCGGCCATTTGATCAACCGGAATCTCAATTCACAGCTTCTCCCCCTTAAAATCGAAATATTTATTTGCGCGACGACATTTCTTAATTCCGAATAAAAATAATGATTTCTTAAAGTGGATTTACTCTGGCAGACACCAATGCCGATTATAAGACGCCTGTGAACACATCAGTAAGTTATGTTTGGACTATAAACTCACCAATCGATTGGTTGCTTCTCTATTAAATAGAATAACATCTGAAAGAATGATTAGCGCGATTAATACGCTCCTTAATGCATTCCCGGCTCTTTAATTTGAGTGTTAATGGAATTTTGAGTGACGACATAAATGGTTGAAATTGGTTGTACGGGATGGTGCATTAAGTAAAAAGGAGCCCGGAATACAAGTAAAAGTGCTTCTATGTGTCCCCTAGATGATCAGAGAGAGAGAGAGAGATCTTTTATTTCGTAATAATATTTTCAAAAAAAAAGTCAGTGACCGCACATTTTACAATTCAGAGATTTGATAAGTTATATCTTACAACTGAAACATTATCTTGGATAAAGAAAAGAAAAATATGTATAATTAATAATTAAAAGAATAAATCGAAGGAAAATACGAAAAAGAAAAACCTTCATTTAAAAAAAAATAAAAAATAAAAAAATAAAAAAAAATAAAACCAATAATAAATAATATAAAATGTAAATATTTACATGAAATTATGACAAATTAAGCAAGAAGCTGGGTTATGAGAGGATTTTCAGAACTTTCACAGCTGATGTTAAAGTTATATACTAGTTTACGAATTCTTTCAGAAATCAATTCAACATCCGCCCTTCCGTGGAGACTTAAGGTTGAATAGTGCCAAGGGAGGTCTAGCATCATTTTCAAAACTTTGTTTTGTGATACCTGTAACTTCTTTAAATGGCACCTTGCAGCGTTACCCCATACTGGACACCCATATAACAGTATAGCTTGGAAAATAACTTTATGAATAATAATCTTATTTTCATTTGTGAGTAAAGACTTGCGATTAATAAAAGGGTAAAGCATCTTAATAGCAATACTCATTTTATTAAGAGTACTTTGAATATGTTGTTTAAATGTGAGTCTTGTATCGAGATGAACTCCGAGATACTTTACGGATTGCTCCCATGCAATCGTGGTACCATTTATTTGCAGCTGACTGCTGGGAAGATAGCAAGCTTTTCTCTTTCGGGTAAAAAAGATGGCTTGTGTCTTCCCAACATTTAGCTTGATTTTCCATTTCATATAATATTTTTCAAGTATCTCGATAGCATGCTTTAGATTTGTCTCAACGTTGAGAGAAAATTCATGCGACGCAAATACTGCAGTGTCGTCAGCGAAGATAGCTGATTCACACTGCGGTAGATTTGGAAAATCCGAAGTGTAGATATTGTACAAAGCTGGACCAAGTACTGAGCCTTGGGGGACGCCACAATCAAAAAATATCAATCTAGAAACATCACAATTGACATGAACCTAAAAACATCTATTGGATAAGAAACTCTGGACGACCTTACACAAATACAAAGGAAAGTCGAACTGTATCATTTTATATATTATCCCATTGTGCCATACGGAATCAAAAGCTTTTTCAATGTCTAACAATATCATGCCCGTTGATTGACCACGTGAACGATGGTCTAGAACATGGCTGCAAATTCGTTTAACCTGGTGCGAGGTGCTGTGAAAGCGTCGAAATCCAAATTGGATATCGGGGAAAATATCTTTATCTGAAACAACTTTTAAAATATGTTGTTTCAGGATTTTTTCAAAAACTTTACTTATGTTGCTAAGTAAACTAATTGGCCTGTAACTTTCAGGTTTATCTGGGGCTTTTCCAGCCTTAAGGATAGGTACAACCATTGCTTTTTTCCAACATTGAGGAAAGTATTGACATTTAAGGCATGCATTGATTAAGTATTTAATTCCAATATGAGGCAATTGTTTTAGATAGGCATTCTTAACTTTGTCTAGTCCTCCTATTTTTCGTGTTTGCAAGCACTTGATTACATTTCTTACGTTTTCTTCTTCTACAAATGCATTTAGAGGAGTTAATTCGTTTGTGGTGTCGAATCTTTCGATTCTGTTACCGACAAGTTCATTAGTTTCAAATTCACCCAAATGCTGAGAGACCAAGTGATTTTTTGAAAAACTTGTTCCAAATAGGTTTGCTTGTTCAAAACCTGTAAAAAAAGTAGTAGAAGAATCCTTCAGAAATGGTATTTTACGGTTTTTATTCTTGATTAACTTCACTACATTCCAGAACGGTTTAGCATTTTTATCCATAACGCTCAGTTTTTTGTTCCATTCTCTATTACGATGGATTTGTATCTGGTCAGTAATGCGCTCATTAAAATGGGAAACCATTGATCGAGAAAAGGGCTGACGGTAATTCTGCCAGTTTCTTCGATGAATGTTTCTCACTTTAATAAGCTCTAAGATATGGATTGGAAGTTTTTTAAAAATATCTTTTTTTACTCTTTTGGGAATACTTTCATCAACCGAAGAAATTATAGCTTGTGTAAAGTTTTGTACAATAAGGTCAACATCATCTTTACAAGACACTCTTTCAAGATTTGTAGTACTATTTTGAAGGCTCATTAATCTTTGATTTGAATGAATTCCAATTAGCATTCTTCATGTCCAGGAAATATTGAATCTTTCTTTCACCCAACCAAGAAAGGTTACAAAAAACAGGATTATGATCTGAACTGAGAGCACTTAACGAAACGGGTTCTGTTATAAGACCAGGGACATTTGACACAAACAAGTCAAGGACAGAGGGGATGCCACGAGAACCTGCGGGAAAATAAGTTGGACAAGGTGGATAAAAAATATTAATTGGTAGTGCCAATGGAAGGGCAGCCAATATATTGCCCCAGGCATTTGCTCTTACACACCCCCAATCTCTATGCCGGCAGTTAAAATCACCACCTAATAGAAATTCACCATTCATTGTGAATAACTTTTTTAAATCTTGCTTGAGTCATTTTCTTTTAATATCCGACGAAGATCCACCAGGGAAATAAACAGAATAGATTTTTACTGTCTTATGGTTTCTTAACTTAATCATTACACCTACATTCTCCACAAGCCTAGTTGGAATTACAGGTAAAAGCGAATGTTGAATTGACTTCCTGATAAGAATCGCCACTCCCCCACCCCTTTGGTCTACTCTATCAATGCGATAGCAGTTAAAGTCAGATGATGGGAGTCTTATATCAAAATTAAGCCAAGTTTCTGTTACTAGAGCAACATCAACTTTATAGCTATTTAAAAAGTTTAAAAAGTCATGAAATTTATTACGTATGCCTTTAGCATTCCAAGTAATTATTTTTATATGTGTATCTGCCATTTTACTTAACATTATTAGTGTATAAAAACTTAGTGGCTAAATGCGCGATCACATTAAATTGTTCTATTTTCGTTTTACAAACTGATAAATTTGAGATCATTTCCATGCACAAGGAATTTAGTTCCTCGATTGTGAAGAGTGCTGAATTGTTGTTGGGTAAATTATTCTTATTGTTTGATGAAGAAGCGCCGCGTGAGTCATTTTCCCATGCATTAATTGTTGGTGGTAAACTTTGAATTTGCGGGCTTGAATTTGGAAAGCTTTTGCTCGGAGCATTGGTCAGTCCCAGTCGTCGCTGTGGCTGTGGAAGCGTAGGAAAATCACTCATAGAGGCAAACGAAATCGGTTTTTGGCAAGCTTGATGATTAGAAATTTGAGTTGATGCAGCGAAATGAGTTCTTGGATGGATCTTGGATCTTCCAGATGATCTTTCTTTTATTTCTAAGTATTTAGATCTACTGGTGCATGTGACGTCAGTAGCTTTATGATTGCCGTTGCAGTTGGCACATTTATTTACCGAAGCGTTATTACATTCGCTTGTTTTGTGTGAACCAGCGCAAGTAGCACAATATGTTTTTATGTGACAATTTCTCTCACCATGTCCAAACATTTGACAATTAAAGCATTGTGTCACCTTACCTTTGATTTTCCTTTGGAAGTTCCAGCTCACTTGGGTATGAAAAATTGAGCGATAATTTTTTTTAAGTTCACTTAATTTAATTGTTCCATTTTCAAAGTGAATGAGATAAAAAAAGTCAGTAAATTTATCATGTTTTTTTTTCAATTTTTTTAACATCAGAACATTTTAAGCCAAGCGAAATGAGTTCAGCTTTGAGTTCATTAGTTTTTATATCATCCAGTCCATACAAAATAACTTTGAAAGTTTTAGCACTTTTAATATCATGAGAAAAATATTGACAGTTATCCTCTTTTAGTTTTTCTAACACAATATTATATGATTCAATAGTTCCGAACATTATTTTTATACCAATTGTTAATTTTTTTATTGAATAACTGGATATTTTAAGCTTTTTCATGAGGCTATGCACATATTCTGGTGATTTTTGCAGCACTTTGATTGGTGGCACATACACTTTTCTGATTATTGGCGAATCAGTTTCGTCCATTTCAGAATTATCTGTATCTGGATGGCATTGTAGGGGAGTGAATTTATTACGGTAGGGGTTTTTACCAAGCCCACTTGTTGGATGCATAGTGGAACGAAGTTTTTTATCCGACGACAAGCAATTGTCCCCGGTATCAGGCGATCTATCGCGTTTGGGAATAGTTGTAATGAGAACTCGCGACCGAGATGAACACGTCAAACGCAGTCGAAAGCTCCGGGTGAACTGTGAGATGATCAATAATTGACACTAAACAATAATATTAATTTTTTGCGTATCATATTGAAAGGATGGGCGATATATTGTCTTAATCCTCAAGAAACATTCCATTAATAAGTGCGGTTGGACTAGAAACACACAGTGTGGAATAGGAATGCTGAAGTACTGACAAGTGTTGCTCACTTTTTGACGTTTGTGAAGTTGAAACTTTTTTATGTTTATGGTATGTTTTACAACTAGTATTTAAGAGGTTTAGGACAGCAATTCCTTTGCAACTATAATCTTAAATCTATATACTGACAATAGCACAAATTTAATGAATAATAAATAATAAATTAAGGGAAAACTACAAGAAAAAACCTTTATTTGAAACATGGAAAATATGAGCCATTCAACGACACATAGTCTAGATACCCATTAAAATACTGCAAAGGATTTACAAAAAAGAGTTTTCAAAATATAAAAACAAATTTTGGCGCAGTGTGTGAATTTTTCGGTCAGCGTCATTGTCACACGGAGCTCACAATTTAAGACTGCGCTAAATATAGCTCTTTTCCGATCCGTACAATCGAGATTATTGCTGATGTGCGCGATTGTGTAGCTGAGCATCTTTTTTCTTTTTCTTTTTTTTGTAGGAAGGTCGAAAGCTTCTAAAGATACCTCTGGAACCATGCCGGATTTTTACCGACTAAAACCACCTCCCGCTAGGCACATATTCCCGTTGATCGTCGCGGAAAATTCTTTTAGATAATCCATCCTGGGGCGGGACGGAGTTTACCTATTACGCCGCTCCTCGGGTCGCAACTGCTGCATCATGTCACATAAAATTTCTTTTGCTACGGATCATGCCTGTTCTTAACTTACTCCTGCGGGGGTAATTGTCCGTCTCATATGTCTCTCCAAAATCGTTCGTGCGGTCTCGAATATCACACACTCTGTGAGTACGTGTTTGGCGGTTATATTTGTTGTCCGAGTGTTCCGCCGAACACTGTTTACCGGCGAAAAACAAAACGAAACTAGAGCGAATGATGTGCTCTGCCAGCACTGTCCACAAATGAAACACCAGTTCTTCTTTTATCAAGCACTCCTTTATTTTATTTGTCTTATGCTTTTTCTATTTTTGCACACATCTGGTTTATCTATTTCAATAATTTCTGGTCCGCGGTTACTCCTCACACACGCCACGTACTGTCGTTTCCTTTTGGGGTACTCCCGCGTGATTCTGAATGTCGAATATTTGCTTGACGCAGACTAACTACCTCCCCGTTTGGGTTCTCTATATCGACTCCGTTTTCGATAAAGACTGATGCTCTAAGTCGACTAACTGTATTCGCATTCCCCATCGTAAGGGAAATCTTCCCATCGCATCTCTGCACCGATTTCCCAACCTGCCTGCTAGCAGAAATTCCCAAAGTATCTATTAGCTGCATTACCCATAGTCTCTGTAAAAAGGAGAAATCTTCCTGATGATCATTATCATCATCATTATCATTAGATGCTGGTGGTCGGTATCACGTCCCTTTGTGTGTTGATCGGATGCCGTCGCTTATTCTCCGATCATTCCGTAGTTTATTTGCACTACACATCTGGCATGCGGCCAAAGGATCGCACGCACTTCGGATGGGTGCACGGACTATGGAATATGTTTACGTTAGCCGTCTGGCATGAAGAACAGGGTCCCATGCAATTCGGATGGGATAGGAATGTAATGCTTTTGTTTGCCTTTCACTAATAAACATCTATCTGGGATAGTGTTTAGAGTTTATGGCTCTATGGTTTCTAATCAGCGGCGCAACGAATCGTTTGTTTGCGCAAGTGTGCCTTAGGATTAAATCATGCGAGGGGTTTAGGTGCTAATTGAATTTAGCTACCCGAGAATGTATCCCTTGTTCGGTTTACTTACCGACGTAGTATTTCGTGGAAACATCGTGCAGATGTTCGGAATTGAAGATTGTGCATTTCTGGAGTTTTCAATCGTTTTTTGAATATGATGGATGAAACGTTGAACTCGATATTGGAAGCTTTTGGGACACGTGTCTGTGGGCACATCTAATGGATAAAGGTGAGTATGTTCCTTGGCGGAACGGACATCTCAACCTATAGTTGGTTGTGTGGTTCGTAGAACCGCTACACGTGTTCTAAAGAAGGCACCTAGTATCAATAACATTTGGTACCACTCTTCTTACGAAGTCTTTCAGCATAATTTTTTTAAAGCTTTCCAATTTGTTCAACCGTGCCTTCAATATGGGGTATTTTCCTCATACTTGGAAGACATTCGATAAATATGTATATTAGTCAGTGCCAGGGACTCAATACCAGATTTCCACTTCGCATCCAGAAGGGCGTATAACACCACTTCTGCACCCAATAAACTTCAAAACCCACGCCAGCGCCTCATTAATAAACAATCCACATCGTGAATTAACCTGAGTATTGGTAAGGCCATTGACACGATGTCGATCTAAGGTCTCGTTTTTAAACCCTTGGGCACTGACCTTGTGGCGTTTCTAACAGGTACACACACAATACATAAGCAAATAGTGAAGAACACCGAACGAAAATCGAATAAGAAAAATGCACCAGAGCAGTACACCATAGCGATAACATAACAATTCCACATCAGTTGAATGTACTTGAGTTTAAAAATCGAATTCGTACAATCTGCCAGTAGCCTGATGTATTACGCATTGGTTCACATTTTAGTGATTCTAACTGTCATAGCGTCAGTTCAAATCACACGTTCTTCACTATCATCCCAAACGCTATAACCTCATTAAAACGCTGTGCAATGTTAGCCAAAATTTCGTTCGAAGTAAAACTTTTTAATTTCGGGTCAATGGAATGTTATGCCGAATTTTCCTCGCCGCTGCATTTTGGGTCCCTGTTCAACATCAGTCGTATGGATGGGACAGTAAGGGAAATATACTATTCGTACACGTCATTCAGAATATGGTAAAAAACGCGACCGTCACTTGGGTGAATTGTATCAGTACCAAAGTGAAAGTTCTCTGCTATAAACGTCTAAGCCGGTATGAAATATCGTATGTGTCCCCAATATCGTCCTGCATACCTTTGACCTAAATGGAAAGAGTTCGAGTACTCCACTCTAGAAAGCCTGATGAACAAGATTTTCGTTTTTTTTTTATCGCCCGCGATTTTCCGTGGGAGAAATTTATTTATTAAGTTTGTTTTTACGGGGGGCACTTGCCGCCTCTGAGCCTATCTTAAGACTGAAATACATTAATTCCCTAACTTACCTTCTAACTTAAAATAGCTTACTTAGCTCAAACAAAAATATGTACAAAAAAGAAAAATGAAACAAACAAAAGGAAATGACCGATAATGCGCAACATGATCCGAGCGCCGGAGGTGGGCAGGCGAACGGACCCGCATATCACTGCAAGTATGTTGGTGGTCGGCAAAATTTTGATCTTGCACCTCCAGCAGCGTCGCATGTGCATTGCCTTCGCAATACAAGCAGTATGGGTGATTCACATGCTTATACTTGTGCAAGTATTGCTGAAAGCATCCATGTCCTGATATTAGCTGAGTCAAGTGGTAATTCAGCTCGTCATGTTTTCTTTTCACCCAGGTTTCTACATCGGGTATCATAATGTGGGTCCATCTTCCTTTTGTGGAAAAATACAGATTCGTTGCCATTCCCTTAGGCTTGAGAGCTCTAATTGTGACCGCATTCTCCGACGATTCTTTAGTGAGACCTCATGCAATGCAGTGTTTTCCTTAGCTGCAAAACATTTATGGCATCTTCGGATACCGTTTGGAATGAGCGGCATACTCTTAATGATGCCAGCCTATGTCCTGAGTTCACTCCCCTCATGTACGACTTATACTATGCGGCTCCTACCCATATGTGAGCTGCATACATCTGAACACATCGATTTGTCATCGTGCCTAGGAATCCTTGCACCCGCCACGTTAATAAAATTCTGAACGAGTATTTGAATGTGCACACGAGCAAAGTTCAGCTGATACAGGAACTGACTCCTGCCGACCTTATGCAAAACCGCCAATACTCGGATAAATAAAGAGTCATAGCAAGGTTTTGTTTTTCGAGATACCACCGTCATAGGTCTGCCCTTCTTCGAAAATAATGCCTATCAAGCAGCTATTGTGAACAGAAAAAAAGTTTTTGTGGTCGATACCAGATAGTATGGATCTAAACGACATTTTCTTTTTTATTTATTTTTTTTTCTGCTCATTACACTTCTCTCGGGAGAGGTGAAGCTGTGGGGCTTTTCAGGGCCCGAAGAGCCACGCATCGCTCGATCCCCACTATTCCAGGCGAACGACTTACCTCTCGGTCGAACTTCAGCAAGGTTGCGTAACCTTGCTACGGCATTTACCCTCAGCCAAATCGCCGGAATTAATACGGTTACCCAATCGGATAACCGTTTTGAATTTATGTTAGGCAGCTTACCTATTCTGTAGGGGATTTCCTTCCAAACCCCTTTTTCTCCAGCATCACCACTGAAAACATTAAATCCACGGCAAAGCTTATCACCTTGCCGTGGCATCGAAAACTCACCCTCGGCCAGACCATATTCCCTAAAAAACATTAAGCCCACGGCAAAGCTTATCACCTTGCCGTGGCATCGAAAATTTACCCCCGAGGCGTACATCATTTCCTGAAAAGAACATAAGTCCATGGCAAAATCATCACATTGCCATGGCATCTGAAATCTTATCTTTAGGCATACATTCTGCCAGGGCATCTCGTTTCCATAGCCTTAAGCTACGGAAACAACAATCAACAAGAGTTCCTTGTGACTCGTTGTATTTGTTTACCCCCGGCATAACATGCATGCGGCTATTTGACCCTATCGATTTACTACCGCCGACAAGGTTTCTGCGGACGCAAATCAAACATGTCCCTGTTTACCAGCAATCGCTGGCTTCCAATTATCGTCCCCCATGTTAAGAACCCGAATCAGATCGCAATTCGCGGTTCAGTGTAAAACAACACGGAACTACTATTAATTCTAAAGAACTACACTTACGATCATGTACAAGTTATGCATAAACACCAAATTACAAAATTTACATATTTAACCGGAAATTATCGCCCAACAAACATATGCAATTAACATTCCAAAAATAGTACATAACATTCCCTTTAAAACAAAGCAAACGTTTGCACCTCATACACTAAGTCATAATCACATTAGGATTGTTTCGAATGTACTCGACCAAATAAATTTTTAACTCCAAACCAACTTGAATAGAGACGAATGTTGCCAAATGCTATAAAGTATAAAAACAAAATTTAACTAAAATCATTTGTAAGCCCCTTCTGGGCACATTTGAACGCACAAGACTCCTCACACTCATATCACGACTCCACACGACCACTTATTCGCGACTCAAAGTAAGCCCACGGCTCGATTCCCTTTTGGCTCCTCTTGACTCCACTTCCGACCTTCGCTCGGCTTATTTTGGTTAGGGAAAACCATTGTTTTAAGACATCCGTGGTTCTCTCAACTTCCTGCGACTCCTTTTCACCCATTGGCCTCCTTTCACCCTTCTTCGCGTTCTCTTACGCCTTTGACTCCCGTTTCGCGTCACTATCCATTATGGTCAACACGAGAAACACCATGGCCAAAAAGGCTCAGGAACAATCCGAGCCTCTCGAATTCCACGACGCCTCCAGCGTCGATTTCCCCACCGAGCAAGTCGATGCTGACCTGGACTTGCCCGTACCATCTACCCCCCTGGCACCCCCGGTTGCCCCCAGCGTCGTGAACCGACCCCAATCTTCTAACGCTCTCCCAACCTCTTCTAACGCCCCTGTTATCGGCCCTTTGGCAAATGCCGGCATTTTAAGGCCCACAACTGGTGCCAGCACCTCACAACAACACCAAAGACCTTCAGAGTCCCAAGAATTCCACGATGCTTCCAGCCTCGGGAACGGGACTCGTCATTTAAATATAGGGCTTCCCCCCTTCGATGAGGAGGACCCAGACTTGTGGTTTGCAGTGGCAGACCGCATCTTCCAGGCCTCAGCCTTGCACGACGAACAACTTCGTGCAGTTGAGCTGTTGAAAGTGCTTGACCGCACTCAACGACCGCATGTTGCACACTTAATAAGGTCGTCCGGCCGCAACCCATATAGCAACATGCGTGAAGCTCTGCTCGACGCTTTGGACGAACCTGGAAGTATGCGGCAACAACGTTTAGCCGCTGTAACCAACCTTTCTGGGATGAGACCATCTCTTTTCCTGACCCATTTACGCTCTATAGCGGGGACCAGGATTGGGGACGACCTAATAAAGCCTCACTTTTTGAGGTGTCTTCCCCAGCATGCCCGTTCGGCACTTATAGCCCAACCCAATCAGAGTTTGGGCTATTTATCCAAAATTGCGGACGCAATTATGGAAAGCTCAGATCAGTATTCTGAGCCTCCAGCGTACCAGGTAGCGGCGGTTTCTCAACACGCCGCCCAGCCTGCACGGCACCCTCGTCTGCCTTTCTCAGCCCATCAATTGGTCTCAACTCCCAATTCTCCTCAAGCTCAATTGCCTCATAGAAGGCCCGCCTCAACCAATTTCCCTCAGGGGAATCCAGAGGCAGGCCCCGACCTTAACCAAAGAAATTCGCCACCTCAATTAACCACTGCTGACCTTCGGGCGCTTCAAACCTCACTCCTCCGCGAGATAACGCAATTGCGCGCGGAGGTGAGGAACAATCCTCGAAGCGCCCAGAACCGAGCAATGCCGAGCCGTCCTCTCAATCGGCAGAATTCCTACCAAACTGCCCCTCAGAGGACCTATATGCCTCAAAACGCCCCACAGAGGGCCAATTCCTCTCAAAATGGCCCTCACCGGGCCAACTCCCAGCGAGCTCCGGCTCGACCTCCCCGTAACGGCAATGCCAATAGGCAGAATATACCAGATAATGCCGTTACTCTACCTTGGTGCGCCAATCACCAACGATATGGTGATCGCGCATTTAACTGCAAAGCGCCTTGTGGTTGGACACAACCTTCCACCAACCAAAGGCGCTCTTTAAACTAATTTTGCCGACCGACACCCTCGCGCAATCGGCCGGCACCCCTACGATAAGCCGCTTAACCATCCGGGATTCGAAACTGAATATCGCTTTTACTGTCGATACCGGCGCCGATATTTCAGTCCTCCCGCGATCGTTTGCTCCGCGTAACCGCGTGCCAGCCGCACTTAAATTGTCAGCTGCAAATAATACGCCGATACTTACGTACGGACGTAAAAAGCTGACACTTCAATTGGGTCTTTGTCGTCCGATCACTTGGCGTTTCGTCATTGCGGACGTGAACGAACCCCTGATAGGTTCCGACCTATTAGGCGCACATAATCTGTTGGTCGATTCGACCCATAACAGACTTGTGGCTCCAACCGCACCCCCCTTGCCCATGACGGCATCACCAGCGGCAACTTCAGGGGCCACAGAGTGCATAGACCCATTCCAGGTTATGGTACAGGAATTTGTGAGTACAACAATTCCTCTGCCTAACCAGCGCCGACATAAAGCCACGGTGTTTCATCATATAGAAACACGTGGTCCCCCGGTGAGCCAGCGTCCACGTCGACTGGCTCCGGAAAAATTACGTGCGGCGCGCGCGGAGTTCGAGCATATGATCGAACTAGGTATCTGCCAACCGTCGGACAGTCCCTGGGCAAGCCCACTCCACTTAGTGAAGAAACGTTCTGGTGAGTGGCGCCCATGTGGCGATTATAGGCTGTTGAACGCAGCAACTGTCCCGGACAGATACCCAATTGCACACCTCTACGATTTTTCGTACAAGTTACGAGGGTGCAATGTCTTCACAACCCTGGATCTCACCAGGGCATACCACCAAATTCCGGTGGCACCTGAAGACATCCCCAAGACCGCAGTCATTACACCTTTCGGACTCTTCGAGTTCAAAGTGATGACTTTCGGCCTCAGGAATGCCGCACAGACATTCCAGCGGTATATCGACACGGCTTTACGTGGTCTTAATTGCTGCCATGCTTATCTTGACGACATTCTCATCGCCTCCAAAGACCACGCCGAACATAAGCGCCACTTACGTCAGGTCCTAGAGCGCCTCCGCGAATTCGGTCTTGTCATCAACCCAGATAAGTGTCAATACGCCAAGGAGCAAATCACCTATCTGGGTTATGTCGTTGACAACCAGGGCATTCGCCCACTACCAGACCGTGTGGAGGCCCTCATGAAGTATCCCCGGCCTACTAACGTGAGTGAGCTTCGTCGATTTTTGGGCATGCTGAACTTCTACCGTCCTACCCTGAAGAATGCTGCCCAGATTCAAGCTCCGCTCAATGAATTTTTAAAAGGAGCTAAGCGCAATGATAAGCGCCCCATTAATTGGACAGAAGTCTCTAATCGAGCATTCCAACTGTCCAAAGAACAATTGGCAAATGCCACCTTACTCCGATACCCTCTCGAGGGAGCGGCACTTTCTATCCAATGCGACGCATCGGATACCGCAATCGGAGCCGTCCTTGAACAGGACATTGAAGGCCGACCGGAACCACTTGGCTTCTTTTCAAGGAAGCTGAGTCCCACTGAGCGACGTTACAGCGCCTACGACCGTGAATTGCTCGCGATCTACAGCGCTGTTAAGTACTTCCGTCATATGATAGAAGGTCGCTCACTCTCCATCTTAACAGACCATAAGCCATTGGTCTATGCGTTCCGGAAGAAGTCGGGAAATGCCTCCCCCCGACAAGAGCGTCAATTAGACCTCATTGGGCAATATTCCACGGAGATAAGGCATATCTCCGGTAAACAGAATGTCACGGCGGACGCCCTTTCTCGAATCGATACGATTCATTTGCGTACCGCCTTGAATAACACTGACCTTGCCCTAGCTCAAGAGGAGGACGAACAGCTCAAGTCCCTCCTAACTGCCGATACGGCACTAGAGCTTAAGAAAATTACCCTTCGCGACCCTTTGGGCGAAATCTGGTGTGATGTCTCCACTGGAACCGCTAGACCTTACATTCCCGAGAAACTTCGTAAGGGCGTGTTCCAGGTTTACCACAACCCTGCCCACCCCAGTGGCCGAGCAACAGCCGCTGCTGTCCGTCGCAAATTCATTTGGCCCCGGATGAACAAAGATCTCACCGGTTGGGCCCGTGCTTGTCTCCAGTGCCAGCGCTGCAAAGTAGCGCGACATAACGTACTGGAGCCAGCGCAGTTCAAGCTTCCCACGGCACGCTTCGCCCATGTCCACATAGACATAGTGGGACCGCTTACTCCATCAAGAGGATTTTCTTATATCCTCACTATGATGGATCGCTGCACGCGATGGCCAGAGGCGACACCTCTCCGGGCAGTTACTGCCGAATCAGTCGCCAAGGCCTTTTACTCAACTTGGGTCACACGCTTCGGTGTACCAACCACCATAACTTCGGACCGAGGTCCACAATTTGAGGCGACAATTTTTAGGCAGCTAACAAATCTTCTCGGCTGCCAAAGAAGTCGTACCACCGCCTACCACCCGCAATCTAATGGGATGATAGAGCGCTGGCATAGATCTCTAAAAGCCTCACTCATGTGTCATAATGACACACAATGGTTTGACGCTCTTCCAACCGTCCTCCTCGGCCTGAGGACAAGTATTAAGGAGGACCTGGGTGCTTCGGCAGCAGAGCTTACCTACGGTACCAACCTCCTTCTTCCAGGAGAACTTTTCCTGAATGGCGAAACACCGCGTGACCAACTTCGTGAATTGGGACATCTCCGTGACCTGCTACGTAAGGTTAGGGCAACCCCTGTAACCAGGCACGGCTCCAAAAAACTTTTCGTCCACCCTGAACTGCACAGCTGCACGCACGTCTTTGTCAGGGTGGATAAGGTCAAAAAACCCCTCGACCCACCTTATGATGGCCCATTCAAAGTCTTCCGCCGCATCAGTGACCGCGTCTTCGAGATCGACATTAGAGGCAAGCGATCCACGGTCAGCGTCGAAAGGCTTAAGCCCTGTTTTCTGGAAGCTTCCGCTCCAGAATCACCTCCATCTACCGACACCGCTCCTACTCCACCAGCACAACCTCCCCGTACTCGCGCTCAAACGCGCGCCCATAACCAACTAACCACCCCCTAACCTGCCTTACCTGTTTCGTGACTACGTCACTGGGGAGGGAGTGATGTGGGGCTTTTCAGGGCCCGAAGAGCCACGCATCGCTCGATCCCCACTATTCCAGGCGAACGACTTACCTCTCGGTCGAACTTCAGCAAGGTTGCGTAACCTTGCTACGGCATTTACCCTCAGCCAAATCGCCGGAATTAATACGGTTACCCAATCGGATAACCGTTTTGAATTTATGTTAGGCAGCTTACCTATTCTGTAGGGGATTTCCTTCCAAACCCCTTTTTCTCCAGCATCACCACTGAAAACATTAAATCCACGGCAAAGCTTATCACCTTGCCGTGGCATCGAAAACTCACCCTCGGCCAGACCATATTCCCTAAAAAACATTAAGCCCACGGCAAAGCTTATCACCTTGCCGTGGCATCGAAAACTCACCCTCGGCCAGACCATATTCCCTAAAAAACATTAAGCCCACGGCAAAGCTTATCACCTTGCCGTGGCATCGAAAATTTACCCCCGAGGCGTACATCATTTCCTGAAAAGAACATAAGTCCATGGCAAAATCATCACATTGCCATGGCATCTGAAATCTTATCTTTAGGCATACATTCTGCCAGGGCATCTCGTTTCCATAGCCTTAAGCTACGGAAACAACAATCAACAAGAGTTCCTTGTGACTCGTTGTATTTGTTTACCCCCGGCATAACATGCATGCGGCTATTTGACCCTATCGATTTACTACCGCCGACAAGGTTTCTGCGGACGCAAATCAAACATGTCCCTGTTTACCAGCAATCGCTGGCTTCCAATTATCGTCCCCCATGTTCAGAGACCGTAATCGCGCAACGACCAGGATGCAGCCAGAAAATGTTTACTTTCAACATCTGGCAACGGCTGCACCCTATGTTCGTTGCAATGTAATCATCGGCAACCGAAATGAAGATTTATGGCCTTCCATTAGGATGACCAAATTATCGGTTTCAGTTTTTCACACCCCACATGCTAGTGTTTGCATTCCTAGAAAATGCACTAGCGATGTTGCCCGCCATCCACGGTCGCTGAACGATCGTATGCATGGCATACGCACACATGCGTAATGTATGCCTATTCCGTCAGGTCCAATCACGATTAACTACATCAGGTTAATCGTGTAACTCCGCCTCCTTTCCAGTTTCTTTCGGGATTCTTTCACTTTAATGATTTCCAATGGGATTAGTCAGTCAGATATTATACACCGAGGTGTTCTCACAGATGAGTCGTTGAGGTCGAATTGTGCCACAGTCGCGTAGCGTGATTCAATAAAGGCGCGACAAGCGTATATTAATAATCTAAAAGTAGAACCCAAAAATTTCGTGACTTAAATAACATTCTTTAATCGGTTTAATAAGTGCAAATATAATAATGTATTAAAGATTAAACAATATTTCTCCACTCTGTGACCTAATAGTGCATGCTGTGAAAATTAATTTAAATAAACATTGTTCCAGTCGGAATAACATTTGTTTGTGTTGTTTAATAAAGATTCAAAGAAAAAAACAACTCCATCGTTTTATTTTACTGGAGTTGGCGATCGTGTATTGTTTTTGTGTCACCAGGTGTGCGGCCGTAGAGAACAATTACGTCGGAACAACGTCGGGGTGTTTAGCCAGTTCTGTGTCCTACGTGGACACCCTTTAGTTAAACACTTCCACAAAGCTATGGCGCCGAATCGGCGCCGCGAGATGCCATCAAATAACTATTGCAATTCTTTTTGAACAGTTGCAGGTTGTAACGCTCGGGAAACTCGCGCGGGGAACTACATACACAGCTTGCCCGCTCTGTAACCGAACGAGTTCTGATACAGAGATGTTCGCACCGTCGGAAGATAAACCGCAAATTGGTGCGATCCGTCAGATTGTCTCGAGGAGCGTTTATAAACCGAATTGAGCGGAACAATACCACGAATCTCCGAAGAACCGTGATAATATCTGTAAAATCTGTAAACCTTACAGAGGGCAACTACGCGTCTTCGATGTGATAGCGTCGGTAGTTCCGACGCCAGCGCCATGTGCCCGATCAGGATTGCTCGTCTTTGTATGCCCTCAACCTAGGGAATGCTTAGGAGCGGAGCTCCAAACATGAGAGCAACATTCGAGCACTGGTCTAATTTGGGATTTATACAGAAGAAAAAGTTGGGTCGGAGTAAAATATTTCTTGGCTCTAAAAAGATAACTCAGTTTTTCAAAGGCGGATCTGGCGATCTTCGCGCACGTGTTTATGGCACAATACATTCCCACAGACAGTAACGCAGGACAATTTCATGCTTACCCCAGATTCGAGGTCTGGCCATTCATCATCAGCTGCTGGGAGAACCGATGATCCACTTTTCTTTGTGAACGTTGTATATTGTGTCTTCGTTGGATTGAAATCGACGATCCCCACTGCAGGACCTTATCCAAACCCCTATTCAGAGAGTCAATCTGGCTACATCTCAGCTGACGCGACGTTGATGCACTAATGTGATTTCAACAGAACGGTGCCACTTGCCACACGGCGAACGAAATGGTGGCATTGTGACCAAGAAGTACACATTTTTTTAAATCTATTCAACAGTTTGTTTGCATTTACAATGTGTAATTAGACAAACCGAGAGCGTGGAACACTCATACTACAATATCGCAGTGGCTGAAGCCTACTGAAAACAATTCTCAAAAACAAACAAACAAACGTTATACGAATTTCTAGAGAATTCTCATGGTTGGCGTGGATTGTTGTTGATTTTTCACTCTCGCTGGTACCGGTCAGGAATTGTATTTCGAAACTTTATGGTGACACAGCTAAAACTAATGACCTTGCCCGGAAAAAAAACAAATCATTAAGGAAAATTTAACAATCCTCAGGACTTGCTAAATAAGGCCAAGACCGGTTCCCGGTCGTAGTGCCGATGATGATGATGATGGTGACACAGCATTCCGGTACATTAATTAGAATTTTTAAAGGTGGCTTGATTTAAAACCGCCATAGATGCATTACCTCCCGGAACATCGATCCCAACTGGTCACTACAATCATGCCATTTGACTCTGCTAAACTTTTTTCTTTGGGATTATTTGAAGTGTATGTTGATTATCCTGAATACGGCCATAATTGCATGCTTCAACACCGGCCAATTAGGCCACCAGGTCATCGAAAATGTAAACAATCCGAATAAGGTATGCCAGGAATACGGCAGAGCGTACCCTAATCAAAATGTCCCCGTCATTGACACAAACTGTCGGTGTCATTGACATTCTCACCAAATTTAAGCATCATAGCTTGATATTTGTGAAAGTTACGCCCTCTTGAGCACATCAGCCTCTATGCGTCTTGTGGATTTTTTTACAGTTTTAAAAATGGAAATAAGTTGCAACATTGTGATATTATATACTTTGCATTAAAAACCGATTAAATGGTGGAGGACATTAGAAATATTGGAAGAGCGTCTTCACAACGACACTCTAAGTAAAATAGTCGTTTACCAGTGGCACAAATGTTTCACAAGTTGTAATGGGTCTGCTGAGGATGACGATTATAATGGCAGCCCGTTAACAAAGTGAACGAAATGTTGGTTAATAACCATAAATTAACTATCAGACGGTTGACAGAGAACTTGAACATTACTTAATAATCCGTTCAAAGCATTCTACTAGTAGTTAATGATTTGTGTTTCCCTTGCGTTGCAGCAAAGTTCCTACAATTTAATCATCATCATCATCATCATCGGTACTAGAACAGTGTTGGCTTTATTTAGCAAATCTCGAGGCTTGCTAAATTTTCCATAATAATAATAATTATTATTATTACGGGCAAGGTTATTAGCCTTGCGCCATACTACTATTCATTGGCCTGTAGAAACCCGGAAGTTCATGACCTCACCGACTCGACTCAGCCATCGTTCCCTGTCCTATGCACTCTCCTTCCACGTTTGACCATCTGATTCGATCTCCTCAAGGTCAAACCTAACATTGTCCTCCCATCTCCGTCGCGGCCGTCCTGCCGGTCTATAGCGTTTGGAATGATAGTGAAGAACGTGTGATTCGAACTGACGCTATGACAGTTAGAATCACCAAAAATTGAACTTAAGCGTAACACATCAGGGTACTGGCCGTGTTTAGAATTCGATTCCGAAGCTCAAGTATATTCTCCACTAATGTGAATTGTTATATTATCGCTATGGTATACGACTCTGATGTATTTTTCTTATTTGAATTTCGTTCGGTGTTCTTCACTATTCGTTGTGTATTTTGTGTGTATCTGTTAGACACGCCACAGGTCTCTTTCCCGTTGGTCTACCATCAAGAATTCTACGCACGGTCCTATCGTTGCCCATTCGCGCCACATGTTCGGCACATCTTAATCTTCGCGACCTGATTGCTCTCACTATTGTAGGTTTGCGGTATAGCCCTTCCAACTCCTTGTTGTGGAATTTCCTCCACTATCCTTCCTCCTCGTCATATTTACCTCCCAAGATACCGCTTATAATTTTATTCTCGAATACGCGGGATTTGTTTTCTACCCATTTTGTGATAGCCCATGTTTCACATCCGTATAGACCAATCGACGTGATAGCAGTTTGGATTACCAACTAGCGTTGCCGGAATGCGGTCTTTTGTTAATTTCCTTCAACATTTCGTTACTGGTCGTCAGTATTGTTCCCAGATATTTAAATTCTTTAACTTTTTCAAATATCTTGCCTCTGACGTTTATATGTGTTCCCTGAGGTTAGCTGATCTCGCCATAATCATATATTTTGTTTTGTCTTCATTTATTTCTAGGCCACCTCTTCTGCCGCTTGCATGATGATTTCACTGTTTTTACTTACAGTTTCTAGGTTGTCGCCCAAAACGGCGATGTCATCCGCACATGCGAGCACTTGCGTGACCCCGTTCAGGGATGATCCGGCCATGTTGTCGTCTTGTACCTTTCTGATAACATACTCGAGCACAAGGTTAAAAAGACATGGTGAGAGGTCATCCCCTTGTTTTAGTCCGTCCCGGATTTCAAATGGTTCTGAGAGGTGGTTTTCTATTCTAACTCGCCCTTTGTTTTCGTTCATGCAAATGTGAATGAGGGCGGCATATTTTTTCGGGATTCCCAGTTCAACTACAATATGGTAGAGTCTTTCCCTTGCGATTGAGTTGTAGCCTTTTTTGAAGTCATCGAACAATTGGTGAACCGTCTCTACGTATTCCCTTATTGTGAACATTTGTTCGGTTGTTGACCGGTTCCCACGGAATCCGCATTGGTAGTCTCCCAGTATTTCTTCTGCGTACGGTGTGTTTCTCGCCAGTATGACATTTGTTAATATTTTGTATATGGTTGGGAGCAATGATATTCCTCTGTAGTTTTCGCAGTCAGATCTGTCGCCTTTTTTTGAAAATTGGGACGACTATTGAGGTTTTCCATTCTTCCGGAGTGGCTTCCCTTATCCCATATTGTTTCGATGAGTTGGTGGATCTTTCGAGCGATTGCCTCTCCTCCATGCTTCAAAAGCTCTGCCGGTATGCAGTCGACTCTGGGAGCCTTGTTGTTTTTCAATCGATTTATTGCGTCTACAACTTCCTTGAAAGAGGGCCTTGGGATCTCAGGCTCGGCTGTAGATAAGACGCTACTACAAAATAGGACCTGGAAGGATCTAAAAATAATACACTCAGGGACAGAAGGAATGATCGGAGTCGGAGTGCTACGCACTGTACTAGCAGGTGAGATTACTAGCCACACGGAATTCAATTCTCCAGAAGATACTGCGGCGCCACAATACGTCAATTACTCGGCAGATCTAATCAGCCACAATACATCAATTATCTGGAAGATGCCACAAGTTACAGTTCGACAACTCTAAGAAAAAGCGTCCAAAAACAGTCGTTTATTAAATTAACTGACTGATGACAATTTGGTGAGGGAGAAAATATCAGACAAATATCACCTTGGTCAAAAAGTTCCCGGAATTTATTCAGAAAATACAGAATACAAGTTAATTCATGGAGATTGATATTGTCCTCTTCAAAGTTCTCTCGAATGACTGTTACGCACTTATCCCAACGTTGGATTAGATCTTCGTAACATTTTTTTCATATTCGGGGGTCGGAATGGCCATAAGGGTGGTTTCCAATTTTTTTCACTATCTCCTCTCGGTTATTAAAAAACGTTTACCGCTGCAGGTTTTGATTCGATTAAACAGAAATAAGTGACAGTGAGCGAAATCAGTTGAATTCGGTTGTTATTGGATGGTTTTCGTCTAGTTTTTGGATAGGTCGCGGATAATAACTGTATTATGCAATGGTGCGTTATCGTGGTGCAAAGATGTTTTTCCAGAAATTCTGCCTTTTCGGAAAACTTCGGCTGAATGCAATCGTCTCATGAAAACCAAATGATACTCCTTGTTCACTGTCTAACACAACACCGCCGTTGTGGATGTAAACTTCGAGCATGGCAGTCTTTTTGGATTAAAAACTGCTTGGTTTATTAGGTCTAACATCATTGGATACATGGCATTCACACGCCTGATGTTTGCATCGCGTGCTGTACTCCCAAACCGTCGTCTCTTTTCGGTAATGGTTTCTGTTGCACTTTGCAACCAGTAATGATGAGGATGCTCTATGTGATATCATGTTTTAAATAACTCTCCACACTCTACACTCCAGGTGTTAGCTTGTGTCACAACCGGTTAGCTTTCGATTACTGTTTGATTTTGAGAAAAATGGATTTATAGTTTCAAAACCATTTTACATGTGCAAACAATTTTTTTTTAACTTACACAGAGTCCTATTCCCCATCTCTAGACATTTTCATTTTTTATTGAAAAATATACCAAAAATCAGAGAGAAATAATACAGAATTATAAAACGAGAAATGAGCAATACAAGAAAGTAATAAGAGGGTGTTCCAAGTAACCAGATGTTTAACCCTACTCTATAAACTTTCACTCGTGCAAAGGCGTCTATACAATTATGAATATAACATCGACAATATTTGTCGGATCGACTTGAAATTTTGTGTAGAGAATGTTTTATATATGTGCATTAAAAAAATGAAATAAAAAATATCACTTATTCTAAAATCCATCATCATTGGAATTTATCTTCTTTCTTTACACTGTTCCGTCTTCAATGGACGTTTGTCAGTAGAACGATAAGTTATGACATTTCGCGCACCTCGCACAAGTTCTATGGCCCAACCTGCCATAATGATAACGAAAAAACTTGAGGCAAAGCCTTGCTTTCTATCTTGCAAACAAAAGCCTGCTTATATCCGACACATACAAAGATCCAAAATCGCTGTCCGCTTCACACATACGCTTTCTTGGATGACTTGGAACATTCTCCTTTCTAAGACGCGTTTTACTTCAGGCTTCGAAAACCTAGCCGCTACATAAATGATATGACGATGTATCTGCACCCTTTGCTCGACCTTATATTTAATTTAGAATATCACAATGTCTCCATTAACCTGATGCATTTTAACTGCTACTCTCCTGCCTTAATTTTTCGGAGATACGAGGACAGTTTGATACGTGAGTGACTTTTTGGAAAAAAAAAAGATTTTTTTCGGCAAATAAGCATTTTATTTCTCAACATAGTCTCCGTTTCGCTCGATACATTTAGTCCAGCATTTTTCCAAATTCTTTTTTCTTTCTAAATACTAAATTTCCTCAATGCCCTCTAAATAGGCGTTCATTTCTGTGATAACCGCTATCTAATATCAAAGGGTTACGCACCTTGCCGTTAAGCATTAGGTTACGTATCCATCAATATATTACCGTTATATGTTTGACACCGGCAGTATCCTACCGGCTGCGCCAATGTAAACGTCATCAGATCCGTATATTACCTGATTTGGCGAGGGCCGTCTACTCTGACTGCTCTGTGTCTTCGGATGCAAAGTTGCAGTGAGAATTTCCTTTTAATTACCTCTATTTATTATTGGTTGATATTGGTTTTAAAATTGTACTTGTTTACAATTTAAACTAATTTATGATATACTGCATGCCTACGTGGCTACTGGATTGACTCTAATCTAATCAGAATAAAAGGCCCGATGTTCCCTTACAAGGCTGCATACTTTAACCCTGATCGATTAACTTTCAATTATTGGCTCAGAGTAAATAGCCCGCTGTACTTACGCAAGGCGGCGACCTTTTACTCCGTTCGATTAGCTCTCTATTCTATTCCGTTGCAACCACTCTTTATATACCCAAATTATGGGCGCAGAAATGGTAACGATGCATCCTCACTTGACCTTCGACCCGAGCCTTATTGCTTAGCAGAAGTCATTGTTTAATTATCATCCCAACTTAATTGTCCCACTTAAGGTTGGCTTAAGCAATTGTATTGCTTAATTGATTTTCGCATTTGACCGAACCAACTAAAGTACGATGGCCATCGCCCAAGCCATTCATATTGTTTAATTGATTGGAGTTTCGTCGCTATATCTGGGTTTTCGCCGATCCCAGCACTTTGAAGGGAACTCCGTTAAACGATGCGCCAGTTGCCTTTGAAGGCGCCGGCAGTGTCGCGTATAGCAGATGTGACACCTGTTCTTGGATATGAAACAAAAAATGCATTCGTAATATGATAGCGTATAGCTTGGGTAATGACTATGCGTCATAGGTGGACAATTAATGAATTAACGAGCTATGGGGTTTATGTAGTGAGATGCAACATCTTCATTCGACCCAATTCTTTCACCATTCTTCAAGTTTGAAAACAGAAAATAGTCGCAGGGACTAAATCTGGAGAATATTATGGATGGGATAGCATTTCTAGCCCAATTTATGAATTTTGCTTGATTATGCTTAATCAATTCACTTTTTTTCTGTTTTCGTTAAAACTCTCTAGGATGCCTGTGTTGTGTCCCACTATATAAACCCCATACCTCATTAAAGCACACGATGCAATGATCCTCAGCTTACAGTTAATTAATGCTCATATCACTCACGTTGCGATACTCATTCGAATACTCATTAATTGCCCACCTATGAGGCATACTTGCTTCCCAAAGCTGCACGCTTATCGCGTATCATCAAGTCGTATTCATATTGAACACGAACAATCCAATCATAACAATTATCATATAATATCGTATGACGCATTCTCGCTTCCAAAGGCTACACGCTAAATGCATTCTATTGCTTCGTATTCAAAAAACAAACTCTGCACCTGGCATAAGACATTTTTGCACGGTTTCATATTACAAATGCATTTTTTGCTTCATATCCGAAAACAGGTGTCACACAAGTCACATGACACTACCGGCGCCTTCAAAAGCAATTACCGACCACTTAACCGAGGTCGGGACGAATTGCTGAGATCTGCGAAAAGCCAGACATAGCAACGAAACGTAAATCGATCGAACGATACGAATGGCTTGAACAAATTTATTGACCAATACATTGTGCCATTTTATTGCCATGAAGACTATATTGCCGCCGCTTGTCAGTAAGCACGATTGAATAGTTTCCATATTTATTATCGTGCGTTACAATGTGCCACAAATTTGATAGCACAATTAGTGCTTCATTGGTAGCGCTACTTCTTAAATGCCACATACTTGAATGCTTTCAACATATTCTTAAGCATTCCGCTACGGGGGTATGCACTATTGTCAGCCTAATAAATTATCGAATGTCAACTACTGCCGATGTTCCACGTAGGTTCCTGCTTCCGAAATCTCTATTTTTATGCTAAATAAACAAAATACGATACCCACATATATCTTTTATTGTCGCGTTGCGTGTAATTTAGAATCTTACATAAACAAAAGACCATTCCACCCCAGCGTGCATCCAAAAGCGAGTTTTTATCCGGAATTGTATGTAGTTCGGGAAAATTTCACTCATTTCTTATTAATATGCATTTATTAATGTTGAATTTTGTTTATAATGATTTGTGTTCGTGATGTGGACGTAACGTAATTTCCATTAGCTTGTAGGTTGAGGTTATTAACGAATTCAATGGGGCAAATGCTATACGAACATAACACCTGCATTGTCGCTTTCCCTCACCAATTGTGAATCGCATCATGCACCGCAATCTGAGGCGGTATTGGTTTTATATGTCGAATGGTTGCAATAGTGTGGAAGTTTCGCTTTAACCATTGCAACAGTTTCGTCCTAAAATGCAACTTCCCAGTGGCTTTTAAAGGCCCGGCACACGAAGGAAAATTTCAAAGGGATTAAAAATCCTTATTCAGCTATGTAACAGCCTGAAGCATTTTGTTTTAATTTCTAGTCGTGGGTCGCTAGTTGAATATGCACATTGCAGTCATTCATTATTAAATTTTCTCCGATTCTACTCGACGTTGTTTAATACCTGGAACCTCAACACCTCTATTTTAATAACTTGCCCACAACTTGAAAAGGTCCAAATATTCAACTTTATACCAATTCACTTCACTTTGTCATCGATTCCATCTACTGAACAGATAATGAAAAAAAGCAACGGTCAATATTCTGCCTCAGTTCACTTTCAAAAATCGCCTCAGTGGTCTGGCGACAGAAAGAGCGTAGAGTCTTTCTTTGCGAATGTATAAGGAACTGAAACGATTCAAAGTTCTTATCCGAATGACTACATCCGTTTCACGCGCCTCCTGACTCATTTAAATGAAATTATTTAATCATCTAAAATGAAGAGCTCTCTGAGCATTACAATGGAACTGTCTAGAATGAATGATTTATTCAAGAAGTCCTTAGAAAAAGATTTTCAAATGAGAACTTTTTTTTTTATTTCATGAGTCAACTAATGCAATAATCTCACAGAACACTCTCCAGTTATTGTTTTCTTTTTTTCCAAGTAATCGATATAAATGTTTCCGTGTGCATTTCAAAATACCTTCGCCATCACCTTGCAGACTGATTTCACGGTTTTACCGTCCAAAAACTGCCTATTGTGAATGTTCCTTTGTTTCTGAAATTAAGTAGTGTGTCAATGTTTGGCACACAATTACGTATTAACGCAGGAACCTATTAAGATTCCGATGGAAAAGCGCTAGAACACCCTCTGAATTGACCACATAATTATATTTATTCTCCACTGAAATTAAACGCGGCACTGTCATGGCAAAATGTTGTTGACACCCAATATTCGTCCAGCTGACTAAAAAAAAAAAAAAAAAACATTTTCAATGCCAACGCTCGATAGAGCAGCGACCTCTTTTCACGATGCATTCTGATTCAAATATGCCCTGTGAGTAGGGCATTAGAATATACTCACAGCTAGGCCGGCTTGTCGTAAGAGGCGACTAAAGGCCGAGTGGTAGCCGGGGTCCCAACGCCCTGTGCGCCCGCTGAAATACCACACGTCAAGCTTTAGGATCCGTGAAATGGTCAGGAGAAAATTTGGCTGATGGACCGGATCCAGAAAAGGTTGGTTAGGTGGTGGTCGGCCCCAAGGTGAGATACCACCCCGTCACGCTGTACATTCCGCGATATCGCCGAGAGAAATCTTCGACGGTGTTTCGGATGTGTGTCTGATGGCCCGGGCCGACACGGAGATAAGTCATGATGGTACTTTCTGATATAAAGAATTCCGGAGGTAAACTAGTCTCCCATTCGGATCTCCGGGGGGGACTATTTCAGGGAGAACATCATGCAGATATCATGATAAATAATGGAACTTTAAGAGGATCGTCATCGCATAACCGAATTCGCTCTCGAGGCTCTGCCCACGCTCGACTGGTGACGGCATTTTGGAACATCAGGGGCATCGGTCTCACCAATATGAATGTATACGCCACCCACCAATATTTGACAAACAACGAAACCTGATATCCTTGCCCGAACTGAGACCCAGGTCGATTCGTCAACTGATTCGACATATCTTCGTTGCTCAGCATACGACTTACATTCGAGATTCCGTTTTAAGGGCGGAGTCTGCGTCTTCGCGCGATCCGATCTGGCTTGACAGAGGATGGAGGCGTTGGAACCCAATAACATGGACATCATATGGTTTAGGGTCGTACTAAGGAATTCTGTTAAATTTCTTTGTTGTCTTTACCGCTCCCCGAATGACGATCGACCGGCGACATTTTTCGAACATCTTTCACATACCGTCGACTGGATACAGATCAACCACCCAGCTTCTGAAATTGTTGTCTTTGGCGATTTTAATGTGCACAATTCCGGCTGGTTGTTATATTCTAACAGAGCGGACGAGGCTGGGAGGCTGGCGGTGATGTTTGCTGTAAGCCACAACTTGGCTCAACTCGTGGGGGAGCCAACGCGAGTGCCGGGTGGCCGAGGCGATTATGCGAACACACTGGATCTGTTTTTGAAAAAAAAAAAAAAAAAAAAAAAAAAAAAAAAAAAATGGGTGGCGAGAGGGCCGACTTTGGCGAGTCATCTTGCGATAACCAGAATCAACCACATCCGTGAGGATGTTGGGCTCGGCCTCGCGATATCTGAAAAGAAAAGAAAAAAAGTGGGGGTATCCAAGGATAGTGCGGACAGTGTTAGTCCAGGTGTTCTCTAACTACTTGTATAGAGGGATGGTGGATCTGTTTTTGACATCCGAACCGAGTATTTATACCGTAGAGGTTTCTGCGCCACTGGGAAACTCAGATCACTGCTTGGTATCTGTCGCGCAAGCACTTGCATTTCAAGCGAATAACCGACCTAGGCAGCTTCGCCATGATTTGCGAGATTTCTTCGCATCCTTTCCATTGTCGAAGGTGTGCTTCGGGGAGTCCGATGTTAACGCTTGCGCGGAGTCGGTATCAGAGATAATTCTTCTGGGGATGGAGATGTACATTCCACATTCCATCAAACGAAGTTCGTCTAATAAACCTTGGTTTGACGAGAAATGCGAGCAGATTACAGCGGCAAAAAATAGAGCTTTTAAGCAATGGCGCTCCAATCACACCGATGTTAGCAGAACGAATTTTATTAGAATCAAAAACGCGTGCAACCAGGCCATTGATACCGCGAAGAAAGCTCACAACGACAGGGTGATCAATAAGCTCCTTCGGTGCCCGACTGGTTCGCGCTCCTTCTGGTCAATGGCAAAAGCTGTCAGCGGTAACTTCGCATCCTCTTCTTTCCCTCCGTTGGTGACAGACAGCGGAACGTTAGTCACGAATTCAAAGGATAAAGCTAATGTGTTCGCGAATTTATTTTCCGCGAATTCAAACCTTGATCCCGGCCTTTTAGTTCCACCTGTGATCTCGCCGGTACAGTCTTCGATGCGGGATGTGAGACTTTGTCCGCGCCCTATTCAACGCATTCTACGTGAACTGGATTGTAGAAAGGCAACCGGCCCGGACGGAATACCGGCAATAGTCCTTATGAACTGTACACCAGAACTATCGCCGGTTCTTGGTAGACTCTTCCGCTTATCTTATGCACGGAAGACCTTTCCTGCCTGCTGGAAAATCGCTCGAGTTCAGCCAATCCCAAAGACGGGAAAAAAGTGTCTCCCACAAAATTACCGGCTGATATCATTACTTTCTATGTTATCTAAGGCGATGGAAAAGATCATCAATGCCATGTTAATTAAGTATTTTAAGTGCAGCGGACTTCTGAATGATCGTCAATACGGATTCTGTGACAAGCGGTCCACGGGAGACCTTTTGACACTTATAACCGATATATGGACATCCGCGATTGAACAGCATGGTGAGTAAAGGGCGGTCGCATTGGATATCTCCAAGGCTTTTGACCGCGTCTGGCACGGGGCATTGCTGAGCAAACTTCGTTCATATGGACTTTCCCCACAGCTTTGCGACTGGACGAGGGACTTCCTCGAGAATCGATCGATCCGGGTTGTTGTGGACAGCGAGTGTTCGGATCTGTATCCTGTTAATTTATTGGTCCCTCAGGGTTTTATTTTGGCTCCAACCTTGTTCTTGCTTCACATAAATGATTTGTTGCAGACAACGGATAACAAGGTGTTCAGTTTTGTGGATGATAGTACGCTTGTTTCCTCCTTTTCGAGTGATCGACCGACTGGTGCATCTGCGTTGCATCAGCTGAGATGTCGGCAGATTTACTCCCTGAATCAGGATCTAGATAGGGTTCTGCAGTGGGGAAGTGCCAATCTCGTCGACTTCAATGCAGCGAAGACACAATATACAACATTCACAAGGAAAAGTGGATCATCGGTTCCACAGCTGATGATGAATGGCCGGGCCCTCGAGGCTGGGGAAAGTTTGAAATTGCTCGGCGTCACGGCATAAACATGTGTCGAGTATCGCCAGGTCAACCGCAGGAAAACTGAGCTATCTGTTTAGAGCCAAGAAATATTTTACTCCAGCTAAACTTCTTCTCCTATATAAATCCCAAATTAGACCCGCGCTCGAATATTGCTCTCATGTTTGGAGATCGGCTCCTAAACATACCCTCGACCTACTTGAGAGCATACAGAGACGAGTGATCCGCCTGATCAGGGACTCGGCGCTGACGTCGGGACTACAGCCGCTATCACATCGAAGGCGCGTAGATGATCTCTGTCTGTTTTACAGGCAGTATCACGGGTGCTGTTCTTCGGAGATTCTTGGTATTATTCCGCACAATTCGGCTTATATGCGCTCCACAAGACAATCCGACGGATCGCACCCGTTTGTGGTTCATCTCCCGACGGCGCGAACATCCCTGCATCAGAACTCGTTCCGGTACAGAGCGGGGAAGCTGTGGAACTCCCTTCCCACGCGAGTGTTCCCGGAGCGTTACAAACTGCAACTGTTCAAAAAGAACTGCAACAGTTATTTGATGAAAAAAAAATGCTTTCCTATAAAAACGAGCATCAGCCAATTATGTGATATAAACCCAGTTTCTCTCTTACGCGTTACTGAAAAAGTAGGACTCCTCATATAGCACGCTATCGAACAACATCGCGTCATTCTACTCGTAGTATGTTAATGATAAAGCAAAAGTCCTTTTATAAAATAATGCATGTCGATTAGGCGGCGGGTGCCTTGTACAAATCCGAATTCCGCCTTCCTTAGTACTCAGTGCTGTAAAATTATTCCAGCGTCAGTTACAAAACTAAACTAAATGAGTTGAGTGAAGTGAATAAGTTAACTGGATTGAAGCGGCTGAACTGACTGAACTGACTGAACTGACTGAACTGATTGACCTGGATGAACTGACTGAACCGACTGAATTCACTGAATTGGCTGAACTGGCTGAACTGATTGAACTGATTGAACTGACTGAACTGACTGAACTAATTGAACTGACTGAACCGCCTTAACTGGCTGAACTGACTGAACTGGCTGAACTGGCTGAACCGGCTGAATTCGCTGAATTGGCTGAACTGACTGAACTGGCTGAACCGGCTGAATTCGCTGAATTGGCTGAACTGGCTGAACTGATTGAACTGACTGAACCGACTTAACTGGCTGAACCGGCTGAATTCGCTGAATTGACTGAACTGACCGAACTGGCTGAACCGGCTGAATTCGCTGAATTGGCTGAACTGGCTGAACTGACTGAACTGACTGAACCGACTTAACTGGCTGAACCGGCCAAATTCGCTGAATTGACTGAACTGAGTGAACTGGCTGAACTGGCTGAACTGACTGAACTGATTGAACTGACTGAACTGACTGAACTGACTGAACTGGCTGAACTGACTGAACTGGTTGAACTGACTGAACTGACTGAACTGACTGAACTGGCTGAACTGGCTGAACTGGCTGAACTGACTGAACTAACTAAACCGACTGAACTGATTGAACTGGCTGAATCGGCTGAATTCGCTGAATTGGCTGAACTGACTGAACTGATTGAACTGATTGAACTGATTGAACTGATTGAACTGACTGAGCTGACTGATCTGACGTAAATGACTGGACTAACTGAACTGACTGAAATGCCTGAACTGACTAATCTGACCGAACTGACTGAACTGACTGAACTGACTCAACTGACCGAATTGATTGAACTGACTGATCTGACTGATCTGACTATGCAACTCTGTGATCCGTTTTTACATCAATAACTCCAGCACTGAGGTCATGACATTTCGGGGAAATCGACACACTCTGTGAATTTGAGCGCAGTGGTTTATGGCATCATCCATAAATTGAAACGTTGTGTCTGGTAGCGTTTACCGTAGAATTGACTCGCTGTGATTTATAGCATTTTCTAGGAGATCGACCGTGGCGTATATCATCTTGTACGAATCGGTACAGTGCGGGTTGTGGTGTGTTTCAAAGAATTGATTACCGCCTTGCCAACAATATATGAATACATCCACTCTTCGATAACATATCTTTTATTCCAGATAAATGGTTTGTCCGGAAAGAAAATGCCTTAAACATATTATTTCAAATGTTTAAAATCCCTCTAAGTAGTCCCCTTAGACGTCGACACATTATTTTTACCGACTCTGCCACGCACGGTACACCCTCTGGAAGACATAAACGGGGACCTCTGCAAGATCCCTTGTCACGGAACTAGGATTTCTTGTATGGGCTCAAAACGGACTCTTTTCAATGTTGTTTTTATTTTGAGGGGGAGGAAAAATCCTACCGAGGACAGGTCTGGGCTGTACGTGGATGGGGCAGCCTTGCCTAGTTATATTTGGCCAGAAACAATAATCACCAGATAATCATTCCCTTCGTCAATCAGCCAACTTTGCACACACTTTCCACATGTTCAAACTATTGGCAATCATGTCATGAACAATTGTTTTGGGATGTTGAGAGTGTCTGCAATCAATTGGACACCTAATCGACTATCGGAATTTAATAGATCACGCATACAGTCCAAATTTTTGGCAGTTAAAGTCGTTAGGGTCCGTCAAAAGTGTAGTTCATCGTCCACGTCTTTCCGACCATCCTTAAACATCTTCAACCAACGCGAAACTTGATGATAGGATTGAACAGAGTCCCCGTGGGCTTCCTTAATCATTTCATTGGTCTCCACCAGAGATTTCTGGGGTTTTACGCAAAACTTGATCGCGTAGTGTTGCTAGATCGGAGAGCTCATTGCGATTCATTACACAGGCACTGAACGGAGGTTCACATTAATAACACTGCACATGCTTCAACTGCTCGAATCACACTGAATGAGACGTCGCTGCAAAGCAATCTTAAAAAGAGTGGAATATTAAAGAATGTGGAAAATATCTTCAACAACCAACCTTTATTGGAAGTAAGGTTATGTTTAAGAAATTAAAACAAATATTTTGCAATTCATAGCATAGGAATTCAAGGAGAATCCACGGATCCTTCCATTTAGCGTTGCTTATCAAGCAGTTTCTTTTCATGACACAAAAAGGATTTGATTGATACTTTTAAATGTGAATGCACTGTGTGAGAACAGCGTATAGTGACATTGTGGGGATGTGATGGTCTGTGCGCCGGCATGGACGCGGCTTCTACCATTAACCCGCTCGCTGCTAAATGAAAATTCTTAAAAATGTTCCGCCAAACATTACGTGAAAATACATACGAAAACTGTTCACCAAAAGGCAGGAGAAAATAAAACGAACACTCAGGAGGAAAAATCCATAAATAGAACACACTTTGAATTTATTTAATGGATTTATTAGTTATGGTAGGTTGAATCTCTATATTTAGGTCGCGAGGCACATAACATATCGCGAGGTGACGGGGACTTTATTACACAAAACACAATCAATTGACATGGATGACTCGTTGCAACTCGCTGGGGTGTTAATTGTGACCCAGGAATTTATGCATCTCCGCAGCCGGCGGAGAGCGGGAGATCGCGCGACCGGCGTGGTCGGCAGATGGAATCAGACTTCCCGAGGATAGAACTCAGAGTTGAATTCCATTCTCGGTTAGGGTTAAGGAACGGAAGAGAGAGAGAAAATTTTTCTCTTAGGGGTGTGCCCACCAAGGAGATGCGATCTTTTGGTGCAGTGGTGTGTATGTGTGTTCGTACACATCACCGTGTTTATCCATGCATTTCAGCAAGGATAAACAAAACCTACAGCTAGGGAAAAAGAACAAAGGAGAAGCGATCTAATGCATCGGTCTGTGATTAGAGTCAGCTAAATAAATAAGCTGGAAATCATTAAATAGGAATTGCATTTGGGATACCACAAACGATGTGGATTGTTTATGGTATCGCCAGAAAACCTTTGAAGGACAGCGTTCTTTTGTTTGCACATGGCGCGAGTTAGGGAATTAGTCTCAACGTCTATGGTGCTAATTACACGCAGCTGCGTTGGACTGTTTATCGTTGGTTAAAGTGGTCGCCATACAATGTGTATGTAGGTAGCTTTTATTGTACACATGTTGCGGCTGGGATAAGACAACTCAAGGGCAAAAATTCCCTGATTATGCGGTTGTATTATATGTGAACCGATGAATTTTCTTTCAGGGAATTTATGATGAGTTAGGAAGGAATTCTTATAGGGAATTTGTATGCGAAGAGATGCATGAAAGGTAAGAATTCTCTTCTAGGGGCTTTTAGATTATAAATTGTTCTATTTAATGCGTAAAGCATTTAAGGTGATAATGTGATTGCATTAACGAACTTAAGGAAGTTAGGTAGCAGTTATGGGGGGTTTTCAGGTAAGTGGGCCGTGGGGTTTGGCGGAACCGCCACAACATTACTCCTGGTCACTAAATTGATGTGTCACTAAATATGGTTATATTTAAATCACGAAAAATAAATTCTAATGTAATCCAAAGTTCCTTGCTCTCACATATTTTATTCCTCCGCATCTTATGTCCATTATCTTTTGCTGATGAAAGTATGTGACGGTTTTGTAATTACAACAACATTCTTCAGTCCGCAGAATTTGAACTCAAACAACAATGTGCGCTGAACTCATTGAAGCCCGACATCTATGATATATATCAAAAACAGAACAGATTGGAAGTACAGATCTCTGAATTCCAGCCTGCATTGCCATATGTCACGAGACTTTATACGCACAATTAAAACCAATGGACTCAGCACACTATTGGAGAACTATTTAAAGTTTCCAAAAAAATTAAAAGAAAAGCCTATGTCGGATTCTACCACAATTTACGGAGCCCATACTTAATCAAGGCTAGAATTTAATTCCCCATTTGCTTAAGAACACCAAAGATTGCATGAGTTTTATAAAAAATGGGAGAACAGAGAAACTCAAAGATATCAATCAGAACATGTATTTCAAAGTGCCACCAAGCATTTCAGAAGAAAATTTAAATGTCCTACACGCCATCTCCAGCTTACAGAACAATTTGCTACTTCTATTAACGAGCACTTCGAGTGCGGTGTCAAGGAATGACTGGCAAATTTTCCGTACTCAATAAACCTCTGCGGTATCTTATATTGTCTGTATATTACCCGTGCCCCTTTCGATCAATTACACTGCAAAGTGTGGCGGTTATACCGCACTTCTATCTAAATGTCAATCACATAACAACACCAGTAACGACTGTCAATCTTTCTATACCTCGAAGGATAAAATACTACAACTAAAGCACATATCTTGTTTCCTGATACGTTTCATTTTATCCACAGGATTGCTTTCATATGTCAAATACCTGCACATAAGTAGCACTCGCAACGTTTCACATTGTTCCTGTAAATGGTCCAAAGCATCACTTTGTCCGACAACTTAATTTTCTTTTAAGGACAATCATCGCATTCCAATGTTTGTTGAACGCAATCAACCGTCAGACCATCAATTGTTGCTGGGTATCTAGGCGTAGAACAACTCCTCAAGTGGTTGTTGCCTGCAAAGTCATTTTCTAATTCTGAGTTGTTAACCAAATGACACTTTAACTACTACCGCCGTGGCCATAATAATAATACCAGTCTCCATACTACGTACATATACCTATTAATTTCCTATTTGTCACAAGTGAAAATACCTGGAAAATCAACGAATCAAAGGCAATCGTGCCATTGATGGTGGCAATGTTATTATTACTGTGCTGGCGAAAGTAAACAAGGGGCAGCCTTAGGGCCGCAAAATGCTCAAGTAGAAAAACTGCAACACGATCGCCTGGAACAACAGACAGTGTCACAGAAATCCAATCTACTGGAACATTCCAATTGATAGTGGGTAATATTAAGGTGCACTAAACTTGTCGTCGTTGGTGACCGTTCAAGAAAAGTGCCATAACCCCAATGGCCATGTTCGGTTATAGAAGCATGCCAAGGACCTCGTAGCGGTTTGAAACTAGTCAAAGATCATTGTCGTAACCATGGGAGATGCCTTACGAGTAGTGGTAGTTGGCGTGCCTTAAAATAAATGCTAGTCAAGACATCCGCGCGTACCATTAACCATATCTGTTAAATTATAAATTTCTCGCGATATTGTTGTAGGTATACGAAGGAGATCGTAGAGATTCGCCGAAAAGAAGCATATACATTGAATCCCATGATAGACATGCAGATACGTGAGATTTCAGTTCCACAAGCACCCATCTGGCCGCAGCATTCGCAACTGTAAATGACTCAAGAATAAATAAGCAGAATTGTACGGATGCTTGAATACAAAACTGTCTGTTGTTTCTTTCTGCTTCCAAATTTAGAACGCTCTTATGGCAATTTGTATCTTTTGCAATCAACGAACAAGTTACTCAACGTGCAACTTGCAGTAACATCACGTTGTGGACTGAATGGATTCGTGATTTCCACTGAAAGTCGCCAATGTCCAGGCTCACACGTAGACTCAGATACATTACCACTTATACGAATGCCCGTAATAAGTGTTTGCATTCCAGCCAACTTTTGGGTTTTTCATTGTTATTTTTTTTTTGTTAACCGTTTTCATAGCACGCCATCGACAGCTCACGTAATTAGCGAGATCACTTGATATCGAACCATACATCATCGGACGAACGTGTGATGTAGGACACGATAAACCAATTAAATGTTTGGTATACTTGACTGAGTTTTCGAGTGATTGATCTAAATGCAATTCGGATAAACAACATGCACACATTTTCACTCCGCATTTTACAGATGATTTTTAAATTTCTACGGCATAGAAAAAGAAGTTATTGACACTGCACGATTTAACAAACAAGCAAAATGTCCAGTGACCTTGCTCGTCTCATTTAACAGTGTAATACAACAGGCTCCACATTTGAAAAACCTACTGGTGCCATAATCGTGTAAACTTGGGCAATCGTTAATTACGTGAGAATCTCGCCGAATGTAGTATAATCCACTTTAAAATACCTCCCTTAAAAGTAAATAGCATCGAACAGAGCACTTCCAACATGTCTTCCCAAAGTGGGGATCTCATATGAGATAATTGGAAATTGATCTGCGCCTTAAATGGGTGGTTATCGAACTTATCAAGTCACAGCGGGGAGAGTACTACTAGGATTTGGAGTGACTGCAAGGTAATGATCTAAAAACTGATTGAACTGCTTAAGTTGATTTTTGCCATGGTTAGTAACATTGAAGGACATTAAATTAAATTTCTACTTAAGGGTACTCCAAAACTCCCTTTTGTGCGCGCGTTAGTGTAAAAAAGAAAAATTAAATTAAATTTATCACAAATTTTATGACGAAAAAATTACAATTTTTTTATGTATTACTCGAAGATATTTAAAAATTAATAATATCATTACAACCACAAAGAACATAAATGAGAATGGTGCGATTTGGAGCTAAACCCTTCTTTAAACTTTTCTAGCATGTTAATATTGTATAGAATAAGGTAGTATGTCCCATAGCTACGTGAATTCATTTACGTACACCCACCTGACGGAATTTAAAAACCTCCTTACTAAATCAGGTATGAAGTCAGATTACGATCTAATTATGTTCGATTTTAACCGCTTCGGGATTTGCAGTGAATAAGCTTCTTAAGAATGGAAACAATCCTATCTATCATGGAAATGGCAGCATCACTGAAAATATAGCTGGCATGAATGAAAGTGCAATTGGAGACCCAAAAGTAACACCTAGTCCCTGCACAACCATTAGAGACATTTCCTTTTTTCTCATTCAGCTCGAAATAGTTGAAAAATTAATTACTCTTAAAATTAAGAGTAAGAATGGCGTAATATTCATAATTGAACAGCTATGGCCTGAGCTTCTGAAGGGATTCAAAGGTGTTATAAGCCTTTCAGTGGTCGCTTTCAGCATTGTACTCAATACCGAGACAATATTGGTTTTCTGTTCCGGGCCGCTGCAATGACACAAGAGTTTCGCGCCAGCTAACAATGCAACATACGCGGTTTAAGGTGAAACTTCTCTGCTGTATCTGACATCAAATATAAACAGCAACCGTCGCAGTAAGCAGAATAAGTTTATACTTATCCCAATATTTTAGATTTCGATAAGTGTGATTGATTTGCTTATAAATAATATCAGCTGAGTCTGATAGCAGTCCAAGCTGTCATGATTTCTTTTGACCGCAGTTTTTATATCAGATATCATGGTATAGGGCCAACTTCTTTTTGTGAAAGTATCCCATTTTTGTTGTCAGTTTCTTTAGCTATAGTTCTCTATTTGGAATCGCACTGACAAACGATCATCTTCCAAAGTAAGCGCATCCACCTCTTGAAAAGGAATGACTCCTTAACTGCACAGTCCTCCAACTAACAGTCTCGCTAATACGTTGCATAACCTGGCAGTTTTTCCATCCACTTTCTGCAGGTGTTCTTTGAAGAATAACATATTGTTCAGGGCAATGCCGATACATTTTATAGAGGAACTACATATATTGACGTATTCTTCTACGAGGGGAGATCAATAAGTCTTTAGAAAATAAGGGACGATTTTCTTTATTTTTCTCATTTAGCTGACCTAATAATGACGCATAATATTGTCCAGCTATCGTATGTCCCATTTCCAAATAGTCTATGAAGATAACAACATGTGCATCCCAAAACACAATAGCCATAACATTTCCAACTGAGTTCACCGTCTTTGCCTTCTTTGGACCAGTTCGTCCTTAACAATCCACTGTTTTGGCTGTTCTTTCATCTCGGGAGTGTAGTGGTGTATACCTATTTCATCTACAGTTACTAATCTATGAAGAAACTCCTCTGGGTTGCGACGTATGCGCTCCAAAATTTCTCAGCTAAGAGCAAATGCGACACCCACCTCGCAGATATTTTTTCATACCCAATTTACCATGGGAAATTAAAACATGAAACAAATTGAAAATTAACAGATACCTAGTGAGGAACGATGCTTACTAAAAACAGACCATTAGCGATGCTCCGAGCGCCATCGTATGCATATCTAAGAACTTATTGAACTACCCTCGTATTTCTATATCAAGGAATTCAACTTTCTTATGACTGCTTCTGTATTATGTGTGGTTAGTTTCATTCCGGCCACGTCCAGCCAACAATTAATGCAATAGATTGTATGGATTCAAATATGCTCCAGCTCACCTGGTTATTTAGTTAGGAACTTAATCATATGTATATCCCGAGTGATAGGCTTGACCCAATGCATAGTCATCATCATCATCGGCACTACAACCGGGATCCGGTCTTGGCCTTGGTTAACAAGTCTGAGCCTTGTTAAATTTTCCATAATGATTTGTTTTTCCGGGCAAGGTCATTAATCTTGCGCCAATGCACAGTCGCCTGGTGAAATATCACCCATTAAGCTATAGGTTCCGTAAAATGATTGGGAAAAAGCCTTAACTATTTTTGGGAACTTGGGTGATCGGCCCGGTTAAGAAAAAAAATCTCAGTGTGCCGATTCAGCACTAGACGTTCGTCTTCTCTGACATGAGTAAAATAAAATTACAAAAAAAATTGTACCACATAATTCTTTCTCCTTCAAGGACATTGATTCTGAGCATACATAATACCGTGTAATAGCATACATCCTTGTTTAGTTTTGTGGTCCCTCATTAGTTTCATAATATAATGTTTATCTCCGAGACAGCTTGCTATTACACGCACTAGGGCTTAGAATCTGCCCAACATTCTTAGAATAAGATTTCAATATGTCCGATTATTATTTAGTACAGCTGTTTTTCCGAATAGTATTACGGCTCTATATGCAGTGATTTCAACAGATGATCCGCACGCAAACGTATTGAAATGTGTTTTTATCAAAAGAGAAACGCGAAACAAAGCATTAGAGCCGTATACCAGAGCACTACCATAGCAGCCCGCGGCTTATGCAGAGAGTTGAGATATCTTCGAATGCATGCGGCCATGGTTGCTTTGGTTCTAAGCTTTTCATAGCATAGGTCCAAATCACGTTCGTCATTACCATAACAATTTTTTATACGATGGTGATTCAAATATATTCCCCATCAGGGAGTTTCTGGCGCAAAACTAATGACCTTGCCCGGAAAAACAAATTATCATGGAAAATTTAACAAGCCTCAGGACTTGCTAAATAAGACCAAGACCGGTTCCCGGTATAGTGCCGATGATGATAATGATGATTCAAATATAAACGGTAATTCCTTTTTCTACATTTATTGAATAATGTTGCACACTAACTATACTATCAACATTTTTCAATAGTCTCCTGCGCGATCTACACACTTTTGTCACCGATTTGGAAGCTTTAAAATCCCTTGTTCGTAGAATGATTTAGGGCGGGTTGTTAACCATGTGCGCACGTACTCCTCGATTTCATCATTACTTTCAATTTTTTTCCCTCCAAGTGATTCAATTTTCAGAGTAAACAAAAAATAGTCACAGGGAGACCAGTCTGTTGCTATAAGGAGGGTGTTCGGAGGTTTCCCAGGCAATTTGTCCAATGTATCCCTTGTAAAGGACGCGATGTGAGGCCTGGCGTTGTCATGAAGAAGCATGACATCTCGAATGGGCATACCTCGTCTTTTGTTCCGATATGCGGCTTTTGCCGACTGTAACAACTGACAGTAGTAAGCTGCATTCACTGATCGTTGTTCATGAAGAAAATTTGGGCAGCCTTCATCCTTCCTTCGTCACTCCTTACTTGCCATTTTCGTCTCCGTAGTATAATGATGTACCCAGGTCTCATCACATGAAAGGATACGCTTCAAAAAATCCACCCCTTCTTATCGAAATATACCCAGAAGTCTTCCACTTATCTCCGACCCGTCGAGTAGTAATTTTTTTGAAGCTAAGATCATAAGTGATAATGGATTGAACCCTGCCATATCCACTTCTGAAGAGATTTATCCAACAGTTAAGCGGCGATCACTTTCAGTAAGCTCTCGAACGACACGGATGTAGTCATCTGTACGACTTGTCCTTGGTCGTCGATCATGACTTTCGTTTTCGATGCGTTCTCGTCCACTTTTATATTCTCTGACCAACGTATACATACTATTCTGAGAGATTATCACCAAATCGTACCTTCAACCGAGGAAAAATTTCCGAAGGTTTAACGGCCTTATTTGTTAAAAATTTTATAATAATCCGTTGTGCAACAGACGTATGTACCTCTTGCTCGCTCATGGCTTTACTGACCACAAGCTAGCCAAGCCGGTTCCTCTATTCTGTATAAACCATACAATAGCCACGCACTAGATTGTCTAGCTCGCAGCTTGTTGCTTAGCAAAAAAGTAAAATTACCGTTTATATTTGATTCGCCATCGTATGTACGATGTGATACTACTTATCTGTTTCTCCCACAATATAAACACTACCCCTACCGAATCTGGAATTTTTCGTGGTTAAAACTTCACATTCGTGGCCACACATTCATTTTTTTTTCTTTTATGCAGAACCCTATACTTCGATAGAATCCAACTCAATTAACAGAATCTAAATTTTATATGTGCGCACTAAATTCAGTCTTACTGATGATTTCAATGTGTATAGTTTTCAATGAGTTCACTATTTTAAACAGACAATAACTGACAGTCAATATGCTCAGCGCTTCGCCAATTCAAATAATTAACCCAACTCGTAAGTGACCCAACATGTATACCAAACATTGACGGTCATTCTACCAAGCCTATTTGACCAATTCCTCATCTTCCACTCTAATATACTGGTACACACCATTAAAATTTCTTCACCTTTGGACACTTCAGACCAACTCAGACTTCGCCTTACCAAACAACCATCTGAATGAAAAACCCACCAATCGATTATTATGGTTCCATGAGAAATTCAATGGAGATGATTTAAATAATTTTTTTTAAATATCAACATTTCCTTCGATTACGATCACAGAGAAGCTGTTATGGTTAAAGACTTAACTTCTGGTTTATTTTTATACGAAGAATATGTGAATTTAATAATATGCAATGCGGACATTCAACTAGGAATGATCAAAAACTTAGACAAAGAATACTACACTCCTCTACATGTAGTAGAAAGTTCGGGGCATTTACCATATAAAGCACATCGAAACTAAATCGCCTCCATCAAACCTTTCGTAGTTGATAACAGCTCAATTATTAAGATAATAGAAAAGGCTTATCAGCACATTTCGTGATCATGCTACTATACGTTCTTATATGTGACCGCAAACAGCGTTCCATGAGTCCAATTTACTATAGAACTCTCACTCATATTCAAAAACTTTGCTGCCCAATTTACAGTCAACTCGAGATCCTTTCCACCACATCAGCACCTCCTCTATTCGACTGCAAACGGGATGCTAGAAAACAAATTCGCTTTCGAACTCGTACTGTTGACCAGCCAGAATAGAATAGCCCTCTGTTATTGATCTGGCTCAAGTGGACCAATTGTTGTTGATCCGACTCAAAAGACCAACGGTTGTAGCTGACTTTTAGCTTGAAGACAGACAGCCGGCTCTCAGCGGGTCCGCAAAAACCTTAAAGACCGTAGTGGACTGTAAATTAAAGGCTTGATTACATTTCCAATGCCAACTAGTCGAGGATACCTGAAATGTCAAAATGTAGAACTCATCCCCGATTCTACCGTGTGCTATCGGCGCGTTGTTCGGTGATATCTATTTACTTTTCTTTTCCCTCGCGAGATATCTGTTACCACCGATGGTGGGAACACGCCTTTCATAAACCTAATCAAAAAGGGAAGAAGAATTTGCTTCGAGCATCCCTCACCACTTGTGAGGGGTAAGTGCTCTGGGGTACCTATGAAATTAAAGATCCGGTTGAACGCCCCTTACCACTGGTGGGAGGGAAGCATTCTGGAGTACCTATGAAATAAAAAACGATGCGGTTTAAGGGAAACAATTTCCTTCTGGGAACATACCGTTATTTCAATTTTTAACCTACATTTATTTTACAAGAAAATGCCTACATCTTACACCATCCGTTGAGCTCTAGAACAGAATGCAACGGCTTACGAATTTAACTATCCTACACTATTTGCATACGGTCATTGTCACCAAGTGCCATTGTGCAACTGGCAGCTATAATATGTGCTTCTATTATGCCGGTAGCGTCTTCCCAGGTATCGAGTAATTAGTGCTCACGCGATTAGCGTCTTTCTGAGAGTCAACATGTTGTTTTTTTAAATGCAGCGTCTCTCTGGGAATTGGTCGCTATTGTCCTCAGTCCGGCGTCTTTCTAAGAATTGAATAATACGTCGCCAACACCCTTCTATAACACGGTAGATAGATACTTAGAAAGTGCCATGTTGTGTGAAGCCATGTTATGTGAGACCCAGAGCTAGTACAAAAGGTATGTTACGTTCCGAAAACTTATTAATTAGGTGGTAGTGTGGCGGTGCCGCCAAACCCCACGGTACACTTACCTAAAAACCTCCATTACCTCATTCCAAGACGCATAAGTTTTGCTAATGCAATCGCATTAAGCACTTGAAAATGTTACACGCATTATATAGATCAAACCTATAATCTTAAAGTCCCTGTAAAGAAAACTTACCTTTCATGCATTCTCTTCGCATACCAGTTCTCTGTAAGATTTCTTTATTAGCTTATCAGGAATTCCAAACCAATTTCGGCATATACGTTGCCAAGCAAATCTCCCTAGACGGATTCCTAAAAACAAAAGGATTTGAATTACATACAATGTAACCTTCACCAGGGGCCATAAACATTGCGCTGTCTATTTTTCAGCCTCCCCATATGTATGATAAATCTCTTAACGTACACATTGGCCGGCGACCTTTTTCTCCCAGCAATAAAATTCTCTAACTCGTACCATGTGCAAACAGAAGAACGCTGTTCCTACATAGGATTCCTGCGATACCATAAACAATTCATATCGTTTGTGGTATCCGAAAAAACATTTTTTTTTTCGTTTAATGAGCGGCTGCTATTTATTTAGCTGGCCCACATTACCGGAGGATGCATAAGCAAACCTATTAGCATCCGACGAGATTCGGTTTGTTTACACACATCTCTTGGATGCCCATTATGCCTCTTCTTTGTGTTCCACGTTCGTCTAATAGTTTTTATCCTTGAAAAGAACCGACTTACACCCATACATGTGTGCCATGACGATCGCCTCTAATGAGATCCGGTTATCACTACAAATAAAGGAGATGCATCCAAAGATTCTTTTGACAGCGACTTAATATCGTTGAGTCTTTTAACATCAGCAGACCACAACGGTCACGCACCACTCCCGCTCTCCGCGCACGGCGGAGAGGTGCAGATATACGGAGGCATTGGCGTAGTGGATTTTATTCGCCATACATTAAGTCGAGCGGTGTTTTGTCATTGTTTGAACCAAACGATTTCAGAAGAATTACATAAAACTCATAAATCCAACGATATGAACTTGTATTTAATTTATCATTTCCAGTCCGGTGTTCGATCATGAAGTGTAATAAAGTAAAAATTAATTAAGAACTGCGTGCGTTTTACTTCCTTTTCCTGTTGTGGACGTTGCATCGTGAAGTCCTGTTTGTGCTTTTCCTTGTGTGTATGGTGAAATAATGGAGTGTTTGTGGGGACGAATTAGAACTCTCGCCCGTGCGACGTCCCGACATCGTACCCCCACAGTACTACATGGGATGAAAAGGCTCGGGTGTTTTCAATAGGTGGCGTCACTAGAAAATGAACATGTCTCAGTTCGAGAGGCACATCTGCCACTACTTTATGTATGAGGTTTCATGATATTTCGTTCATTTGTTTACAAGCTACAATCGTTTGAGTGACGCTATTTTCGTCTCCAGAGAAAAATGGAAAAACAGGAAAATCGCATCGGGGGGGAGTTTGAGAGCAGAAGAGATGAAGTTGTAGTCAAAGATGGTAAGGTAAGACTACTACTTACCTCCTTTGACTTCAAACTTCACCTCTTCTGCTCTTAAACTCAGATTTTCCAATTTTCCACTTTTTTACGGAGGCGAAAGTAGCGTAGCTTAAACGACTGTAGCTTGTAGCGAACAGACGAAATGTCATGAAACTTTATACATAAACTAGTGATAGATGAGCCTCTCGAAATGAGACATATTCATTTTCTAGTAGCGCCACCTATTGAAAAATCCTAGGACTTTCGTCCCATGTAGTACAACCATTATTTTAACGTTGAGATGACTTAATGGCTGAGTTGGTAAAGAGGTTGTGTCTTGCGTTTGATTCTGCAAACCTAGGTTCAACTGACGACTTTTGCTATTGTGTAGTTCGGCACAATTACTGGGGGATAGGCATGGCCCCAAAGCCCAGCCGCCTGAGTAAACACCAATCCATTAAGGCTCCGTGAATTAGTTGAGAAATTCTTGACCATATTTCGGAGCTTGGCTGATGGACCCCGTCGAGAAAAAAAGCATCTCAAAAATAAAAAATAAAAACCTTGTGAGTCACATGGAGCATTATCTAATAGAACAGTGCTTTGAAGAACAAACCTTTCCGCTTTAAATAATTTTCAACGGCTGGTACAAAACAATTTAAAATACAGTCTTTAAATAAATTTCCAGTCATCCAACCTGTTATATATATATACGAGGGTTGCCTTTTATATTTCGGGATTAGAGAACAAAAACATATATTAATCATCGAAAATCACTTTATTGTTTTTCAAAATATTCCCCATGAAGATCTATACACTTTTGCATGCGTTTGAACCAATTGTCGAAGCACTTTTGCCACTCTGATTGAGGTATCTCCAACACATGCATTCTGAATGCAGCAACAGCTTCTTCAGGTGTCGAAAAACGTTGACCTCTCAGTTTGTTTTTTACGTACGGGAATAAAAAGAAGTCATTCGGTGCCAAGTCAGGACTATACGGCGGATGACCCATCAAATCGATGTTTTGGGTGCTCAAAAATGCAGTTGTCGCAGCCGATGTGTGAGAGCTCGCATTGTCGTGGCGAAGAGTGATCCGTCTTGGGCGGTTGGTTTTCGTGATTTCTTGGAAGACAACTGGCAAACAAATGGTTGTGTACCACTCAGAATTGACTGTTCTGCGTTGTTCTAGTGGTACGGTTGCGACATGTCCAGTTTTTCCGAAAAAACAGGCGACCATTTGCTTGGAAGTGCTTCGTGCGCGAACAACTTTTGTTGGATTTGGCCCATCTTGAAACACCCAGACAGTCGACTGCTGTTTACTTTCGGGCTCATACGCGTAAATCCACGATTCATCACCTGTCACGATGTCATAGACGTGTTTCGAAGAACCGCGACCGTATTTTTTGAGCATTTCTTTCGACCAATTGACACGAGCCTTTTTTTGGCCGATTGACAAATTGTGTGGGATCCAACGCGAACAAATTTTTTTGACAGTCAAATGTTTATGCAATATTGAATGTATGCTGGGCCCACTAACGCCTAAGGTTGTCTCAATCTCACGATAGGTCACATGACGATCTTCCAATATCAGTTCGCGCACAGAATCAATGGTTTTCGGAACAACAACTGATTTTGGACGACCTTCACGAAATTCATCTTGGAGTAAATTACGACCACGATTGAATTCACCATACCATCGATAAACACTGGTCCTTGATGGAGCTTCATCGCCAAAAATTGAATTAAGTTCATCCATGCACTGTTGCTGAGTTAATCCACGCCGAAAGTTGTAAAAAATAATCGCACGAAAATGTTGACGATTTAATTCCATATTTGGGGCGAGATGAATCTTTTAAGTTACTGTAAACAACACAAATAGCGCTCGTATGACAAAACGTTCTGAGTGCGTATAACCTCAAAAATGTCCAACTTTACGACAGAGCTGTCAATTGCCGGATTGCAACACTAGGGTTACCAAATCCCGAAACATAAGAGGCAACCCTCGTATATATATACCGATAAGGTGTTTTTATTGGTCCCTTTAAATATGCAAAGAATCAAATCATTTGAAATGCTTTTTGCTTAATGATATTATCATCCAATGGACTTTTGTTTGACGGCAATCATCAATTCAAATTCCATTTTGTCAATATTTGGTCCCCGACAAGCTGCATATTATGTGAAAATTCTGCAGCAACTCCACTTCTTATTTCTGTTTCATATTTCTTAATAGTTCGGAGTGTCACAATCAAGGCTTTTTCTCCTTTTAAATGACGAACCGAGATTTGTATCTTTACTTCTAAGTTCAGACCACAGTGGACAGAGAAGAATAGGATAAAAAATACCTCCTTTCGATGTATATTTGTCTTATATGCTTGAACCTAAATATCAAAAGTAAGAACAGGACGGCGTGACAACAATGTAAAGATTGGATTGCGTAAATACCGATAAATTCTTTACGACCTTGATAACTATATTTCTAGAAGAAAAGAGTAGAAACAGCACATCAGTAAGCCAGAATCGCATTGCAGGAATTTATAGAATAGAATTCAAATTGTGTTGCACAGCAAATGTTTCACTCAAGCCCTGCCATCCCCAAATTCTTTCCCATTAGAGCCGCCCCTCACAGTAATCGGATTAACTTAATGTGAATTTTCACGTGTTGAGTAAGTATAAAATAGTGAATTCGGTTTCAAATAAAAATTAACTTTAATTCCATCCGATTACTGGGGAAAAGACCCTAATATGTAGGTATTTGGGGATGGCAATTTTTACGTGTAGCAATTCCAACTCCATTTGTCCAATTCTTAGTACGAACACCTTAGCGTGATGTGATCTGGGTTGAACCAAATTAAAAATTATCTTACCGGATAAATTTCACTCAAAAAACAATGTTTAGGCGTGTGAAGACTCCTGAGAATAGGGATGTTTGGACGGGCTGCCTCTTTTACCAGCATGATCTAGGGTTCTCGTTATCTGTCTTACTAATTTGGCAAAAAATTTAACTTACGGATTTTAAAATACAAATTAAGAGCATTAAACAATATCATTCGTGTTGCTAATTACCTTTATCCAGTGTCTTTCAAAAATCGTCGTTAATTTGTGTAAGAGTGCAACGTTAGAAATGCAGTCTCCGGATTTAGAAATTCAGTCTCCATACTGCGCTTCAAGAAATGGAGCGTGCATGGTGAGTATAATAATTCATTTGTCAGTTCTCCTTTTATGAACAGATAAATGCCTTATGGAAACGATATGACGATGTCTAACAACTTTTTCACTCCTGATTTACATAATTTGGCTCCTTTCAACCGACTCCCGGAGTAATATCCCACATGTCGAATATGTCTCTTCTAGCTATTCGCGAAATTTGCCATGGAAAATTGGTATTCCGAAGAGGCTCCATAAACTGGCCTGCAAGTGGCCCAAGCTTAACGTCAACAAACGTTTTCTTTTAGGGTTACTTAAAGTCCAAAGTATTCACAAATACGTGTCTCTTTTTGGATCAATTCAAAGCAAACCTCTGAGCAAAAATGTCTCCAATAACGTAGAACACTTACCGGACCAATTCCAGAAATGTTGCGTTACGTTCAGAAGAGTATCCGCAAAATATCGACATACATTTAGACGATGTAATAAACATAAATGCCCGAGGACCACCCTTCATGAAAATTACTTCATTAGAGAATTTTTGTTTTGAAAAAAACTGTTGGGATATATTGTATATTATATAAAATAAAACAAACTTAACGTCGAAATTTATTTATGGTTTCAAAGGTTTTTGTAAAATGGACTATTACACAAATTAAAATTGAAGGATGTGTTCTGTACATTTCGTGATCCTATAAAGTGGCCGAAACTACAAATTCCCAACACATCAAAGACGGGTGTATGTAAGAACCGGTACTAAGGAAGTATTTAAGAATATAGGAAACCATCGGAAAGAATATTCGGTCAAAGATGACCAATTAAGTAGCAACCTATATTCAAGCGTATCATCCCCAGTAAATGCTAAGCTCTCCATGATGGATTCCTTGCCACATCATATCCTAAGTACTCACGTCTTTAATTCGTATTTAATGGTAATACATTTCGTCGTGAAATCATATCTTAGGAAGAACTTCGTCTGAGATCTCAAAACGGGTTTACACATTAAACAAATGTTCCGTTTGAGCTTAGGAATAATATGATGGACCTCATCATCAGAAGTTTATTATAATTGTTCAAATGATTAGCAGCAGTCAAAATAGCACTTAAATAGAACATTAATCTGTGGGCATACGACTTGTAGCCTCTCATACGTGATCGGCGTAAACATTGTGCCACATCTCAAAGTCCTTGTCCGTCTGTCTTTCCTACCATTCTATTAAACCGCATAAGCGGTTATTTTACCTGTGCGACCTTAGTGTCAGCAATAAAGGTGAATCATAAAACTGAATTTACTTCAAACAAGTTATATAGTGGCGTCACGCGATGATGGTCCCTTTTTTTTATATATAAAACATTACCACTGTACATGGCCGCTTCGCCAATGCGTTCCTATTTCCTATGAAAATAACGATGATTTTTTTGTGTTTATGAGACTATAAGTTTTATTAGAAGTATAGTATATGTATAACCAATTGCGAGATATAAATTTGCCGAATGACAATCATGTCACAGACTCTCCCTTGGATTCATTTAACTACCGCATGACGATTAAATGATATCCACAGCTTTGCATCAGATGAGATCACAAACATTTTGCGACAACCCGCCGGTGTATTGTTTGCAAATCAGTCGAAACATCCCACCGAGTCATGTGAAAATTGATCGTAATAACTGGTTAACTTTCGCTCCGAACTTTATGCAAAAATTGCCGGCGACTTGCATTCATGCGAATGCATCTAATTATCAGAAGGCATGACGATGGTCAAATGACGCTTAACTCAAGCAAAAGAAACTTCTTCTTTCTTGTTTGCTGCATCTTAATGGTGGACATTACAATTAATGTGTAAAGCCGTGGAAAAACCTTATCAAACAACGAGTTATAATTTGCTTTGTATCTTTCACATTTTGCAGAATGCAGTTTGTCACCTTTTGTCAGTGGATCGTCTTCGGAGAAAATTCCATTCGTCTTCTTGCCATTACGCGGTCAAATCATCTATCCAAGCAGAGAAATCAGTTTTCCTGGTAAGTTTCACTGTGGTTGTGTCCATAAATGGAAACAAGTATCATCATACCGCTTTTTCTGATGTAAATATATTTTACTTTTATTATATCTTAAATTTAGATATCCATACACCTGTTTGCGCAGTGACTGGGGCCCAATATCTAACGAAAACAGGTTGGGGAGACTTGAGGAATCCTATTGACACAGACTATCCATTTCGGATGTTCCGCGATGAGGGTAGAACTTTCTTGCAGGTAAGTGGTGGGCAGTTAAAATTATAATTTAGTGTCTTAATCATATTCAATATAGCGCACTGCAACTTTGTTTTAATTTTAACAGGTTTTATTCGATATTTATAAATTAGTTTCTCTAATTATATCGAACGTATTCTTCGGCCCATGTTATTCTTTCCTCCACCAATATTTCCAGAAACGAGATCATAAAAATAACTGAAACGGACTGCGGAAACGAACATGTTAGATATCCACAGAAAGAATACTCCCTGTTGTATGCTTTTGGTAGTTTTCTACATTATTGGCTTAACTCTTTAAAGTTGGTAGCGTCTAGGCTTCACCACAGTATCAATCTCCTTTCTGCCCCAAGGATCATCGATAATCCTAAGGATATTAGATATAACATACTATGTTATATTGTTGTATTTGGCCTCGATCCCAGGTAGCGTGTCTCCTTGCCCTGAAAAGGATGAGGGATCTCTTTAAGACCGCTCCTGAAGAGACCCGTTGCGGTTGCCGCCGTGCTTCCTCAAACCTGAGGGAAGAGTAGCGACCGATCGTAGACGAAGCTAGTGCCGCAAAGTTCCTAGGGCAACAGCCAGCGGCTTCTGCTGGCTTTTGTGGGGCAAGTGATCCGCGTCAGTGAAAATCTGTGGATAAACTAAAAGGGGCGAGAGTCACAGCTCTACTCACCAGTCAAGAATAAAACTCCGTGTTATTTTGAGGCGTACAGCTCTTTATTTTGTCAGTTATAAGTTGTTCAGGATTTACTATCCTGTTGGTCTCCTGCAGCACTTCCTCCAGGGACCATGTACATCTATCAACTGCCGCGCGGAGATAAAAAAAATGGGTTGGCGAGAGGGCCGACTTTAGCGAGACAAGGACAGATGTGTCTTTCATCTTGTCTCTGGCTTCTGGTCTTCTTGCGATAACCAGAATCACCCACATCCGTGAGGATGTTGGGCTCGGTCTCGCGATATCTGAAAAGAAAAGAAAAAAGGGGGTATCCAGGGATAGTGTGGACAGTGTTAGTCCAGGTGTTCTCTAACTACTTGTATAGAGAGATGGTGGGAAAGAAATCATATAAGACCGATAGGTCTTGGGTGCGTTAATAAACGCAGATCACGTCTTTGGCGTCTGATGATCTGCGATTTGGTCGGTGTGTATATGTTTGTGCCGTCTTGTACTGTGCGTCCGTGTGTGTGTGGTTTGTTAACAGTAGACCCTATGGGATGGATCCAAGAATCCTCTATTATAGAGGGGAATGTTGTTGGGAAGGGTGCTTTCTTCAGTTCTGTACTGAAGAAGAAATTGTGGTGGTCTGATGCGAAGAGATCGAGGGAGAGAAGGGTCAAGAACGCAAGAGTCCCGTACAAGTAGGTTCCCGCTGTTCTGAATGCTTTCGAGGTACTTGTATGCTAATTGAAGCAAGTACTCATCGATAGGGGTAATGGAGGCGCCTTCGTATTGGTGAGAGTTGGGGTAATGACGACTGTCAGGCCTTCTAGAACGATTGGTGCATCTTCTGAGGAGTTTCCTTTCGAAAACTCGAAGTCTTTCCATTTGAGCCGAAGATATGCAGGACCATATGGGAAAGGCGTAGGATATTCCAGATCGGATTAGCTGCTTATAGCAGAGAAGCTTAACTTCGGTGTCAACTTTGTTGCTCCACTTCAAGATGTTGTGCAGTTGCTTCGACCGACCGAGACCCCTTTGGAGAATGTGGGTCACATGTTTGATGAAATTCATTTTTGGGGTATAAATGACCCCAAGATATTTCATCCTGTCCTGTGGTCTAATCGTAGTATCTCCCATTTTTATTCGAATATTCTGTGAATATCGAGAAGTAGGTTGGAAGTGTTTACTACTCAGAATTATAGCTACTGCTTTAGATGGGTTAAATCGAATTTTCCATCGACTGTAATACTGATACACTTCGTCCAAATGACGGTTGAGTCGAGCTTGGGAAAAGTACCCCATGTGGTAAGCATGGTTGAACAGAATGGAGAGCTTTATAAAGAATAAGGCAGAAAGCCTTCGCAACGAGTGGTATGACATGTTGTCGATACCGGATGACTTCTTAGGGTTTCGAGATTTAACCAGGCTCTGTAGGGCATTTGGTGCGATGAAACCGTGACCGTTATCACGTGTGTCATCGAAGTATGCACTGCTAGTTGGATGAAAGACAACAATTGGCTCGTTGAAGTCGTCCAACTTACTGTGGACCTCTGAACTAATGATCGCATTAGTACCCGGGTCGCCATCTTGGAGAGTAAGTTTGTGATTATTTTCGAAGGTCTCTCCGATGATATTTGCTTTATTGGTGTCGTTATTAACAACAACGCCATTTTGTATGATTGGCCCAGTGATACGAGAAGTGCCACATATCTTTTTAACATTTTTATAAACGTTTTGGTCCATCTGAATAGCCTTCAGTGAGTCTTCCAATTGTCGGGTACGATTGTTTTAGATTCTCTGTTTTATCAGTGTACCAATATTGTGAATAATGGATTGCAATAATGGCTCCCTTTGCGTAAAGCGGTGACGATATCTTATTCTGCAGAGCTTTTTGCGCTCCCGGATGAGACGAAGAGTGATGTCGTCATGGGGAATCTGATAGGTCTTTTCAAGTTTGTACTTCGGGACATGAGTCTCCGAAGTTTCAACTAGAATCTCGTGAAGTCGTTTTGCACCGTTGTTTATCTCAACAGTCGTTAGGTTCCTGTCAGTCGGAAGAGAGAATTGGTGGAGTTTATCGTTCAATGTAATATTGAAGTTGTCCCAATTTGTGCGCCCATAATCGGGTATGTATCTAATATGAGCCCTGGATGCTCGATAGCCGCGAATGAATGTGGTCATAGCGTTGTGGTCAGATAAACCCGCTGAAACTTGAGGAGGAGGAAGTAAGTCTTTGGACACAAAAAATATGTCCAGAATTGAGTCACCTCGAGTACCAACCGTAGGTGCGACTATTTCGAAGTTGAGGGCATAAGTGTTTTCGGTGTATCATTGGTACAGTTTTGTGCCATTTGGGCAAGAGACAGAGTTGTTCCAGTGCGGATGTCTGGAGTTAAAATCGCCGCCTATTATGAAGGGTGTATGCCCCGAGGACCTTATTATCCTGCCGATATCTTCGGGATTAATGGGTCATTATTGGTTTTATTCGAGTGGTATACGGAGTATATATTCTCTCTACCATTATTAGCCAGGTGCAGTTCAACCCCAGACACCTCTATGGACTCAAAGTGTGGGAGGTCAATAGATCCATGGAGAAGTCCGCTATTAACCAGTATAAAAGTACCACCTCCGTTGATGGTGGGACCGCCAGTGAGGGTTCGATCTCTTCGAATCATGGAGAAGTTTGGGAATACGGGACGGTGACATGGATTCAACCTAGTTTCGGTTACAAGTACCACGTCCGCCCGGTTATCCTTTATGAAGTCAGAGACTATCATATGCTTGGAAAGCGAAACAAGGGAGTTGACATTTATAAGGATAACTTTAATTTTGGAATCCATTGTGGAGGGTATGTCTTGCATATGCAGTGAAAAGGGGTGCTTCCCTATCAGCCTCTGTTGTTAGTTGTTCATATCGGGGTCGAATATCTTCAAGCAAGCGGGAGAAACTAAGTAGTTTCTCGAGCATTGAAGATTGCCCCCTCGGGCTGACATCTCGAATGAGCATACTTTGTTTTTTGTCTCGATATGCGGCTTTTACCGACTGTAACAACTGACAGTAGTAAGCTGTTAAGCGGCGATTACTTTCAATAAGCTCTCGAACGGCACGGATGTTGCCATCTGTACAACTTGTTGGACGTCGATCATGACTTTCGTTTTCGATACGTTCCCGCCCACTTTCAACTTCTCTGGCCCACGTATACATACGATTCTGAGACAACCAAATTGTGCCTTCAATCGCCCACTCTTCAGAAACTAAACAACAGCCACGCACAAGATTATCTAGCTCGCAACTTGTTGCTAAGCAAAATACTGAAATTACCGTTTGCATTCGATTCACGCTCGTATTTCTTTCTCCTCAATGGTGTCAAAACGTCGTCCTTTCATGGTTCTCCTTATTTTCGGAAATTAAAAAAAAAATTACATGGAGTCATATCTGACAAAGGTGAAGACGCGGGGATGATCACAGGTTAGTAAGTGGTCAGAAAAATTTTTTTTTCCGTAGGAAGGTGGAAATCTTCAAAAGATACCTCTGACCGTTCCAGAGGCATTCCGGACTTTTACCGACTAAATCCACATCCCACCAGGCACATATTTCCGTTGATCCCCGCGGAAGTTTCTTTTAGATATTCCATCGCGGGGCGGGACGGAGTTTACTTGTTACTCCGCTCGTCGCGTCGCAACTGCTGAATCATCTCACATAAAACATCATTTGCTACGAACCATGCCAGTTTTGAACTCAGCATAATCTACTACTCCTCCGGGAGTAACTCTCCGTCTCATATGTCTCTCCAAAATCGTTCGTGCGGTCTCGAATCTCACGCATTCTGTGAATACGTGTTCCCCATTTTCTATTTTGCCTTCGCAATACAAGCAGAATGGATGGTTGGCATGCTTGTACTTGTGCAAGCGATAATTCAGCTCGCCATGTTTTCTTTTCACCCATGTTTCTATATCAGGTATCATGGTGTAGGTCCATCTTCCTTCGATGGAAGAATCTCACCTTCGCTTCCGTTCTCTTAGGCTTGAGAGCTCTAAATGTGACCGTATTCGCCGGAGATTCTCCTGTGAGACGTCATGCAACGCCGAGTTTTCTTTATCTGCAATGTCAAGTGGTTTTCTTCTGGCCAAAACATTTATCGCGTCTTCGGATACCGTTCAGAATCAGCAGCATACTCTTAATGATGCCAGCCTATGTGCTGAGTTCACTCCCCTCATGTACGACTTATACTGTGCGGCTCCTGCCCATATGTGAGCTGAATACATTATAATGGAGGTGCTGACACTGGTTATCTTTATGTTTCCTTATGTGGAGCCGGGTGTTCAACTTTCTTGCAGCTGCTTATTAAAACGGCCTGTAGCGTTCTACGAACGCACATTTCCGCCCAGGTAAGGTTCCAACCCTTCAAGGAACATACTTACCTTATTCATTACACGTGCCCACAGACACATGTCCCAAAGCTCCTAATCATACCTGTAACAAGGGTCATAGGAAGCTGCAACAATGTTGAACCCGATATCAAAAAAACAAGGAACTTAACGTTCAAAAACTTTCAGTATCGAGTCAACGCATCCATTCATCGTATGCATAACCAATTCCAGAATACAGGCCATAAATCTTCCATCCTAAACATCTGCACGATGTTTCCAAGGAATTACATTTTCGGTAAATTAACCGAACCAGGGAGGCATACTCGGGTAGCTAAAGGCAATTAGCACCTCTAATTTCGTGCAAGATCCCAAAACCGACAGGCGCACGTGCCCAAACAAAGCCATTGCGGAGAAACAGCAATTGATTAAAACGCTGTTCCCATAGGGAAAAGCAAATATAATTATCCTACCCGATGATAATTATGGTGGCCAAAAGGGGATCGCTAGGAATAATAAACCGAACAACGGATGCCTATTCTGGTGGGTATGAAAAATCAACACTATCCCAGATAGAGGTGTGTGATAGGAAAGGCAAACAAAGCCTTACGCCCCATAGTCCGCGCACACATCCGAAATACAGGCGACCTCTGCCGCATGCCAGATGTGCAGAGCAAATAAACTACGGAAAGATCGGAGAACAAGCGGCGGCATCCGATCCTGAAACAAAAGAAACATGATTCCGGCCACCGACATCGAATGATGATAACGATGATAAGTAGGTAAGAGCCCTCTTTTCCAGATCGCATGGGAAATTCTCCTTTAAGATACAAAGGGAAATGTTATGCTGTTAACAGATACGAGGGGTAAATTCTGTTAGCAGATTGGATGGGAAAATTTTCCTTTGCAGATGCGGGCTGATTAATGCAAAGGCGATATTTTTAGGATAGGTCCAGTCAGTCTGATTTTGGTCGTCAAGGAGACAAGGAGTTGGGATGTTGAGGTCGAACCGGCATCGTTAGAAAACCTCCAGTTAAGGAAAAGGAGTCGAAGTAGAGTTGTTTGTGAGAAGTGCCCAAAAGGGTTTATTTTGTAATTGAGTCCGAACCACGATCCGTTTGAGTTACCGATCGTGTCGTCGCGAAATTGGTGTTGTCGCCTCGCGTGTGTCGCTCGTTCACATACGTTAAGTCATTGTAGTGTAATGAAAAATTGTGATCCTTCGGAATTACCACCGAACTCAGTTATTAAGACAAATAAAGTAAGTTTAACTCGATCTATAACCATCAGTGTTTGTTTTTGGCGATTGTTTTCACTCCATTTGTGCTCCGGTGTGGATATCGCTTTCGTAGTCAGTGTTTAGTGGGACACTTACAACATACACAAAACACCGCCAAAGTTAATCAACATCGAACCGCTAAAGGCCTCCGTCTTATGTCGGGCTAGTTTCAGTTCAGCCATATCTAGCTAACAGTTAGTGCTCTGGATTGCTTGGGAGCAAATATTCTTCAGGTCATCTAGATGACTTACGGCTACTATCGCCAAATGATCCGCATACCCAATGATTGTAATTCCATCTGGTATATTGACCCTGAACACATTATCATACATGATATTCCATAACAGCGGATCTAATACAGACCCCTGGGGTACACCCGCAGTTATTTTATATTCCGGTGGTCCCTCATCTGTATCATAGAGCAGTCTTCTATCGGAGAGATAGTTTGCTAGTATACGCACCAAGTAGCGTGAAGCTTGTAGATCGCCCAACGCTTCTAGAATCCGATTCCGGGTCATAGAGTTAAATACATTTTTAACCCTCTAGTGTCACCACGTACCTTCGTACCTTCGTACTTTCCTTTTCGTACCTTCTAGCCATCGTGCTCCAGCTATCGCATTGCGAGGGATGCCGCTCACCACAGATAGTGCCTTACCCCAATGTCCCGTCAATGAATTGTTCCAGGTGAATGGCAATTACTCGCTCAAGCAGTTTCCCTGTTATATCCAGCATGTACAGCGGGCGGTAGGACGACGGCGTTTCGGGATTCTTGACTAAGCACAAGCCGCTGTTATATATATATATATATATATATATATATATATATATATATATATATATATATATATATATATATATATATATATATATGTATAGGTATGTGTGTGTATATATATCAGGTGTATGCATAAGTTTTATCCGATTTGCGTAAGAAATGGGGGCAACGAAAAGTACGTAGCGTATTAATATGGCATATACGTCATTTTGTTCGTCTGAGATTTAACTACAAACACGCATGTTGAGTCCGGCAAAAGCTAGCGTCTTTGTTTTATCGTTCAGTGATCATGTCGAGTTTTGTGCCTGAAAAATAACATTTGCAATGCTTTGAAAGTCGTCGTTTGCTGATAGAAACATATGGTCCATCAATTAGAACATGTGAGATATGGTTTCGATAATTTAAAAATGGTGATTTCAATGTGAAAGACAGTGAGCGCTCTGGTAGACCACAAAAATCTGAAGACGAGCAATTGCAGAAGTTATTGGATTGTGACCGAACTCAAATTCAACGACAATTAACAGAAGAATTACATGTGTCACAAGAAACATTCAGCAGGCGTTTATGAGCAATGGGGAATATCAATAAACTCGGTAAATGGGTCCCACACGATTTGAACGAACATCAAATGGAAAATCGGAAATTCACGTGTGAAATGGTGCTTCAACGCCACCAATGAAATTTTTTGCATCAAATTGGATTTATTTTGTAAACACGAAGCAGAAAAAATCGTGGCTTTCACGATGGTGGCGAAGCCAGTCCTTCAACACCAAGGCCAAATCCCTTCGGCAAGAAGACCATGGCCTGTGTCTGGTGGGACCAGAGCGGTATTGTGTATTGTGAACTCTTGAAGCCCGGTGAAACCGTTAATACACAACGCTACCGTCAACAAATGCTTAATTTACACCACACATTAATCGAAAGACGACCAGAGTGGGCCAGAAGACATGGCAAAGGGAATTTGTTACACGACAACGCGCCGTCTCACACAGCAAAACTGGTGAAATACACATTGAAATCGCTTGGATGGGACATCCTTCTCCACCCGCCGTACTCCCCAAACTTGGCGCCATCTGACTATCACACCTTCGCATCAATGGGGCACGCGCTCGTGAAAGGTTTGCCGCGAAAGACAAGCCGTTTTTCTGGCATGCTATTCATAAATTACCTGAAAGTGGGACGAAATGTGTAGAAGACGATGGCCATTATTTTGAATAAAAAAAGAGGTAATTTCTCTAGAAAATTACGTATTTTTTTTCCAAAGAAATTGGAAAAAACGCATGCTTACACCTAGTATATACATATACTTGTAACGTTTCACGTACATACGTTACTTTTCGGCAACAGCAGACGCCCAGCGAACAAAGCTCCCCGTTGAATTTTCTTATGTTTTCTCTGGATCAATCTGTGCTTTGGTTTTTTGTTTAGTATCGAGTTATTTCCAACCTTAATTATTTCCTTCAATTAATTTTGTGAATTTCCTTTATGTTGTGTCGTCTCGAAATCTCTTGTTCGCCTCCTTCCTCGTTATTGTTCATTCTCCTTAGTAGATCTCTAGATCTATAAGTTAGTACTGTTCTCTTCATCTGTCGCCATTTTTGTCTTGTGTCACAACAAACATAGTGAAAATAAATTGTCGTTAATTCTAGATTTTTTACACGAGATAAGTGTTGTGTGTTACAAGAACATATTCATAACAAATCACCCCTAGTTATAGCCTAACAAGGGCCCTTTGGATTTTTCACATTCCTATTCCATTCTATCATTCTACGCCACGTCAGTTACAATTTGTATTAAAGGTTATTCAAGGTTATTCATCTAAAGTCAGACAAATCTTTAAGTAGACTACGCGAAAGCAATCTATTGCCAATAGCATTGCCCTACCTTCAGTTTGACCAGCTCAGATGGAATAAAAACGACAAAAAGTGAACCAAAGGTATTGCAGACCACAAAACGACTCTTGAGTTAACAATCCAGAGCTGACCACTTTTATAGGAGTGTACATCCTTTCTCGTAGTCCCAAAAAAAAATCGTCCAATCAATACCAGCAGCGTAGGATGCAGACCCGACTGAAAGGCTCAAACCTAGCGTGGTCAGATCCGCCAGTCTAACAACGTTGAACCGAAGCACATGCAGTTACCAAGCAACCCCAATCATTTGGCCAAATATTACCATTTTCTTGTTATATAGTATTCGCTTATTACTGGATGGACAATTTAAACCTTCTGCATCTGACAATCCTGTAGCTTTCACCGCATTTTCAGATCGGCTTATGACACCCACGGCTCCTCGATAGTATAGTGGTTAGTATACCCGCCTGTCACGCGGGAGGCCGGGGTTCGATTCCCCGTCGGGGAGCCTCTGGCGCAAGACTAATGACCTTGCCCGGAAAAACAAATCATTATGGAAAATTTAACAAGCCTCAGGACTGGCTATATAAGGCCAAGACCTGTTCCCGATGATGATGTTATGACACCCACATTCAAAGCGTCAATTCAAATGAATTTGCGCCATCAGCAAAGGCTACCATTATAAAAAAAAGTCGTGTTGAGCATGTCCCAAATCAACGACCAACGCGTGATTGGAATTCGTGCGAAACGAGTCACTTTCCTTCCAATACGATTCTAGAGACGTCAATGAGGTCGTTATCAGGGTAACCAATGTCTAGTATTTCACACTAGCAAACTCTGTCTAGTATGAATAAATTTTAGTTCCAAACGATAGTTGATACATCTCAATCCATAACCGCTTTATTGCGTTATTTTTTCATTGGTGATTTCGAAAACTGGTGATTTTAAGTAGTTTCTGCGATCGTCTAACACCTCCAAAAGTGTACGCCAACAAGTTAGTGATCCTGGAAGCCTTGAAAGATAATATCCGACAGAGAAGACTTCTATTCAGTCCAAAGCAATTCGTAAAATGATGAGAAATGCCAAGAAATGAGTACATTATGTCATTCACTAAAACGTGGGCCATTTACGCGATATCTTATTCACTTGTTCAAACAATAATTTTGCAAGGTTCAAAGTAGACGACAATTCACTTCCCACAAAATAATTTGTGTCGTTTTTTAATTATTATGAAAAACGCGCCTTGAAGGCTTTAATGGCCCACTCAGTAGTTTAACTTATTAAGTACAAACAAGATATTACTATTTATTGGCGTGTAGGAACACGAAAGTTCATGACCTCACCGACTCGACTCCGCCATTGGTCCCTATCTCGTGCACTCTCCTTCCACGTTCGACCATCTGATCCGATCTTCTCAAGGTCCAACCTAACATTGACCTCCCATCTCTGTCGGTCTCTTTCCCATTGGCTTACCATCAAGAATTCTATGCACGGTCCTATCGTTGCCCATTCGCGCTACGTGAACGGGCCATCTTAATCTCCGCGACTTGATTACTCTCACCATTGTCGGTTTGCGGTATAGCTCTTCCAATTCGTGGATGTGGAGTTTCCTCCATTGTCCTGCCTGCTCGTCATATGTGCCGCCAAAGATACCCCTTAGAACTTTATTCTCAAATACGCGGAATGTGTTTTCTTCCCGTTTTCTGAGAGCCCATTTCGCATCCGTATAGAGCAATCGGCATGATTATGGTTCTATAGACACGGAGCTTTATATTACGTGATAGCAGTTTTGAGATCAGCAGTTTACTGACTGCCTGCCAACTATCGTTGCCGGAATGTAGTCTTTTGTTAATTTCCTTCAACATTTCGTTACTGGTCGTCAGTATTGTTCCCAGATATTAAAATTCTTTGACTTTTTCAAATATCTTGGCTCTGATGTTTATGTGTGTTCTCTGAGGTCCACCTGCTCTCACCATAATCATGTATTTTGTTTTGTCTTCATTTATTTCTATGCCCACCTCTTCTGCCGCTTGCATGATGATTTCACTGTTTTTACTTACAGTTTCTAGATTATCGCCCAAAACGGCGATGTCATCCGCATATGCGAGCACTTGTGTAACTCCGTTCAGGGATGATCCGGCCACGTTGTCGTCTTGTATCTTTCTGATGACATACTCGAGACAAGGTTAAAGAGACATGGTGAGAGGCCAGCGGCCTGTTTTAGTCCGTCCCGGATTTCAAATGGTTCTGAGAGGTGGTTTTCTATTCGCCCTTTGTTTCGTTCATGCAGATTTGAATGAGGGGGGCATATTTTTTCGGAATTCTCAGCTCAACTAAAATATGGTACAGTTGTGGTGGTTCCGCGAAACCCCAAGGCCCACTTACCTGAAAAACCCCCAGAACTGCTACCCAACTTCCTTAAGTTCGCTAATGCAATCACATTAGCACCTTAAACGCGTTACGCATTATATTGAGCATTTTTTAATCTAAAAGTCCCTGTAAAGAATCCTTACCTTTCATGCATCTTTTCGCATACAAATTCCCTATAGGAATTCTTCCCTAACTAATCATGAATCCCTAAATCATCCGGTACTCTGGTATGCCAAGCAATTCCGCTGTCTACGTGCACACCGTATCTCCCTGGCAATTCCACGGCCTCGGCAGCCTTTTGTCCGAGGGCGTCTAGTGTCATAAACCAATTTCCTTCGCATGTAAACATGCATAAAAATTCGATCCCATTTCGTTCAGCAAGATACGGTACACAACTACCCAACGTATACCTAAATTGCTTTAGCATCACCAACATAATATCAACACGGCTATTTACCCAGTTGCAATAGATTCACTCATGATTTGTTTTCCAACGAACAAACAATCACAACTTCGTGCTTAGCCACCAAACGGATTATCCAACATATACAAATGCAAGCAAATTCGTTTCAGCCACCGACCCAAGATACGACATACAATTTTCATTTTATAAAGTATCGCAACCATTAGCACTTTTCTCAATGTCTATTCGTATATTTACACTAGAGCGTCACTCATCTAAGACTTTTATGATGCCCTCGTCTCATCTTTTCTCTTACCACATTTCTTCGATGCATCGTCGTCTATTTATTTATCACGATGCACTTCATAGACAACGATCTTCTCGATCCCTTTGTCCTTGCCGCCCGCCTGCTTTGTTTTGCATTGCCTTCGCGCATGAGTAAACAACACAGATCTAAACAATCACACACATACCACCATGTTCTTCATTACGAGATCTGGTTTTCTATACCACCAAGAGAGACTTTACGTTTCTCTGGTGGTAAGTAAAAACATATTCTTAATGGAGAGGATCTCTACCACCACACCACAAACTCACCCCTTTAGCGAGTCGGCTCTACACGAGCCGTTTGTCGCTGAGTGCAGTAACATCCGCCGACCACCATGGTCGTGCCACTCCCGCTCCCCGGCGCACACGGGGACGCGAAAGTCAACCGCGAGTCGCGTGAGTAACAGTTTTGATATACAAAGTCGTCGGTTCATTATAGCGGTCGTGTGCGCGTGATTTCATTGTCTAATTAGATTCATTTACGACTTCAATCTGCAAAATTACGAATTATCCTTCACAATTTTAAAGATAATGACGAATATAACAAAATAAATGCATCAAAATACTTGGATACATCTAAACCAATAAAAGAACTTTTACTTCAACAACATCACCAGTGTTTTAATATTCCGGCTGCAGTGCCTGACAGTTCCTAGATGTGTTTCTTTAATCGTTGTTCCCCTGGTGTTTTACTCAAAATTGTGGACAAACGTGGCGGCGTTTCGTTCTTTTACTCGGCGAACAATTTCTTGGAGGAACATTTATGATGGAGGAGGAAGATGAATGGAGTGTCCGTGTTTGGCACAATACTTCTTCCCCACAGAGTCTTTGTCTTGCAATTGAGTCGTAGGCTTTTTTGAAGTCAACGAACAGTTGGTGAACCGTGGTATTGTGAACATTTGGTCGCGTGTCGACCGGTTCCTACGGAATCCGCATTAGTAATCTATAAATATTTCTTCTGCGTACGATGTGATTCTTGCCAGTATGAGATTTGTTAGTATTTTATATGTGGTTGGGAGCAATGATATTCCTCTGTAGTTTTCGCAGTCAGATCTGTCACCTTTTTTGAAAATGGGGACGATTATTGAGGTTTTCCATTCTTCCGGAATGACTTCCTTATCCCATATTGTTTTAATCAGTTGGTGGATATTTCTAGCGGTTGCCTCTCCCCCATTCTTCACAAGCTCTGCCGGTATACATTCGACTCCAGGAGCCTTGTTTCTTTTCAATCGGTTTATTGCGTTTACAACTTCGTCGAAAGAGGGCTCTGGGATCTGAGGCTCGGCCGTATGTAGGTCTGGTGGGTTTATTTGTGGTTGATGGGTGCGCACATTGAGCAGGTTTTCAAAATACTGCTTCGATCTTGTCACGATATTGTTTGTTTCTGTCACCAGACAGCCGTTTGCGTCTCGAATTATTTTGGCTCTCCCTCGGTAGCCATTTATAATTGAATTTATGACGGCATACGTAACTCTGATATTCTTTGCTCTGGCATTTCCTAGGATTTATTCGATCCTAGTCTTCTCCCATTCTCGTGTTTTGGGTTTGAAAAGTCTCATTGTCTCTTTCCGAAATGTCGCGTATCTTTCTGCGTTGACTTCATCATATCTTTCTAAGCGGATCACTCTGAGGCGTTTACGTTCTTCGATCGTCGCCCTGCACTCATCGTCAAACCAAGGTTTGAACATAATTACATATATATATAGGCAAAATAAACACAATTAATGAATAATGGGGCTATTATAGTTATAACGATGTGGTTCTAATCAATCGTACTAATCAACGCTTACCGCTTTTCCCTAAATCAATGTTTATTCCTATGTAACCACTAGATACACTAAAAAGTATAATAATATATAATAAAAAGTAGATACACTAAAAAGTATAATGATCAATATTAGCTTATGTCCTCTTTACATATTATTTTTATTACAAAAATCGATTTCCTTGTTACAGTGGTTAGGGGAGACAGACTTGCGACAAAAAATGCAAGGTCGTCTGATAGTTGTACATCTTATGTGCCGTGACATGAGCATTACACTGAACGCCACTAAAAGTAAGTAAATTCTTAAGTACAGATCATCCAATTAGAAACACTCCATTAACTATTTTCTTTACGTTAACTACCCAGGTGATCCCTTAAAAAATGTATTCTCTCCCTGCGTGGCATTTCGCGTTAACGGAAGTCCAGTCAAGTATTTCCACAGTAAGTCAATAAATGTACATAACTTGCCGATACAGAAGTCATTTTCGTGTCTACGTCTATAGATGTGTCAGAGGTACTCTTCCAATCGGAAGCATCATCGGTCTCCTCAAGAACGCCAGATGGCATGACTACGAAAGAGTACATTGTCATTGGTATTTGTAGCCTTTTGCTGGGCTTGATTTACGTATCCTCTGTGTTCTTGTATTTGCACATGAAGAAGAGAAAAAGTCAAACGCAGGAGGTACGCAACGGTATTGATGATCTGACCAATGAGATAAACTACCCGAAGAATGATCAGGTAACTTTTGGTTCATCGTTCCATCGGAATGGCAGCGTTTATTCAGGGACTAACGTAAATTCCGATCATCGGATCAATGCCAGTCATTTACAAGACGATCTCGGCATGGTGAAAAATAACCCGCTACTGCAACATTTTCCCAATCTTACCGATCATCATTCTGGTATCACTAGTGACATCTCTAATTCGAACTCGGAATGTGAGGAAGGACACAGTAAGATCAAACAGGTGAGTGTAGCTTTAAATAGAAAAGTATTTAAAATGAGAACTTCCTCTGTCTATTACAGATGCAAACATCTGCACATGTACACAATAGTAGCGCAGGCGACAATAGCAACGTTAGCAACAGTAGTAATGCCTCCAATGTAGTGGAATCTGATGTAGATCCATCAACATCACCAACTCAGGAAAATGAACGTTTACCCGAAGAAAATGTGTCAGTTATAGAAGACATGACGAATGAAGAAAAGTTAGAAAACATGAAGGCTATAGTCAATGGCACTGTTCGCAAAAAGTTATATTTCAATCCGGCGTATTTCGAACCCCACTTGTTGCAAGTAAGTAATTTATATTTTAATATACAGAATTTTTTTTGTAATCTATATTTTCAATTTCCTAGTCCCCTCCGCCAGCTGCTGTTGAATTTCTCACCAAAATTAGAGAAGTAATCGCTATTGCAAAGTACAAAATGGCTTCCAAGCGTTATCAACCATCACTTATCATGATTCCTGAAGAATGTCCTCTAAGAACACCCTCTCAGACTGGATCGCAATTACTCTATAGTGGCACTTATGCTTCTTCGACAGAATGCCAAGGATGTGCAACGAATCGTTGTAGCGGACATGTCAAAAATTGTGGAGACAAACGAAACAGCATTGAAAAATGGTTGGAGACTGTCCCACACTCTGATGTTGATGAGAGCAATGACATCCAAAATACAAATGAAGTCAATAAAAACCGCAAAAGTCCACCGAAAACAATACGCCCACCGAAAAGCAAACCACCTCCACCTCCGATTTCTACCAGCAATACACCAAAGATTATATCTCACGCCTTAAAGCACATTACAAACAATTCTGTTGAAATTAATGTCAAAACAGAATCTCCACCTCTGTCACCGTCAACACCATGCGCTACAATCACCATTACCAAAAACCGAAACGAAAACCTCTATACCTTTGCTGAGACCGGTAGTGAAATATACAACAACCCTAAATTCAACCTCCACGACTCGCCATGTGCTTCGCAGAGGAGTCGCACATCATCTCACCGCTCACTGGTTCCATCGAAATCACCTTCACAGGCCATATACGATGTCCATGCATCTTACATTGCCAACAATAATTACCTTCAGAATGACACCCACAGGGACATAAATAAACCGCCCAGCATGGTCTACGAAACACTCGCAAAGGACTGCCCGAAAGGAACGCGTATGTCCGACTACAACAGTACAATGGAGAAAAAAATCAAAGACATATACAATCGAACACAAAGTGCTGTCCAATCTATACCAGCACCGGATTACAGCACTCTTGGCCGAAAGACTCTACGTCAATATCAGCCAGATTCGCCAGTCTACAGAAGACGCTCACCCCAATACTTAATTGTAGATTACGAAACCGACAGCCTCGAAAGGGTAGACACCAAGCGAAAATCGTCGAATTCTTCCTCGTCGCCATCCTCAGATGTCAGCTCACATCTGAGTCCAAGCCTGAGTACGGCTTTACCTCTCGAAGAAGAAGTGGAAATCAGACACACTATCTACGATAAGATCGACGGATTTCGGAAAGATGGTGATTCCAATATCAAGAAGAAAGTGGCCAAACCCAGTGCAATGCCTTCTCCTCAAGAAATCGCAGCACGAATCAAATACGACACTCCATTCCGAGGCAGCATGACCATAGAAGTTGAACACGAACCTCAAACCGATCTGGAGCTGTCCACAGATAGTGATCAATTCGAGCCAGATACACTTGATCGTAAACCAAAGAAGCACAGTTTTTGTGACGTGAATGCTTGGACAGAGCATTTGGATAAATCACGAAACTTTGTCAACTGTATCGACGGCCGAGTGAGCTATTCCTCCCTCGAAAACATGACAAACCTACCAAGTATGCAAACTGACGAGCAATCATCCAATTGCTATATACTTCGGTCAAGCAATTCATTTAGAAATAGTTTTGAAAGTCCATATTCATTAACAAACCAACAACGAACATCTCCAGTTACAGAGGGATACAAGAAGAGCTCTCTGCAAACACGGCCATCTTTTGGTAGTCTCCGTGAGATTTACCAAACACGTAACATGCGCCCAAACAGTCAAAGACCTCGACTAACCAGTCTGAATTTTACTGAACAGGGTCGTCTTTTAACACTCGAAGCGAAGCATACTCGACGACAACGAGTTATACCCTCTGATGAACCACGTGCCATGCCACCAGACATCAATCAATTAGTTTATGATGCCACAGATAATTATCAAACAAATACCTACGAAGAAATCCTATCAAAAAACTCGCAGGGTTGGAGCACCAATAATTTTAGTGAAGTTAAACCATACGCAACCTCTAACTATGGAAATAACACGGTCGGTCACCTCGACGAGATTCAAGACGAACGTGAATCTGCTAGCAATCACAGTGAGTCCACGGAAGTTACTGGTGTTTCCGATACCCAGGCAAATTCGGAAGTAGACGATTTTAAAATGTCCCGTGGCAAAATTTCCCGACCCCAGCAAATAATCAGGACTAAGTCTATGGAAAACGATGAGCCCGAATATTGTGCCATGCATGAATCGAAACTAAACAACATACCAACCGACTACACCTTGAATAAATACCTGAGTCGGAAAAAGTCCAACGAAGATGACAGAACAGAAGACACAACAGCCGAGCACGAAAGGTCACAGTCAAAATCCCCTGAAGATCCGAATAAGATCGAAATCCTTTCCATGAGCTCCTTGTCCAGTCGTCTATCGGATCGAACCAAAGAGATGTACCGAAATGCCGGTGTCCCCATCGGAATCGCCTATCCCCAACGTAATGGCACCAATGTCAAGACAGTCTACCGATGCGAAGTGCCACCGATATCCAACGGTATGCAAATAGCTATGGGCCTTAAAGATCGGGCAAAAAAGTCAAAAGACTTGAAGAACGCTTGGAAAAAATTCGTGAGTATAGCGACTTCAAAATTCAGTCCAACTAGCAGTCTAACGCCATCAGATAAGACATTCACCTTTCTTGACAGAGATGATGGCATTTGTTCACTCTTAGAAGATCAAGCCAAGTTAGCAACCATGAAAAACAGTGTTTCAGCGCCCCAAGCTTACGCCAATTACTATGACCATCGATATGGTCACCGACTTCAGGACTTTGACAGTGGCTACATAAGCGCCGATTCCAGTGAAGTTTACAACAGGAGACTTTACGACAGATTCAACTTTAAGATGATGAATGGAAGGGATCACATGATTAAAGAAAATATCATCGAAGATCACTCAGATATTGCAACCGGTGACGTTGGTAACAAAACTCCTACATTGGAACGCAATCATTCCGAAGAAAGAGGTTTTGAAACCAACGACGAAGAAGACAGTCATGATGACGACGACAACTGCTCTAATCGGACGCTGACTAAAAGCAGTGGTGGGCGGTCCCCACCTAACAAAATGGGTACTATGACCGGATATTCATCCGAAGATGAACAATCTGAAAGTAGAGTCTCCCAGATGTCCCAATCAGAGACTGAAGGTGATGAGGAACCAAGTTGCGATGCTTTATGTGAGTCGGGTGCAGAAAGTGTCGAAACCCACTCGGTCTTATACAAAAACATTAGGAAGAGTTGAGAAAACGAAAGGCAGCTGTGAACTGTTGCACTGGAGAACACCACTAAATGTGCGGCTCATCAGTCAAAGGGTTAACGAGCCTTAACTCTTTAAGTACAAATGTAGATTCAATGAAAAAACTAAAAGCGTAGGGAATAAGCCGGAAGGTAGTTCAGGGTTGACAAATCTTTGCCATCGGTACATCGAAAAATCTAGTAAGTAAGGTAAAACATTTTTCATAGAGAATAGTAATGTAACAAATTAAGACAAGTAGTCCTATTTGTACATTTCGTAAATACTTGGTGGATGTCGGCATCTGGCGATACTACACCTGGCCACTTGCATTTACACAGACCAAAACCTCCAAAACTTCGTCATCAGATTCAAGTTTGACAGACTCCCCAGAACTGTCTGTGGTTTCGGGTTCCATTGGTGAAACCAAACCTTTGTTATTGAGATTATTCCCCAAATACACTAGCTATACACATCGCATTCATGAGTATCCACAAGTTCAATTTCTAAAGACAAGTTTCGTAACGAATTTTTATAAGATTCGTGCTTAAACAGGACGAATGCCAAATATTACGCATATACGGCCGTTAGATGTCAAATACCCAAAAACCCACTCGTTGACCCACCGACATAAAGCAACAGTAGACTTATGATTAATTTATCTACCCACTGTCATTATTGGAAAACAATTTATTACCCGAGCTCATGAGAACGTCAGGATATTTTCAGTCTCACACTTCTTTAGAATGGTCCTAAGCAACGGGCTTACTTAATGTCTTCAAGACTTCAACTGCATATTTGATCCACTAACAAAATATGCGTTTTTGCTCAAAACTTGTTCATATCTTGTTAACTTTGACAGTTATAGGTAGAAGTCTATTTCAAGTCTATCAATATTTTTTGAACAGGCATAACAAAGTTACCAAGATCATGGAGAAAAATTTGTCAACCATCTACTCTAATAAGAAGTATCATACTACTGTTACTATTACTATTTATTGGCCTGTAGGAACCCGAAAGTTCGTGACCTCATCGACTCGACTCCGCCATTGTTCCCAGTCCCGTGTGCTCTCCTTCCACGTTCGACCATCTGATGCGATCTCCTCGAGGTCTAACCTAACATTGTCCTCCCATCACCGTCGCGGCCTCCCTGTCGATCTCTTTCCCGTTGGCTTACCGTCAAGAATTCTATGCACGGTCCTATCGTTGCCCATTCGCGCCACATGTCCGGCCCATCTTAATCTCCGCGACTTTATTACTCTCACTATTGTGGGTTTCCGGTATAGCTCTTCCAATTCGTGGTTGTGCAGTTTCCTCCATTGTCCTGCCTCCTCATCATATTTGTCGCCAAAGATACCCCTTGAAACTATATTCTCGAATACGCGGAATTTGTTTTCTTTCCGTTTTGTAAGAGCCCATGTTTCACATCCGTATAGAACAATCGGCATGATTATGGTTCTATAGACACGGAGCTTTATATTCCGTGATAGCAGTTTGGATTTCAGCAGTTTACTGACTGCATGCCAACTACTGTTGCCGGAGTGTAGTCTTTCGTTAATTTCCATCGACATTTTGTTACTGGCCGTCAGTATTGTTCCCAGGTATTTAAATTCGAGCACTTGTATAACCCCATTCAGGGGTTATCCGGCCATGTTGTCGTCTTGTACCTTTCTGATGACGTACTCGAGGACAAGGTTAAAGAGACATGGTGAGTGGCCATCGCCCTGTTCTAGTCCGTCCCGGATTTCAAATGGTCCTGAGAAGTGGTTTTCTATTCTAACTCGCCCTTTGTTTTCGTTCATGCAGATTTGAATGAGGGTGGCATATTTTGTCGAGACTCCCAGTTCAACTACCATATGGTAGAGTCTTTGCCGTGCGACTGAGTCGTGGGCTTTTTTGAAGTCAACGAACAGTTGGTGAACCGTCTCTCCGTATTCCCACTACTTTTCCAGTAGTTGCCTTTTTGTGAACATTTGGTCGCTCGTTGACCGGTTCCTACGGAATCCCAATATGTCTTCTGCGTACGGTGTGATACTCGCCAGTATGAGATTTGTTAGTATTTTGTATGTGGTTGGGAGCAATGATATTCATCTGGGATTTTCGCAGTCAGATCTGCCACCTTTTTTGAAAATGGGGACGACTATTGAGGGTTTTCATTCTTCCAGAATGACTTCCTTATTCCATATTGTTTTAATCAGTTGGTGGATCTTTCGAGCGGTTGCCTCTCCTCCATGCTTCACAAGCTCTGTCCGTATGCAGTCGACTCCGGGAGCCTTGTTGTTTTTCAATCGATTTATTGCTTCTACAACTTCGTCGAAGGAGGGTTCTGGGATCTGAGGCTCGGGCGTATGTACGTCCGGTGGGTGTATTTGTGGTTGATGGGTGCGCGCAGGTTTTCAAAATACTGCTACCATCTTGTCACAATATTGTTTGTTTCTGTCACCAGGCAGCCGTTTGTGTCTCGGATTATATTGGCTCCTCCTCGGTAGCCATTTCTAATTGAATTTATGCCGGCATACATGCCTCTGATATTCTTTGCTCTGGCTTTTTCTAGGATTTTTTCGATCCTAGTCTTCTCCCATTCGCGTTTTTTGCGTTTGAAGTGTCTCATTGTCTCTTTCCGAAATGTCGCGTATCTTTCTGCGTTGAATTCATCATATCTTTCTAACTGGACCACTCTGAGACGTTTACGTTGTTCGATCTTCGCCCTGCACTCATCGTCAAACCAAGGTTTGGACTTAATTGTTTTCTTAAATCCTAATACATTTTGGGCTGTTTGTTTGATTGTGCCTCTGATCGATGTCCATTTAGTGCCCAGATTATTGGTTTCCTCTTCCTCACTACTCCCATTCTCTAGGATGGTAAATCTATTCGTTAGTTCGTCTTGATATTCAGCCCTTTTGCATAGATCTTTTAGTTTATCAATGTCGAACATTTTGCTTGTCTCCCGTGATTGCCCATGTGGGTTTTCTGCGAGCCGACTTCTAAGTTTGCCCATCACTAGAAAGTGATCGTAGTCGCAATCTGCTCCTCTATATGATCTTACGTCAAAGATATTCGAGTGGTGTTTTTTGTCTATGAGGAAGTGGTCTATTTGGTTACGCGTTACGCCGTCGGGTGATATCCACGTGGCTCTATGGATTTGCTTGTGCTTGAACATCGTGCTTTTCACTACCAGATCTTTGGACGCTGCCAACGTGATAATTCCATTATCATTTAAAACGTCGTGTAGGCTCTCTTTACCTATAGTTGGTGGGAAGATGTCGTCCTTTCCAATTTTCGCATTGAGGTCCCCGAGGAGGATTTTAACATCGAATGATGAGATCCCATCGAATACTTCCTCTAGGGTCTCTTAGAATGTGTCCTTCGTTTCTTCGTCCGTAGATTCTGTTGGGGCGTGTATGTTTATAAATACATAATTGTACCATGGTCCCTGTATTTTTAGCCCCGACATTCGGTCATTAATAAATTGCACATCTTTTACATAGGGCGTAATCTTATTGCTTATGATGAAGCCAGTCCCGAGGTTATGTGTATCGGTACCTCCACACGCCAGTGTAAACCCGTTGGTTTCGATAACTTGATGTGGGAGTCGGAATTCCTGAAGCGCGACGATGTCCATTTTATATTGTTTCGCATTTTCTACGACCCTCTGTATCGCGCCTGGTTTATATAACGTTCCACGTCCCGACCCGTATATCCCGCTTTTTCCGTTTTTCCCTACGTCTTCTTTTTGCCGAGTCGGTGTTTTCTTGATGATTTGTTCCCTCATGGTAGTGTCGGCTCATCACACCTACGCCTACCGGGCTTTTCGTGAGATTGTTTTTTGTATATTGATTATTCATTTTTGTTCCCACGAGTCTTGGGGTTTCAAATAGTCCGCCACATCAGAGCCCCTCTTTTTATATGGTAAGGTCTGCTTACTGCTCTGATTCGACCCGGTGTAAGAGAGGCGCCGTTATAATACAGCCGGTATACCCCTGACTGCAAACCATCCAATGGGCACGGTGACGCGTGACACCCTGGATTAGGGGTGGTAGATCTTTGTGTGTTACTCCTGTCTGACATGGTCGGCCCTACTGGAAGCGTATGCTTCCATCAGCATAGCCTGAGTGATTCATTGTAGTTTAAGCCCCCGTACCACGTCAAGACTTCTACCAAGCAGGGGAAGAAGTATCATAAGCTAACAAATTTCTAGCGAAAAACATATTTCGTCTTTGCTGGTGAAGGAGACGAAGGGTCTTTATTATGCAGTTAAATTCAAGACTTATGCTTAACCACTTCCTTCGAGGTTGTTAAAACCTCGATCCAAATCGTTCCTGTATGACATGAACAGAATTTTTAAATTCTCGTCTTGGGATTAATCCTCTCCTCGTGGTATTGGTAGCTGGGCTTAAATCGCATTTGATTGGTTGATTTGTTTATTGTACCATGGATCTGTAATACAGTAAATAACGGTATGTCAAGAGATTTCAAGTAATATTCGTATTATGGTGTTACACTTTGTTTCTAGGTAAATCGATATATCCTAGTGGCAACGTTGTCACATGCTTGTTTATATACAGACAGAATAATTTGTTCCGTGCAGGACTTTTTTTCCTAGAACTGGATTTAATAGAATAGATGTCACCATCAAATTATTCTTCTAGACATACATCTGAGCCTTATGGTTCTATTATCCTAGTTTACTTCTTGATGTGTTGATCAATTTGACATTAACCAACATAAGCGAATTCGCCGTAAGTGATTCCAAGCATTATGTGGTACGATCCCAGCAGATGAATATATTGATGTCAAGTTTACTAATGTATAAGAATTGCCTTATAAGCAAACTCACCATATGTCTATTATAATTCCTTTCGTAGCTCGAGAGGTTAACTTCCATTGCAATAGTAGGGTCACTAACACCGAGCCTATCCGCCCTATTTATATCATCTTCCACTATCCATGTTAGAGTTACTCTCTATGCAGACATCTTTATTCTACCTGTTATATACTGCCTATACACTCTTCTGGAATTCGAGCAATCAAGCACCATTGCAAAGGCTCTGACATATCAGCTCTGTACACATCATCCTTCAATGGTCATATTACATATACCCTTTAAAATAACCTTCCAATATAACAATTACTGAAACTTTTGAATCTCAAAGTGTTCAAACTCCAGTGGTCCGACTATTCGAATAATCTCAGCCATATGTGTCTATTTTTACTATTTTCCACTAGCGATATTGTGGCGTTTCTAACAGATACACACACAATACACAAGCAAATAGTGAAAAACACCGAACGAAAATCGAATAAGAAAATACATCAGAGCCGTATACCATAGCGATAGCATAGCAAATCCACATCAGTTGAGTGTACTTGAGTTTAGATATCGAATTCGTACACGCGACCAGTAGCCTGGTGTGTTAAGCATTGGTTCAATTTTTGGTGATTCTAACTGTCATAGCGTCAGTTCGAATCACACGTTCTTCACTATCATCGCAAACGCTATAATATTGTAAGTGTTGTGATGACATTTGCATGTACCGCCAACACTAAATGAATGAAAACAACCTATTCTCTTTATTATGGATATTAACTGCTTTATTCGATATTTAAAATGTTATACAAATACTTTACTTATAACGAGAATACAAAAACATAATTTCTTTGCTTTAAACATAAGCAGATCACACCACGCCCGAAACCACCTATCTTATTTCCCACGAATAAGATAAAAAACCGACGCCAACGAAATTTGCAGAAAATTCTGAATGATTGGCGTAGCTTGGGTGCTGTTTCCTTTGGCACTCGCAATTCACTCATAAGTCTTCTCAAATTAATGACAAACTACGTGTGGTGCCATGCAGGGTGTATTCTGTCATTTTACTGTGGCGTCATTTAAAACCATTACATTATCTCTATGAATGGAAACTCAAGCACTATCATAAAAGCTACACCAACAATCTCCTCTTATCCTTTCTCCTTCTCCGAAATCTTAGAGATACATTATCGAAGGAATCTCGCTAACATGCTTATAGCAACGATTGTTGAACACGACTAACAACAGTATAGTCCTTTATCTGGAAGAATTCGAATGACTGAACCCGATGGTGGTGCCATCGGTATGTTCATCGTATACCCCATTTCCATTGAAAGAAATAAACAAACCCGCTGATGAACCCTTTGCCTTAAAAAAAAACTTATTAAAAATAATAACTTTTTAGAAAGCCTGAATCTTATGTAAATAGTTCCAAGAGTTAAATTTATTGTATTTTAATTAAAAATATAATATTAAATAAATATATAAAGCGCAATTTTAAACTGTTACATATAATATAGTTATTGTTAAAGTAAGTTACTCGGCATGGTGCAATGTTTGTATGTATAGTAAAAAGTCCAAATCATTTGGTGCAATCAATGTTTAAATAATAAGCGCTTTTTTTAAACAACTAAGCGAGGTAATTATAAGAAGTCAATACGAGAATGTGATATTTTTCCGTTGTTTCGGCCGGAAGTGCAATCTTAGTTTTAAGCCACACGGGTGAACTGTAGGAGTCTTCAATAGAAGTCCCACAGTTACCCAAAGGTGCAATACTTAGAATAATTTTATTTATTTCTTAATTTAGATAAATTTATATTTATATCTACTTTTAGCTTGAACTCAGCTAAGAAATCCAAATACAAATTACATTTAAAGAATTGAACATGTTACAAAATAAATTCAATATTAATTTGTTATTTGATTTAGTTTTGTAATATATTAATTTAGGCTAATATTAATTAGTTTTGTATAACATTTTTTATAGCGTTATATAATATACTTTTTTTTAAGGGCATATTTAAAATAACATTAATCAAATACTTGTGTAATTGAAAATCTTGGATTAGATAAATCGCTAATTTTACTAGCGCAGTAATTTAGCTATTTATATTATGTGAATATTTTGTCTAAAACTTTAAGTGGAATTTCAACAAATTTAAATTAATAAATTATTGTTTTAACATTATTCGTTAATTCATTTACTTATTTCTTTTGTTTTATTTTATCTTTTTTTTTTTCTCGAGAGAGTGGCGAACCTATAGTGGTCATCCCGCTATGTCATCAACAAACGGTTGCAGTTCCTCTTAATCAGTTGCAGGTTGTAACGCTCCGGGAACACTCGCGTGGGAAGGAAGTTCCACAGCTTCCCCGCTCTGCACGGAGCTAGTTCTGATGCAGTGATCTTCGTACCATCGGGAGATGAACAGCAAATTGGTGCTATCCATCGGATTCTGTTATGGAGCGCATATAAACCGAATTGCGTGGAACAATATCACGAATCTCCGAAGAACAGTACCCGAAATAGTATCTGTAGTCCCCACGTCAGCGCTGTGTCCCCAATCAAACGAATAGCTCGTCTCTGTATGCTCTCAAGTAGGTTGAGGGTATGCTTAGCTCCAAATATGAGAGCAATATCCAAGGGCCGTTCTAATTTGGGATTTATACAGGAGAAGAAATTGAGCCGGAGTAAAATATTTCTTGGCTCTAAAAAGACAACTCAGTTTACCAGAGGCTGACCTGGCAATGTTCGACAGGTGTTTATGTCACGACATATTCCCACACACCGTGACGCGGAGCAATTTCAAGCTTTCCCCCAATTCGAGGGCCTGGCCATTCATCAGCAGATCTGGCCCCGAGTGAGTTTGTGGGGGGGTAACGAGGTATTGTACCAAACACGGGCACTAGGTTCTACGTCGTCCTCATCAATCATCACAAAGTTCCAACACGTATTGTCCACCAGAAAAACTGGTCTCTTCACTAAATCGGGTGCACACAGTTCTTCACAAACGAAAAGTATAAGTACTCTCAGGAACAGCAGCTCGGAAATCAAACACACTAATTCTTTATTTATTTTTACCATCTTTTTTTTATTTTTATTTTATTTTACTATTACTATTGTATTTTATTTCACAACGGATGTACTAAGATACAAGACTGTGTACTCTACTTGACAACAAAATAACTGGTGACACAAGAAAGAATTACTTAATTAATCACGCGCTAGGCAAAAAACGTTTAAATTAATGACGCGCGCTTACTCCACTCGACTTAGAATCGCATCCGCGTGCGCACCGGGGAGTGGGAGACTGAACGACCGTGGTGGTCGACGGGTGTAAAAAGACTCAATCGAGGATTGGAATCTGGTTCTTGATTCATCCGATTCGGGGGTGGTGGATATCCTCTCCGCGAAGGAGATGTTTCTACTTACGTCTCTCTTTGTGGAACAGCAAACCAGATCTCGTAATAGAGATCACGGTGGTACACATGTATGTGTGAACATTGGTTCATTCATGGGACGAAACCATGAGAACGGATCTAAAACAAAGAACGGGCATATGTGCATCCATGCGGTGTGCGTTCGGCTAAGCAAACAAGCCAAATCTCATCGGATGCTAATTGGACCTATAGCGATTCTAACAGATACACACGATTCACAAGCGAAATAGTGAAGAACACGAACGAAAAATCGAATAAGTAAAATACATCAGAACCGTATACCAAGCGATAAATAACAAAAAAAAAATAATTCACACCAGTGGAATATACTCGAGTTTGGAAATCAAATTCTAAACACGGTCAGTAGTCTGATGCTTCACTGCTTCGCTTTTCAATCGTTTCATCGTGTGTTCAATTCACCTTCTTCACTATCCTTGCTTAACGCTATAGGCCTTTGTTTGCTCATGCCTCAAGGTCATGAGGAACGGATCTAAGGAAATTAAAAGACAAAGTGACCGTATAGATCGTTGTCTAGAATGTGCATCGCGGCCAAATAAATAGACGACGATGCATCGAAGAAATGGTGTTAAAAGCAAAGATGGCACCAGGACATCATAAAAGTCTTAGATGAGTGATGCCCTTGTGTAAATAGGCGAATAGCCATTCGAAAGAGGTGCTAATGTATTACAATACTGTATACAATGAGAATTGTATATCGTATCTTGGGTCGGTGACCGAAATGGATCCCTTGCTTGCATTTGTATATGTGGGGTAATTCGTTGTAAGAAACGGATTCTATATTTGCATTGTTTATGCTTTCAATTCAATCCAGCGGCTATGCGCGAAGTCGATGATTGTTTGGGGATTCAAACAATGGAGCATTTCGGGGTAAAGTGTTTGCAGCTGCATCAAAAGCTGCAGGTCATTGCGAATTTTTGGGGGAATTTTTGTGCGGTTTGCGGAACCGCCACAACTTCTCTTTATTTCCAAATTTTAAAAAAATGGCTCAGCGGGCAATAGCTGCATCAAATAAGGAGGACATCGTATACACAAATGTTTGTTTTGAGGAACTACCACAATCATACTTTTCTGAATGAGTATTAAACTAGAAGGAGAATATGTCGAAAAATTAAAAAAATAAATGTTTTTCTATTGGTTTCTAAGGACTTAATGACCTGCCCTCGTATTATATAATTTTACATTACGCCAATTATTTGTTGCCTACGTGTAACAGCAGCTTATAATTCGTTTTATCCATCTGACAGCCATCTTATACTTAGTGTAGGAATAATTCGGATTTATATCATTCGTTCATAAGGAACGAAGGGAAATTGTACCATAAATACAGAGGTATGGTTTGGGTGTCATCGCTTTGAATACTTGTTTTCGTTGCGATACATTTTATCGTTTTTGTGTCGTTTCATTCTCTGTGTTATAAAATATATGTTTAATATAACACTTACTGTCTTCCGGCTTGGTTAAGCCCGTGGGTGGTGGCTTCCGGCTCTTCTGCCCGTAGATGTGTTTCCGGATGTTAAACCACCTGGTCCGTCCAAAATAAAAACGCCCACTATTTGGTTTTTTAGGTTTAAGTTTTATTTGTTATTATGTTAAGGTTTTACTTCGTTTAGTTTAAGTTTAACTATTTAATTTAGGTGGGCCAATGGGTCAGTTCCATCCGACCGATTCAATTCAAATTGCCCTGTGCCTCCAACAGAACTCCCTATTTATACCCCAAAATCCAGTTTCGAATCCTACATTCTTTCCCACGATTCATTTCTCACCTTGAGACAGCCACCGGGTGCCAGCCCCCAGTCGAAGGCCATGCCAATGGCGATGGGAACTACAACGTTGCAATTTCGCCGCCAGTCACCATGAGGCGGCAACCTTACCCCTACTCTGGCTGCAGCTCGACCCCAAGGCCATGGGAAAATTTCGATTCAAGGTGATGCCAATCTGATTTGCCCATAGCCAATAGCATGCATGTGGATGGGTAGAACTACCTTGAAGGTGATGGGAGGTTGGGTGATCATCAAGGTGACGAGAATTTTGTGTGTGCTCATAACAAATAGCATGGAGGTGAATGGGTATAGATGGAATATGGGAATTGCAGAATTGCAGGTTTAGTTGTGGAAAATTTATGATAGGAATTCGCGTTTACCAACAGGTAGGCATGTGGTAAAGTTCCACATCTACACTGAAAGGATTCCGTCGGTTGCAGCAGGAAATTATATTTGAATGCTACACTGAAAGAATTCCTTTGGTTTTAAAGTTGTTAAAACTTTAATGCAACTTATGTTATATTATAATTCATTTGTGACGGTGAATGTCACATATGTATGCAACATCTGGATAAAACAATCCAGAGAATCCGCCTGAATTAATCCCTGTGAACTGTCCGCTGTTAATTATTTATTGAGTCAGCAGGGCGTCAGTACGGTGTTAGATATACTCATAGCTAGGGCGACTTGTCGTAAGAGGCGACTAAAGGCCGATTGGTAGGTGGGGTCCCAACGCCCTGTCACCCGGTGAAATACCATCCCATCAAGCTATAGAGTCCGTGAAATGATTGAAAGAAATCCCTGGCCATCTTTCGGAGCTTGGCTGGTGGACCGGTTTGAGAAAGGGTTGGCTTAGCCGGTAGTCGGTCCCAAGGTGAGATACCACCCCGTCACGCTGTACATTCCGCGATATCGTCGGGAGAAATCTTCGACGGTGTTTCGGATGTGTAAACTAGTTTCCCATTCGGATTTCCGCGGGGGGGGGGGGGCTATGTCAGAGGAACATCATGCAGATATTATGATAAATAATCGAACTTTAAGAAATTCGTCATCGCATAATCGGGCTCGCTCTCGAGGTTCTGTCCACGCTCGACTGGCAACGTCATTTAGTAACATCGGGGGCATCGGTCTCACCCCCCCCCCCCCCCCACGGCTCGAGTTATGTGGAGCCCATCTCTTGGCTCGCCTTTTTTCGTTCGTGGGGAAGGAAGTAATATTATTGAATTGAATTTTATAAATTTTATACAAGATGAAGCATTTCTTTCTCGACACTGTGACCGCAGTAATTAAAATTTAGACCCGACTTATTACGTGACCGTAGATTGCACAGCGACTCAGGAGACGTGTGCTCCGTTTGGATGACGATTATCGACTTGATTAAAAATCGAAGAAATTAAATTTAGCTCCGAGCGGCGACGTGACCGACCGCGATAGTGGTTGAGTAAAAACTGGTTGGGAATTAGTGATGATTGGGTAATTTTGATTTTGCACAACGATCAGCCAATGATAATCGCTCTTTCCTGTGCATTTCTCAATTGTCTCCGCTCATTGAGGTGAATAAATACTTGTGTATTCGTTCGACGGTCGATGGGCGTAGAAAGGATGAAGAAATCTAAAGGAAAAGCACAATAACCCAGGGTTGATTTGGCTTAGTGTGTGTGTATTAATGCAACCTCTGAGAATGATCCACTGACCTAGTGCAGTGATTGTGGTGATCTCAGAGTGTATTGAACTATGGAAAGACAGAATTGTGAAGGAGAGGAAAATGTGTCTGGTGCTATTCACCTGTAAGAAGAGATCATTGATCCCCAGCGAATGGAGTGTCTGGGGAAAGTCGAAGTGACGCTACTTTGGCTAGGGTAATATCGTGGGAAACATGCTGAGGTATTCGATAATTACCCAAGCCGTTGGATAATGGTGCACCCACGTCGTTTGATTCGACTTGTTGTTGCTAACCAACATGAATTGGAATTTCCGTGGAAATCTCATGGGTTAGAGGAATGGAGTTGCCGTATGGCAAAAGGGTAGGTAATGCTGAATTATGCGTTACCTGCAGAATAATGCATTCAGCTAAGCGTCCGTTTTTACAACATGATTTACAGTAGAAAGAATTGGGGTTGATTTGACACCCTGTTGGCGGTCGAAATAAGGCGGAAACAGTGGGTTGGTTCCCCATGTAGTATAGAGAACCCCCACAGGTCGACTTGCTCGGTGGGTCATCACTGAACGCATGGCTTGCGTTCGTCGTAAGGGACGGGTGCTATCTCAACAGATCGCGGCATTGCCAGTCACTAAGATTAATTCTGCACGGCCATTTAGTAACACCGGCGTTGATTGCGGACGTCCTATCACTCTTTGGACATGGAAAGGACGCGGCGCAAGGCGAGTCAAAGACTACATCTGTCTCTTCGTATGCTTGGCAATCCAGACAATACATCTCGAAGTGGTTAACCAGCTGTCCTGCGAGGCTTTTCTGTCCGCATTGAAGAGGTTCTTCGCGCGTAGGGGCTTTTGTCACACCCTATGGAGTGGTAATGACACCAATTTCGTTAGAGCATATCGAAAACTACGAGAAGTCACGAAGTTGGTCCTACTTCCGGTTGCTCAGGATGAGACAGTTGAACCGCCAGTTCAAGGTGAGCGGTATGTTGGAGACTAAGCAGAACACAGCTGCCCACTGGCGGACTGAGGATCGGCTATTTATACCGATTGCTCCCTTTGTTCCTGGGATGAACATATGAACGGACAAACAGAGACACAAAAGAGAATATAAACGGCGGCAGTTGAGGAGTTGAGGAGGGTACGAATTTAAGCAATCACAGCTATTGGATCAAATATTAAATGTATGCTTCCCGTTTTTACAATAACATCACCAGCGCGAGAATCTGGAGATTGAGATCATAGAAGACATATAAAGGAAAAATATAAATAAATTGTCAAATAAAACCAATTTTCAATCGTCGTCCGTTTTCAACTCTAGTTCGTTAATCAAAAATGTTCCCAATCATATAGTGGAATCTACAGCGTGACGTAGTAGAGTCTCACCCAAAGGACGAAGTTGGGACTGAACTACTGCCTGTTCCATTCTTTTTTACCAGTCCATCTACAAAGTTTCGAAATGTTTAAGGATTTCTTCCGACCCTTCCATGAGGGGTCCTGTCGGCAGGGTATTGGGACACAGCTTACCAGATATTGGGCGCCTTTTACGACAAGCTGGTCTAAACCTGAACGTATTCTAAAGAGCTCCACATCCCCTTGGAGTGGGATGTGCGCTGGGGTCAACTTTTGATGAACCAAAACGACCTCTATAGAAGTTTTCCACGTATAGCAATTATTCCCCTGAATCCCTGAAGAATTTCAACGTGTAGTCTGTCCGTAGTGGTATTGTGGGGAGGAAGTATGTACCAGCATGGGTACTTAGTTCACTTCCTCCTTCATCAATCAAAAGTTCCGCCGCAGCACGAATGAACGAAACGCCGCCACGTTTGTTCGCAACCAGGAGTAAATAACACCGAACGAAAACAGCACGTCACCAGTGATCAGGAAAACACATTAGAAACACCCAGGAACTGCAGCCGGAATATTAAAACTCTTTGGTCTATTCTAGTGGATGGTCTTTAATTTATTTAGTGGGTATTTTTGGTCCTTTTCAACAATTTTCACTATGGTATTTAAACAAGGGGTCACAAGAAAAGTTGCTTGTAATCGAATATTTTGTTACTTAATCTGACTTAATTTGTGTTAATCACAATTTTCACATTTTTTTCAAGAAGGATATTGACACTTGACAGCGACTTAAGGTAAATGCACCGTACCGTGCGCGGTAAAAAAGGTTGCCAGGCAATGATATGAAAAGGTACAGGACGCGGCTGGGAAAATAGACAGCGCAGTATTTATGGTCCCTGTCATGAAGGTTACAAATGTATGTAATTCTAATTATTTGTTTACCAGAATTCCTCTAAGGAAATTTGACTGGCGACGTAGATGCCGAAATTGATTGGAAATTCCTGGTAAGTTAATAAAGAAATCTTAAGGAGCAATGGTATGCGAGGAGAATGCATGAAGGTAAGTTTTCTTTACAGGGACTTAAAAATCATAGATTTGATCTCTTAAATGCGTGCAGCATTTACAGGTACTAATACTGTTGCATTAGCAAACTTAAGGGAGTTGGGTAGTAGTTATGGGGGTTTTTCAGGTAAGTAACCCGTAGGGTTTGGCGGAACCGCTACAGCACCAACTACTATATGCTACGCGTAGTAGCTGTTGTTACTTAAGGAGCCAGCTTGCAGAAATTGTATATAGACGAGAGTAGGCGGACAGGGTCGCATAGAGGCGAGCGAAGTCGCATGAAGACTGAGCTTGGCGCATGTGCACCAATATGGTGAGAAGGCTTCGGGATTGAATAAACCCGAGCGAAGTCGAAAAGGGTGAAAAGAAGTCGGGTGTGAGGTGGGTCGCGTAATGTCGAGTCGAAAGGTTTGAATGTGTCACGGGGAGTCAAGTGGAGTTGAGTGTGGGTGGCGTGTAGCCGAAAAACGTCGAGAAGGAGGAGTCGATTAAATGGAGTTGTGTGTAGTCGAATTGAGTCATGTGAAATTGTGTGGAGTCAACAGTGCTGTGCATCTTGTTAAAACGGTTGTGCACTGCTAAATACCCTGAAGGGGCTTACAATCGTTTTTATATTTCTTTATAGATAATGTTGCTTCTCTCATTTGGGTTTATATATTCTTGTTTTTTTCTCTCTTAGGTGCAATTTATTTTGTTCAATTTTTAATGTTTGCATTTATCTTTGGATAATATTTGTTATATTTTATTATAATCATCATTTATAACATTTCTCGGTGGCTTATGTTTTACTAGCTTTTGTTTTTTATAATTTAAACAATATTATCCATATTTGTTTTGATATTGTCTCTTTGGAAAGTATTTCTGTTTTTGAACTTAAACAATGTTGTACATATTTTGTTTTGCTATAATCGAACTAAACGGATTTGTTAATTGCGTAAATTCCATACTTGAAAAGATGACATTTTTTATTGCCAGTAAATACAAAATGATATAATGGAATAGAGATTAGAAATTATGTAATTTATATGTTAGATTGTTATTTACTTTCCCTCTAAAATATTTATGTGTTTTTTGCTATTTGTATTCGCCTTGAAATAAGATAACAGGTTAAGAGTAAAGTAAAAATTGAAGGTTCATTAATTTTCAAAAAGCACCCATTAATATTGTAGCGAGCTTGGCGTTCGCTGGATTAATTATGTTAAAATAAATAAGAGCCGTTAAATCGATTTTGAATTTATATAACACTTATTACTATTAGTCCGTAATACAACCGTTACTTATACCGTACACTTAACGATTTCTTTATTATCGCTTCCGTACTTATCGCGTCTTTTACTGCTTACTTCTCACTCGAGACTTATCGCTTGCTTCACTGTCTTACTTATAACTCATTCTTCCGCTTTTTTTTTTTTATATAACGCTGTCTTTATTGACCATTATAAGTTTAGTTACATAAGTTTACAGCTAACTTAACTAAGTTGTGACAATTTTACTTACAATGTCTAGAACATTTTTTCAAGTAGTATTTAATTTGAGGTCTTACGTCTAAAGAGATTTATTCCAGATGTCCTACTAATAGACTCCTGGAAAGGTCATGGAAACCAGGATGGATTACCTATGTTTTGAATAAATATTCTTAAAACTACTTACCACTACTTAAATCTAGCTTATATCTAAGGTAGTTAAATAAATTCACATTTAGTCATGTAGAACAATTTAGCCTAGTCTTAAGCTTAAGTCGAGATTTCATACTTTGCATAACCTACGGAGGGAAGGGAGCGGGAGAGGGAAGTCTCTCCACCGACTGCTCGTTAAAGGAAAGAACCCGGGAAAAGGGTTGAATGTTTGAGTATTTGAAGTGGTTAAGATCTGTTACCCTGTTATGGTAGATGATGTCGTTTGCATCATTTACTAATCTTTTTGCGTAGAAGAGAGCTTTTAAATTGAGTGCATGAAGATAGGGATTTGATGCATTGTGGCTGTGGAGGCTAAGGGATTTGATGAGAGGATTTGGATTGGCTGCCAGGTTTTCAAAGAATCTTATTGATAACTCGAGGAACCTTCTATCCAGTCTCTCTAGGCTGACGGAATGGTATAGCGTGAGGCTGCTGATATATTTGTAGGAGTCTCGCTGTCTGAATAGCCCTGTGATTAATCTGAAGCACTTCCTTTCGAATATGCGAAGTTTTTCCATTTGCGAGGGGGAGATATGAAACCAGATAGGGCAAGCATAGGTAACTGTGGGCCTGATAATTTGTTTGTATAACAGAAGTTTGACATGATGAGAGAGCCCCTCCGGTTTCCACATTACCTGTCGACGAAGGTTCAGCTGGATCCCAGCTTTGCGGATGACATTATTTATGTGGGTCGCGAAAGAGAGTTTGTTCTCAAAAGTAACTCCCAAATATTTTAGTGATTTGGATGGTTTAATGAGGGCATTGCAGAGCTTCACTTGGAGTTTTGAATGGTTACGTAGTGTATTGTTGGTACAGTGAATGTTTCTTCCTTTAAATACAATCAACTGGGTCTTGTTGGGGTTTAAGCGGACCTTCCATTTAAGGAAGTAGGAAGAAAGAATTTGGAGAAATTCATTTATGCGATTCCTGGCGGGCGGTTAATACGAACCTGCTGCTGGGGTAAACAAGAGTATCATCTGCATAATTAAGGATATGAGTACCCGGCGAGAGAGATTGGGGAATATCCGCAGTGTATAGTAGGTACAATAGGGGACCCAGAATAGATCCTTGGGGAACTCCTGCTGTTATTGAGTACGTCTGGGAGAAGGTGGAGTGTATCTTGACCTTGAATTTTCTGTTCGATAAATACGAGTAGAGAAACTTGGAAGTGTGATTGTTGAGACGATACGTGGAATGTAGTTTGTACAGAAGACCCGCAGCCCGCACGCAGTCGAAAGCCTTGGATATGTCAAGGGAGATACACACAGTGGGGCACTGGTCGTTAAGAGCCATAGTGATGTCGTGAGTAAACTTGAGGAGAGCGTGACATGTTGAGTGTTGAGCACGAAAACCGAATTGGAAATCAGGGAGTAATGAGTTAGTTTCCGCGAAGGAGAGTAGGTAATGGTGAATTTTTAATTCAAGTAATTTCCTTAAATTATTAAGTAGTGAGATGGATCGAAAATTGGCCGCCATCAGGGATGAGCCTGATTTTTTAATGGGGATGACTATGGCAGTTTTCCAAGACTCCGGTATGTGACCAGCATTTATTATGTGGTTTAGCAGGGTTATGATGTATAGTCGATTAGCAGGGTTGAGGTTTTTGAAAAGCACATGTGGAATTTTGTCCAAGCCGGTTGAGTTTTTATTGCTACGAGAAGATATCATTTGGTTAAATTCCTGCGGTTGTAAAAAGAAGTTTGTATCGGTGGGTTGAGATGCTCTATTGTCATTATTAAATTCAGTTATGAAGGGAGTGAATGAGGAAATTAGTTCATGGGATGTATAGCGGTTGACCACTTCCTCAAACTCGAAGTTGCCTAGGCATTTTGCCTATGCACTTGGGAGAAGTGTTCCGCTAAATGGTTTGCTATTTCAGAATCAGAGTACAGAGTATTATTTCGAGGACCAATTAGTCTGTCTATTGAGGTTTGTATTTTTCGTCCTGTAAGGCGATTTATGTTTTTGTAAAGATTATGATCGGGTCTGATACTATTTAAAGTGGAGGTGTAGTTCTGATCAACGAAAGCATTTAACTGCTGGTTAATGAGGGTAGACAATAATTGAACCTGTACTTTCAGAAGGGGACAAAATCTTCGAAATAGTTTTCGGCGGAGCTTTTTTTTAATGAGATGAGCTTGAGGGTGAGATATGGAAGTGGTTTACCTACGAAGGACTGTGGCATCCTTGTAGGGGTATTAGAATACAAGGCTTGCTGTAAGATCCCTTCCATCGTACTAGCTGCATCTTCAATTTCGTTAGGATCCAAGTTATTCGTATCTGTGATGGGAAGCGTTGAAACATATCGCCAACGGTTTTGTTGACCTTTCTCCAGTTAGTTCTGGAGAAATTATGGACTGGGTTGAGAGATTGAAGCAGATTTAAGAAGCCAAGGTCAATTACCGAGTGGATGGAGGCATGATCCGAGGGGAAGAAGTGCGACACAGTGGGGGGAGATACAGAGCGTAGGATCGCAGATTTTAAGAAGAAGTCTATAGTTGATTGAGTAGAGTTGGAGCAATGAGTAGGTTCCGTAGGGGAGTCGATATAGACGTAGGGGTGGAGAGGTAGGAAAGCAAGCAATTGTTTGCCAAATTTATTGCAAGCGGTGTCGTTGAAGGCGGTATGACGGGCATTCCAGTCGCCTCCGATGATGAATGAGTGGAGGTGGGATTGACGGAATATTTCATCGAAGTCTGAAGATGGGAAGTTAGGGTACCTCTTGGGTTGTAAATAGATGGCTACTAGAACCATGACTTTATTGTTGTCACAAAGCAGTTTAACAGCAGTGTATTCGACACAGGAGATGTTGGTAAATTTGACTTCACTGAATTGGGATCTTTGATGAATAAGGATACCGGTACCTCCTTTTGCACCGTCAATTCGAGGAGTTGAAACAAGTTGGTAATTAGGAATAGAAATGCGAGAGTTGGGTTTGAGCCAAGTTTCACAAAGAAGGAGGACGTCTGGAGAAAACTCCTTCACTAGCAGTCGAAGGTGATGCCTCCGTATGTTTGACGAAATGGAATCTACATTGAGGGCAATTACACTTAACTTAGGCATTTTGGGATAACATATGTGAGGTTATAAGAGAAAGTATCAGACCTTTTTTTTCGAAGTTACTTAATCCATTTAGCGTCGGTAAGAGAGCATCCAACTCTCGGATGCACCCCATGATGTCGTCCTAGGTTCATTCCTGGCGGTGATGTGGGTGCCTTATTCCCTCTGGCAATTTTCGCGTAGGTTGTTTGATTAGTCTTCGCTGTAGTAACTGCTGCTGTTGGCTGCGTTATTTGGCCAGTATTGGTTTTAGATGATGGCACTCTCTGCTTAAGCAAACGGAGCTTGTGCGGACATTTTGTGTAGTTGGCAGGATGCGGTCCTCTACAGTTGCAGCATTCGACTGATAGTTCCTTCATGGAGATGGAGCCATCAGAGTTTTCCGTGTGTATTCGTTCTGGGACCTCCCCCGGTGCTTTTACTTTACACTGATTAGGCTCATGTTCCTGCGCGCATTTTACGCATCGTCTTGGTAGGTGACACGAAGATGAGAGATGGCCTGATAGCTGGCACCGCTTGCAGTGGAGAAGCTCCTGCTTGTGAGGTACCTCTATATGAATTTTGTGGGTGAAGAGATATTTAATCTGTTTTAGCTTGTTAGTGTCTTCGGTTGGTGCCAATTGGATGATCCGTAGGTTGAATATGTTGCTCACCCTCATGTGAGGAGTTTGATAGTAGTCGACTTTGAATATTTTCAAGTCAGGACTTAGTCTAGACAATTCAGCGCTTATTTCTTCATTAGTCCAAGCAGGGTCGATGTGCCGTATTATAAACGTTTTCGGCTTGAGATCTGCCCTGAGGAAGGTGAAGAACTCCAATTTATTTGAGATAAGCGCTTTTTCAGCTAGCGCGTGGTCTTTTAAAGAGGAGAGTGTTACGGACACGTTGTCACCTCTCGATCTGGTGGTAAAATTCCGGTGCCCCAGGGCGCTCTCCAGAAGCTGAATAACTTGTTTGATGTTATTAACCTTTTTGATGTTGATTTGTGGGGGCCTCTCGTTCTTTGGAACTCTTCCATTGGAAGCGGCGTTATTTATTTGGGCTTTCGGTTGTTGTTGACTTCCAGACATTTTTTGGATACTGGAGATTTTTAGTGTTGGATTGGCAGCTGGTGCTGATAGATGAGACGGTTGCTCCTCCATGTCAGACTCGTCCAACATTTCAGGAAAATTTGCAGAGCTGCTTTCCAATTCGGCGATTCTTTTGTTTAAGTCTTTGATAAGCTTCTCCTGGGCCTTGATGTGATCCAGGGCCTGCTGCAGTCTTTGATCCAGTGTTAAAGCCATATTTTCCGAGCTGGTGGACGAGGTATTTGAGATAGCTGCCGTCTTTTTAGGGGGGTTGCGAAGAAGGTCGATAGTCTTTCTTTTTCGCTTTATTAGGAATTCGTGGGCTGGTGCATTACTGCACAGCATGTACGGCCCTTTGAATTACACTTTCACAACTGTGCTCAGATACAGATGCAGATACAACGATAATGATGCTAGAGAAGTCGACTGTGCTCAGATACAGATGATCCTCGAATGAATGACGCTACATAGCGTTAAGGTGGATTGGCCTGTAACATTCTTCCGCTCTGCGTGCGACGTATTTATACCGTTTTTCCTCATTCTGATTTGGTGTATCGCTTCCGTCCGTTCCATAGTCTTGAACGCTCTATTCCAGTTTTCCAGTACTTCCTAAAATAATCTAGTACTTTATTTCGGACTTTCTCGAAGATTCCAGTACTGATTGTCATATGCGTCACAATATGTTTTCTGAGGAAAGTGAATATCTTGCGAATACCACCGAAAAGAGGTACGTGCGAATCTGTACCCAGAAGGGGTTTACAAATGTTATTCATGTATTGCAATTATTTTGGAAGGTCGTCAATTTATGTGTATATATTTATATTAATTTGAATCAAACATGAATAAAAACAAGGAGAAGCAGTTAAAATAATATTTAAAAGCAAGGAATTAAGAATACTATGAAAATATTTTTATTTTTTTAAACAATATGATGGTGCTTGCATATATATGTATATATATATTATATATAAATTTAAAAGTTTTTTGTTGTTGGTTGCTTTTAAGTCAATTACAATTTTTATTGTTATTTAAATTATTTTCGTTACACACTGTCAGTGGTTTAATGAGGGAGACAAATAAATGTACATATTTTTAAAATTCAATGAGCGCAATATAAATGAAAAATATAAGACAAACGGTTTCTGAAAGTGCGCGTGATAAATAAAACGTTCAAGTTAGAATAAAATACAAATACTAATCACGTAATGTCGTTAGTGTATAAAACGACAGTCTTCGCAAAAAATTAACTTTCCTTTTGCTTTAAGTGGTACTTGTGACAGGGATTAAGAGCAAGTACGTTACAATTGGAATAATTATTAGAGTAAAATGGTACCAATTTCGGGTATGATACATTTAGGACGGTTATTAAAAATATACTTGACGTTGCTTCTTCTTAAAATCGTTAGTTTAATTGATCTAATTGTTCAGTTTTTATCCCTTTTTATTTTATTTCGTTAATAGGAAATAATTTATTAACGTTACAACTATTCGTATTTGTTTAACGATACACAGAAAATCTTAAATTGATTTATTTATTTTTACTAATTCGAATACATGAAATTAATATTTCGTTTTGATTTAGTTTGTCAGCACGACAAAGTGAAGTGCAATGAAAAGCAAAAAATTTTACACTATTTCTATATTTAATGTTATTTTTTAAGTCATTGATGGTAATGTGCTTTGGAAATTTCCAATTGTTCATGTTTGTTTGTACATTTCAAAAGAAAATAAAAGAAACGCTCTCATACAAACGAATATATTTCCGGACATATATCCATCTATACGAATGCCGATATCTTTTATAAATAAATTAAAGAGGTTTTAACCAATGAGAACTGTATGTGGAAATTTGCACTTCAAATCACTAATTAATTCCTATTTAAAACACAAGCTGAATAATTAATCCTATTAATTCCATATATCCCAAAATTACTATAACTTGTCATGTGGAAGAAATCAACGGATGGTTTAACCCTTATCAATGTATATAGATAAGTTTTGCACTGCATAATATAAAAGAAAATAAAGGGATTTAATATTGATACATCATACATGAAATTGTAAGGAATTTTGAGTTTTAAAGACGTAGATTAATTATTGGTAATAGATAAACAACTAGAACGAAGAGAGGGTTTACGTTACACAAATTGACTGGATTATCTGGAAAATAGCCGACGCACAACAACGAAGATAAACCATGCCAAGAGCCACGGACCAACAGGAAACTAGTTCTCCTTTGTTTTCGATGAATTTGGAACATTTCCTCGCAGTGTCACATTTTTGATTGCTTTCTCGTGAGGTAGCCATTGTGTGAAAGCTGGATAGAATTCCGGATATAACTTGGTGGTGTTGTCTGAATCGCTGTTTGATAGATAATAATATATTATTTTAAGAAAATTCACAACAGGTGAACGATCTTTATCAGTTTCATTTGGTGTAGTTCTTTCCTTGGTTTTTTGTGATTTAGTGGCGAGGTATTGAGGCTTGAATCCTTCCATAAATTAAAATACAAAGAATTAAGTTTCTATAGACGGCCGCTGGAACAGCTCGTTCCTATCGGTTGGTGAGCGTTGTGTTGTTTGTTAGACCGCTTGTTACTTAGCGATACTGTGGGGTTTCTTCAAGGCGCCGAAGAAGCACCCATCGCTTAACCCTCTTAAATCTTCCTCTTTCTATTTTACCCCATGGTACTTACCTGCAATTAGGCAGCATTAAGCTTCCTGCAAAACATTTCATGGCAAGATCATCATCTTGCCACAGCATTATCCACATCGCTGTAATCTTTAAAACTTTTTGTTTCCTCTGGTAGGCACCCATGCCCATTGCCAACCATTGGGAAATCTTTCGTAGTTCCCTTATCGCAATTCATTGCAATCATACTCACGAAAATTCTTCTGTGTTTGTTTTTCTCAAAGCAATTATCGATCCCCAAGAGCATATCATGCAAATCGATGCCCATGCAGCTGCATCCAATTATCGCGGATCACCATTGCTTAGACATTCCTAGTGTATTTTTATTGGCTTGTTCAAACAAGCCGCATTTTAGCATCTAAGCATTGGATTACGTTTCGGTATTCAATATACCCTCCAATGTTTATGTTTACCCAGCTTCACATCTCCCAACTATTCTTTTCGATGCGCGTTCGTTTGTCCTTCCTTCCAATGGGAAGACATTCGTTCCCATAGAGAAGATATTGTGCATGGACTTTCCAATGGGATGCTGATCGGCTCCCATTGGTCATGCATGTCGGAAGGGATGTTTCTCCTGCGATGGTATGCGGTGGAAATCCATCACAATCGCCGGAGGCTGGACCAATTTTTATGGAGTCAGACTAGTCAGATTTCAACCCTCAAATTATTCACACGCAAAGTCGAGCGTTCGTGTAATTTATTTTCTACATACCGAGCCGAATTATTACCAGCGAGGTGTGTGCTCACAAGTATGCGGAGTACGTGTCGCGAGTTAAGTTTTCACCAGTTTTAAGCAATTTCGGGAAACGGCTTTCGAAATTTGTATCCGTCTTTTGTATTGACCATAAAAGAACAAGTCGTAGTGAAGCATGCGCAACGTATAGTACTTTAAAAACATTAATAACTATTAAGGCGGTGGAGCAAACAGTGCGTGTAAATTAAAATAATAATAAAGCAGTGAAACATTAATATCGAAATTACTGACTTGTGTTTTATTTTGCTTTTCGTGTGTTCGGTCTCCTTTGTGAGCAATGTTTGGAGAATTATCAGTGGGTGTTAGCTGAATCCGCACCCGTGCTTGGTGCATAGCTAAACACTACCACAATACCTTAGCTGAAATGCAATTAACCAGGCTATGATTATTAATTATTACTTGCCTTTCTTGTGCAGAAATTGTTGGGAATTGAAACTGTGTTATGTATTGAAACTCCTATCCGTTGCTGTTGCTGTTCCGGTGATGGAAACTATCGCATGTTGGGCTGCTGCTCCCAGCCGTTGATGGTGTTTACGGCTGCTCCCGGCGATGTTGTGTTTTTTTTTTTAATCTCTGCACTTTAGCACTATTTGAAAAAAAAACTATTTACACCATGGAGTCTGTCTGTTGGCTAGAAGGCACGATTGCTCCGACTCGAAGTCACCAATGTGGGGAGGAAGCGTTGCGCGGCGAACTATTCATGATGGAGAAGGAAGATTGTAGCGTTCTACGAACGCACAATTCCGCGCATGTAAAGTTCCTACCTTCAAAGAACTTACTTACCTGAGAGCGTTGCACGCGCCCACAGACGCGTGCCCCCCAAAGTCCCGCCATAGGGCTTGCAACTCGCAGCCAACGTTGAGACCGACACCAAAAAGCAAAAAACTGAACACTTAATTTTTAATGTTGCCGTCGGTGGCAGTTCGGCAGAATTCTCGATCCTCACGTCCTCTCGTCGCGTTGACGATCAAAATCTCACTGTCTGTCTGCCCACACAGATATCCAGATTCCAAACTGGTATCTGTATCTACACGGAAAAATTTCCCTAATTGCTCTGCTAACAGAACTTCCGAATTTCTGTTAGCAGCATGTTATCACGTCCCAGGTGTGATTTTTCATTCCTGAAAGAAGAAACTCGCTCATCATCGAACATCATTATCACCATCCGTGTGTTGTATTCCAGAATACTACCCTTATTAAATTTAACACTGAATCTCCTAACACATCCTTAAAAACTTCACTTAACATATATTACATTCTCACTTAATACATACCATTCATAAACATTCACAATATTACCAGTTACAGCACACTTAATAACCTGCACCTTTTGATTTATTGAAAACATAGCAACTTGGATTTTCGTCCAAATGAATGTGAAAAGTCATAGAGAAAAAAATTCAGTTGATAACTTCATTTTGCCTTGAATACTTCGAGGCGTGTACTTCTACTCTAGAGATAATAGATTTAATAATAATTTTTAATAGAATATTCACTCCAAGATACAATAACCAGAGATTTGTGTTTATAAAAATATTAGGCAACGAGATCAAATAAAAGCCCGACATAAAATAAAACTGATATGGACATTTTTAAATAGCCGGCTGCAAATAAAAATCTAAGAAGAAGGAAAGGCACCAAGCGAGAGTTAAGTAATATATCTTTAGTGACAGTTCGACATAGCCATCTGCATAATATTTCCGTGATAAGTTTCAACCAGAAGACGAAATGTAGAACAGGACCAGCATTTTTCAAGAAGAAAAGGAATAATAAAAGGTCCCCGCTCTTCCCTCACCCGAGGAAGCACGGCGCCGGACTACAACACTGGTGGCAGCGGTGGGATGATCCAACCAAAGGATCCCAAATAAAAAGAAAATAAGAAGAAAAAAAAAAAACAAGAAAAAAAAAAAATTTAAACATAAAACAACGAAAAAAAAAAACAAGAAAAAAAAATTTTAAACATAAAACAACGAAAAGAAAAAAGTAATCTTTAACGCAAAAAAAAAAAAAAATATTAAACGACATATAAATTACGCCCGAAGTAAGAATTTCCTTTAATAGTTTGAAGTAAATTATTTATTATTATTGCATAGCAAGATTACAATCATATTTTTATTTGTAATAAATTATATGGTTTTTGTTTTGTATTAAAACAAAAAGAGAAAAACGAGAAGAAAAAAAACCCAAAGGATAAATGAAAACGTCTGCACAACGAAAAAAAAAAAAAAAACACATAAAACCACGAAAAAAAAAGACCAGGATATTCAACTTCTAGGACGTGAAGTCTGCCTGGCGATAATTAAAATATTTAAAAAAAAAAAAAAAGTGAAAAAAAAAAAAGAAGAACACACAACAATAAGAAACTCAAGACAAAGACTTCTATCAACATTACGTATGACAGCAATGAACATTTAGTGGAGTAAGAATTTTTTTTTTTGCGACTTTTCTCTCTAATTTTTTTTAGTAATATTTTCTACTTGGAAGCTTTCCTTTTTACTTTACATACATTTTTTTTGGATAGAAATTTCTATCTAAATTATTTGCAAATTCTCATTTCAGTATTTCGAAGACATTTCCGTTTCTTTTCTTTCTTTCTCGTCGAATTTTCTTTCTTTTCAGTTTTGGGACCAATTTATTTTTCTTTCCTATATATATATATATATTGAATAACCAAAAGAAAGGCCAATTTTTCCATAACCATATTTTTAAGTTAACCATATTTTAAGAATTGAATTTTCGCCATACTTTAATTCAAATTTTCAATATTACGAGCCCATATTACACGAGACAGGCGGCTAGGCAGGGGGAAGAACAATTCCACTATCAACAGATACTCAGTAAAACCCCTGAAATGGCTCTGTCTGTCGGAATTTCTGATGTTTTCAGAATCGTCCCTACCTTTGACGGGAAACCCTGCGACTTAGGTAAATTTATTTCCGGGGGAGACGTTTTATTTAGATCCATAAAGAAGGCAGACCCGGATATATACGAGACGTTTTTAGAGCTAGTCAAAAATAGACTAGAGGGTCATGCTTACGATCTGATCAGGTATAGCAAAATCGCTAAGTGGGAGGATTTAAAAGATAAACTCGAATCGGAATATAAAGAGGAGCAATCTCGGTCGACGGCACACAATGAGTTGATTTCTCTGAAACAACGCTACAGAGAAACCGTCCGGGAATACGGTGATAGAGTCGCGAATGCTCTAAGGACTTTAAACTCTGCCACATGTGAAATAACAGCAGACGCGGTGGTTAGGGAATATTTAATAGAAGAAAACAAAAAATTGGCCGTACAAACATTTGAAGATGGACTAATGAACGAACAGCTAAAGATACTAGCTAAAGTCCATGGGGGAAATAATTTAAAACAGTCGATTGCACATGTAGTGTCACATGCGGCTCGAATGGACAATTCTCCCAGGTCATATCAATACAATGAAAAACCTACATTCAATAGTATAGTCTGCCAAACCTGTGGTAAGCCAGGGCATACACAGGACACATGTTATCGGAACATGCAATCCAACTTTTTTCCGAATAGACAACCCATAAAAAGGGAATATAACATTGTATGTAATTTCTGTGGACGAAATAATCACACAGAGAATGAGTGTAGATACAAGATATCTAGGAATGGATCGGCTTCAACAAATTACCAACAAGGTACAACAACGCGTAACCCATTCCGAAATAATCCTACAAACTCTGAAAATCGTTTTGGTGAAAATTCTAGGAGCACCAATAGACAAAACGATAGACAAAATGTTCACTTTTCTCGGGTGCAAGAGTCGGAAAACGAGGCCTGACGCCAACCAAAATTTATGGAAGACAGACCAAAGTTTTCTATTTACAGCATTAGATCTTTGGAAATAGATAACGACCATTTCAATGAAGCTCCTAGCCAAATTTACCCTGAGCCCACATACTCCTATAAACCTAGACATATAAACAAAGATAACCCTGTCCCTAATATAAAGACTCCGATTCATACTCCCATTCTGGAAAATAATTCAGCAACACAGACTGAAAATTCGAAATTTTCAGCAGTATTAAAGACTGAAATCGATAATATCTCAGATATCCCTATTGACAACGCAGACACTTCAGCAACCAAGACTGAAAAATCAGCAGTATTAAAGACTGAAAATTCGGATCCTGCAGAAAATATACAAACAGAAATCCCGAATATTTCGGCTATCCCAATAGACAACCCCGACACTTCAGCAACAAAGACTGAAAATTCAGCAGTGTTAAAGACTGAAGACCCAAAAGTTGCAATAAAAATCGAAACCCAAGTCAGTTCAGCAGCTAATACTGATGAACAAATCTTTTCTGCAGCAAAGACTGAAGGATTGAAAGTTTCTACAGCAGATATAACTGAAGAAATAGTTCAAACAGCAAATAGTACTGGGAACCAAGATGTTCTAACAGCTAATAAGTCTGAAGAACTATTCGAATCAGTAAATGAGACTGAGAAACTAAACGATCCATCAGCAGTGAGTAAGACTGAAAAGGTAGACGTTCCGACAGCAGTTAAAGCTATGGACAATGACAACACTAAGCCGAAAACAATAAATATTTTAAACAACGAAAACAAACACAAACACTTACTCAAACACGAAATTATAAAAAATGAAAATAATAATTTAACTAAAATAGGTATTGTAAAGAGTAACTATATAAATACATTACAAGTCTTTTTTTTACAACAATAAAAATTTATTCCAATGCAAAATACAAAAAAATAAAAGGTTACACCGTCATTTAAATTATTTAAGATCATTTTTCAAGAAGATTTTTGGTAATAATCATCTTTATTCAATCATCATAGTAATAGGCCCAGAAAGGTTTTGGAAACTTTTCCATAAATTTAAGGAAAAGATAAACACATAACAAATGGCCTTTGTTTTATTATTCAATATATATGAAATAATCTAACAATTGTAGGAAATGACGGAAATGAAAAAAAAAAAAAAAAAAAAAAAAAAAAGTTAATGAGGGGGACGAAAGAAAGAAAATTTTAGAGGTAATATATATTGGAAATTTTAGAATTAATATATGTTCGAACGGAAAAGGAAAGAAAGAAAATTTTATTGGTAATATATATATTAGAAATTTTGGAATTAATATATATACGGAAATGAGAATTTTGAAACAATAATATTCATATTATATATTTAATATAATAAGTAATAATGATTTTTAGATAAGAAAAGAAAAGGTTCCAAGGAGAAATATTTAAATTTAGTTAATATATAATGTAAATAGACTATTTTGGACTATTTTTCTAGTGTTAAGAACTTTTTGAGTATTGGAAAAATTTAGTTAATATATAATGTAAATAGATTAATTTTCTAGTATTAAGAACTTTTTGATTATTGTAACCTTTGATGAAAGATTAATTTTGAAAACCTTTGTAATGTAATTGAACGAAAATCCAAGTTTTTAATTAATCTTAATTTAATATATAGTTAATAGAAAATTATTCTCTTCAAGGATAATTTTCTTTCTCGAAGAAGGGTGGGATGTTGTATTCCAGAATACTACCCTTATTAAATTTAACACTGAATCTCCTAACACATCCTTAAAAACTTCACTTAACATATATTACATTCTCACTTAATACATACCATTCATAAACATTCACAATATTACCAGTTACAGCACACTTAATAACCTGCACCTTTTGATTTATTGAAAACATAGCAACTTGGATTTTCGTCCAAATGAATGTGAAAAGTCATAGAGAAAAAAATTCAGTTGATAACTTCATTTTGCCTTGAATACTTCGAGGCGTGTACTTCTACTCTAGAGATAATAGATTTAATAATAATTTTTAATAGAATATTCACTCCAAGATACAATAACCAGAGATTTGTGTTTATAAAAATATTTTGCAACGAGATCAAATAAAAGCCCGACATAAAATAAAACTGATATGGACATTTTTAAATAGCCGGCTGCAAATAAAAATCTAAGAAGAAGGAAAGGCACCAAGCGAGAGTTAAGTAATATATCTTTAGTGACAGTTCGACATAGCCATCTGCATAATATTCCTCACCCGAGGAAGCACGGCGCCGGACCACAACACGTGGTGGTGGTCGAAATTAAGTTCGACGGTTGTCGATTGTATGCCGCCTTATTTACATAACACATCTGGCGCGAAGGCCGAAAGATATCCTGCAATTTGCATGGATGCATGGTTCATGGGTTTTGTTTGACTTTTGTCAATACACCCGAAATCCATTAGATCTTTCTAATGGGTGTGAAATACAAACAGACACCGTGGGATCCGAGTAGTTTCCTTGTAGGTTTTCAACCTCATACAATTTGAATTATCTCGTTGAGATAATTACGGTTGCCGTTTCTTTATGTTTGCCGATAGACTTGGTGGTCTTTATGGCAGCTACCCGCACGTGCATCGTTGGTCGGCTAATTTGCATTGCATAGACGTTTGAAATTGCCGATGGTATGGAATGTTCCTGGGCGCAGGCAGATTGAATGTTTCTTTTTTGTTTCAGGTATGATGACTTACGAATGTTGAGCTTGGCATTAAAAGCTTTGGGGGCGTTCAGTTCCTTGCTTTTTGGTGTCGGTCTCAACGTTGGCTGCGAGTTGCAAGCCCTATGGTGGGACTTTGGGGGGCACGCGTCTGTGGGCGCGTGCAACGCTCTCAGATAAGTTCTTTGAAGGTAAGAACCTTACCTGCGCGGAATTGTGCGTTCGTAGAACGCTACATCACCCCCCCCCTAGTGACGTAGTCACGATATGAAGCAGTTCCTTGCTTTTTGGTGTCGGTCTCAACGTTGGCTGCGAGTTGCAAGCCCTATGGTGGGACTTTGGGGGGCACGCGTCTGTGGGCGCGTGCAACGCTCTCAGGTAAGTAAGTTCTTTGAAGGTAGGAACCTTACCTGCGCGGAATTGTGCGCTCGTAGAACGCTACAAGATAATCCGCGCCGTACGCCGGTGCGCCGCTTCCTCCCCACAGTATCAAAAACACGAAGAGCAGCGACAACAATATTCATTTTTCAACCATCATCATTATTTAAATCTCGAAAGCTTTGGATACAATTGAACATAACATCTCGAATGCTTTATCGAAATTTTATTTCTCTATAATTGACTACACAGAAAGAATTTTAGCCACCTGTTCCGGATTTTTAGAAAAGACAGCATCAGCATCTTCAAAACCATTTTCTGGATCATGAACTCTTTCATAAATTTGTTTGTAAATCGCCACGATCACATTAAATGCCCTCTTCTGTACCGTGGCCCTGTGATTGCTGGACATGAGCAACTGAATCTGAGGTAAGAGAAGAATATCTGGCATCTCTAGGAATGCTTCCATTTTGCTCATAAAGATCTTGAGCAAGTTGGCCTCAATTTTCGCTTGATTGTTTTGCAAAATCGTATAGATTGGCCCAAGGTTCAAGTTTGCCACTAACGAAGATGCTTGTTCCGAAGTCAATGTGTCGATTTGTGCCTCTGATTGGGCCTGCAGCCGTTCAACCCGTTCATCCATATATTCATAGACTGTAAGTGTGCTTTGCATTTGATAGAGACAATTGAGGAGATAAACAGCCATATCAATTGTCGGAAGATGAGATGCTGACTCCTGAACTGAAAGAAGCAATGGATCAATAACACAGGAGACGATTTTAATAATATCCGATTGGCGTCCATCGACCATTGTTGCCACAGATAAGATTTCTTTGAGGATATTCAATAGACGAGACATGGACGAGGGTGGTATCAGATCTCGCTGCGGTGGTTCCAAACCCATGACATGAGACGCCGGCCGTTGGAGAATTGTTTTAACTTGACTTGACAGGGACGTCAAGTAAATCTGCTCGCTGAACTTTTGAAGATCTGAGAGGCACTGTTCCAAATTCCCTCCTTTGATGACCTGAAATGGCATCATAGTTAGCTACAGAACAAAATAGAAGTAAAACTCGGAGACCTGATTAATAATTTGCTGATAGAATCGCAACAGATTTGATAAGGCAAAGAGGATTATGGTGTCCTTCTCGGAATTCAAGATTGTTTCGACTCGAACTTTTAAAGGAGGGCATACTCCATCGACTATGTGCGCTAATGCAGTCTGAATCTGTTCGGATAGATCTGTAAATCCAGACACAGGTTACAAAGAGATCATATTATATGACTCCAAGTTACCATTCTTTTCGCATTTCTTAACCAGCATCATCAGGTTCTCCTTCTCCCCAGGAAGTGCCTGATGTAGCCACGCAAACATATCTCCGATGTATCGCTTTGAGTCATGTGCATGCATTTCAATCGGTTTTGGATTTCCTCCCGGCCCGCCCACTGTCAAGGCATCAATAAACATCCTCACCAACACTGCGCGACGGGAAACCGCATACTCGTCAATAACGTACCTGAAATGTACACCTCTAAGCAACGCTTACCACACACAGGACAAAAGATAAATACTTAAACAGCACCGGTCGATCTTGAAGGCGGTTCATTGCTTCAATCACCAAGCTCCCAATTTCATTATTTTCTAGGTTCCTGCAATGATTCTGAGTCCACCTGTACAGCCTCTCAAGGGCACCCTCCTGGTGTAGGGTCATTTCTTCTTTTATATCTAATGCAACTGTTTCATATCCTGACTGCATTAATGCTCTACAGTCCATATGGATCGTCTGGACACGATCCAAAACTTTAAAGAACTCCGCAGTTATTGGGGCATCTCGTGTTGTTCCGTAGAGGGTCTGGTGTTCAGGAACACTCAACTGAAATCGACTAAGGAATGCTTCGGCTATTTGTTGATGAATTTGTAGTTTTGCTTGGTCACTCTGCAACGAGTTTGTTTGCGTTATTAAATCGTGAGTTAGAGCTTTGGAATCCTCAAGGTTCTTCTTCATTGTGTTTACGGAATTTGCCATTGTATCGATCTCGTTACAAACCGCGTCCAGCGATAATTTGACTTCACGGAAAGCACGGAGGAAATCTTCGTTAATAACATCGCTACGATTCTCAATTTGAGTTCGTAGATTTCGTCGATTCTTCAGAGTGTTCTCTGTAAAGAATGTTGACAAATCCTCTAGTGCTTCTAAAGTGTCCTGAAAAAAGACATAGGATGGGTAATTATGCGGCAAATGTGAACAATATCTACCTTATCTGTCTCTAGTCGAGTTTCCAATATTTTATTGACTCGTTTTTGAATAATTTCCACTTCAGCTGCAGATAGTTCGGTCATGTTTGCACTATTCAAGTTTAAAAGTCGACGTCAACAGCTGTCATCTAATTATCACAATAATAGGGTTGCCAATGAACAAGCAGAAACAAATACGAAATTTATTTTTTACTTTTTTTTTTTTTACATTTCTGTATTTATTGACCATAAATAATTTTTACAATAAGCAATACAGATAACTTATGATACCTTAGCTATAATTGTTTACATATACTTACTAGTACATTTTTCAAACAATATGATAAAAGTTATATATTGGTTATGGATTATGATTTTAGTGAGTAGAGCTTCCTGGAAAAGGTCAGAAAACCAGGATATCGTTATTTACTTAACCTATGCTAATTTACTTAACTTATCTTAACTTAGTCTAGTTACCTAATTATTATTGAAATAAGTTAGTGTGGTGTGGAAGGGGGTAGCATAGTGATCAATGGGTTAGTGAGGATATTGTCAGTCAGGGATGTGGGTTGGGGAACTGCTTTCCGTTTGTTCGTTGAAACGCAAAATATTGGAGAAGGGTTGAATATTACTATATTTAAATTGGTGAGGTGAAAGCTCTGTATTGTGGTATACAATCTCATTAGAGTTATTAACCAATCTGCCAGAGGTGAAGAACGTTCTGATGTGGAGACAGTTCGGGTAGGCAGTTCGGTTATCTGACGGAGTCGATGTTTACCTGTTATAAAAAATTATAATTGGGTTAGCTAAAAAATAGTTTCGGGTGTCTCATATCGGAAGCGTTGTAATTGCTTTTACCCATTACTGTCAGTGTGCGTATGTTTTGTTTTTTATATGTTATATTTGAGAACGATCATATTTGTTGTTTATATCATCATCATCGGCACTACAACCAGGAACCGGTCTTGGCCTTATTTAGCAAGTCCCGAGGCTTGTTAAATTTTCCATAATGATATGTTTTTTTTCTGGGCAAGGTCATTAGTCTTCCGCCAGAGGCTCCCCGACGGGGAATCTAACTCCGGTCTCCCGCGTGACAGGCGGCTATACTAACCACTATACTATCGAGGAGCCTGTTCTTTATATAGGGTGGCGCAAAATTAATCATTCAGTTTTGTTTTTGAAGTGCTTTTTTTCTAAGCAAAAAAAGATGATTTTGGTCATGGAAATCTTTATTTGACCTTTACAATTTTTTCTAGTTCGCAAATATCAAATATGATGTCTACTTCGCCAATGTCAAATATGATTGACGTATGACGCCATTTGCAAAAATTAGAACATCTTCCGATAGGGTGATCAATTTTGCGCCACCTTATATATGTTTTTATATACTACGCTGAGGAAAGATGAACCTATATCGCTGATCAGCAACCTGAGGTATTAGGAGATAGAGTTGACATTACCTTTTTTTATTTCGAAATCTTTGATTGCTAAAGGCCGCAAACGAGTTGGTTGTATATTGGATATACACCTACAACATTTGAGCTGATTGGTGTTTTTTTTTTATCCTGAGAAAGGTTGGCGCAAGGCTAATAACCATGCCCGTAAAAACGAATTATTATGGCAACTTTAACAAGCCTCGGATATGGAACGGATACACGACGACGACCACGGAAACGAAAATGGGTAAACGATTTAAGCATTTTTTCATGGAACGTCCGCTCACTATACAGAGCTCGAGCTGTACAGTAGCTGGCCGATGCCCTGTCCGAATATAAGGCTGACATAACAACTTTACAAGAAATAAGATGGCCTGAAAGTGGTATTATTCAAAGAAAAGAGTATGATATTTATTACAGCTGTCACGCAAAACACCATGTGCTCGGGGTAGGCTTTCTAGTCAGCCAAAAACTGAAGCCTACCATCATCGGCTTTAATGCAATAAATGAATGCTATGCACTCTTCGCGTGCGAGGCAAGTTTAAGAACATAAGCCCCATAAACGTTCACGGATCTACAGAGAAGCCCCCTGACGACGAGAAAGAATGTTACGTACGTCGGCCACCACCATCATTTGAAAATTGTGTTTAATATAATTTTGTTTTAACTTGGTATGATGGTAAGGTGGTGGAAGAATTGTACGATCCTGAAGTGAGTTTCTGAACCCACCCTGATTCGGGTGTGGATCGTGCAGTTCTTCGAGTTCGAATTTGTTTTTCGAAGTGGACGTGAGTGGAGAGCGAGAGAGATGGAGGGTTGACCTTTTTTTTGAAAGATACGGTTTCGAGTTCGTTAACGGCGGTAAAAAACAAAAAAGAAAAAAGGAATTATTTCCCGTTGATAGTGAGTTAGTCAGCAGCGAAAAGAAAAAAAAGTAAGAAGAAAAAAGAAAAGAAGAAAGGCAGCAGTCCCCGTTCCTGGGAGTCAAAGGTGTAAAGTGAAGTTTGAAGGAATAAAAAGAAGGAAAAATGAATTGTAAAGGAGAGAGAGTTGTAACTGGAAAATTATTGAAGAAGCCCTTGGACAACTTGGTTTTACTGTAGATTCCAATCCTAAGGTTTACCTCCAACTTAGCTCTCGAGGAATCGAAGGCAATCACAGCGATCACAGGCTGCGGATAGGAAAGCAATCACAGCAATCACAGGTAAAATTAAACAATAATTGATTTTCTGTGGCAAAGAATACAAATAGGACACTACATTGGTGCTGCGGACAGGATTGTGATTGTGCTTTAAGATAAGATCGCTATCCGCAAATGTGTACATTACAACACAACTCTCTGGAGAGGACCAAGGAACAGTGTAAGCGCTGAAAGAGAATTAAGAATACTTTTGGGGCACTACCAATTGGATCATCGAAATTTCTCGGCGGATCTGGCGGCGGCCAGAGAACGACAACTACTGCCAAGACAAAAGTACAGCGCCAAGCTGTGCTTAAGAGATCGACGGGAAGGAGAAATCGAGTTGCGGCTCCCATTACTGCCGCCATAACAGAACAGAGGAATCCAGCGTAGCAGTGAAGCAGCTAACAGGGGAAATTTTTTGTGAAAATTTATTTTTTTTTTGGATCTTTTGCTGTTAATATTGTATTTGGCCTATGGTATTGATGATTGTTAAAATGTTTTAGTTGCAGGTGATGTAAATGTTAACAGTTTTGAATATTTTATTGGGGCATATTTATTGTTACTCGTAGCCCCAATCTTTGTTATTTATATTTATATTTCATTTATTTATATTTATATTTCATTTATGGTATTGATAATTGTTAAAATGTTTTAGTTGCAGGTGATGTGAAGGTTAACAGTTTTGAATATTTTATTGGGGCATATTTATTGTTACTCGTAGCCCCAATCTTTGTTATTTATATTTATATTTCATTTATGAATTTATGTTTGATATTGTTACCTCTCTATTTTGGAGCCGGGAATCTGCTTTTCTTCCTTTTTTTTTTTCAGCTGCGCGTTGTATTCGTGATGTGTAGTTTTTGGTATTGTTAACTCATCGTCGCGTTAAAAAATTTTTTCTCTATGTTACAAAGTTTGCAATAGGGTGGACATTGTTTTTCTGCGCCACGGGTGGCACGTTGAGGTTTTTCCTTTCCTCTCTCTCTCTCTCTCTCTCTCTCTCTTCGCGGGCGGTGTCATTGTTGTTTGTTCTGTGGCGTCTCTTGCGTGGTCTGCCGTTTGTTGCTGCGGTTGGAGTGAGTGTTCCTTGGGAGTATTTGTTTATTTGTGGTGGAAATCGTATTTCTTGTTGTTTTTCCTTCCCCCTCCACAAGACTTGTTGTTTTTCGCGCCCTCTCGACTCGTGTGCGATCTTTAGCAGTCGGAAAATATCGAAATAGAACGTTGTTCGGAACAGACATTTTGGGTTTGTGTCCGATATACGGCCGGCTCGTGTACGGATTGGTTCTGTCGCGTTCGGGTTGATTCTCTCGTTGGACGAGATGTGTTTGTTGTTGTGTTTTTGTTAGAGCTCGGAGTTAGACTGTGTTTCCTACCACTAATTTTGTGGTTTTTCCCCGGCTTTACTGTTTGCCGTAGGGTTTGTTGAGTTTCCGATTTTGGTCTTGGGATCGTGAATCTTAGGTTTGGAAAAAGGTCCTAAAAATGCAGACTAGGCAGCGTCAAAGAGATGTCCGAGAGGGCACCCCTGCCCGGGCACGACCCGAGGCATTTCCCGAGCCGCCGGTTGACGAGGTGGATCCGGAGGCGTTCCATGATTCGAGGGACGAATTTGTGGACGACCGATCGCCAACACGCCCCCCTCCCACCGTCGGTAAACAGCCTGTCGGGAGCATGGAGGACACGCCGATGCCCTCGTATTTTAAACTGGGCCCACAACCATGTCCTGTACGGACCATGCTGGGCACAGATAGGGTTTTCGACCTTGTGTCGAAGGCGGTCCCCATGTTTTCGGGACAGGAGGGACCGGATACGGCCGAGAGACTCTCTTCGTTTCTCAAAGGCTGTAGAAGGACCTTGGATGGGCTGGCGGTGGAGGAGGAACATACCTTCCTCCGGTGGCTGCCCTCTAGGCTGAGCGGCGAGGCCTATCGGATGTTCGAGGAGAGACCACCCACGACATTCCTTGAAGCGGAACAGCGTCTTAGAGAGGCCTACGAGCCCCGGGTGTCGTATGAGGAGTTGTGTGCACAACTTTCCAAAATGCGACAACTTCCTTCCGAGGATGCCACAGGCTTTGTTTCCCGAGTGAAGCGGGCCGTGGTACGGTGCGAGGAGGCAGCTGAGCGCTTTTATGGTCGCCAGGGTAGGTCCGTCTTCGCCAGCCAGCTTGAGGGCATGGCCAAACCGGTGTTGGTAAGGGGCCTGAGGGAGGAAGGACTAAAGCACTTCCTCCTCACGTTGGGTAATGTCCCTTTTCGTAGCCTGGTGGACCACCTAACCGGATTTGAGCGAGCTCGAAGGGAAATGCTGAGGCAGGACGACCTGTTTGTGGATGCGCGGCCGACAGCGTCAGAAACATTAGAGTTAGGACCGGGAAGTTGCTCGACCCTTTTGGAAAGTTCATCCTCCACTTCTAGGGATTACACCGCGGCGCCGGCGCCGGTTTTATCGAACTTAAAACCCCGGGCGGTGTCATTCGTGTTGCCGGCCGAAGAGTCTGATAGTCGTCGGCGTGAGGAGGATGGTTTCGTTCGGGAGCAGTCGTGCGGACCCCTCAATTATAGACGGGATGCTGGTGCCTATGCTCCGGCCTCCTCTAGCGAGGGAGCATGGTCAAATACCGTGTCTTCCTCGGGTCGGAGTGAAGGGTCGCAGGGCTTGGTTCAAGGGGCGTATGTGCCTGGAGATCGATCGGGTCGGGACAATTCGGTCCGGGATTCGGTTGGTCGATCGGCTCGCCCCCTGGAATCCCAGGCAACATGCAGTTTCTGCAAAGTGAGGGGTCACGTGTACGACGAGTGCCTGAGGAGGAGGAACACTCCTTTCTGTCGCGAGTGCTGGCGGTATGGCCACGACATAGTGGACTGCCCGGATCGTCCGAGACAGACGCGCCAAGCCCAGGCTCCATACAGGGGTGGTGGTCAGCAGAGCGGAACCGCGCGGCATGGGCCACAACATCAGCGGCCGCAGGCTCAGCGGAGAGCCCTACCAGAGCTGCAGCCCCCGTCTACGGGCGGTGGGCCGGCGACATCAGGCCCAAGAGTATTCAGCGTCCGGTGCTGTTGCGAGTTTTGTGGCCGACTGGGTCATAGCTTGCGCGGGTGCGAATACAGGCAAAGGTGGGAAAAACAACAGCATTCCCAGGGTTCTCCCCACAAGCGGCACGGCGGAACAGCACCTGTTGCGAGCCGAGAGCAAGACACCCGTGTGGAGACTGGGGCGGGCGCGAGAAATAGGCGCAGAGGGCGTCGGAGGCAGCGTCGGCGAAATCGAGGCGCCGGTAATGATAGCGCGGAAGGTGGGGATTCTCGGAAGGTGGATGGAGATGATGGGCGACGGCTGTCCGTGTCGAGCGGTGGCGGTAGGCGACCCGACTCCATGGACTCAAAATCCTCAAAGACGGATGCGAGGCATGATGCCGCATCAGGCAGCGCGGGGAGCCGGGAATGGTAGCCCCGGCGCATTGGGCCCAAAGTGGGCAGAAAGAATAGCTCCAGTTCCGCTAGTTCGGAGTCCAGTGGGACTCCCGAGCGGAATATTCCTGAACGGAGGAGCGGAACATTGTGCGAGTTTTGCGGTCGACACACTCACAAGGCGGCAGAGTGTCGACATAAGGCGAAATGGGAGAGTTCGAGAAACTCCCCAAGGTCGGGTCGGCAAGATCCTACCCGACCGCACTTAAAACGAAACCCAGCTCCAACTGTTCTCAGCTTTCGCCGACTCGAGTCCCGATTGTCGCTCTCCCTCTAGACATTGGCCGTAGGAACCCTACGCGCCTAATCGTGGACACCGGCGCTGAGATCAGCCTGTTGAAGCTGAAGGCACTCCATCCTAGATATGGCATGGATGTGCATAAATCTACAACGCTCCAAGCGCTGTTTGTCAAAGGTAAGTCGAGGGGATGTTGCACTGGGAATTTCAAGTTGCACCATGAGATTCCCTGCAGTTTCCAAATAGTAGACTCCTTGCCGGGTTTGGAGGAAGACGGATTGTTGGGGTACGACTTCCTGTCTCGGAATTGTAAGGTAGACGGGCCGGGTGGTTGTTTGGTTTTTCCCCGAACGACCGTAAATCCCGTGCCATTCTCCATTCAATTTGTCAACTATGGGACGGGAAGGGTTGAACATGTGGCAGCCAAGCGGGGAGACGTGCCAAAGGGACCTGTTAAGGTCGATACTGCGGCAGGTACTCGCCCGGAGACCCTACCCATACAGGGGAGGGCTGCGAAAAGCTGTTCAACCACGTGCTACCCACGTGGTCATCCGGATGAACCCCAAACAGTGGACGTTAATAACATATAGTTATAGACAACGTTTTTTATAAAAGAACAATTACGGAAAGGTTAAGCCTTCCGGTAACTTGGAGACCCTGATCCTAGCTGGCCAGACTCTGGTTACCCTCCGGAATCTTCGTCCTTGTAAAGGACCTTCGTCGAGGGATACCAACTTGAGAGTCTGACGAAAGTATTTAAGGCCAGGCCTAATGCTGCAGGCGCAGTCCCAGCGCAGACTGCAGAGGCAAACCCCAGTGCTAGGGGCTGGATCGCAAATATGAAAGTGCGAAAGCGCACTATAATGTCGGGTGATGGTAGGTTTTGCCGCCGAAACGGGACAAAAGCCCCGATCTACCAACCCATGGACCGGGGCAAGTACCGAGTCCAAAAGAGGATTAAAGTAAATATATAAGAGCGGGACGTTTTCGCCGGCCGGGTGACATTTTGGAGTGGTTGAACGAGAGGGGATCACCTCGCCTTGGCGGGGGAGTCCTAACCGGATCGTGTGGGCGGTCGAGCTTTTGGTCGAACCATCGGATTGAGTGTCGGGCCCGCCGCGGACGTTTGTGTTGTCCTTGGTTTTGTGGAGTGCTGTCTGTTGTTCCCCCTCTTAGGTTAATACATAAGTGTTATTTATTTATTTATTTTTACTAACCCTAGTATATAGGTAGCCTAAAACGTACTAACATTAGCACTTAAGCATTATTTATTTTGTTCCACTAACCCTAATGTATAAGTAGTACTACATATATAGAAAATCCTTACTAACCTTAACACCTAGGCATGTTTATTTATTTGTTTATTTATCTATTGGTTGGTTTGTTAATTGTTTATTTGTTTGCTCTCCGCCGCCCACTCTCCGGCGTGACATTCCTCTCCTAAGAATGCCACGCGGTCTTGTGGAGGGGGGAGGTGTGTTACGTACGTCGGCCACCACCATCATTTGAAAATTGTGTTTAATATAATTTTGTTTTAACTTGGTATGATGGTAAGGTGGTGGAAGAATTGTACGATCCTGAAGTGAGTTTCTGAACCCACCCTGATTCGGGTGTGGATCGTGCAGTTCTTCGAGTTCGAATTTGTTTTTCGAAGTGGACGTGAGTGGAGAGCGAGAGAGATGGAGGGTTGACCTTTTTTTTGAAAGATACGGTTTCGAGTTCGTTAACGGCGGTAAAAAACAAAAAAGAAAAAAGGAATTATTTCCCGTTGATAGTGAGTTAGTCAGCAGCGAAAAGAAAAAAAAGTAAGAAGAAAAAAGAAAAGAAGAAAGGCAGCAGTCCCCGTTCCTGGGAGTCAAAGGTGTAAAGTGAAGTTTGAAGGAATAAAAAGAAGGAAAAATGAATTGTAAAGGAGAGAGAGTTGTAACTGGAAAATTATTGAAGAAGCCCTTGGACAACTTGGTTTTACTGTAGATTCCAATCCTAAGGTTTACCTCCAACTTAGCTCTCGAGGAATCGAAGGCAATCACAGCGATCACAGGCTGCGGATAGGAAAGCAATCACAGCAATCACAGGTAAAATTAAACAATAATTGATTTTCTGTGGCAAAGAATACAAATAGGACACTACAAGAAGAATACTACGAGAACGTCGAACGGGCCCTCAATGCCCGCCCAAGATACGATGTGAAAATTCGTTCTTAGTGATTTGAATGCAAAAATAGGTCGGGAGCCGGTTTTCAAGCACTACGCAGCTTCCCATAATTTGCATGAGAACACTAATGACAATGGACTATGAGTCATCGAAATGGCAGTATTCGAAAACTTGGTCGTTGCGAGTCCCAGGTTTGCGCATAAAGATATCCACAAATCCACCTGGATATCATCTGATGGAGCCACTCGCAACCAAATTGACCACGTGTTGATAGATCGCCGCCACTCCTCGATCCTGATGACGGTACGAACGTACCGAGGCGCCAACGTCGACTCGGATCACTATCTTGTTGGTACAGTTTTCCGAGCGCGGATTGCCTTACGGAGACGTATTGCATCCGCGGATCAGGTTCGGATCAACACGGGTGCCTTACGCAATGAGAATACTAGTACACCTTTGGCCGTGCGCCAAGACTTGCCCTCGAAGAGCTCGACGGAGGGAGAGTAAGTCCGGGGGCCAGAATGCCGGGCGTAGAAGAGAAATGCACACGCCTTAAGAATACTCCCATTAGTTCTGCCAACTCCATCTTAGGCAGTAGTCGTAGAGATCAGAGCGACTGGTTTGATGACGAGTGCAAACTAGCGACTGAACGTAAGAATGCTGCATGCCGGGCAATGCAGCAGTCTAAGAGTACTAGGGTGCGCGAGGAGAATTACAAAGAGCTCAAAAGATCTGAAAAAAGCCTTCACAGATAAAAGAAAAGTGCCTGGGAAAAAAACCTTGTGAAATAGAGAAAAGTAGAGAGCGAGGTCCGCACCAAGTGCGGAAGTTTTGCCAATCAATCTGCATTATGACGCGGTACCCACCACCCTGCACTTACTCCAAGGAAAAAGAGGGTAATCTGATCACCGATCCTGAAGGGAGTCTGGAGCGACGGGAAGTGCATTTCAATGAATTGCTAAATGGTCAGCTCACAGAAGACTTGGAGGCTCCACCAATGCAAAATCAAAACCAAATGCTTCCGTCACCAAGCATTGAGGAAACATTAAAAGCCATAAGAGAGCTCAAATCAAATAAAACCCCCGGAGCTGATGGCATACCATCTGAGCTGATCAAACAAGGGGGGACAGCGTTACATCACGCAATTCAAGAGATCGTAGTGCACGTATGGGAGTAAGAGGAGAAGCCGGAAGATTGGCGTCGTGGAATAATTTGCCCCATACATAAGAAGGGAGGTATCCCACTGTGCAACAACTATAGGGGTATAACATTGCTGAGTACCGCCTATAAGATACTCTCCACTATCCTACAAGACCGGATAGCCCCATACGCTAAAGTCATCATTGGTTGATATCAGTGTGACTAAATCCCAGACAAATCAGCGATTGATCAGATATTCGCCCTTAGGCAGGCGATGGAAAAATATCAGGAATTTAAGATCACATTATATCATCTACCACAATTATAGACTTTAAGGCCGCCTACGAGAGCATAGCCAGGGTAGAACTGTATAATGCCATGAGAGAGTTCGGCATTCCAAACAAACTGATACGACTTTGTAGGTTGACCATGACCAATGTAACCAGTCAAGTAAAAATAGTGGGATTGCTGTCCAAATCAATAAACATTTTTAATGGACTCCGACAAGGGGACGGTCTGGCCTGCCTCCTCTTCAACCTGGCGTATGAGAAAGCAATCCGTGACTCTGGCGTCACAAGTAGAGGCACTATTGTCACCAAGTCCAGCCAGATACTTGTCTACGCAGATGACATCGACATCATCGGTAGAACCGAATCGGCTGTACAGGACTCCACCCAGATCGAGCAGGCGGCACGAAAACTGGGACTGCACATTAATGAGGGGAAACTGAGCACGTGATAGCACTTGTGCGAAGAGAAGACCTAACGTTGGTCAAACGATCAGGGTATCGGAGCACGGATTTGAAGTAGAGCAATCCTTTAACTACCTTGGGTCAATAGTATCATCAGATAACAATATGGAAGAAGAAATACGCGAATGGCTGATCAAATCCAACAAAGCCTTCTATGGTCTATCAAGGCTCTCTAAATCCCGAAATTTATCCAGAACATCCAAGCTACGACTGTACAAGACCATGGTCGTACCAGTACTCATGTATGGATCCAAGACCTGGGTGCTCAATAATAGGCACTCTGAACTCTTAGCCGCGTCCGAGAAGTAGGTCTTAAGGAGAATTGTTGCCCCCGTATGTGAGAGAGGACGATTCCAGAGACGCAATAATCATGAGTTTTACGTAATCTACATTGAAGCTAATGTTGGAAGTAAAATCAAGCTCGGTAGACCCCGGTGGGCGGGACACCTAGCTCGAATGAGCGAAGAGGAGCCTGTCCGGAAGGCGTTTGTGGCAGGATGTATGGAAGGAGACAGCGCTGCAGATTTTGTCTGCGATGGAGGGATGGTGTATACCAGGACGCCCAAAGCCTGGGGGTGCCAAACTGGATGACATCGGCTCGAAATCGGGAACGGTGGAGAGATTTGTTAAATAAGGCCATGACCGGATCCCGGTTGTAGTGCCGATGATGATGATGACATTATCTTTAAATAAAAGTATCACTCGCGTTCTATAATAAGATACATAACAATGTAGTCAGCGCAGTTCAGACGATAAACTGACGAGGCTACTCTAGGCTGAGTACGCACTCGCATCAGCCTCCCCAACAATGACGAACGACGCCAATTGCGCCCATCCTAGTGAGCTGCTCCCAGTGCTCCTGCCAACGGTCACCACCAAACTACCGGGAGAGGAACCACACACCAGACCAGTGAATCCCGACCAAGCAACCCGCCAGAATGCCGCCGGCCCAGTGACCAACCAGCCCCGTGTCCCGATGCACAGCACTCCGCCGGAACCCCTAAGGCAACAGGCTCCATGCACGTTCTGTGGGGTACAACACTCTATCTACGATTGAGAGGGTTTCCGATCACTTACACCTGGCCGTCGGAAGTCCTTCGCATACAAACCAAACCTATGCTATAACTGTTTGGGTCGCCACCGGCTATGCGACTGCCACTCCAGCAAGGAGTGCCGGCAATGCCAACAGAGACAGCACACCCTGTTGCATGTCCGGACAACCACCACCAATGGGACAACCTTACCACCGCCAGGAGTAAGCGCAGGACCCGCCCCGGATCGAACCCCATGAAAGGGCCTGCGCAGACACAATCAGCACCCCTCCACAGCAATCTGCGCTGCTCGCAACCGACCGAGTTATCGTGACATCTGTTACGGACCGACCTTGAGTCCAGGTCCCCCCAACATCCACTAATACCCTTTCGCTAGGATAAACTACTTTATAATAATAAAAACCGGCGTTGGCGTCGAATAATAAAATAAAACGTCAACGGCGAAAAAAATAAATAAGTCATCACATTAAACTACGCACGAGGCTTGTCATTAAAATCAACATTGTATTGAAAGTAAAGCTTTAATACAAAAGAAACCAATTTTATCCATTAAATAGTTGGTTCGTCTGTGTACGTGATCGGCACAGAAGGATACTTTACCATTAGTTGAACTTCAGTTTGACCAACCGAAGCTAAACAGGGGAGCAACCAATCAACGCCCCCTGCAACCAGTCACAGACAAGCAGCTTCTCCAACGACCGCTCCACGATCCCAGTAAGTCCCTTTTACTTACAAATATAATATAATTACCTATATTATCATATTGTTAAAACAACATAACAGGAAGATAATTTAGAAAACCTTTACCCAAATATTTTTCGTTGTTTTAGTGTTCTCGTTTCAGATTTTTATCTTCTTCTTTCTTTTTATTTATCTAGATTGGGTCTTGTCTCTCATCGGTGGGTTTTTTTTTAAATTGATTCTTGCCTCTCGTCGTTGGGACATTTATTTAAATAAAATTAATCCCTCATCGTTGGATTATTGTTCCGCTATCGTGTTTTCGTTCGCTACGGTTAAAAACGAACTGCGGTCAGAATAATCCGGGTAGCCCCTCCATACATAAATTATTAAACGCGCGCTAACGAAAGGGGATTAGTGGATGTTGGGAGGACCTGGACTCAAGGTCGGTCCGTAACACTCCAACGACCCCGGGAGGACTTGGTTCACGACTGCCATCCCGCCAAGACACGCGGACAGAGGCAGGGACGACACCGCACCCGACTCCAGGCTGGTACAACCTCACACACCAACGACCGCACATTTTTTCGGACAACATAGGCTGCACTCCAACGACCCCGGGGGGCACTTGGTTCGCGACCGCCATCCCGCCAGAACACGCGGACTGTGCCAGGGACGACACGGCACCCGACTCCAGGCAGGTACAGTCTCACATACCAACGACCGCACTTTTTTTCGGACAACAGAGGCTGCATTCCAACGACCCCGGGAAACACTTGCTTCGCGACCGCCACCCCGCCAAGACACGCGGACAGTGCCTGGGACGACACCGCACCCAACTCCAGGCTGGTATAGCCTCACACACCAACGACCGCACTTATTTCGGACAACAGAGACTGTACTCCAACGACCCCGGGAGGCACTTGGTTCGCGACCGCCATCCCGCCAGGACACGCGGACTGTGCCAGGGACGACACGGCACCCGACTCCAGGCAGGTACAGTCTCACACCAACGACCGGATCCCACCGGCCACTTATTTCGGACGGACGCCAACGGGCGCAGCACCTTTCCCGGGCCGGTCCCGATGTAGCAAGACTCATAACCAGCCACCACATGGTCACTGATCGTGGGTTGCGACCTTACAACAAAATGCAACGGACCGCAGCGACGGGAAGGAAGATCCCGTTGTCGTCGACCCTACGGGCCATTCCAGACCCCCAAGCCTACAGCGCTCCTCGGGGCAGGCGGCCTCCTCTCAACCTCCCATCCACATGAAAGTAAACAGCAACATCGACCACCAGAGAATCAACCACCCAGACCAACGACTACCAGCAGACCCCACACCACCAGCAGGCCTGGGACAAAATGGTTCGTCAATGATTGGCGAGGACGGGCGGAATGTTGCGGATTCGCAACTAAATGCAGCGGGGAGAATCTAGTACGTTCACTGTCTAGTACACTCCCCAACCACGTTTGTCAGCCGCCAGCTGACAATGCGTCATCACCTAGGGACGCCATCGAACTGTCACCCAAATGCAAACGTGACTAACGTCTTTTGGGCAGTCTGTGGCCAACCCCCATCACCACGTAGTCGATACATATCCGATGTGCACCAATCAGTCAATCTCGCGGGCACATGCGTACGGCACACATTATTTATAGTCACACAGTCTAATGCGCGAAAGTTAATAAAAGTAAACTCATAAACAGAATAAGACACGCCTTTTGATTAATTTCCTTAGTACACTCCGGTCGTAAAGCATCGCCTAGTGCCCATCGAAAGTTACAGGAATTGCATCCAAGCCAACAACGGATCCCAACCGAACGGCAAACAATTAGGCACCCTGTACTATGTCTCATTAGCTTCTATATACATTTTCAGGTCGATTGCTTGTTAGTATACATTTCAGAGATCAGGCCTGAAACTTTTCACCCCACCTTCGTACGTCATACGTCGTGACTATGTTCAATAAAATGGTTTGCATTAAGTTATAAAATTGTTTCTATGGTATAAAACAATTTTTATTACATTCTTAAATGATTTATCCATCAATTATGCCATTAAAAAATTGATTTTTTCAAAAAATTACAGTGGAATAAGGCATTTACAAATCGTTTGTAATTTTCTTACAACACACGAGTTTTCAACATCCCTAATGTTTCCCTATAACAAGTTTTTCTGTGAAATAAAGATGCTGTATAAACCCAGTTACGTTTTCAAAAAAGGAGAATGCAGTTGTCACCGAACAAATGTCACACTCTCGGTTTTGACATTGAAGTATTGTTGTTCGTGACTGTTGTGCTTCTTCGAGAGTTGTGAAACACCTTTAAAATGAGTAAATCAGCTCTTGCGAGTCTGACAGCTCAGTATACGGATTCCGAAAACGAAGATGACTTTCAAGATGAGCAGAGCAGCGAATCACTTCAATCATCGCCTGTACAGGTTTGCGTAATACATTGATTGATTTGTACTTCGTTTGCAACGAATAATTTGTCATTAGGTCATCAAACCAGCTACACCGCTATCAACTCCAGAGAAAACAAAACCTACGAAGTCCCTTCGTCTCGTTAGCTACCACGACGACACAGTAATCTCCGAAGATGAATACATGGAACTTGAATACGATCAAGAGGATAGTGAGAAAGAAAAAATTGCTATCGACGTTAGTAAACCGTCAACTCCTCCAGAAGATGAAACCATGGCAAGTAACAGTGAAGAAAATGCATCTATGAAACTATCGCCCCAAAAAGAAGTAAAGCTCGATAAATACGCACAATATGGGTTTAGTCTGCCGCCCGAACCGAAGAGCAAACCATTACCGGAGTTAGTCGAGAAGATCCGACAACTTTATGAAAAAATGGAAACAAGCAACATGGACATGAATCGCATCATTCAAGACCGAAAGGACTTTCGAAATCCCAGCATCTATGAAAAACTTATTTCGTTCTGTGATATTAATGAGTTTGGAACAAACTATCCTCCAGAGATCTATGATCCACTTCAATGGGGACCCGAGAGCTTTTATGAGGAACTCGCCAAAGCTCAGAAAGCAGAAATGTCAAAACGGCAAAAGGAGAAGAAGGATTCCGACAAAATCGAACAAGCTACCGCTGCAGCTAGGAAGGTTGAAGAGGAAGCGAAGAAGAGGTGAGTAGTCGTTAGAAAATATCTACTGCCGTGGCAGATCTGACGCATTTGTTTTGTAGGAAATCTAAGTGGGATCAACCAGCTCCTGTCAAAACGTCTGCTCCTGCCTTGACAACCACGGTAACTGGGACAAAGGGCACCGTCATATCTGCGTTTGGAACCCTTCCTAAAAAATAATGTCCAAAGTGTAATTGATTAAAGGTTTTCGAGTTCAATTCTTTTGTTTTTCTATATTATTTTAGCAGTGAATTCCATTTCGGATGTGGGTAATTTGAAGAGTTGGAGGGCAATATCAACATTTTTTTTTTTTATGTCTCGTTTCCAGATTTGGTAATCTTTGTTGTTCTCTGTTAGTAATACAGGATCTGGTTTTACGTATCATCATCATCGACACTACAACCCGGGGACCGGTCTTGGCCTTATTTAGCAAGTCCTAAGGCTTGTTAAATTTTCCGTAATGATTTATTTTTTCTGGGCAAGGTCATTAGTCTTGCGTCAGAGGCTCCCCGACGGGGAATCGAACCCCGGTCTCCCGGGTGACAGGCGGGTATACTAACCACTATACTATCGAGGTTTTACGTATATTTGGTGTAAAATGCTCAATCTTACTAGTATTAGAATCATCGTAAAGCCTGGGATGTCCGTATTGCTTGATAGTACCTGTTACTGCAAGGCGGCGTCTCGGTAACATTGCGAGTACGGATCGCCTATCAAATGAATGGACTGTATTTATATTATTTTATTTAGAATTCCAGTTTATTTTGTTTACTACCCCAATCGGTTCCACGAACTTTTCCCAATGGGAATCCTATTGTGGCAATGTCCCAGTCACATAAAAATAAAAAAAAGGGGCGGCAAGAGGCCGACTTTGGCGAGACATGGACAGATGTGTCCATCATCTTGTCTCTGGCCTCTGGTCATCTTGCGATAACCAGAATCACCCACATCCGTGAGGATGTTGGGCTCGGTCTCGAGATATCGTGAAAGAAAGGGTGGGGGGGGGGGGGGGGGGGGGGGGTATCTAAGTGTGGATAGGGTTAGTTCAGGTGTTCTCTAACTACTTGGATGAAGGGATGGTGGGAAAGAAATCGTACAAGACCGGTAGGTCTTGAGTGCGGTAGTAAACGCAGATCACGTCTTTGGGGTCTGATGATCTGCGCTTTGGTGGGTGTGTGTGTATGTTTGTGCCGTCTTGTACTGTGTGTGGTGTGTTATCAGTAGACCCTATGGGATGGGTCCAGGAATCCTCTATTATAGAGGGGAATGTTGTTGGGAAGAGTGCTTTCTTCAGTTTTGTGCTGAAGAAGAAATTGTGGTGGTCTGATCTGAAGAGATCGGGAAGGGTCGAGAACGCAAGACTCTCGTACAAGAGGGTTCTCGCTGTTCTGAATGCTTTCGAGGTACTTATATGCTAATTGTAGCAAGTACTCACCGATAGGGATAATGGAGACACCTTCGTATAGGTGAGAGTTTGGGTAATGGCGACCGTCGGGCCTTATAGAGTGGTTGGTGCATCTTCTGAAGAGTTTTCTTTCGAAAACGAAATCTTTCCATTTGGGCCGAAGATATGCAGGACCATACGGGAAAGGGGTATGATATTCCAGATCGGATTAGCTGCTTATACCAGAGAAGCTTAACTTTGATGTCAACTTTGTTGCTCCACTTCAATATGTTGTGCAGTTGCTTAGGCCGACCGAGACCCCTTTGAAGAATGTGGGTCACATGTTTGATGAAATACATTTTTGGGGTATAGATGATCCCAAGATATTTCATCCTGTCCTGTGGTCTAATCGTAGTACCTCCTATTTGTATTCGAATATTCTGTGAATATCGAGAAGTAGGTTGTGAGCGTTTACTGCTCAGAATGATAGCTACTGCTTTGGATGGGTTAAGTCGAATTTTCCATCGACTGTAGTACTGATACAGTTCGTCTATATGACGGTTGAGTCGATTTGTTGCGCGTTTAGGGCTTTTAGATGACGTGTATACTAGGACGTCATCCGCATAGCATATCTGGTTTAATCTCCCGTCCACAGGGCGAGGAATATCTGAGCTGTAGATATTAAATAAGATGGGGCCAAAAATGAAGCCCTGTGGTACGCCTGCAGTGGCGTTGGAAGTTGGGGAAAGCTTTCCATTCACTCGAACTAGGAAGGTTCTGTAGGGTTTGTAGTATGTGCCAGTCATGGGCACTAGGTTCACCACAAACACCACTCCTTGTCACTGTCAAAGTTCCGCCGAACACTTCCCGAAAATGATGTACCGCCAACAGCAATATTTGAGTTCCTCATCACAAGTCACTCGGGCACTAGTTCACCAACACGAAATAAAAAATAACACGGAAATGTCGTTTCGAGATTTGCTCTTTATTTTATTGATCACGGTACCTTCAATATAGGTTAATTTAAATACACCTGATTACAATAAATTTGCCCTTACTCCTTAATACGAGTTTACTTATCTGCTTAAAAGGGCAGAGTGCAAATTGACGCGGCGAACACTTGCGAAACGAAAAATTGATAATTAACTAAAACCTCGAAGACCCTCGACTCTGTTTAGTATCTACGCGACTCCGCAATGACGGAGTGTGGGAGTGGCAGGACCGTGCTGGTCTGTGGATGGTAAAGGACTCACTGATTCAATCCTCATTTTGGGGTGAGTTTGGTGGTGTGGTGAAAAGTAAATGAAATTTCCTTTTACCAGTGACCAATGGAAAGCGATCTCAGGTACGCGGTGGCGTATGTGTGTGTTCGTACACATCACCGTGTTCATCGATGCGTTTTGCCTGAAACGAGGAAAAAAAGAACAATGGTGAAACGACCTACAGCATCTTTCAGTAATGAGGGTCGGCTGTCTAAATAGCAGCCACTCATTAGATGCTAAAAGGATCGTATACATGATTAACTGCGACTGGGAGAATCGGATTCTTTTGTTTTGCATATGTTTATGCTATTGAATCCAATCTGACGGCGAAACTTGGCGTCGGTGATTGTTTGAAAATTCAAACAAAGCAATATTTCCTGGTGAAGTGCTTGCAATTGAATCCATAGTTGCAAGTCTTCAGAAAGCAATTTAGATGGGTACACAATGACGGTTGTGTATACCATCTGCGTCAATTATGCATGGCATCTATGGCGACGGCTGGATCGAACTATAGTGTGAATATCTACACTAATTGGAAATTCGGTTTTTGGGTCGCTAATGCAGCGATGCTTGGTAATGTATTGTGACGCATATGACAATCAGTACTGGAATCTTCGAGAAAGTCCGAAACAAAGTACTAGATTATTTTAGGAAGTACTGGAAAACTGGAATAGAACATTCAAAACTATGGAACGAACGGAAACGATACACCAAATCAGAATGAGGAAAAACGGTATAAATACGTCGCACACGGATCGGGAGTTGAGTTATAAGTAAGACAGTGAAGCAAGCGAAAGTCTCGAGTGAGAAGTAAGCAGTAAAAGACGCGATAAGTACGGAAGCGATAAGTAAAGAAATCGTTAAGTGTACGGTATAAGTAACGGTTGTATTACGGACTAATAAAGTGTTATATTAATTCAAAATCGATTTAACGGCTCTTATTTATTTACTAAAAATAATTAATCCAGCGAACCCTAACCTCGCTACAGTATGAATGCCCTTGTAGACGCAATTCTTTTTAGGACTTCTTTGCAATGCTTGTATGCATTAATGTCCTTGGAGAAGGAAATATTTTCAGGTGACAATGCAATCGCATTGGCGGGAGACAATGGGAGTTGAGTTGCGGATATGGGGAGTTTTTCAGGTAAGTGGGCCGTGGGGTTTGGTGGAACCCCCACAGTTCTGTTTAGATCGAACTGGTAGATGATACTACACTGCGTTCTACTGAAGCCAGTATTCAGTAATTTAAAAATGAGACCTTCGACCCACGTCGTGTCGAGTCCCACTCACATCGGACGCGCCTCGCTTTATATAAGCTAGTCACGTCCCCGTTCGCTTGCCCACGCCCGAGTCTGACATTTAAGGGTGTATTCTGGTCTAGATGCACGAATTTAACGCAATTTTTGAAGTGCTGTACAAAAAAAGCAATGAATATTTTTACTATTCATTTTTTTTTAATAGGATGTTTATTAATATTTCAAGAATGTAGCAAAAAAAAATTGAAAGAAAAAAATTCAAAAAGTTAGCAGCTGATGAAGCGGGGGATCTCAAAAAGTTGGCACGCGACCATACCCACGATTCAACCCTCCTAGCAATTTGAAAAAAAAAAACATTATTAATTTACAGAAATGCCTCTATTCTTGGAACTAAAAAAAGTTGAAAAAAAAACAACTGTTTTTACAAAATTGCGTCTGCTTGAAAAAAAAATTATTTTTGTATTTTTCTTTAGTTTTTCGAATTTTTAAAAAATAGTTAGCATTGAAATTTGGGGATGAGGATAGTTCATGCAATAGAAAATAAAGAAGACATATACTAAATTCGAAGTAAATAGGTTCAGTAGAACTTGAAAAGTCGTGGGTATTGTTTTAAAAAAGATCCCCCACTTCATCACCTGCTAACTTTTTGAATTTTGAATTTTTTACTTTCATTTTTTTTTTACCGTATTCTTGAAATATTTATAAACATCCTATAAAAAAATGAATACTAAAAATATTGATTGTTTTTTTACAGCACTTCAAAAATTTCGTTAAATTCGTGCGTCTAGACCATACAACCTTAAACAAACATCTGGCTCGTGCGTTAACTTGTATGCATCGAGCAGCTGGCTCGGGCGTTTACTCGGCCTCGTATGCTACGTTCCCAACAGTCTTCCCCGTAGGGCAAGGCACTTCATCCCGTTGAGGCGACGCTTTCATGGGAACCAAAACGACAATCCGGCGGCTCGGTCTTCGCAGTACTCCAAATATTGTCCTCACATCCAGAATCCTGACTCTGCCGTCTTGGCCCGGATATACCGTTTGGACCTCCCCTCGAGGCCAAATGTTTCCTGGTAGTGACGCATCCACCACCAAGACTATGTCTCCGACCTGTGGGTCCGCAGGGTGTCGTCCGGAAATCCTCTTCGGCATCAAGATAGGTAGATATTCCTTGATCCACCTATTCCAAAAATGATCAGGCAACCGCTGGGCTGTCTTCCAGTTCACTTTTCCCACGAGCTCACAGTCATTGAATTCGCCAGGCGATGTCGTCCGCACGATCGCCTCAGCAAGAAATGGTTTGGGGTCAAACTCTCTTCTTCCTCCGGATCAGTACTTATGGGAGCAAGCGGGCGTAAATTTATGACATACTCCCCTTCAGTCATCAATGTATGGAGAACCTCCTCTGGCAGGACCCTCGTGCGCAGAACAACAAACGAAGCTGTTTTTACCGAGCGCATCAGCCTTTCCCATGCGCCTCCCATGTTCAGACATCTGGCGGTTTGAACTTCCATTGGATTCTTTGCCCGTTTTGACGCCTCTTTCAGCTCTCTATTTGTGTCCACGAAGTTAGTCCCGTTCTCGCTCCATGTCACCTTTGGAGCTCCTCGTCTCGTCATCATTCACCGCAAAGCCATAATCATGGAACCAGCATTGAGAGAGTTCGCCAAATCCAAGTGCACGAGCTGTGCAAGAGCTTTATAGTGAAACATGTGAATAGAACACCCCAGCGTTTTTCTGTTCTTCTTGCAACAGCGACTTTCATTGGACCGAATTAGTCCACTGCCGTGATGGTGATGGGGAACTTATGGTGGTACAGCCGTCTCTGGGTAGATCGCCGACAGGTGGCACCTGGGACTTGTCCGTGTTGACTTTGCACCACTGAGATTGATGTATAATCTTCTTTGTTGCCGTCCTTAGGCCCAGGATCAAATATTTCTGCTAATTCCGTTCATCATCGTGGTGGTGTTGACGGGAAAAAACTTCTAGTGATAGTGTGGCGTCTCTAACAGATACACACAATACACAAGCAAATAGTGAAGAACACCGAACGAAAATCGAATAAGAAAATGCATCAGAGCCGTATACCATAGCGATAACATAAGAATTCACACCAGTGGAATATACTTGATTTTAAAAATTGAATTCTAAGCACGGCCAGTAGCCTGATGTGTTACGCATTGGTTCAATTTTTGGTGATTCTAACTGTCATAACGTCAGTTCGAATTACACGTTCTTCACTATTATTCCAAACGCTATAGTAGTGTCTTATAATGAGGTGACTGCTTATTGCCGTCCGTCCAATATAACAGGATTTACTTCCCAACTGGGTATGCACACTTCCCAGTTCGACATATAAACTTCAGGACGCCATTTCCATTGAGGTAAACGTCCATTTTTCACACGGCTTTGCTTTCCGCAAAAGAGACATGTCCTCGTCGAAACTCTCTCGTTGGCTTAACTTGAGCAGTTTTTCTTCAGCTCTTATTAAACATTCGTTTTCTATGGGCACGATGATTCTCTTATTTTTCTTTGGCTAAGACATGCGCAGTTTCTTCTCAATGTGGTCTCTCCGTGACTTCCGGCCACCACTTTTATCTGCAGTGGTATCTTTTCTTCAATCACGATTGCGCCCATTTGGCATATATATGCATTGGAACATGCGCGCCATAGTTCTTAACAGCCATATCCAGCTGGAGAAGTGTTCTGGATCTGGCATGTACCGCTCGGTGACACTTAACGTAGCTATTACGTCCCTATTCTTCTCTTCCCCAGTGCGGGTGTTCATTTTTGCTTTGAAACACCGGTCAGGCCACTTGCTTTCATCTTCATAGAAAAAGGTGGCGCCCTTAAACCATCTTGCGTCACTCCTGAATTCTTTAGGTGCGCCTCTTGCAGCGTCGTCGGCCGGGTTTCTTTTGTCGGCACCCGTTTCCAGTCACGCGGTGCGGTAAGTCTTACGATCTCTGCAAGACGGTGAGCCACGAAACTTTGAATTGACGGGGGCTTGACTTTATCCACTGCAAAACTGTGCTGGAGACCGTCCAATACCATTTGCCTGATATCTTCCCTCTGAGCTCTCTCTCGATTGCTGCTGATAGCCTGCTGTCTAGAAATGCTGCTTGTAGTTCCAGTCGCGGCATTAAGACTTTTTTTTTTACACAAACGCGGGCACAAAAGGGGATTTTGAAGTACCCTTAAATGTCAGAGCACAGTGCGAGCGGATGGAGAGGAAGTGGATAAGGAAAGGAGGCGTCCATGTATATTGGTCTTGAATGTCTGGACATCACAATGGCCAGGAAACATATGATCAGGCAGAACATTCCACATTCGTGTGGTTCGGCTAAAGAATGACTCTGTGTTTATTTGTGGGCCTAAAGTCCACTTTCAACGTGAACTGATGCGCATTCACACATTGACGGGTATCGCGGAAAATTATCTGAAGGAGCGGAACGCATTCAGCAAGTTCAGTTGGGCAACGACCGTGATAATACCTATAGAAGAGAGATAGGCATGATACGTTGCGCCTATGTTCTAACGACGGATTTGATCGGCTTACAGCTGGGTCCCCAATAAGTTCCATTGCTCGCTTTTGCATCCTGTCGAGCACGTGTAGTGCAGTTTTGGATGCGGCTGACCAAATATGGGAGTTGAACTCCATTTCTGGACGAATATATGCCTTGTAAATAGTGGCCAGGTTGGATGGAGTGAAGAATTTTTTGCATCTCTTAAGGAACTCCATACATTTGGCTGCACTTTTCTCAGCTTCAAATATGTGGTCATTCCAGTTAAGAGTCGAATTAATTCGAATGCCGAAGATTGATAATTCCTTGGCTTCGTCGATGCAGGTGCCGTTCTGTTGAGAATTGATCAAATTGACAGCTGGTCTTACTCAACACACCCGTCAGCCTGTGCGAACTTCACACAGTTCTTGGACTTCAAATTGGCACTGATCCCATCTGTCAATCAACTGCCTGATTTAAACGCAAGAGCAAGTAAAAGATTGGGAAAAACGTGCCTTGAATTTTAGATCCAATTTTATCATGTGTATTCCGTGTCAATCCACAAATTTTCTTTTCGTCAATTAAATTAACATTTCCATTCACTGCTAACTCTAGACTGTTATTTATTGAGGATCAACGAGCCCGAGTCATTTGTAACTTCAACAGGTTATGGGCCCAGGACAGCAGAAAAAGGGTTTCGTCGGTCATCATCAAGGAAAGTGAAAGCAAAATTGACCAAAGCCGCCCAGAGCTGGAGAACTGGCAAGGACAACGCGATCCACAAATCGTTAAACATCGGAGCAGCCATCGCATAGCAAATTAACCGGGAGTAACACATAAGTAAGTCAAGTCAGTCGAATTGCAGCCTCTCAACAAAATGGACTCCGTCAAATCCCAGTTGGAAATGCTAAGCGAAGACAGCCAGGGCAACGTCAACTTCATCTCATGGCGATTCAAACTGAACCTAGCACTGAAGAATAAGGACCTGTACGAAATCGTAATAGGAGACAAGCTCAGACCGACAGGCGCTGCGTCATCTGAAACCATCTCAGCTTGGATCAAGAAGGATGTCGAAACTCAAACGCTGATAGGCCTAAATGTAAGCAGTAAGATCGCAAACAAAACTTCCAACTGCAAGACTGTCAAAGATATGACAGACAAATTAACCAGCTTATACGGCACAAAGACTGATGTAACTTTAGAAATGTCCCGAATAAAATTCTTTACCTTTGAATACGATGATAGCAAGTCAGCAGTGGAAAATTGTCTGGAGATCCTGGATCTGGCTGAAGAAGTGTCAACCGAAAATGATCCTATGAGAGAAAGTTGGATCATTGCAAGGATTATGAGTGTGTTACCGCCAAAACTAGCGCACTTCAGGACTTGTTGCGACAATGTGACCGGAGCAACCATGAATGTGGAAACTCTCATCGAACGTCTGAGACTTGAGGACGAGCGACTGAAGGAAACGACAAACCCAGAGGGAAACGCCAACAACGCCCTCCTGGCAAGACGTGAGAAGCCAAGGCAGTCGTCAAAGGGCAACCAGGGCAAGACAACGCTCGTATGCTACAAGTGTGTAGGAAAAGGTCACATGATCAAGCAGTGCACAGGCAAACCGTGCGAAAAATACATTGCCTACTGTAAGAAGAAATACTCATGTAACATATGTAAGCAGAAAGGACATTTCGCCAAAGAATGCACTTCCAAGGAAGAGTCAAGCAAGTTTACAAGCGGAAGGCCACCAAGGGCGTTCCTGACCACAGCCTTTTCAACAGTGGACAGTGACATCTCGAAGGACAGGGCAACTTCATGGTATCAGGACTGCGGAGCTAGTCAACACATGACGTCTCATCGAGAGTGGTTTGCACAGCTGGTCGAGCTGGACGAACCAATCTCAATAGTGATCGGAGACTCAACCAGGTTGGATGGCGTTGCAGTCGGAAACTTCGAGATGGAGGCTTTTGACGGTCGGAAATGGTATCCAGTGGTACTTGAGGATGTTATTTACGTTCCAAAACTCAACTTCAATCTCTTCTCAGTAAGTCAGATGCTGGACAAGGGACATCTTCAGAAGGCAAATGGAAAGCAGTCAACGTTTTACAGCCAGGATGGCAGGAAAGTTGTGGCAATTGCCAAGCGCAAAGGAAACCTCTACAAAATGATGCTCAGGTCAAAAGACGATACAAGTCTGATGACAATGTCAATCAAAACTTGGCACGTGAGACTCGCCCATCAAAATGCAAAGTATGTGAGGGATATACTGAAACGCAGGGGAATCAAACACATTGATGACTGGAAGCACTATGTGTGCAAGGGATGCTCACACGGCAAGAATCACCGAGCCCCACACAGAATCAACCCAAAGACAGTCCAGCAACCGCTAGATCTTGTACACATCGACACTGGAGAAATGAACATTCCGTCGTTAGGAGGAGCCAAGTACTGGCTTATGCTCAAGGACGACTTCACCCACTACCGGAGCTGCTATTTCATGAAGATGAAAGGAGAAGCACCTGAGAAGATAGAGAGCTACTTGAGACTCGTGGAAAATCAGCTTGGGGGGAGAGTCAAGTGTTTGAGATCTGACAACGGCACGGAACTGAAAAATGCAAAAACCAAACAGATGTTGGACAAGCTGGGAATACTTCACACATTTACGAATGTGCACACGCCAGAACAGAGCGGAAGAGTTGAGAGAGAAATGAGGACAATTGTCGAGGCAGTCAGGACAGTAATACACACCGAGAACTTGGACGAAAAACTGTGGGCCGAAGCAATGAACCACGTGATCTTCACGATCAACCAGACTGGAACCAGCAATGTGCCAGGGAAAAGCCCAGCGGAACTCTGGTTCGGAAGAACAATCAAGATTGAAAAGCTGCGACCATTTGGATGTGAATGCTATGTACTAATACAAGGAAAGAAGAGAGGCAAAACTGACAAAAAGTCAGAAGAAGGAATCTTGGTTGGGTATGATATCGATTCACCCTGCTACAGGGTTTATCTGAAAGATAGGAAAGACATCATCAGCTCCGACAACGTAATCTTCGACGAGGAGAAAATGATACTGAGACAAGGCACTGAACCTCAGGCACGAGCACCCGAGGACAATCTCGAAATGAAAGATGAAAGTAACAGCGAGACAGAATATGAACACGCAGAAGAGACCGACGAAAGTACCGAAGAGCCAAGCGACAACGAACAAAAGACAACGCCGCCAGCAGAGCAGCCAGAAGGAAGAACCTTGCAAGATCGTCGGAACCTGCAACCACCGCCAAGGTACAGGGACTACGTTGCCAACATGTCAAACCGAGGCAACAGCACAGGAGCAGCCATGATCGGTGAAACAGCAGATATCCCGGTGAGCGAAGCACTCAAGGATGAGAAGTGGAGACGAGCGATGCAGGAGGAGTACGATTCTCTCATGGAAATGAAAACCTGGAGGCTGGTGGACTGTCCCGAAGGAGTGAAGCCGATCACTTGTCGTTGGGTACTTGGAGAGAAGGCAGACGGGAGACTCAAGGCCAGACTCGTGGCGAGAGGATTTGAACAGAAAGAGGGAGTGGATTATGGAGAAACCTTAAGTCCAGTAGCCCGCCATGCATGTATTCGCCTGCTTCTAAGTCACACCGCATCAGAGAAAATGAAGTTGGTATCATTCGATGTTAAAACGGCATTCCTGTACGGGAACCTCGAACGGAATGTCTACATGAACCAGCCTGAAGGGTTCGACGACGGATCAAGGAAAATCTGCAAGTTGGACAAGAGTCTCTATGGACTCAAACAAGCTCCAAGGATGTGGAACGAGAGGGTCACTGCACACCTTGAAAGGAAGATAGGCCTGACAAGTACAGACGACGACCCGTGTATCTACTACAACAAGGACAGGAGCATTATGCTCTCACTCTTTGTGGATGATGGATTGGTAAAGATGAAGATCAGATATACAAGCTTCTAAATGAGATAAGCAAGGAATTTGAGATCACATAGAGCAAGAAAGTAAAGGACAGGTTGACATACCTGGGCATGGAAATCAAGATTGATCAAGAAGGTATTTTCGTGAATCAGCCCAGCTACACGGAGAAAATACTGAAGAAAATGAAACTCGAACAATGCAACCCAGCGTCCACACCAATTGAGCAAGGAATGATCACCAAGAAGACAGATGTCAACAACCATGAGCCAGTTCCGGCGAACAACAACTATTGGGAGGCGATAGGAAGCTTATTGTACCTAGCTACAATCACCAGTTGGCACTGATCCCATCTGTCAATCAACTGCCTGATTCAAACGCAAGAGCAAGTAAAAGATATAAAAAAACGTGCCTTGAATTATTGATCCAATTTTATCATGTGTATTCCGTGTCAATCCACAAATTTTCTTTCCGCCAATTAAATTAACATTTCAATTCACTGCTAACTCTAGACTGTTATTTATTGAGGATCAACGAGCCCGAGTCATTTATAACTCCAACACGTTCATATACAGATATTTACTTTGGGGCTCACCTTTGACGACAAGAGGCAGCACTGAGTGTTTAAGGCATTTTGAGTTCTACTCCGTTAGATAATCCCCACTGATATATCTTGTTGAAGTCTGAATTCAATGTATCAAGCAAGAGTTGCTGGTTGGTAGTGACGTTCGAAGAGTTTGGACGGGAGTGTTCGTATGAGTATGAGAAACTCAACGTGCTATCATCAGTAAACGAGTGAATCGGGTTGTGAGTAATTGACAAGAGATCATTTATAAAGATCAGGAAGAGAGTGGGTGAGAGTACCGAACCCTGGGGATCACCTACGTTAATTTGATGGGAGACAGATTTGAAACCATCCAGAAGCACTTGAATTGAACGTCCAGAAAGATAGTCTCTTATCCATTGGATCCTCGAATTGTCTACTCCATAGGAATGCAATTTTGACAAAAGGGCTGTATGCCAAACTCTCTCGAAAGCTTTTGAAATATCCAATGCGACTACCTTGCTTTCACCGGGGTAGTGGATGGAATGGCTCCACTTTTCGGTAAGGTACGCCATCAGATTTCCTGTAGACCTGTTGCTACGAAAGACATATTGGTGGTCTTTGAGGAGGTCATTTGTTTCCAAATATTTCGAAAGTGACGGTTGATAAGTGATTTCATTACCTTGCAGAGAAGAAGAAAGGGACGATTTGGCACCATTTTTGGGAATTGGCTGAATGTTCGCTGACTTCCATCTATTTGGGAAACGGCCAGTAAAATATGACAAATGAAAGAGTTTCCGCAGTGGTTTAGCTAGTGAAGACGAACATCTCTTCAAAAGGATTGGGGGAATGCCAGCCGGACCAGCGGATTTGTTTGCGTTTCGCTCTTTGAGAGCGCGGGCAACAGTACGCATTCGGAAGCGAATCTGGCTCATGGTGAGCTTCTTATGTTCAAGTTGAGGTGGAACTGATGTGGTATCAGGCAGCGTCGAGTTCGCTACAAAATGCGCAGCAAGTAGATTCGCTTTCTCTATTGCAGTGGTGACTGGTCTGGGATCGACTATAACCGATGGAATGGATGAAGGGACTGAGTTTTGAATGTTTTTCACGAATGTCCAGAAGCTTCTACTACCTGTGGAAGAGTGTATTTTTGTCTCACTCTCTGGTCATGCAAGAACTTTGCGCGTTGAATATGCGCATTGCAATCATTTGTAGCTCTTTTAAATCTTGTTCGGTTTTCCTCGGTATTGTTTGATTTATACAACTGGAAGCCCAACTCTTTAGCATTAATGGCTCATATGTACCCGGAATTGAACCACATATTTTCCTTGGGTTTGATACTCTTTATTCTGTGTGAAATAAAGGTTCGCATCCCAAGTATACTCGTGTCTGTCAATGTGTCCGCTATAGAGTCAACATCGTTATTGAGGAAAAATAACGACCAATTTAACCTCCCAAAAAAGGCGTCCTCCCTCACATACGGGGCAAACAATTCTCCTTAAGAACTTCCTCTCGAACGCGGCTAAGAGCTCAGAGTGCCTTTTATTGAGCATCCAGGTCTCGGATCCGTACATGAGTACTGGTAAGACCATGGTCTTGTACAGTAGCAGCTTGGATGTTCTGGATAAATTTCGGGATTTAAAGAGCCTTGATAGACCACAGTAGGATTTGTTGGATTTGATCAGCCGTTCGCGTATTTCTTCTTCCATATTCATATCGGCTGATACTATTGACCCAAGGCAGTTAAAGGATTGCACTACTTCAAATATGTGCTCCACTACCCCGATAGTTTGACCAACGTTAGGTCTTCTCTTCGCAGAAGTTGCCACCATGTACTTAGTTTTCCCCTCATTAATGTGCAGTCTCAATTTTTGTGCTGCCTGCTCGATCTGGGTGAAGGAATCCTGTACAGCTGATTCGGTTCTACTGATGATGTCGATGTCATCTGCGTAGACAAGTATCTGGCTGGACTTGGTGACAATAGTCCCTCTTGTGGTAAAGCCAGAGGCACGGGTTGCTTTTTCCAACGCCAGGTTGAAGAGGAGGCAGGCCAGACCGTCCCCTTGTCGGAGTCCATTAAAGATGTTTATTGGTTTGGACAGCAATCCCACTATTTTTACTTCACTAGTTACGTTGATCCTGGTCAACCTACAAAGTCGTATCAATTTGTTTGGAATGCCGAACTCTCTGTTGGCATTATATAGTTCTACCCTGGCTATGCTGTCGTCGGCGGCCTTTAAGTCTATAAATAGGTGATACAATGGGATCTTAAATTCCAGACATTTTTCCATCGCCTGCCTAAGGGTAGATATTTGATCAATCGCTGCTTTGCCTGGGATGAAGTCACACTGATATCGACCAATGATGACTTTAGCATGTGGGGCTATCCGGTTTTGTAGGATAGTGGAGAGTATCTTATAGGCGGTACTCAGCAATGTTATACCCTTATAGTTGTTGCACAGTGTGATATCTCCCTTCTTATGTATGGGGCAAATGATACCGCGACGCCAATCTTCCGGCATCTTCACTTGCTCCCGTACGTGCACCACGATCTCATGAATTGCGTGATGTAACGCTGTCCCTCCTTGTTTGATCAGCTCAGCTGGTATGCCATCAGCTCCGGGGGCTTTATTTGATTTGAGCTGTCTAATGGCTTTTAATGTTTCCTCAATGCTTGGTGACGGCAGCATTTGATCTTGATTTGGCATTGGTGGAGCCTCCAATTCTTTTGTGAGCTGACCATTTAGCAATCCATTTAAGTGCACTTCCCATCGCTCCAGAATACCTTCAGGATCGGTGGTCAGATTACCCACTTTATCCTTGGAGTAAGTGCAGTGTGGTGTGTACCCCGTCATACTGCGGATTATTTGGTAGAACTGCCGCGCCTGGTACGGGCCTAGCTCTCTACTTTTCTCTATTTCACACACAAGGTTTTTTTCCCAGGCAGTTTTCTTTTGTCTGTGAAGTCTTTTTTCAGATCTTCTGAGCTATTTGTATTTCTCCTCGCGTGCCCGCGTCCTATGAGACTGCTGCATTGCCCGGTATGCAACATTCTTACGTTCAGTCGCTCGTTTACACTCATCATCAAACCAGTCCCTCCGATCTCTAAGGCTACTGTCTAAGATGGAGTTGGCAGTACTGATGATGGTACTCTTAAAACGTGTGTATTTCTCTTCTACGCCCGGCATTCTGGTCCCAGGGCTTACTATCCCTCCGTCGAGCTCTCCGAGGGGGAGTCCTACCGCCTAACCAAACGTCTTACTGACTCGAACCTGATCCGCGGATGCAATACGTCTCCGTAAGGCAATCCCCGCTCAGAAAACTGTACCAACAAGATAGTGATCCGAGTCGACGTTGGCACCTCGGTACGTTCGTGCCGTCATGAGGCTTGCGAAGTGGCGGCGATCTATCAACACGTGGTCAATTTGGTTGCGAGTGGCTCCATCAGGTGATACCCAGGTGGTTCTGTGGATATCTTTACGCGGAAATCTGGTACTCGCAACGACCAAGTTCATTGATGCTGCCAGTTCGAGGACTCTTAGTCCGTTGTCATTAGTGTTCTCATGTAAACTATGGGAAGCTGCGTAGTGCTTCAAAAACGGCTGCCGACCCATTTTCGCATTCAAATCACCAAGTACGATTTTCACATCATATCTTGGACAGACATTGAGGGCCCGTTCGACGTTCTCGTAGTATTCTTCCTTTTCGTCGTCAGGGGACTCTTCTGTAGGTCCGTGAACGTTTATGAGGCTTATGTTCTTAAACTTGCCTCGCACGCGAAGAGTGCATAGCCTTTCGTATATTGCATTAAAGTTGATAATGGCTGACTTCACTTCTTGGTTGACTAGAAAGCCTACCCCAAGTACATGGTGTTTTGCATGACAGCTGTAATAAATGTCATACCACTCCGCGGCCATCTTATTTCTTGTAAAGTTGTTATGTCAGCCTTAAATTCGGACAGGGCATCGGGTAGCCGCTGTCCAGCTCGAACTCTGTATAGTGAGCGGACTTCCATGAGAAAATTCTCAAATCGTTTAGCCATTTTTTTTTCCATGGTCGTCGTCGTGTATCCGTTCCATATCCGAGGCTTGTTAAATTGTCCATAATAATTTGTTTTTATGGAGAAGGTTATTAGCCTTGTGCCAACCTTTCGCAGGATGTCATGCATTGGTTCACTACTTGGAGGGTGCCAAAGTAGCCATCCAGGGGTGTCACGTGGAGACTGCATGTCAACTTGGATTAAACAGGATAAGGGTTGTCATGGCATTCGCCGGGTTGAAAGCAGTCAGTGACTGTGCCCTGGATTGTCGCCCCCCCCCCCCCCTCCCTACATTTCAATAGCACTTTTCAAATCACATTTTCACCATCCCTTACAACACATAATCCTATCCCAACAACGATAATTCATGGTCAGGACTTTCCACTGTATATAACATACAAACATTTTCCACCCTTTTCATTTCCTATCTGTCGTAATTTTTATCCTAGTAAGGATTACAAAAGCCTCTTAACGAGGAACATGAATATTTTCACACATATTCTAAGCACACTGTCCTTGTCCCCAACAAATTTACCGCTACTTTATGTATCGAACACCTGAATTCGCTGTAAGGGGTCAGGTCCGTGAGAGCCAAACGAATTTCAGCGAATCAATAGATGGCAGGGTGGGGGCAAATTGGTTATCCTCATATAGAAGGGACATAAATTAGCGATTTAGGCTCACAAGTGTTTTTAACGTTGGTGCTGCTTCGTAGGGGAAACGTAATAAAGAAAAAATAATTTAAAAAAAAAAACACAGTTGGTACTTTTATTTCGGTGTTTTGCGATTTAAAACTAAAGCCGTGTTCGTGGTTACAGCCAAAAGTGAAAAGACATAGATGTTGAAACAAACATAAGAAAATTGCAGGACGTTGTAGAAAATAGTTCAATAACATATATCGGGTTTTCCAATAGGGACTTGACAACTTTGAATTCAATTTGTGAACGCACCCTGTCACTGTCAATTTTTATTTAGTAATTTATTCAGTAAACTCAACATTTTCATCATGGTTAAGTACACGAACGAACAACGTCTGCAAATTATCAAAATTTACTACCGAAATTTGGAGTCGGTGACCGCAACTTTAAGAGCGTTAACTCCAATTTTTGGTCGTAGTTCTCGCCCTAGTAGACAGACAATAACAAGTTTAGTGCAAAAATTTGAGTCTACATATTCGTTGTGTGATGTTGCCGTGCCAATGTAACAACGGGTTGGTCGAAGTGTCGAAAATATCGTTGCCGTTCAAGCGTCCGTAGCAAACGATCCATATCAGTCAATTCCATGGCGTTCTCAAGAATTCGGCATCGCCCAAACCACTTTATGGCGAATTTTGCGTAAGGATCGTGGTTTACACCCATACAAGGTCAAGCTGACATCACTGTTCTTGACGTTTTTATAGTTATTGCTGCAGCCAAAGATAACCAACGTATCACGCCTGGAGATCACATTGTTTCAGTCGCCATTCCTCGCGACCACATTGTGAATAGTACGAAATATTCCCCGACGACATTCATCGATCGGCGGAACTTACAGAGATCTTCTCCGACGACATTCCTCGGTCGGCAGAAATCAAGTACGTGTTGGCCGCTCGATAGCCAACATAATAAGCAAAGCATGCGTTATTGGTCGGGTGAAAATCCACATGTGCTGCATGACTCACCACTTCATCCACAAAAAATAACTGTTTAGTGCGGTTTGCATGGCGGCGGCGTCATTGGGTCATATTTTTTCGTCGACAATAACGATCGTCACGTTACTGTGAATGGCCATCGTTATCGCGCGTTATCCGAATTGGAAGATATGGACTTGGGCGACATGTGGTTTCAACAGGACGGTGCCACAAGCCACATAACACACGATACAATCGATTTATTGAAGAGTAAGTTTGATGCGCGTGTTATCTCAAGAAATTGGCCAGTCGGTTGGCCGCCTCGTTCGTGCGATTTAACGCCTCTAGACTAATCTTCGTCAAGTCATTGGTCTATGCCAACAAGCCGACGACGTTGGAAGAGCTCAGAGCCAACATTGAACGCGAAATAGCGGCCGCTCCTGACGAAATGTGTGGCTGAGTTATCGAAAATTGGGTCCAACAAATCGACCACTGCAAACGTGCCAGCGGTGGCCGTATGAACGAAATCGAGTTTCATTCATAAATGTTTTGATTGTACTTCAAGCCGATAATAAAGTTTTTGAAATATCTCAAATGGTTTGCCTTTTTTTTTTAAAAAAAAGTTCTCAAGTCCCTATTGGAAAACTGCGAGGTTCTTCATGGTGCCCGAAGAACCATTCCAATTGCAACTTCCTGCACTTATTTATGCATTCCTGAAATGTAGGTTCATGACAAGATTACCATCTTGCCATGACATCGGACTTTCACCAGCATCCAACGCATCATAAACCCCGAGAGCTAATTCGGCTACCTCATCAGGCAACCAGCATCGATTCGTGCACAGGCCATTGCTCGATGCGAAGAAGCATTTCCTCTTACATGTGCATGACATGTTTATTCCCATCACCGCTGATCCATCGGTCGATTGTATAATCAACAACCTACAGCGCAACCATTGCTGGCCGCCTATAGGAATTTCTAGTGTTGTTTTAACACAAACAACACATCCGACAAATCGGTCGATGGGAAGTCGGCAATCTTCCTACATTATAATTGATGTGCAAAGAGTCCACTTCCACCGAGAAATAGCATCGCTCACCAGAAACTCACTCGTCGCTAAGGACAGCCTGCTCATGCGCCTCAACCCGTTCTTCGACCCGAACGGACTTCTGTGTGTCGGGGGGAGACTGCGCCACTCCCTACTACACCCCGATGAAAAGCACCCCCCCATCCTCCCCTCCGGATCCTTCCTCTCACTGCTCTTCGCCCGAGATGCCTACGACAGGAACCTCCACGGTGGCACGCAACTGTCACTCAACCATCTACGGCAACGATTCTGGATTCTCCGAGGACGACAGCTGGTCAAGGGAGTAATCTTTCGCTGTCTCCGCTGCTGGCGACACTCATCCTCGCCGACCCTTCAGCTCATGGTGGACCTGTCGGCCACCCGAGTGCGGCCCACCAGGCCATTCCTACACAGCGGAGTCGACTACGCCGGACCAATGGCTGTCAGGTGCTCAAAGAGTGGAACCAGGAGCACGTTCAAGGGATACAACCCCGTGTTTGTATGCTTCGCCACCCGCGCGGTGCACCTGGAGGACGCCACCGGGTCTACCGCCGCTTCGTGGCTCGAAGAGGAATCTGTGCAACACTGACCAGTGACTACGGCACCAACTTCGTCGGCGCGGATAAGGGGGCTATTCGCCCAGGCAACAGGGCAAACCACCGAGATTGCCCACCTCCTCACTAATGAGGGTACCGAGTGGCCATTCAACCCCCCATCAGCCCCTCACTTCGGGGGAATTTGGGAAGACTCTGTAAAGCGGACCAAGTTCCACTGGAGGCGCGTTATCGGCGACGCAGTCCTGACCTTCGAAGAGCTCTCCACCCTGCTGGCCCAAGTGGAATCCTGCCTCAACTCGCACCCCCTCCAGCCACTGAAGGATGACCCGACCGACCTGACGGCGCTCACATCCGGACACTTTCTTATTGGAGGCCCGACGTCGACCACCCCGGAGCCTTACACACTTCAATCCCCTATATCTCGGTTGTCGCGATCAAAGTTACTGCGGAACATGTACGAGCATTTCTGGTCGCCATGGTCCGCAGAATACATCCAGGAACTACAACACAGGCCAAAGTGGCAGAGCCGAAACCCCAACCTCACAGTGGGGCAACTGTGTGTGATCAGGACTGAGCTGGCACCCCCCTGCAAGCGGCACCTAGCGCGAATCCTTAAGGTGCACCCTGGCCAAGACGGGCTCGTGAGGGTGGCAACGCTGCGGACTGCTGCGGGCACCCTAACGAGACCCGTGTCCAAACTAAGTATCCTCCAATTTGAGGGGGAAAGAACATCGGACTAGCACCAATCAGCGGATGAACATCACCAATGCCAGCCGATAGCCCCCCCCCCCCCCCCGGGCATGATGATTCGCCAATGATTGGCGAAGGCGGGCGGGATGTTGCGGATTGGCAATTAAATGTGCTGAAATGGACTGGAGAAATCTAGTACATTCGCATGTATACCAGTTGCGCAGCAGCTGGCACCAACTGGCCGATTGTCACCACGATGATGTCATAGCGTCGCTTTTTGAATTGGCAGTTATGCCAATGAGCCAGTCTGCACTCAACCACCAACGCGTGTACAACCGCCACCAGAAGGAGACTAAAGGATTTATAAATTTTACAACACTTATTTTCTATAACTAGTTAAACGATCAATACTAATTTAGGAGTCTTTTGAAATAAAAAAGTGAATTTCTCGAATCGTTTTGTTCGTTTATTTGCCTTGTTGGTACCAATACCAAGTAATTGAAATACGCGATCGCTGGCGTAATCGAACTGAATCAAACCAAGGACAGTTGTTCGCATTACCATCTCGGTGGACGCAGCTTTTTGTATTCCAAACATTCCCGACAACACCTGTACATTTGTATCAGTCCGTAAAAGACATTAGTTTGTAATAAATCTTCGACAAAATATTTATATTAGTTTGGGGAAAAAGAAATCCATTATGCTTACGCAAAATATTTGTGATTTATATCTCGTAATGTGTTCATCAAATTTAGACGAACTTGGACTTGTGCTCTTTGGAAAAAGTGACATTCCGTACAGTGTTTTGATTTCCTTGACAGTTTTTTGTTTGCGCGAGACAGTTATCAGTTATAGGTTGTAAAATATATGGAGGTCAACAAGGACGAAATTCGGTATATTTGACAATTTTACTTTTTAATATGCCGAGAATGAAAACCAGGCGGCTGAAATCGGTTGTAGTCCCGATACTAGCACAGCCAATTATGCGCTACTTCGATTATATGGGGATTTTTGATGTTAAATGAGAGCCCCGTATAGGTAGGTCCGTCGCTGGATATTCCGATAAAACCATGGTGATGATTGCAGGAATTCGACCGGCGCGTTAGCGGTCATAGTATCGCCTAGAAGGTAAGAATTGACCACGAAATAGTTTTAAATCATCTGCATAAAGCTGGCTTTAAAAAAATGCTCGATAATTTCGGTGCTACACGAATTGATACAAAGTAAAAAACATGTAGGATCGAATTTCGAAACGAAATCGACCCATTTCTTAAACGGATGGTGACTGAGGATAAGAAACGGGTCAAATACGGCAATATTGTACGACAACAATCGTATTCAAAAGGCAATGCATCGGCTAAATTGGTGGACAAACCAGGACTAACGACCAGTAAGGTCTTGTTGTGTGTTTGGTAGGACTGAAAATGAATCATCTAGTATGAGATATTTCCTTATAGTCAAACAAATTTTGAACTTCCACCGCCAATAATTGAACCGTATAAAACCAGCGATTGACCAGAAGCGGCCAGAATTGAACAAAAACGAAAGGAATTGTGCCCCAACGGGACGACGCCAAGTGACACATGTATATAACCACTCACTAGAAACTCCAATAGCTTGTTTGGAATATTGGAAAGTCCACCTTATAGTCCGGATTTAGCACTAAGCGCTTGCGGTTTTTTGCAACATCCGAAACTTCTTTATTGAAATGAAATTGATATCAAGAAAAGCATGTGAAAATCGTTTGGTCGAGTTTTCACCATTAGAGATCACGGCTTCTATTCGAGATGAATTATGAAATTGCCCTTAAAGTGGCAATAAATTATGGAAGAAAATCTGGATTTTCAGACGTAACAACAGCAGTTACGAGGGTTGCCTCTTATGTTTCGGGATTTGGCAACCCTAGCGTTGCAAACCGGCAATTGACAGCTCTGGCGTAAAGTTGGACATTTTTGAGGTTATACGCACCCAGAACGTTTTGACATACGAGCGCTATTTGTGTTGTTTACAGTAACTTAAAAGATTCATCTCGGCCCAAAAATGGAATTAAATCGTCAACATTTTCGTGCGATTATTTTTTACAACTTTCGGCGTGGATTAACTCAGCAACAGTGCATGGATGAACTTAATTCAATTTTTGGCGATGAAGCTCCATCAAGGACCAGTGTTTATCGATGGTATGGTGAATTCAATCGTGGTCGTAGTTCACTCCAAGATGAATTTCGTGAAGGTCGTCCAAAATCAATTGTTGTTCCGGAAACCATTGATGCTGTGCGCGAACTGATATTGGAAGATCGTCATGTGACCTATCGTGAGATTGAGACAACCTTAGGCGTTAGTGGGACCAGCATATATTCAATATTGCATAAACATTTGACTATCAAAAAAAATTTGTTAGCGTTGGATCCCACACAATTTGTCAATCGCCCAAAAAAAGGCTCGTTTCAATTGGTCGAAATAAATGCTCAAAAAATACGGTCGCGGTGCTTCGAAACACGTCTATGACATCGTGACAGGTGATGAATCGTGGATTTACGCGTATGAGCCCGAAAGTAAACAGCAGTCGACTGTCTGGGTGTTTCAAGATGAGCCAAATCCAACAAAAGTTGTTCGCGCACGAAGCACTTCCAAGCAAATGGTCGCCTGTTTTTTCAGAAAAACTGGACATGTCGCAGCCGTACCACTAGAACAACGCAGAACAGTCAATTCCGAGTGGTACACAACCATTTGTTTGCCAGTTGTCTTCCAAGAAATCAGGAAAACCAACCGCCGAAGACGGATCACTCTTCACCACGACAATGCGAGCTCTCACACATCGGCTGCGACAACTGCATTTTTGAGCACCCAAAACATCGATTTGATGGGTCATCCGCCGTATAGTCCTGACTTGGCACCGATTGACTTCTTTTTATTTCCGTACGTAAAAAACAAACTGAGGGGTCAACGTTTTTCGACACCTGAAGAAGCGGTTGCTGCATTCAGAATGCAAGTGTTGGAGATACCTCAATCAGAGTGGCAAAAGTGCTTCGACAATTGGTTCAAACGCATGCAAAAGTGTATAGATCTTCATGGGGAATATTTTGAAAAACAATAAAGTGATTTTCGATGATCAATATTTGTTTTTGTTCTCTAATCCCGAAATATAAAAGGCAACCCTCGTAAAGCAAAAATATACAAAACCGTTTTCTGTTGCGCAGACCAAATGTACACTACCATACCAACTTATTGATCGCGGAACCGAATCCAACTGTTTGTTGTGATATCACTGACATGTATTGTCCCATCTTTACTGCAGGAACCGAGTTTACTTTGATTTTGATTCAGAGCAATACAGTCGACTTCCTGGGCATGTGCGTGGAACAGCGTCGGTTCTCCACGAGTTTGGTATCCATTTTCAGCTAACTCAACCGGAAGATCCCAGACAAAAATTCTTCCCGACTTTGTGGCGATAAAAATGTGGAGAAATTTAATCACTTTTTTCAAGCCCAGACTCGTGATAGGATCTTCGAATTGATATTGAGCAACCATTGAGTTTGAAAGACGAAACATTTTAGTGTCGAGATCTTTGAAGCCTCTCCAAATTTTAACACAGCAAACCAACTACCGGAGACCAAAACACCTAGTTTTTCATTGAACCCCAGACAATACAGAATCATCGTGGCAGGTATAACGTCCGACACTTTCCCATAATAGCACCTGTAGAGGCTTATCGTATTATCCCAGGAACCAATTACCAACATGTTTGAATCACTTATTTTCACACAAGAACTAACTGGTAACTTCCCGAATGAAATGCTCCTCATCTGACGCTTGTCTTTCAGTGAGTAACACCTAAGCACTCCATCACGGCCAGCGGATAGTATCGTGTCGTTATCTACCACCAACGAAGTTATTACATCCTTGTGCGCAGTGTAGCTTGTTTTAAGCTCAAGTTGGATATTGACTTCTCCATCGGCGATTTGAAACCCAGTCATATTTTGGGACTTGGAATTACGAGGAACGTGCGGCTTATCAAATAACAGCGTTGGAATCTGCCCAAACTCTGATATTTGAATCTCAAGAGCATGACGAACCACAGGATCAGCTATAGTATCCAAGTCAACGGAGCCCTCATTACACAAGTGGTAAAACACAATAATATGAACGTCACATTTCTGGATCTTCATTAAAAATCGTTAACAAAATCCTTGCTCCTATCCAAACCTCACTCTACTAAAATCTTTTCACTTCCCCTATAATATACTCATCGATATGTATTCGCTCATTAGGAACACTAAATAGATAATATTTTAATATACAGTTGATGTAACTTGAATGATTATACAGCGATCACTCCAATTAATGAGAGTCCAAGTATTATCAATTATGTGCAATAAAATTGAAATTGGTAGGTGTTGTGGAGCACGTTAATACAATTAACTATTCTCTTGTACTGAATCAAACAGATCTCCATGCCAATAGCTGCCGACTTCGTTTGCTAGTGTCACACATTCAACTCTGGCATACGCAGAAATTTAAAAGAGAAACAACAAAATCCGTATTGCAAGGTTTGGCAGCACCGTGCTTTAGGCAGCAACATGTCGTAGTTGCTGTGGAATTTTTTTTGATGTGTTGTACCTCTTCTACTTTTGCAATTTAATTCATTTCACAGTTGTTTTGTTAATTTAATTTTCCTCGAAACGTAATTTCATCTATCGTTGATTGATTTGCGCACATTTTTTAAGTTCGTTTCTTCACCAAAAACCTGTAATTGCATTCGTTTTGTCGTGGGTTGCTTTTGAGATTTGAATTGATCAAAAGAGACAATTGCTTCGGCCGTCGTCCGGTTCGTGGACCTGTGGAATTTAATTTTTCTATCGTCTCCTTAATTCCAGCTTATCCTCTACTTGCCCATTGAATTGCATTCCGTTCGAAAAGTAATACACAACTCGCAACCCATCTCAATTTGGGTCCAGTTAGATTCGCAATCGGGTCGAATCAAATCAGGAATTATAATAAATTCGCGTTCAAGTAATAATCAGTGCGCCGAGGTTGGGGGCTGTCCAACCACACAGATACCCAATTGCCGAGTGGCGAGCAGCTGAGTCGCAGTATGCTGGTTCTTGGCCAGACGTCCGCAGCCGCCAGCATCTCTGCCATCATCTTGTGGCTATCATCCGTGTTTCTATAAATAATTCTCAGTGCAGTGAATAAAAAAAAATTGAAAATAAACAAAAGAAGATTTGATTCGATTGAAGATTGGAGCGTATCAAGTGCGAGCCGTAGGAACTGAATTTGTGGGCTCTCGCGCGAAGCATTCCCCGAAGACGCCCTTGGTCAGTGATCTCCCCTCCCCCTATCCAAGTCTTACCTAAGTGTGCGGTGTGTTCATTCTTTGCGTTCAATTACTTTGACTTTGAGACAAAAGCAAATCCAACCAGTCGCGAATTTGACCAGGAGGAGTCTCGTGTGTGTCCCGTTTTAATTTCGTCCCTTCCATATTGCCGTATACCCAGCGATTCTATTGCATCAGGACCGTGCAGTTGAAGTTCCAGCAAAATGGCGGATTCCTATTATCAGGTAAGATTGGGGGGTTCCCCCCGACAGCTCTAAACGAACACCACCTGTTCCCACAGAGCGGGTCATGCTAGCCGCAATGCTAATGGCTCTGAATTGGAAGTGCTCATTGTTTTGATATATTCTCTTGGCGGCCGGCTTCCTGTCGCATTGTCGTTGTGTTCGTGTTTCGTAAGTGACGGAAATCGGTCGGAAATTTGACGCAAGCGCCCGTGGGGCATCCGACAGTAGCGCTGTACCCCGTCCCGAGTTTATTGTTGACATTGCCTGCTTCAAGGGTTTTGAGGTTTGAATTGGCCTCATGAATGAAAACAAAATTGTTTGTGTCGGTGGGGAGCGTTTGGCCGGGCACCTTTTACCATTTGACGTGATGCTGGTCGTTCTTTGTTTTGTTTGTCGTAGGTCCGGTTCTTAATGATGGGTGAAGGTGTGACTCATGGGATGGGAATGGCTTGTTGGACGTGCCCTTAGTCTGGGTATGGGGAAGAATAGGAGAGGGTCTCCGTCTATACGTGTCTTGCGGTGACCTTTTAAGAAGGAAAGGTCGAATTCTTCTCTCTTACAACGGTCTGCTCGTATAAAAATTGGGCAGTGGAAGTGTGTAATGTCAAACAAATTAGCAAGTCTCACTAAGAGTTCCATCCAAATTTTAAAGCAATCAGTGAGAATAATAATAATCAGTGAAATGACGAAACCCTCAATTGTAATCATTGCCTCAAGTAGGTAATTGGAAATGCTTCTAATACACAGCCATCAATTCTCACGTTGGCTAATCTCCCTAAATTGAAACTATAATTCAAAGAGTGATACAATCAATTTACTAAGTTCTCCATTGACAGTGTGCTTGCATTTCACTGATCCTAAAAAATAAGAACAAAGCCAATGCCATAAGGAAATATATATACGAACTTTCGAACAATTTTATATTAAAAAATAAAAACAAGTGTTTCCCAACTGGCATAATAGCACAGAATCACAGGTTAGAATCTTGTCACAATGGCTGTGAATGGTGTTTCTCCTGCCCTTGCAATTCGCTCTAGCGTTGGAATTGAACATCTGGCTTCGACCGATCTAAAAGTCCCATTCGAGCCCAAAGACCATCTTCCACGAGAGGAGACGAAAAATTGTCGGTCAATCACATTGAGTCGGTATCTCGCTTATGGAAACGGTAATGACATTAAAGTTATTAACACATCCGACTGGCAATTAAAGTGTACATTGTCAAAGTCTAAAGCATTTTATTTAAAATTCTCGCCATGTGACAATTATCTCACGACCTGGGAAACTTATGCAATTACAAAAGATAAAATGGAAGGATCACCAAAGCTGTGTGTATTCGATGTAGAGAAAGGAAACATACTGCCTGGGAACCATCGTGGTCATCAAATGAGTTGCTGTTTGCCTTGGTCGTGGGAGGAGAAGCATTATTCTATGACCTCGTCTCTGAAGGGGCAGGTTTCAAAACACCTTCTAAGAGGATGGGAATTGGTAGTGGTAGGGCTCTTTCGGTTGGGCCTAATAACGGTTCACCATTTTTGGCGTTATGTACATCCGATACTAAAGGCTCTCCCTCAATGCTCTGCTACCGACTCCGCGCAAGCGCTCGCGTCGGAGTCTCCGAAGCACACCTCCGACCATGGAAAGGATGCGAGGAAATGTCGCAAACCGTTCCAGTTAGCAGCCCTATAGCGTCTGTGACCATAGTGAAGAACGTGCGATTCGAACTGACGCTATGACAGTTAGAATCACTAAAAATTGAACCAATGTTCAACACATCAGGCCACTGCAGCGTGTACGAATTCGATTTCTAAACTCAAGTACACTCAACTGATGTGGAATTGTTATGTTATCGCTATGGTGTACGGCTCTGATGCATTTTCTTATTCGATTTTCATTCGGTGTTCTTCACTATTTGCTTGTGTATTGTGTGTGTATCTGTTAGAAACGCCACACTACTCCCTTCTCAGTAACTCTGTTACGATCAACTTAGTGTGCGAACGACGGAGCGAGGGACGAGCGAGTGAGAGAACGTCGGAGCAGGCGAGTGTGCCGGTGCTCTATGCGTAAGTCGTGATCATAGTCGTAAAGTTCTGTTTACTATGGGAAGTGTGTGTGCGTGTGTGTTTGTGCGTGTGTGTACACGGATCACACCGGGCTCACCAATAATAGCGTTTGTGACGATAGTGAGGGACGTGTGATTCGAACCGATGCTATGACAGTTAGAATCACTAAAAATTGAACCAATGCTCAACACATCAGGCCACTGTCGCGTGTACGAATTCGATTTCTATACTCAAGTACATTTAACTGATGTGGAATTGTTATGTTATCGCTATAGTATACGGCTCTGATGCATTTTCTTATTCGATTTTCATTCGGTGTTTTTCACTATTTGCTTGTGTATTGTGTGTGTATTTGTTAGAAATGCCACAGCCCCATACTTCCATACATGGCGAAGCTGCCTAGGCCGGTTTTTCGTTTGAAATGCAAGTGCTTGCGCGACAGATATCGGGCAGTGATCTGAGTTTCCCAGTGGCGCAGAAACCTCTATGGTAAAAATACTTGGTTCGGATGACAAAAACAGATCCCGGGTGTTCGCATAATCACCTCGGGTATCCGGCACTCGCGTGTGTTCCTCCGCGAGTTGAGTCAAGTGGTGGCTAACAGCAAACATCTCCGCCAGCCTCCCAGCCTCGTCGGTTCTGTTAGAATGTACCAACGAGATGGAATTGTGCACATTAAAATCGCCAAGGACATCAATTTCAGAAGCTAGGTGGTTGATCTGTATCCAGTCGACGGTATGTGAAAGTTGTTCGAAAAACGTTGCTGGTCGATCGACATTCGAGGAGCGGTAAAGACAACAAAGAAATTTAACAGAATACCTCAGCACGACCCTCAACCATATGTGGTCCATGTTATTGGGTTCCAACGCTTCCATCATCATGGCAAGCTAGATCGGACTGCGTGAAGTCGCGGACTCCGCCCTTAAAACGAAATCTCGAATGTAAGTCGTATCCGGAGAAACGAAGATATGTGGAATCGACCTGGGTCTCAGTTAGAGCAAGGTCATCAGGTTTCGTTGTTTGCAAAATTGGTGGACGGCGTTTACATTGGTTTTGGTGAAATAGATGCCCCTGACGTTACAACATGACGTTACCAGTCGAGCGTGGGCAGAGCCTCGAGACCGAGGCCGATTATGCGATGATAAACCTCTTAAAGTTGTTTATTATCATATTTGCATGATGTTCCCCCTGACATAGTTCTGTCGGTATTTTTCCTAGGGGCGTCGGCACGGACGCAGGTTGAGCAAAACACCACCGATGTTACACGGGATATTGTTCCGCCGAAAGAAAACAAAACCAATAACAAAAAAACACAGGAATGATTCGGTTGGTAACATGTTCTTTTTATTTGAGTTCACAGGTGACAAGATGTTATTCATTTTACAAAACACTGAGTCATTTAATATTGATTAAGATGAATATATTAAAGTCAATGAGTGGGAAACTTCCATTAGTTCTAAACACTGTACATTCTGGGGAAGCACTTCAATCAGCGTAATAAGGTGTGCGACTTGATAACATACGATCGCGGCAAGGTTTTGTTGTAGTTCGCTAGCACAAATTAGCACATACACGGATTAACATAAAGTTATACTTGGTCACGCGTAAGAAACGACAACAGCGATTAATTGTGGAAACGCACTAGGATTAAGGCAACACGTACTAATGTACTCGACATTGAATATTCTGCAATGATCCTCTGGGGACTCCAATAGTGCGTGCGCACACTTAGTGATATGAAATCTGACTCCACGATGTTCGTCGAGAACAACTTCCACCAGCCGCCATAAAGATGGATTCTTCCTATATCCTTTCAGGTCAATGTACTGGTGCACAAGGCGGAAAATCATTCATGGTGGTGAGGGATTGACCTGCAGATGCACAGGTCAACGTCTCATCCAAGGGAACCATGGACCAGCGATTAGTAAACAAAACAAACGCAGTGAGGTACTGTGTGTTTGCTTTGATTTGCTGATTGGTGATCATAGGGCATGGGGTGGGTAAGATTGTCTAAACAATGATCATATCCATGCCCAAATTCCATGATCGGTTGACAACCGATGAAAGGGAATTGGTATTAGGGGCTGCAGGCATCGTTGAGATAAGCGATGGCGAAAAATCGCCGAAGGAAGAAATAGGTTTTGTGTGTTCTGTAAATGGAAACGCTATTTCGGAGGGTCATACGCTGAGATGCGCATTTGTTTAGTTTAACCAATGCTGCATGGGAACGTCGGGTGTATACGTAATCGCCCAGAATCATACCGTTGCAGGCAATAGATTTCGCTGTGATGATAAGCCAACCGCAGATTTGTTCGCCTATGGCAAAGGCTAGGGTGGCTATATGTTCAATTAACATGCGGGGAAAAAAAACGCACACAGTGAGATACTGTATGTTTACATTCGGTTTTCAGGTAGGTCATTATAGGCATGGCATGGGTAAGGTTACCTAAACAATGTTCATATCCATGCCCAAATTCATGATCGGTTGATAGCCGATAAAGGAAATTGGTCGCAAGTGTTGCGAACCTCGGGACTGGGCCAATAAATGGTTATGAACCGTAGCAAAACCCATCGGCTACAACTGTGTCAACAATTACGCTGGCCAGCTAGTATTTATCTATTATAATTGCTGACAAGCCGAGCCGATGGAGATATGGTACGGTTCATATAATAATTCAATGTGATGCATGCCTTGATGAGGTTTAACTTTCAGGTGAAAGTTATTTGTAAGAAGGCTTACACTGCTCGAATGCAGGTAAGTATAGTGGTTTGCATGCAAAGAGGAAGGTGGTTAATTTAAGAGGATGGGCGGTTCTTTGGGAATGTATTAAAGAACCGCCACAGTTCCCCCGGGAGATCCGAATGGGGGACTAGTTTACCTCCGGAATTCTTTATATCAGATGGTACCATCATGACTTATCTCCGTGTCAGTCCGGGCCACCAGCCACACATCTGAAACACCGGTGAAGGTTTCTCTCGACGATATCGCGGTATGTACAGCGTGACGGGGTGGTATCTCACCTTGGGACCGAGTACCACCTAAACCAACCTTATCTCGAACCGGTCCATCAGCCAAGCCCCGAAAGAAGGCCAGGGATTTCTCCCGACCATTTCACGAGCCTAAAGCTTGATGGGGTGGTATTTCACCGGGCGCACAGAGCGTTGCGACCCCACCTACCACTCGGCCTTTAGTCGCTTCTTACGACAAGCCGGCCTAACTGTGAGTATATTCTAACGCCCTACTCACAGGGCTAAATTAATAATAACCAAGGTGCTTGGAAGAATATTGGAGCCCCGGTGAGAGAAAGGATTTATCACAACTTTTCTTACAAAAAAAAAATTTTTTTTTTCGAAAAGAATTCTTCATTTTTTCGAAGCCACATACAACTAGGGAAGAACTATCACAGACCGAAAGAAGAATAGATTTACCGAAATTAACCAAAGAATATACTTTATTTTTCGATCACACTATGATTTTAAATAAATAATGCCGAACATAAAGCTATTCAGTGTGGTTAAGGAAACATCATTGGTCAATAGCACCAACTGATAATGAGCTCAATTCAATTCAATTTTTTGTGTGTGTTATTTTATCTGACTAAACAAATTGACAGTTCCTTATGTACATTATATAAATTTGAATTCCCTGGAAATAGCGAAGGCAAAGGCAAACTTGAAGTGAATATAAATTCACATTCAAAATGATATTAGTTTGTGCCATTGCGAAATTGACGACCTCCGTACTTCTGCCAAATTTCGCATACGCATGAAAACGTATTTCATTTTAAAAATTCCTTTAAAAATGATGTACCCTCCAAGTACTGGAGCAGCAAAAAGCAGCTTTAATGCCGCATAAGGTTATCGAACCAGCTATACTTAAGGTGTCTTACATGTGATCATTCCGAGACTCAGTTGCAGTACTTTTGTCTAAGACCTTCGCATTCCCAATTGTGCAGTCTCACTCACGATGTGAACTTGAGCTTGACACGGGCGACACTAAACACGTTCGCGAAACGAATGATTGTCAACTCAGAAATGTATTCGTTGAAGGCATCTAACTCTAAGTAATTCACTTCAGCAAGTCTAACAAATGCCAATTGGATGTCGGGCAATTGATCCAACGGCAATCAGAAAATGGTTGATGATAGTATACATTTTCATAAGGGAGGCCACAACATGAATCACCTGCTTTTTGCAGATTGCAACTAACCACGTAAGTTACGAGAGGAATCCTGGAAAACATTGTAATCGGTGGTGCTAATGCAATACTACCATCACTTGCCTTTTGTTTCAGCGATTGGGATCCTGAAATAGCCACAGAAACCTCATATTCTGGTTCTGTTGGCTGATGGCCCCGTGGGTCGTGTTCATTAAAGCCGTGCACTCTAACCGCAATCTCGGTGTCCAGTTGGATAAAATGGTAAATATTGTACATTTGGCGTCAACATTTTTTTTTTTTTTTTGGGAACCTGTTTCTGGAGGTGCATAAAGTATCTGTGGCTCTAACAACGAGGCCATGTACTCGAAGGTAGACGAACAGGTTCATCTAGGTTGGCCGAGAACAAGGTCAACACCGATTGCGGGACACAGAAGCAAATAGCATCCACTTGCATGTATCGGATACATAACTGAATCCTCTCATTACATCAAGTAGAATAACTAGATGGGCTACGTGTCCATAGAACCAAAACGGTATGTGAATGTAAATTCATTTATTACTTCGTTTTGTATTCAGCCTGCTGAGACGTAACTATTAGTAGATACATTCGTTGCATTGGGATTTACATATGCGCTGATGCGACTATAAAGCCAATCTCTTTGACATCTTATTTTAAATAGTATTTTTTTTACCTTTTTTAAACTGATGGTGATTATATCTTGAATTTTAAGTTGGCCATCCAATGCGAATGTATGTAAAGTGTATCCGTTATTATTGTTTCTCTTATCTCCTTATTGAAGACTGAAATGGATGCATAATGTATATGAAAAGAATTAGACTGTACTCGGAAAGTTGTTAAAATGTCTACACATGTATTTGTTCAAATTTAGTAAATAATTTAATTTGCGGATGTTTACTGCTCGCCAAATTTTTGATTCCACCTACATTTTCTCATATCTCTTCGGTTGTACCTGGTTGATGCCCTATTTTCTATATTCTTTTGCTTGTGTGGCTCTAGAGATTTTCTGTAATATAATTAATTTTGTGTCCGAGAAAATGACGCTTAAAAAACGAACACTTCCCAGCCGAGAGCTTTTATTGTTTCTTTGACGGGTTTTGCTGTATGACCCGGAGCATTATCATGCAACAAAATTACCTTTCCTTATCTTGTGGCCCATTCTGGTTGTTTTTCGATCAATACATGGTTCAAATTGATCATCTGTTGTCGGTAGCGTTGCGCATCAACAGTTTCGCCAGGTTTAAGAAGTTCATGATACACCACCCCCTTCTGGTCCCTCCAAACACAGAGCATTGTCTTTTTTCCGAACCGATCAGGCTTTGCAGTAGATGTTGACTCTTCTCCTGGATGTACCCATGATTTTTTGCATTTAGGATTTTAAAAATAAATCCATTTTTCATCACCAGTCACAATTCGATGCAATACTGACTTCCTTTCGTGTCGTAGAAGCAACGTTTCACATGTGGTGTTTCGCTTTTCCGTCTGCCTGTCATTCAATTCTTGTGGTACCTAGTTTCCACACTTTTGGATCTTTCCCATAGCTTTTAAACGGTCAGAAATTGTTTGTTGTGTAACATTTAACATTTGTGCCATTTGTTTTTGACTTAAAGCGTCATCTTGATCCAATATTGCTTGCAATTCGGCGTCTTCAAACTTTTTTGGTGGTCTTCCACGTTCTTTATTTCGCATATCAAAATCATTATCTCTGAACCGCGAAACCATCTTTTGCCTGTTGCTTCCGATAGAGCATGATCACCATAAGCCTCGACAAGCATTCGATGCGACTCTGCAGCACTTCTCTTCAAATGAAAACAAAAAATTAATGCTTTTTTTTTTATTAGACTTCTTTCGGGAGAGGCGAACCTATAGCGTCGAGTGGGCGCCCCGAGACGCCATCAAATAACTGTTGCAGTTCTTTTTGAACAGTTGCAGGTTGTAACGCTCCGGGAACACTCGCGTGGGAAGGCAGTTCCACAGCTTCCCCGCTCTGTAACGGAACGAGTTCTGATACAGGGATGTTCGCGCAGTTTGGAGATGAACCACAAACGGGTGCGATCCGTCGGATTGTCTTGTGGAGCGCATATAAACCGAATTACGTGGAACAATGCCAAGAATCTCCGAAGAACAGCACCCGTGATAATATCTGTAAAACAGACAGAGGTCGGCCACGCGCCTTCGATGTGATAGCGACTGTAGTCCCGACGTCAGCGCCGAGTCCCCGATCAGGCGGATCGCTCGTCTCTGTACGCTCTCAAGTAGGTCGAGAGTATGTTTAGGAGCCGAGCTCCAAACATGAGAGCAATATTCGAGCGCGGGTCTAATTTGGGATTTATATAGGAGAAGAAGTTGGGCCGGAGTAAAATATTTCTTGGCTCTAAAAAGATAACTCAGTTTTCCTGAGGCTGATCTGGCGATACCCGATACGTGTTTATGCCATGATACATTCCCACAGACCGTGACGCCGAGCAATTTCAAACTTTCCCCACCCTCGAGGGCCCGGCCACTCATCATCAGCTGTGGAACCGATGATCCAGTTTTCTTTGTGAATGTTGTATACTGGGTCTTCGTTGCGTTGAAGTCGACAAGATTGGCCTTTCCCCACTGCAGGACTTTATCCAGATCCTGATTCAGAGAGACAATCTGTCTACATCTCAGCTGGTGCGACGTTGATGCACCAATCGACCGATCAGTCGAAAATGAGGAAACAAGCGTACTATCATCCGCAAAACTGGACACTTTGTTATCCGTTATCTCCAAAAAATCATTTATGTGAAGCAAGAACAAGGTTCGAGCCAAAATAGAACCTTGGTGCACCCCCGAATTAACAGGATACAGATCCGAACACTCGCCGTCCACAACAACCCGGATCGATCGATTCTCGAGGAAGTTCCTCGTCCAGTCGCAAAGCTGTTGGGAAAGTCCATATGAACGAAGTTTGCTTAGCAATGCCCCGTGCCAGACGCGGTCAAAAGCCTTGGAGATATCCAATGCGACCGCCCTTGACTCAGCATGCCGTTCAAGCGCAGATGTCCATATATCGGTTATAAGTGTCAAAAGGTCTCCTGTGGACCGCCTGCCACGGAATCCGTATTGACGATCATTCAGAAGACCGTTGCACTCCAAATACTTAACCAACTCTGTATTGATGATTTTTTCCATTACCTTAGATAAAATAGACAGTAATGCTATCGGACGGTAATTTTGTTGGAGACACTTTTTGCCCGTCTTTGGGATTGGCTGAACTCGAGCGATTTTCCAGCAGGCAGGAAAGGTCCTCCGTTCATAAGATAAGCGGAAGAGTTTGCCAAGAACCGGTGATAGTTCTGGAACACAGTTCTTAAGGACTATTGCTGGTATTCCGTCCGGGCCGGTTGCCTTCCTATCATCCAGTTCACGTAGAATGCGTTGAATAGTGCGCGGACGAAATCTCACATCCCGCATGGAAGACTGTACCGGCGAGATCACAGGTGGCTCCAAAAGGCCGGCATCGAGGTTTGAATTCGCGGAAAATAAATTCGCGAACACATTAGCTTTATCCTTTGGATTCGTGACTAACGTCCCGCTGTCTGTCACCAACAGAGGGAAAGAGGAGGATGCGAAGTTACCGCTGACAGCCTTTGCCATTGACCAGAAGGAGCGCGAACCAGTTGGGCACCGAAGGAGCTTATTGATCACTCTGTCATTGTGAGCCTTCTTCGCGGTATCAATCGCCTGGTTGCCGGCGTTTGTGATTCCAACAAAATTCGATCTGTTAACATCGGTGGGATTGGAGCGCCATTGCTTAAAAGCTCTATTTTTTGCCGCTGTAATCTGCTCGCATTTTTTGTCGAACCAAGGTTTATCAGACGAACTTCGTTTGATGGAATGTGGAATATACATCTCCATCCCGAGAAGAATAATCTCTGATACCGACTCCGCGCAAGCCTTAACATCGGAGTTTCCGAAGCAGACCTCCGACCATGGAAAGGATGCGAAGAAATCTCGCATATCGTCCCAGTTAGCAGCCCCATACTTCCATACATGGCGAAGCCGACTAGGCCGGTTATTCGCTTGATATGCAAATGCTTGCGCGACAGATACCAAGCAGTGATCTGAGTTCCCCAGTGGCACAGAAACCTCTACGGTATAAATACTTGGTTCGGATATCAAAAACAGATCCAGGGTGTTCGCATAATCGCCTCGGGCATCTGGCACTCGCGTTGGCTCCCCCACGAGTTGAGTCAAGCTGTGGCTAACAGCACACATCTCCGCCAGCCTCCCAGCCTCGTCGGTTCTGTTAGAATGTAACAACCAGTCGGAATTGTGCACATTAAAATCGCCAAGGACAACAATTTCAGAAGCTAAGTGGTTGATCTGTATCTAGTCGACAGTATGTGAAAAGATGTTCGAAAAATGTCGCCGGTCGATCGTCATTCGGGGAGCGGTAAAGACAACAAAGAAATTTAACGGAATTCCTCAGCACCACCCTCAACCATATGATGTCCATATTATTGGGTTCCAACGCCTCCATCCTCTGACAAGCCAGATCGGACTGCGCGAAGACACAGACTCCGCCCTTAAAATGGAATCTCGAATGTAAGTTGTATCCGGAACAACGAAGATATGGCGAATCAGTTGACGAATCGACCTGGGTCTCAGTTAGAGCAAGGATATCAGGTTTCGTTGTTTGCAAATATTGGTGGACGGTGTTAACATTGGTATTGGTGAAACCGATGCCCCTGATGTTACAAAATACCGTCACCAGTCGAGCGTGGGCCGAGCCTCGAGAGCGAGCCCGGTAATGCGATGACGAACCTCTTAAAGTTCCATAATTTATCAGGATATCTGCTTGATGTTGCCCCCGGCATAGTCCCCCCCCCCCCGGAGATCCGAATGGGAGACTAGTTTACCTCCGGAATTCTTTATATCAGAAGGCACCATCATGACTTATCCCCGTGTCAGTCCGGGCCATCAGCCACACATCCGAAACACCGTCGAAGATTTCTCTCGGCGATATCGCGGAATGTACAGCGTGACGGGGTGGTATCTCACCTTGGGACCGACTACCACCTAACCAACCTTTTATCGAACCGATATCAGCCAAGCCCCGAAAGATGGCCAGGGATTTCTCCCGACCATTTCACGGAGCCTAAAGCTTGATGGGGTGGTATTTCACCGGGCGCACAGGGCGTTGGGACCCCGGCTACCACTCGGCCTTTAGTCGCCTCTTACGACAAGCTGGCCTAGCTGTGAGTATATTCGAACGCCCTACTCACAGGGCAGGATAAACAGAATTAAATCATTTTCTTAAACAGAACATAAATGGGGATAAGAATTGGCCACACAGGACTACATTTTAAGAAAACGAACGCCCTCAAAACGCGGTGAAGTGGCTCAAATTATAGTCAAACCAAGCCTGTGGGGTTAGTATTACTCATACACCTTCACGGGCTTGAGTTCGGTAACACTACCCCCGATGTTACACTTGGAATTGTTCCGCCGAAAGAAAACAAAACGAATAACAAAAAAAACAGGAATGGTTCGGTTGGTAAGATGTTCTTTTTATTTGAGTTCACAGGTGACAAGATGTTATTCGTTATTAACAAACACCGAGTCATTTAATATTGATTAAGGTGAATATATTAAAGTCAATGAGTGGGAAACTTCCATTAGTTCTAAACACTGTACATTCTGGGGAAGCACTTCAATCAGCGATATAAGGTGTGCGACTTGATAACATACGATCGCGGCAAGGTTTTGATTTGCTTTCCGCAAATCATCATTTTCTGGTACAAAATTCGACATTTTTAACAGGATTAAAAAAATGATGTTGTTTGTACAATGGCTTCATGCATACTAAATATGTTTGACAGGTGTCATAGCAACCAAATAAAAAAAATATAAGGGCTCGTTCACAACAAACGTTCCCTATCGATACATTTGTATCTTGATGCTCACTTCAGACCGCCACACCTGGTAACTGAATGTGTGTATAACTAATTGAGTATTATAGGTTTTAATTTTAAAAATTTTCCTGGAAAAGGTCAGAAAACCAGGATTTTTATTTTTTAATTTAATCTAATCTAATACATAACTTAAAGTATGACGCGGCACACACCACACTGCACTTACTGCAAGGATAAAGAGGGTATTCTGATCACCGATCCTGGAGGCATTCTGGAGCGATGGGAAGTGCACTTCAACGAATTCCTAAATGGTCACTCACAGAAGAATTGGAGGCACCACTAATGCAAGTTCAAGACCAAATGCTGCCGCCACCAAGCATTGAGGATACATTAAAAGCCATAAGACATCTCAAATCAAATAAAGTCCCCGGAGCTGATGGCATACCGTCTGAGCTGACCAAACAATGAGGGACAGCGTTACATCACGTAATTCATGAGATTGTGGTGCACGTATGGGAGCAAGAGGAGATGCCGGAAGATTTGTTATGGTATACGTTTATATTGTAGCGAGCTTAGGGTTCGCTGGATTAATTATCCTCATGAAATAAGAGCCGTGAATTCAATTTGCTATTTCAAACTTTATTCGTCCGCTAATGACAACCGTTACTTCACTTCTCCCCTGACTTTTCGTTTTACATTCCCGGTGACACTTCTCTCACTGGCGACTTATCGTTTTTACTGCTCATACTCTCCAGTTTTCCAGTACTTTGTTCTGGAGACCTGCCAGATGTCCAGCTGATTGTCATATGCGGCACACTAGCCTCCGCTTAGATTAGTTCGCCCCGAACTAAGTTCACTGGTCGTCTGGATTAACAAAAGTTGCCAGTCGGTCATGATGTACCACTTTCATCTTGGCGTTCGGTGGTGGAAGTTCTTGACCTTCCAAATTTTCTAATGCTCTCCTTCTCGCGTCAGCTCTAGCCTGCCGCAATTCTTCCTTTTCCCAACGACGGAATTCCTCTTGCATTTTAGGGATCTCATGCGAATAGTATAAGAGAAAATGCATGTGCATATCCTTAAGCTCTTCTGGAGTTTGCACATCACGTAAGCGATCTAGATCTTCATCTTTAATTACTCGCATATCATCTGGTATTGTAGCATCTGTCGACTTCATAAGCGTATCCAACTAGTAGTTCCGCATCTTTTCAAATAACTGGAGAAGTTTGTTCTTTCGAGCTGACAGTACACGCCAGCGTGCGTCGTAGTAATAGATTTTCAATAGATCGTCGCACGTTAATTTTGGTTTCACGTATTCTTTTCTATAGAACGCAATGAACGGCGCCTCTAGCTGTTGATTACGCATAAAATCTAGAGCTTTCTTGATCATTTCCACCGTATGTGGTGGCTTACGATAGCGGTCTCGACCTCCAGCATCAGTTGATTTCTCTTGTTCGGAAACGGTTGATTTACAAAACGACTGTTTGTAAATCCATTCCGCTTCATCTTGTAGTTCATTGGATGTCTCTGGAACTTCGCGCAATTGCATTCGCTCAGGAATATCCGTTTTACGGATTTCATTGTTCAAATCAATTCCTTTATCGTTTCCGGTGAACATTTCATTTCACTTTTAAAACATTTTTTTATTTTCTTTTTATCTTCTTAGTTTCTAAATTACATGCTAGACAAAAAATGCTTAAATTCTAGCTTAATTATAATATCTTATATTATAACTTACTGGTCCTACGCAGACGCTCTAAGCTAAACATTACATAACTGTTGTATAATTTGCCTTTCGGCGACAGAATTTTGTTTGTGGGAGGTACTGTGCCCTTCCCTGTGCACAAATGGTGCCCGCGGAATTCTTCACCTGATTGGAAAATGCACACACGTCTATCACGGCTTTGTTAATTCAGCTCCCTTCCAAAATGCCTCTTTGGCGCCAGATTCTGCGTATGGCTATAAGCGGATGTCGTGTTGTTAAATGTTCTTTTAAATGACAACCTTTCCTCGTTGGCTCCGCCGAAGTGTGGAAGCTCGACCATCTGCATTGCCGTCGCTGTGGCAGATGCTGTGTGCGATATTGTTATTGCTCGGGCCAATTTTTGGATGTCGTTCCTTCTTTCGTCTTTGTGGAGCGGCATCTTCTGCTTTTCTTCACCCATATTCAATTGGTTGAGCCATGCTTCAACGCACTCTTCCTGCTTCGTTTCCTCGATCATCTCATCCTCCGTTTTGGAGTCCTGCTGCAAAATTTCAAGCTCCACCCGAGCCATCCTTGCTTTAGCTTAGGCGAATTCCAAATCTCGCCTGGCGACCAACATTTGGGTTTCGCCCAATGCCCGTCTTTTCCTCGATTTCAAGGAACGTGTGTCATTTACTTCGACGGCTCCATCGCTCTTCTCTGCGCCGTGGATTTGTGCTATCCCGGTTGTCCGTATCGGAGTATATGGCGCGGACGCGTTTTCTTTCAACTAACTGTGAGCTGCCACTCCTAGTCCTTAATACCCCGGAATAGGTGCTGTGTCATCTCCCTTAACACTTATGGGAGGTATCCTTCCTGCGGCATCATCGGCTTTGGTGTGACTACTTACCACGGTGGCGGGTGAAGCCCCTCCAGTGTGATGTGGCGGCCTACCCTTCTAGCTCCTCATCGGGTCATCGCCATTTCTTCGTTATTGGATCCAGATCGAAGGACCAATTGTTACTGCAAGACGGCGTCTGGGAAATGTCACGAGCACGGATCGCCTATCAATGAGTGGACTGTATTTCTTCTTATTTTATTTTAAAGTACACACGTATTATATTTATTCGTCTGATTATATATTTACATCGGTAAGTATTTATTTGTTTATATAGAACTGATCTGTTACACGATCTCTTTATCTTGTGCACCTCCAGGCCGGACTCTGCTCTGGATGACGGGCGTTGTAGTCTGGTCCGGTGCTTGCGTTGTAGTAGTTGTACTAAAAAAAAAAATTGGGTTGCGAGGGGCCGACTTTAGGGAGACAGGGACAGATGTGTCCTTCATCTTGTCTCTGGCTTCTGGTCATTTTTTGTTTTTATTACACTTCTCTCGGGATAGGCGAACCTATAGCACCGACTGGGTGCCCCGAGATGCCACAAAATAACAGTTGCAGTTCTTTTTGAACAGTTGCAGGCTGTAACGCTCCGGGAACACTCGCGTGGGAAGGGAGTTCCACAGCTTCCCCGCTCTGTAACGGAACGAGTTCTGATGTTCGCGCCGTCGGGAGATTAACCACAAACCGGTGCGACCCGTCGGATTGTCTTGTGGAGCGCATATAAGCCGAATTGCGTGGAACAATACCACGAATCTTCGAAGAACAGTACCCATGATAATATCTGTAAAACAGATAGAGGTCGGCTACGCGTTTTCGATGTGATAGCGGTTGCAGTCCCGATGTCAGCGCCGAATCTCCGATTAGGCGGATCTTGCGATAACCAGAATCACCCACATCCGTGAGGATGTTGGGTTCGGTTTCGAGATACCTGAAAAGAAAGGGGGAAGGAGGTATCTAAGGATATATTGGACAGGGTTAGTTCAAGCGTTCTCTAACTACTTGGGTGGAGGGATGGTGGGAAAGAAATCGTACAAGACCGGTGGGTCTTGAGTGCGGTAGTAAACGCAGATCACGTCCTTGGCGTCTGATAATCTGAAATCTTCAAAAGATACCTCTTGACCGATCAAGAGGCATGCCGGGTTTTTACCGACTAAAACCATCTCCCGCAAGCCTCATATTCCCGTTGATCCCCGCGGAACTTTCTTTTAGATATTCCATCGCGGGGCGGGACGGAGTTTACCTGTTACTCCGCTCGTCACGTCGCAACTGCTGCATCATTTCACATAGAATACCATTTGTTAGGGACCACGCCTGTTTTGAACTAACCATGTATTCTATTACTCCTCCCGGAGTAACTGTCCGTCTCATATGTCTCTCCAAAATCGTTCGTGCGGTCTCGAATCTCACGCCCTCTGTGAGTACGTGTTCCTCATTTTCTATTTTGCCTTCGCAATACAAGCAGTATGGGTGATTCACTTGCTTATACTTGTGTAAGTATTGCCGAAAGCATCCATGTCCTGATATTAGCTGAGTCAAGTAGTAATTCAGCTCGCCATGTTTTCTTTTCACCCATGTTTCTATATCAGGTATCATGGTGTGGATCCATCTTCCATTGGTGGAAGAATCCCACCTTCGTTGCCATTCTCTTAGGCTTGAGAGCTCTAATTGTGAACGTATTCTCCGACGATTCTCTTGAGAGACCTTATGCAATGCAGCGTTTTCTTTAGCTGCAATGTCAGGTCGCGTCCTCCCGGCCAGAATATATATAGCTTCTTCAGATACCGTTCGGAATGTGTGTGTGTGTGTGTGTGTGTGTGTGTGTGTGTGTGTGTGTGTGTGTGTGTGTGTGTGTGTGTGTGTGCTTGTGCTTGTGCTTGTGCTGTCTTGTACTGTGCGTGCGTGTTTGTAGTGTGTCAGCAGTAGACCCTATGGGGTGGGTCCAGGAGTCCTCTATTATAGAGGAGAATGTTGTTGGGAAGGGTGCTTTCTTCAGTTTTGTACTGAAGCAGAAATTGTAGTGGTCTGATCCGAAGAGATCGAGAGAGAGACGAGTCAACTGCGCAAGACTCCCGTACAAGTGGATTCTCGCTGTTCTGAATGCTTTCGAGGTACTTATATGCTACGAGTAATTGTAGCAAGTACTCGCGGATAGGGATAATGGAGGCACCTTCGTATAGGTGAGCCCGGTTGTACTCCCCAACTGCCACTGCTTTTATGCTCTCTTTTGTACCCGTTCCCTCGTTCGCATGTTGTTACAGGAACAAAGGGAGCGACTGGTATAAATTGCCGATACTCAGTCCGCCAGTCGGCAGTTGTGTGCTGCTCCGTCTTCGGCTTCGTATGCCACATCGCCAACACAAGTCAAGTATGGTCCCCATGCCATAATATGAATATTCGCAGGATCGCGTCCATATAACGTAGGGTTTTCCGATTTGTTCTGCGTGAGCTTTCTTCGAGCGCTCCAATATCATTCCCTTCGTGTAAAAATAGACTATTACTGATCGACATGCAGCCCCTGGCTCAAAGGTGTAATTGCAGCGAAAGGTAACTTCTGCTGTTCACCGCTACTTTAAGTTAGCTCCCTTAAAATCAATCCTCCTAACTCAAGAATGTAATAGGTCTTCCAATAGGGACTTGACAACTTTTTTTTCGGTAGTAAATTTTTATAATTTGCAGACCTTCTTCGTTCGTGTACTTAATCATGATGAAAATGTTGAGTTTACTGAATAAATTGACAGTGACAGTTAGATGATTAGTGATTCACAAATTAAATTCAAAGTTATCAAGTCCCTATTGTATAACCCTATATAAGTATATAGGGTTTTCCAGTAGGGACTTGACAACTTTTTATCGGTAGTAAATTTTTATAATTTGCAGACATTGTTCGTTCGTGTACTTGACCATGATAAAAATGTTGAGTTTACTGAATAAATTGACAGGACAGTTCGATGATTAGTGAAAGGGTGCGTGCACAAATTAAATTCAAAGTTATCAAGTCCCTATTGTATAACCCTATATAAATATATAGGGTTTTCCAGTAATAACTTGACAACTTTTTATCGGTAGTAAATTTTTATGTTATTATTATTATTATTTATTACAATGCAAGTAAATTACATGGTAACTTAAGACTAATAGCACTAGCGGCTAAGGCTTTCGGCTACCTAAATTTTTATAATTTGCAGACATTGTTCGTTCGTGTACTTAACCATGATGAAAATGTTGAGTTTACTGAATAAATGGACAGTGACAGTTCGATGATTAGTGATTCACAAATTAAATTCAAAGTTATCAAGTCCCTATTGTATAACCCTATATAAATATATAGGGTTTTCCAGCAGGGACTTGACAACTTTTTATCGGAAGTAAATTTTTATAATTTGCAGACATTTTTCGTTCGTGTACTTAACCATGATGAAAATGTTGAGTTTAGTGAATAAATTGACAGGCCAGTTCGATGATTAGTGAAAGGGTGCGTTCACAAATTAAATTCAAAATTATCAAATCCCTATTGTATAACCCTATATAAATATATAGGGTTTTCCAGTAGGGACTTGACAACTTTTTATCGGTAGTAAATTTTTATATTATTATTATTATTATTTATTACAATGCAAGTAAATTACATGGTAACTTAAGACTAATAGCACTAGCGGCTAAGGCTTTCGGCTACCTAAATTTTTATAATTTGCAGACATTGTTCGTTCGTGTACTTAACCATGATGAAAATGTTGAGTTTACTGAATAAATTGACAGTGACAGTTCGATGATCAGCGAAAGGCTGCGTTCACAAATTAAATTCAAAGTTGTAAAGTCCCTGTTGGAAAACCCGATACTTTTGTTCTACATCGATGAACATGGGACCGATAGATCCACCAAATGTTGCGTAATTGCAGTGGATATATTTCACTTCCAAGAACTCATTAAAAACCTCCTGCTTAGCCCGCACAACCATATCTGATCTTCACTCTTAGGTTCAAATGACCATCCACACCTCCTTTAATAACCATCCTTATTCCCATTTAACGGTAGCAAACGATCGGTTTTATAGTGTGCGTATTGTAAGAAAAGGCGTACGAGTTCTATCGAATCGGATCATTTCATTAGTGCAGTGGTAGACAATGATTAATAGAATTAGTACCAAAAAGCTTTATACTAAAGACTGGGAAGGAAGATCTTGCAGTGTTCTCTACCGTACCATACTTAACATTTTCATGGACCACGATAAGTGCGATCAATACACTGAATAAATGCCACGGCGTTTGAATGGCTACTTATGTAATTAGAACCCGTTTCTGCGTGAAACTTTAATTTGCAATTATAACATAATAATGATTTGCTCGTAGCTGTGATGGTCCATGAATTACCCCACTAGCTAGTGGTGCTTTAATTGAATCCTAATTAACGATGGCCTTCTGTAGATTGCACCCTGAATATGCGTTTGCGGGCCCATTCCTTCTCAAATTAAATTAGTTGCCGTTTTAGTATAATTCGATTATCAGATACTGCTCATTGCACAGATATTCGGTAATTACTAATGAAATCGGTCAGCCACACTAGATGACGCGTCAACAATTTATTAATTTGAAATTTAATTTCGTTATTCGTTCCCTAGCAATTAAATATTAGTCACGTAGCTGTCGACTTGCGGTGGTGATGTTTATTCAATTAGAATCACTAATTCCGGGAGACCTCTAGTTCACCATGTCACTTGTTGGCCGACGTACACGGCATGCCGCGGCATCCTTTAACTACATTAGAAATGTCTTAAAAATCATGTATAAATCCTTTTTGCTTTTTACTATTTTTCAACGGTATTTCATCAAAGAAAAAGTTCTCCATTCGTCAAATCAAGGCAATCTGCGTCAGTCGATCAAACTTCAACTGTGCGTGAACACTGAAAACGCACGATGGCCTCACGGGAGTCAAGTGGTGGAATCAACGGTAGCAATTTGTAAAATTGTTGCGCACTTCCTAGATCTGCTAATTGAACATTTTGCTAGTTAATTGAAGTGGCAATTGCAATGTTTTGTGCTTCGTGTTAGAATTCACGACCTATAAAAAAATCCTGTTTCATGATGAACGCTGCAAGTTCTCCCAAGTGAAATGGCGCCAGCCTGTTGGATGCGCATATAAGCGCGTATGCGACAGGAATGAAAATCTGGTTTTTTAACCGCAGAATTTAACGCGCTTATGTGCGAAATGTTAATGTCAATCTGAAATTTGTTGCTGAATGGTGGAATAAATTACCGTGACAAGTATCATGTAAAACGTTAAAGATCAATGTTTGCCTGAAATAAATGGCAATACACGATTTTCATGGTCATCGGATGGGTTATATAGTGGTGGTATAGATTCATTTATTGTTCTGCTCGAATGCTAATCTCTTTCAGATCATACTTTGATGACTTTATTTAGTCACGGGATATAAGTATATGAGTATAGTAATTTGATGGATGTGTTGTATTCCAGAATACTACCCTTATTCGCTTTAACACTAATCTCATGTCCTGTCTAACACAACCTTTAAAACTACATCCTCACATATCTTACATTCTCATTTAATACAATTCATAAATAAACAGACACAATATTCTATATCCAGTCACTTACAGCACATTTAAAAACATGCCCCTTTTCATAACAAGCACATTTTTCATTTCAAAACAGAGCACTTTGCACTTTGATTTTCGTTCAAAGTTTATTCAAAATTTTAAGTCACAGAGACTTCTGGATTGTTTTGTTCATTTTATACGACACAGTTAGTTGGAACAAAATGTTCTATAAAAACAGGAAAATTTATATTGTAAAGGTAGTTCAGAAGAGAGCTCAGCTTGAGATAGCTGAGTTCAAATAAAATAAAATAAATAAAAACTAACTATAATTAATTTAATAAATATACGAGTATAACCCCCACGCTCTTCCCTCGAAAGAGGAAGCACGGCGCTGGAGACGTAACAGATGACATTCAATATAATACCGGAAAACGAATGTTTTTTTTTTTTTTTTTTTTTTACACAAAAGGAACATCTAAAAGGTATTTCGAAAAACCGTTAAATGTCAAAGCGCATTACAAGTTAAAGACGAGGGAAGAGATCAGGAAAGGACGATGTACTTTGATTTTCTATACTAGGAGATTTCAATAACAAGGAAGCACGTGATCTGACAGACTATTCCATATGGGTGTGGTTCAGCTAAAAAATGGTTCTCTGTCTCTGAACTAACACGTGTTCTCTGATTAACAACTATTTTAATTTAGCTTACCAACGAACACCCCTATCAAAGAAGGTGTTGATGGCGCATCATCCCATCGACCAACAGTGCGTCAATCCGCAAAACGATGTTACGATCCACAGTGCGTTGTTGGGAAGTCAAATCGATCAACAATGTGCCAATTATATTTAAAAGGGGCACACATCAAAGACATACATACAAGTGTAGTGCCAACGAAACGGACTTATAAAAGGTAGGCAAAGTGGCATGTGGAATCAGTTGGCGGTAGGCTAACATCGTTCCCAGCTTTGATCAGTAAAAACTGAGGTCATGTCCCCGGCACTTCCAAATACACGAACAGCCGTTCCATTGGATAAATCATTGTATTTTTTTGCTCAATTCACCCAAAATTGTGTGTTATAGTCGCAAAACTGGCTATGTTTACAGCGAATTTTCTCCCCTTCTGGTGTATATCACAAGATGGCGTTAATGGCGGGTTTTCGCCTACAACGGCAGTAGTGTCAGTCTGCATTGTGCATTCCTCGTGTTAACATTACCTTGAATTTGATCCACTTTGACGTGTTTCGGCTCAGTTGACAATTCTCAATCTTCTTGACTGCTTTGCATGTCAAAGTCATACCCCTAGGTCTCATCACAAGTTATAATGCGTTTTATGTATGTGGCGTCGGAATTAACTGGTTGGAATGTCTGCAACGATTTTTTTTAGTTTTGGAAGAAAAAATCCAAAAATAGACGAGATGAACTGACGGAATCGAGCACGGTAAACACTTAAATGACAGATTGTTAAAGTTTAACTTAACAATTATTATATTTATAATTATTGGTTACGGGTTACAAAACTTACCCGCGTTCCAACTTGATAGAAGTATCGGGGCCGTTGGCTTCCTTTGTAAGGGGTGGATCCAATAACACTTGGAAATGACTTCAACGCCACCAAAGGTCGAAGCTGAATTACTGGGCGATGAGTAATTTTATAATTTTCACAATCCAATTCCCGTTCAGTTATCCTTGTCAGAATTAATTATTTTAAAACACCAGTTATTTGTTGAAACACAAGTTCAGTTAATTTTTATTTTATTTTCATAGTCACAAACATGTATTAATTGTTAAAACACAATTCCTTTTCAACTCTTTTCTTTTATCCCTTTTTTTTTTAATTTTAAATTCTTTTAACTTTAATTTGCTTCTACACGAACCGCACGCGCACACGAATCGATTGAACAAAAAACAAAGCTCATTTAAATATTTGTGCGGAGCACCCGACTGCACCCACTCAACGCACGTTTAACAAGAACGGATCTCGTGTCTTTTCGGCACATATCCTTTTTCGTTCCGCTTTCACGATAGTTATTTATGTTTGTGAAAACACGAGATGTTAATTATTCAAAGGGGGGGTGATAATTAATTGAACTTAATTATATAACATTCCAAACCTACGGATGCCCATGGTAATCACCGGCATTGCAAAGAGGCCTTTCGACAAGGTATATTTAGATATAGTCGGGCCTCTGGATCGAACTCCAGCAGGCAATACATATATACTAACCTTTCAAGACAATCTGTCTAAGTATATAGATTGCTACGCCTTACCCAATGCGGAGGCAGAAACGGTGGCCACGGTCTTCTTTGACCAAATAGTTGTTCGGTATGGTGCTCCGGAGCAACTGGTTACCGATCAGGGAAGCAACTTCCTAAGCAGCTTGTTTAAAAGCGTGTGCAAGCTGCTCCGCATCAAGAAGCTTCAAATTCAATTATCACTCCCCCTTTGAATAATTAACATCTCGTGTCTTCACATACATATCCTTCATCCTTCCCTCCAAAAACAAAGCTCATTTAAATATTTGTGCGGAGCACCCGACCGCACTCACTCAACGCGCGTTTAACAAGAACGAATCTCGTGTCTTTTCGGCACATATCCTTTTTCGTTCCGCTTTCACGATAGTTATTTCTAGGAAGCGAAATTGGCTAATAGGGGGAGACTATGGCTAATAAAAAGAATATGACTATTGCAATGTGAGTGAGGTTTTAAAATGGGTGTTTTACTTTTATTTAAATTATCTACTATTGTATTTGGGGATATTTTATTGTAAAGGGGAATTCGTGATTTGGAGGGGAGGGAAGGATGAAGGATATGTATGTGAAGACACGAGATATTAATTATTCAAAGGGGGAGTGATAATTAATTGAACGTAATTATATAACAAGATCGCGCTCAAACTTCCCATCAGGATAGAGAATAGATGTGTCAACTTAACGACAAAAAGAATTTTCACAATTCATTTAACATGTTCGGCGACCGGCGTGGTTCGATTGAGTTTGTCGCGGGGCCCAAATCCGGCAGTCACTGAAAACAGGTAAAATGGTGGCACGAGAAGATCATAATGGTATTGTAGTGCTAAAGTTTAGTGGGGTTGTGGGGTAGGGGAGTATGAGCACCAATCACGGGCACTAGTTCATTTCCTTCCCAACTCTTTTTTAGCCGAAGAAGCAATCACCAAGCAAAATAAAACACTCTGTTCCTTTTTTTAATCCGTTTTTATTGTTTGAACTGGGTTTAATCAATGCCAACTTATTTTATTTTCGGTCGCTATAATTTACACTTTGGCCCAACCAAGTTGTCGGTAATTACTCTTCGTTAAATTCTTACACAGGTCGGTCTGTTTACTTAATTTAGTACCAGCGCTTTGAGCCCCCTTTTTTAATTACTACACTTTGATATTTTAAATGTTCTATTTGGTGTATGCTTAATAAAGATTGATGAGAAATTAATGATTTAGTGGGGAGGGAGAAAATTTGGCGATCGCGCAGAGACTTTAAACGACTCGCCTGTGTGTACGCACGCCACCATCGGAGGATGGTTATTGACTATACTGACCGGCCCCGGTGGAGGTTAAATCTCGACTAATTGCGTGCGGATGCAGCGGCGGATGAATCTCGACTGATTCATTACTGGCGAGGAAAAGTTCGTCGCGTTGTGGCAGTGGAGTCATAGCTAAAATCAATTCACTGCCATTTACTAAGAACTTTGAAAAGGGTTGCTATGCGTGTATAGAGGATTTAGTTCCGGGGAATCATCGCCGTATAGGCTGAGTTGGATTCTTTGGTTGTGTGTGCCGGGAAATTGGTTTCGGCGGCATAGCCAAGTATCGTCAAGGGTCTTGATCGTTGCGATGGAAAGGCGACGCATCATGCTGTTGGCTCGCCAGTAAGAGGGAATTGGTGTGGTTCTACATGGTTTAGGTGGAATGGGAACCGAAATTCAAACAATATAAGCACATATAAGATAAAGTATATATAACTTTACAAACTAAAGGATGTAGGAACTAACTTAACTTAGCTTAACCTAAGGTAAAAAGGTAATATGTCCTTGACGGCAAGAGTGAGGGCTGGAGGTGGGGCCAGATTAGAGAGGAAATTGTAGATAGCGCCGCTTAAGTTTAATGGTGAGAATGGTTTAGGAGGCGGTGCTTGAGAGTATGGGTAGAGAGGTCAAAATCGAACGAGGTGGAGTTGGAGTTGACATTTCACAGCATTCGCGAAAGGGGTTCGTTGAGACCATAAGACTTACGATGAAGGGGAATGTAGAGAGTGTTCAGAGGAATTAAGTTAAGGAGATTTGGTGCAATCGACCGACCCGGAGAGGAGTCGGTGAATAAACACGATGTTAGCCAGGACCCTGCGTTCCTCAAGCGTTCTGAGGTTGATTAATTTGAGGCAGTTAATGTACGGCGGCAGGATTAAAGGGGTTTCCCCACCCTAGCCCTCGGAGAACGAACCGAAGCAAGCGATGTTAGATACTTTCGATTCTACCAATATGGGCCTTGTGGTAAGGCGACCATACCTGGCTAGTACATTTTAGCAGGGGAGGGACGAAGGTGAGGTAAAGGGATCGAGATACGGAGGGGTCGGAGAATTCCTTAAACCATCGTTTCACGAACCCGAGAGCAAAGTTGAATTTTCGGATCGTCTCGTCAATGTGAGAGAGGGAGTTAAGCCCCCTGTCGCAAAGGACCACGAGGTTTCGAATAGATTGGACAATGGTTAAGGGTTGTTTATGAAGGGAATAGGGACGCGACGTTCAGTAAATACGCTTACGGGAAAAAGTTATAGATCGGCTTTTAGCGATGCTAAGTATAAAGCAATTTTTGTCACCCCAAGTCGAGAAGTTGTCAAGATCTGATTGCAGCAGTGCAGAATTAAGTAGTGACTCGAGGATCTTGTATATCTTGGTATATATATGGACAAGCTGGAATTCTTAATGACCTTATCAATGTCATTAGTGGCAAGTGTAAATAGAAGAGGACGCAGGTGGGACCCCGGCTACGGCAAGGAAGAGGTTGGATATCATGGACCAGAAGCGAATGGAATAAAGTCAATCCTTTAGGTAAATAGAAATCCATTTCTACTTTGTCCCACACATCCCTATTATCAATAAGATAAATAGTATAAATGTGTCTAAATTTAATAACCTCTTTACCAGCAGTTTGGAAAACCTATTACAGACACAAAGGCAGCAAGGAAGGGGTTGGATATCATGGACCTGAAGCGAACGGAATAAATCTTTATCCTTTAGATAGAAAGAAATCCATTTCTGCAATCCCGGTTCGAAGCCGGGGGCGGATAATTTGAAGAGGATTCAATTGTGGGAGATTTTGTCGATTTACTGAGGTCGGTTGAGACCATGTCGACCATGTCGTGCTCTAATGCTGAGAGTGTAAAGGAAGTGAACTCTACAGGGTTGGTTGTAGTTGATCGGTAATTGAGAAAACCATGTTGCCTTGATGAAATAAAAGATTTGCAACGAAAACTAAGAGATTCGTATAGAATGCTTTCGAGAATCTTGGGTAAGTGGGACAGTTTGGTGATAGGGCGGTAATTCGCGACATAATTTTTGAGACCCTTCTTGTGTATGGAGGTTCGTGAAACGCTGGTCGAACGAATTTAGAGAGAAACGCCACAAGTTTAGAGAGTAAACGAAACGTATTATTTAGGCAGTATGAGGCGTTTGCGGCAAGAAGGTCGTAAACAATTTGTAGGTAAACAACTGGCATGGTAACCCACTGTTGCACAATGTCACCATTATCTGCGACTTTTTCACCAAGAACGAAACAAATACCATCCATTAGCGACCGAATTCACTTGATTTGGCTCTCTACGACTTCTTTCGATTTAATCGAATCAAAAAACCACAACTTATAACACATTTTAGCAGTCAAAAAAACGTAATGGCAACATCGAGCACGGCTCTATCGCGGTCATACCGAACACCGAGTATAAAAAATGTTTTATGGATAAACTTTTTGTATTTTGCATTTTCCGGGAAATTTTTGACTAAGGTGGTATATCTCGACGGAAAGTCTTCAGTAACGATTGGTTCACCAAGAGGTTCAGTTTTCGTATGATGTCATACCGGTGACATGCTCGAGGTAACATGGTTTAAGCCAAGTCCACATTCACCGTGGACGTCTATATCGATCGAATACATTCGATCGATAATATGGCCGAGCAATTAATATGCTCCAACGTATGGGAACTCGAAGAGTTTCTTCGCGTTGTCCACCCTGATGGGCCCAAGTTGTTCAAGGGGATGTGAATGAGTAGCTCTTAGGCGCCTTACCTAGCTACTGGTGTTGACCACACGCCATATACTATTCATTCCTGTAAATTGGTGGCAAATTGTAGCTCTACTGCACCTAAAGATTTCGCCCTGCTATGGCCGATGGCGATTTTGTTATATGTCAGTAAGAGAATGTCCCCAGAATTGTAATATTTAACAAATGTTTCTTCTGTGTGTGATCTTATCTATGTTTGCATTTGTGTATACTTATTAGGCGGCGACTATCGCACACCTTATAAATAACATTATATTTCATTGATGGCTTGGGTATTCTCATTTTCTGTTGCACCGCAACAGTGAAAGTGAATAATCGACCTACGTTGCAACTCAAGTAATTACGTAGCATCAGCGCTCTGCTTTAAATGTTTGTATTCTTCATCGCGAAATCCAACCCAGTCCATATAACTCATGCTAGGGCTGTTTTTTGATCTCCATGAACATCGGCTCCTCAAATCCGACATAACAACAACATAAATTGTCTCATTCTGAACAACGTATGGAACAAAAGGTCTACCCAACCTTAGCGTAACATTCACGCAACGCCTACCCACCACTTATGCAGCCGTTTCGACAGCTTTTTATGGCGTATATGGTGGCTTACCACAATTTCTCTAGCCGTCGAAACAACTGAATATATGACATGCAAACCAGATACTGAACCCTTCTCAAATCCCGCAATGTTGCTCAGAATCATCCAGATTGCTACACACCACACTACCGACAACATATAGCTCATCCGAACCACAAGCGCAGACGCTTCTCCATGCCTCCATGGGAAGCTATCGACTCCCTCCTTGTTGCCAGTAATAAATTGACAAAAACACTAAAACGAGATCCACACTTCTCATACTACGTATAGGTCGGCTCACGGCTTATTGCATAGTAACCCCACACTCATCGCCATCCGTGCGCTTGTTTGGCAATAATGGGAAAATAATAGTTTCATGGGAACATTAAAGACAAAAGATACTTTTAGACAGCGGTGTGATTTTCGCTCTGCGGTCTGCGCTAGAATTAATGGAGCGAATGACGAAAGACCGGAAGTTTTGCATTTTACATGAAATATGCTTCCATTCCAAGAATGGCGCCGTGTTACACAGGAATTCTGGACGCGGCAATAACTGTGCATTAGCAATAAATTTAACCATGAAATGCCAATAACGCGGATGCAATGCAGATTTCTTTGGCCATTATTCGCTGATCCACATGCGTGGATTCAACATATGCACGCTTACCTATTTGTGGATCAACAGGAGACACAAGCCGAGGCGGATCCTTTGCGTTACATTCACTACCATTGTTGATTGGCTATTATTAGCTGTACCTCGTTTTAAGTTCAGTTGATAGCGATTATCTGCACTCGTATTTAATTATATTGTATTATCTAAGAAAGGATGCTCCACCGCCAGAGATACCCCATCGGTAGTTTAGTTCAAAGAGAAGAGGAAAGGCCGCCGTCATGTTTATTGTCAAAAGTGAAAGGTGGTTGAAATTAATGGGAGGGTACCCTGCCGTGTTCATTTGATAGAAATTAATTACTCACGTTCAAGACTCTGTCCTGGTAGGGTGTTCTGCGCTTCAAATGCTGCCTGTGAATGGCTGCTCTATGTTGTTGAGTCGACTCTCAACATCACGACAGTTTCCATGATAAATAAACTTGAACTTCTTCTTTTGACCTCACACACAAGTTTTACCCATTAAAACTTTGAAAGTTTATCGTTTGGTAACGCAGGTAGAGGCTCATAGTAATAGACACTCATTGCACAGTTTAATAGACTTAATATGTGTGCCACTTGTTTGAAGCGTGATGTTGGGGTCGAGATGTACAGCGTGTGGGAATTATTAAAGGACTGTCAGAGAACACTCACACTTTAGCCTCAAAACTAAACTAATTCATTATTTAACTGGGATAAGTTCAGCTTGTTATTACCAAATCTAGCCTCATTTGGAGCTACCTGTAAATCGTCCAGGGGTACTCCATTTAATAGAGCTTGGGTTGAATCTTACTGCCGCACGTACTAATTTGTTTAGATGCCATACGGAAAAAAGGAAAAGAAGAGACTAGTCACTTTTCAAGAAGATTATTCTGGCATTGAAGACAATGATCCATGACTATTTGTTGACACCAATTCTTGCGACAAAATGATATTAGCTTTTTATTAGAGAAGATGTATAGTTTTGATTCGAGTGTGTATGTGGTTCAGTTGAATTTGGGAATTTTTAAACAAAGCACATACACAAAAACGATTTTGGGGAACTTTTAAACGTCAGGGCACAGACCGTCCGAATGAAAAGAGACGGGGCACGAAAGAGGGTTCGACGTACATTGGTTTTGAATGCCTGAAAATTATAATTCCGAGAGAGCACATGAACGGGTTGGGCTTATATCATTCGTGTGGTTCGGTTGAAGAATGACTGTGTTTAACAGTACGTCTGAAATTTATTATTAACATCAGCTCATTGATTAACAGGTATAGTGGGAACATGTTTGAATGCGAGGAATGCATTCACCAAGTTTTTTTTTTGAGCAGAGGCCATGATAATGCTTATAGAAAAAAAGTAAGTAGTACACTTTTCCCCAAGGATCTAATGATGGTAGTCGAAGACGCACCTGGGCCAATTTAATAGTTTAAATTTCCCGTTTCTTCATTATCTGATTTTTTTTTTGCATTTCTCAAGCCTCAATACTTCCTTATCATTGGTAGATTTATAGTGTAAGGGTGGTGTAATATTTGTTAGGAACCGACTGTTTCCTGAGCTCATCCAGAGATTGAATAGTACAACCTCAGTAATACTGTAGCACCTACAGGGGTCGGTTTCAGTCATTCGTTGCAGATCTCAGCGTACACCTCAATCCGAGGGTAGAAAGCGTTGGTCTGCGTCGAGCAGTGATATATTTGTGGCTTAAGGTAGCATTCTATTAAAAAGCGTTTCAGCAGGAGAGTAAACCGCACAACTGATGAATAACTGGGCGAATGTGCACGATACCGCTATGCCAAGAAAGGCACAAGAACGAACACATACAGGTCAACACTGGTGGGATGAGGCTAACTAACCGGACTCATAAGTGAATGTCTTAAATTGCGACGAAGAACACAACGTAAGAAAGGAGGATCCGAGTACGAAAACCTCCACAACCAATTTAGGAAAGCTAGAAAGGAGCTGAAGAAGGTCATATAAAGAGTAAAACTCTTAGGGCGGTGCCTATAAATTGGCCATGTGTCGCCTTAAGGCATATCAATACACCGCACTCAAAAGCCCTGAACTGATGAACACCATCGTGACCAGTCTATTCCTGAACGACGTATATCTCCGTGTTCGGATCAGTAAGCGATGGTGGGGTCAATAAACACAGAGAAGATAAAAAAAAATCGCTCGAATGATCAAAGCGTCAACGGCTCCGGGAGTCAATGGTATACCAAACGAGGTGCGGAAAAGGATCATACTGTCCCATCAGGTGTCTAAGACAAGGAATTTTCCCAAATTATAGAAGGAACAGAGGCTTGTCGTGTTACCAAAAAATAACAAATCACCACAAAAATCATCGTCACACCGTCTCGTCTGCCTGATGAGCATAGCTGGGAGGGTATTGGAGACCATCATCCTTTCGAGACTGGAGCAGTATACGGAGCGAAGAGGAGGACTCTCACACTTGCAGTACGGTTTCAGGCGAAAAAGAAGTACAGTGACGCAATTGACCAAGTGTGCATCGCTGATGGAGTGCTGCCGGGAATCAGATGGCGTGGTGGCAAGAAGCAGTATTGCGCAGTCATCACGGTGGATATCAAGAATGCATTTAACTCAAGCGATTCGAAACACATAATGAATGTGTTGCATCAACTGGGTGTACCAGGCTACCTCCTGAAGACCGGTCTCATACGTCACAGACAGCGTGCTTATATATGAAACGGTGGTGGTCCAAGAAAACACCACGTAAAGAGAGGAGTACCTCTGGGCTCAGTCCTCTGACCGCTTCTATCGAACATGATGGACGATGGTGCACTAAACATAAATAAAATGCCACGAGTAGATATCATACGCTACGCGGACGATTTAGCATTTGTCACATCAGCAAAAGCCATTGGAAAAACTTGTGAGATATCGAATCAGGCAATAAAAACGATGCAATATTGGCTCATAAATGTTGGACTGTAGTTAGCAGAGAACAAAACAGAGGTGGTCTGATGTTGTAGCGGTTCTACGAACCGCACAACCAACTATAGGTTGAGATGTCCTTTCCGCCAAGGAACATACTTAACAGGCCAATTGAAAAGTCCCCGTCCTGACACATAGATGGCGGCACTAGAATTAAATCCATATGGTTTTTAGTTAGCCCTAACCTTCAAAAGACGCGTGTATACATTTGACAGATGTCGGATCATTAGTTTGTGAATTATAGTATTTTGAGTGAAGCAACTTCTGTTATTGTGAAAAAAATGGATAAAAAGGAATTTCGCGTGTTGATAAAATATTGCTTTTTGAAGGGAAAAAATACAGTTGAAGCAAAAACTTGGCTTGCTGACGAGTTTCCAGACGCCGCCCCAGAAAAATCAACCATCAAGGATTGGTATGCTAAGTTTAGACGTGGTGAAATGAGCACCGAAGACGGTGAACGCAGTGGACGCTCAAAAGAGGTTGTTACCGACGAAAACATTAGAAAAATCCACAAAATGATTTTGAATGACCGTAAATTGCAATTGAATGAAATAGCAGGTACTCTAAAGATATCAACTGAACGTGTACATCATATCATTCACGAATATTTGGGTATGAGAAAGCTCTGTGCAAAGTGGGTGCCGCGCGAGCTCACTTTTGACCAAAAACAACGACGAGTTGATGATTCGGAGCAGTGTTTGGAGATGATCAAGCGTAATAAACCCGAGTTTTTGTGTCGATATGTGACAATGGATGAAACATGGCTCCATCATTTCACTCCGAAGTCCAATCGACAGTCATCCGAGTGGACTGCACACGATGAACCCGCCCCAAAGCGTGGAAAAACGCAACAGTCGGCTGGCAAGGTTATGGCGTCTGTATTTTGGGATGCGCTCGGAATAATTTTCATTGACTATCTTGAAAAAGGAAGGACCATCAACAGCGACTATTACACAGCGTTATTGGGCCGTTTGAAGGACGAAATCGGGGAAAAACGACCGCATTTGAAGAAAAAGAAAGTGCTGCTTCACCAAGACAATGCACCGTGTCATAAGTCAGTGAAAACGATGGCAAAAATCCATGAATTGGGTTTCGAATCGCTTTCGCATCCACCGTATTCTCCAGATCTGGCCCCCAGCGACTATTTCCTGTTCTCAGATCTCAAAAGAATGCTCGCTGGGAGGAAATTTTCGTCGAATGAAGAGGTGATCGCCGAAACTGAGGCCTATTTTGAAGCAAAGGACAAATCGTACTACAAAATAGGTATCGAAAAGTTGGGGGGTCGCTATAATCAGTGTATCACCCTCGAAGGGAATTATGTTGAATAAAAAAAAACGAATTTTGCCAAAAAAATGTGTTTTACTATGGAAGGCCGGGGACTTTTCAATTGACCTGTTACCTCTATCCATTACCAATATCAAAACCAAGGAACTTAACGTTCAAAAAAACTTCCAATATCGAGTTCAACGCATCTATACATGGTATTCTACCCCAATTGAATAGGGTAGCTAAAGCATCGCATCTAAGCAATGCGTCAAATGCAGCAAGCATCAATCTCCCATTCTAAACATCAACGCGATGTTTCCAAAGAAATACCATTGTCGGTAAATAGACCGAACAACGGATGCATACGCTGGTAGCTAAATGCAATTAGCACCTAAACCCTTGGCGTGATCTAATGCAAAGCCACACTTATGCAAACAAGGCATATCGCTTAGCTGCCGTCCAATGGCCATGCAATCATAAACATCTGAACGTAGATTGCTCGTTAGATGTTTATGATTCGAAAAGCCTAGCAAAGGAACGATACCAATCCCACGGTTCCTTTTATTATCCAGCGGAAACACACAAGAACATTGTTAGTTTAAGCCAGATGGCTAACCTAAACATATCCCATAGTACGTGCTCCCACCCGAAGTGCATGCGAACCTTTACCCGCATGCCAGATGTGTAGTGCAAATAAACTGCGGAAAGATCGGAGAATAAGCGGCGGCATCCGATCCTGAAACAAAAGAAACGAGATACCGACCACCAGAAACTAATGACGACAATGATCATGAAAAAGATTTCTTCTTTTTACAGAGACTATGGGAAATGCAGCTAACAGATACTGTGGGAAATTCAGTTAGCAGACAGGATGGGAAATTCTGTGCAGAGATGCGCTGGGCAGATTTCTCTTGCCGATGGGGAACAAGAAGTTAGTTGAGAATAGACAGTCGACTTGCGAGGGAGAGAACTCGACGAGGAGGTATCCGTAACTTGGCACTTGCGCTAGATTATCTCACGGCGAAACAAATTAAAGGTAATAGTAAACCGTCCGTGTCGTCAAAAGGAAATGTGTGTCGGTTGTCGTGTGATTCGGATGTATACGTTGTAGTTTATGTGTGACGAAAGATGATAAAACATTTACAATAAAATAGAAAGTGAAAATAACTCTAAGCGTTTTATTTGTGGCAGTGCCCTTTTGTTCCAGGTTGTTTCTCTCCTCGTGAACAGTGTCCGGCGGAACACTTCGGTGACACTTCGACAAGAACATACAAATCCGCCAAAATGTCCAGCCGCAAAAAGATAGAACAAATTAGCCTAAATGCCGGTGGACACATAATTGAATCCAGCCTCACTCTTAAATATTTAGAGGTTATCCTGCATCACCGGATGAGTTTCAAGTACCACATTCGCTACACAACATAGCGACAACACACATAGAAGTGGAGAGACTGATGCCAAATGTGAGAATGCCTAAAAGATCGAGCAGAATGCTCCTAGCTTCTGTGAGTAGATCAATGCTCCTCAACATTGGTTTCATATGAACTGCAGCAACCGTCTATAGTTCATACACCAAGCCTATGGAATCCATCCAAAGAAAAGAAAACCTGAGAATCTGCAGGGCATATAGAATGGAGTCCACCGAAGCGGCTGTGGTTATTGCGAATTGAGTGCTCATAGATATAGAAGCGATATCATTGGCAGAGATATGTAGTACACTCTGCGCCAATTGAACGCACGAGATTCCAGTGCATCCTCGCCGAATTCGGGGTTAATGCCAATGCCAACAGAAATGACACACATCTGTCATAGGAAGAAGGGCTAACGGAATGATACCCAATGCCTGATTGGACAAGACGAGGGTAGGTCAATAAGTCTTTGGAAACGCATACGATGGCGCTCGTACCATCGATAACGGTCTGTTTTTAGTAAGCATTATTCCTCAGTATGTCCACCTGTCACGCGGGAGACGGGGGTTCGATTCCCCGTCGGGGAGCCTCTGGCGCAAGACTAATGACCTTGCTCGGAAAAAACAAATCATTATGGAAAATTTAACAAGCCTCAGGACTTGCTAAATAAGGCCAAGACCGGTTTCCGGATGTAGTGCCGATGATGATGATGATTCCTCACTAAATATCTGTCAATTTTCAATTTGTTTCATGTTTAAAAAAAAATATCTGCGAGCTTGGTGCCGCATTTCCTCTCTGAACTTTTGGATCGAGTTAAGTTTGACTTCTTTATTTTGTTGATGATGAGAGGCTAGTATTATATGGGGCGGTAGATGGGTAGAGCTGGGAGAGTAAAATGACTTGGAAAATGACTACTGTGATGCGTTAATAGCATGGGCTTTGATGAAATTGGGATATTTGTTTGATGTTATTGCGGCGGGGGGTGGTGTGGGGTGAGCAGGGAGAGTGTGGCTTGGGGGTTTTGAGGCGTTGGAAAGGGTGGGGTAGGGTTAAATCAGACCCTATTAGGGCGAGTTTGAAGGAAGACCTCTATTTACGAGGGAGGGTGTGGTAATCGGTTTTCCGTTTATTGGGGGAGACAGAGTTGTCTAGATTACGTCGGGAAGGGGCAAGTGTGTGTTTGGGGTGGGCGGTACGAGGAGTGCCATTGAGATTGGGGTATGCATTGGCCGGTTGATAGATTTTTGGTGGGAGTGGGGTGGGGCGTGATAGCTGGTTTGAAGGATCGGCTGTGTCCTTGTAAAAAGCTATGTTGGTGAGAAGTGTTGGGTGGAGATCTAGTTGAATTACAGTGAGGGGGTAGGGACGTCTACGTCTGTGGCTAGTTTTATGAAAAAGGGAAATGTTCATGTTAGTATCATTTTTGAGAACGGAAAATGTACCCAGTTTAAAAGCGTCACCTGTCGGGAGCCTATCGAGAGAGAACTGTCGTCTAAAATGCTTTTTATAGAAATTCTTAGTTGCCGTCGATCGTTGTCGCAAACGGTCAGATTTCGTCACGTGTGCCGTACATGCATCATGCTACTCAGTCGTATTTTTGAGTTTGGCCAGCTATTGTCTTTCATCGCTCGAACCTAGTGTACACATGCAAATAAATCTATACAGCGATTCATCAAGCATCCACTATAAGTGCGCGTTTGGAACTATTTCTCAAAACATGGATTTCACAATTTTACTTATTTTCGGCACTTCAACCGATACGTTGTTTCACTGGAGCAGATTCATCGAATAGTAAATGTTTTAAATCAAATTAATCCCCTTTAAAACGTACAACGTAACTAGTGAGGTGATTATTACCACCGAAATAACGAGTAAGCGTTCTTAAATTTCCAACCGCCGACAATGTCGGTGCTAATTTTTAATAATCTCCAAACGTTGCTAGTTGGTGAACTTTAATAAAAATATAATCGTCGACTGACGTTGTCACATTGCCAGGTCCCTAAAATAGTTTAAGAGTGCGTTCTTATTAAAATAGAAAATTGTTATGCCCTTTTTGAACCCTTTAAATTAATGTTGAAATTAATTTACCAGTTCTGTATTGCTTTACGCAATACTACAACCTGTATTCGACTTCGGAAGAAAATTTTCCCCTCAATTCGCAAAGTACAAAACCAGCAACCACGAACACGTAGTTTTAGCTCGATCTGCTCATTTAATGCAATTATTATTTTCTAAATTGCCTTCATTACAACATGGTAAATCAATGTAAAGATGAAGCGAATTAAATATAACTTCCCAGTGCAACAGGAAAAGATAGGAAAAATGCGATCCAAACGAGAAAACTAAGTTCATTCACATCCAGCAGCTGGTGGTATGGGCTCCTGTTCTGTGTAAGTTTCAGTAAGCCCCACTTGCAGTCAATTATCAATGCAAAGCCACAGCCTCATCATGGCAATCGCTATCACCATCATCATCAGTCATCTCCACCATTGTCCGTTTCAATGTCCGATCGGAATTTATCGATACAATATGGACAGATTGCTTGACGGCTATTAAAACGGTTTCTTCGTCAATCAAGCCGGTTGTGGCAGTGGCCGCAGAGAAATGCCAATAACTTGTGCCTTGTTATTGACGGAAACCGATGAGAAGGAGCCGTCTTCCTGTTTTTAGAAATGCCTATCCGACGTGTTCCCCAGGTTTAACTAATACTGATTCCAATGGTTATTATTATTTTTGTTGCTGTTGGTTTTTGTTTGAATCAGGTATAAAAATGTCATTTTGTTGCGGAATTAATTTGTGATCCGAAAGCAATTTTTATCCACAACAAGTAACATCAAACCCCAAGAATGGGTTTGTCTTTTACAGCTGCCTTCACAGATACTCTAGGATGTGTAACAAACTGTAAATCTCAGGATCAGAATGAGGTTTCTCTCTGAATTCAAAATAGTTTTAAGTTAAACCACGTGACTTAACATTGTATTGTATTTTAAAACAATTTAACTTTTTACGAGGGTTGCCTCTTATGTTTTGGGATTTGGCAACCCGAGGGTTGCAATGCGGCAATTGACAGCTCTGTCGTAAAATTGGACATTTTTGAGGTTATACGCACTCAGAACGTTTTGACATACGAGCGCTATTTGGGTTGTTTACAGTAACTTAAAAGATTCATCTCGGCCCAAAAATGGAATTAAATCGTCAACATTTTCGTGCGATTATTTTTTACAACTTTCGGCGTGGATTAACTCAGCAACAGTGCATGGATGAACTTAATTCAATTTTTGGCGATGAAGCTCCATCAAGAACCAGTGTTTATCGATGGTATGGTGAATTCAATCGTGGTCGTAGTTCACTCCAAGATGAATTTCTTGAAGGTCGTCCAAAATCAGTTGTTGTTCCGAAAACCATTGATGCTGTGCGCGAACTGATATTGGAAGATCGTCATGTGACCTATCGTGAGATTGAGACAACCTTAGGCGTTAGTGGGACCAGTATACATTCAATATTGCATAAACATTTGACTGTCAAAAAAATTTGTTCGGGTTGGATCCCACACAATTTGTTAATCGCCCAAAAAAAGGCTCGTGTCAATTGGTCGAAAGAAATGCTCAAAAAATACGGTCGCGGTGCTTCGAAACACGTCTATGACATCGTGACAGGTGATGAATCGTGGATTTACGCGTATGAGCCCGAAAGTAAACAGCAGTCGACTGTCTGGGTGTTTCAAGATGAGCCAAATCCAACAAAAGTTGTTCGCGCACGAAGCACTTCCAAGCAAATGGTCGCCTGTTTTTTCGGAAAAACTGGACATGTCGCAACCGTACCACTAGAACAACACAGAACAGTCAATTCTGAGTGGTACACAACCATTTGTTTGCCAGTTGTCTTCCAAGAAATCAGGAAAACCAACCGCCGAAGACGGATCACTCTTCACCACGACAATGCGAGCTCTCACACATCGGCTGCGACAACTGCATTTTTGAGCACCCAAAACATCGATTTGATGGGTCATCCGCCGTATAGTCCTGACTTGGCACCGAATGACTTCTTTTTATTCCCGTACGTAAAAAACAAACTGATATGTCAACGTTTTTCGACACCCGAAGAAGCGATTGCTGCATTCAGAATGCATGTGTTGGAGATACCTCAATCAGAGTGGCAAAAGTGCTTCGACAATTGGTTCAAACGCATGCAAAAGTGTATAGATCTTCATGGGGAATATTTTGAAAAACAATAAAGTGATTTTCGATGATCAATATTTGTTTTTGTTCTCTAATCCCGAAATATAAAAGGCAACCCTCGTAAGAGCCTCTGTGAACAATCGTCAAAATGTGCCAGTGATTCTTCGTTCCAGAGAAACTAGTGCGATTGATATTGAAATCACTAGATTTTCTGAGTTTGTTAATCTTTTCCCTGTCTTTTATATTTCTAACAACCATAATTAGAGTTTTGTAAAAAGCTGAATCATGAATCTAGGTAAATTAATATAAATTAATGTAAAAATGAAAATGGTAAATGGATGTCGGAAATGCAGATGTTAGAAAAACAAGGAAAAACTTTAGAAAGATAGGAGTTAGTGCCCTAGTGCCTTGGTTCTGTATATCTTTTGCGAGGAAGCACGCTTGTGGTATGTTCATCAGAAGTATCCATCTTCATCAGAAGACTAACCACACACAACGCTTAAGCCAAGGCGACTCATTGAAGTTGGGATTTTTGCCAAAGGGGACAGTAAATTTGTCATCTATTCTCTTAAAATTATGAGACGAGCTGAACTTGAAAGTACTGTCACGCCTCTCATCAGTACTTACAAATAGCGTAGCCCGATATTCTAGCGCTAACCGATACTCGAATTGATTCCTCAACTGACACGATGTCAGCGCCGAGTCCGCGATCAGGCGGATCGCTCATCTCTGTATACTCTCAATTAGGTCGAGGGTATGTTTAGGAGCCGAGCTCCAAAATGATAGCAATATTCGAGCGCAGGCCTAATTTGGGATTTATATAGGAGGAGAAGTTGAGCCGGAGTAAAATATTTCTTAGTTCTAAAAAGATAGCTCAGTTTTCCTGAGGCTGACCTAGCGATACTCGACACGTGTTTATGCCACGATACATTCCCACAGACCGTGACGCCGAGCAATTTCAAACTTTCCCCAGCCTCGAGGGCCCGGCCATTCATCATCAGCTGTGGAACCGATGATCCACTTTTCTTTGTGAATGTTGTATATTGTGTCTTCGCTGCACTGAAGTCGACGAGATTGGCACTTCCCCACTGCAGAACCTTATCTAGATCCTGATTCAGAGAATTAATCTGTCTACATCTCAGCTGATACGACGAAGATGCACTAATCGGCCGAACACTCGAAAAGGAGGAAACAAGCGTACTATCATCCGCAAAGTTTTAGTTCACTATCTCCACTTCACACCAAATTGGCACCCTTGTCAATTGGTAACTCAATTAGAACCGTAACTGACGCGCGCTTTTCTCTGTCTCACGTCTATTCGACGGGAGCATAAGAACTCAGTTGAAAATCATGGCTCCTTTTCGGCCGCACCAGGTCCTCTTGGATTCGATGGGCACGAGTAGACGTACACGCGACAGCGTAGAAAGAACCGAAACGAGATACGACGCAACTCAGAATCATGATCTGGGACTCATGACTGGGAATCCACAATGCTGTGATCCGCTATGTTTATATTAAGGGTGCGGACCGAGATCATAGCAACTGCAGATGGTTCGAATTGACTAAATCGTGGGGCCGATTGACGGGGGTCGCCGTCAGTTGTCACTATTAACAATCGGATCGTACACTTTTAAGTCTACGTTTACCATAAAGATTTGGTGTGTGTGTTTCGTGGTATTGGAAGGGGCCGATGAGAATAAGGATGACGGAGAACAACCCAATGCGAGTATTCGGGTCTGTTTGTTAAGGTTTGTTGATTGTATAACGGTCGTACGTTTGTTCCTTTGACCATCCTACGGTAGGTAAGTGATAAACCTTGTCTTTTCGGCGCTTTGGTGGTCAGTGGCATTGTTGAAGTAACATGCGAACACCTCTGGTGGGGGGAAACGCCCCTATGTATCTAGACGAAAGGGGGGTCGATTTTGAACACCCCTTACCACTGGTGGAGAAAGTACTCTGGGGCACCCGAAAACAGAGAAGGGATTGAAGGCGACTTGCCTCTAAAATGTCACTTTTTTTTTTATTGTATATTCAAATTTATTTACAATTGATAAAGTCCTTGAGCTCAAGCGCTTCACATTTTCGTTCGTCTGGCACCGATGATTATTTCGTGTTGCGTCTTCTTCCTGCCATGATAAGACGTCAGATAAAGATGTTTCATATCGGAGATGGATATATTAGACGAGAGAAATTCAACTGTCGCGATTGCCTCTTTCGAGGCTTTGACCCCTCTGTACAACATATCGCTTAGGGTCAGATCTCTTAATTATTAATTATTACATTCGCTGCGTCAAGGAATCTGGTAATGAAAAGCACAATGTTCAAGCACAAGCAAATCCATAAACCCACATGAATATCACTCGACGGTGTAACGCGTAACCGAAAGACCACTTTCTTATAGACAAAAGACACCACTCGAATAACATTGACCTAAGATCATATAGAGGAGCAGATTGCGACTCCGACCATCTCCTAGTGGTGGGAAAAATCAGGAGTGGGATCGCAGCAAACCCAGATGGGCAGTCACGGGAGACGATCAAAAAGTTCGACATTGATAAACTAAAAGATCTGTGGCTGAATATCAAAACGAACTATCGAATAAATTCAGCATCGTAGAGAACGGGAGTAGTGAGAAAGAGGAAACTAATAGTGTGGACACTAAATGGACATCGATCAGAGACACAATCAAACATAGAAAGATATGATGAAGTCAACGCAGAAAGATACGCGACAATTCGGAAAGAGACAATGAGACTTTTCAAACGCAAAAAACGCGAACGGGAGAAGACTAGGATCGCAAAAATGCCAGAGCAAAGAACATTAGAGGAATGTATGGCGGCATTAATTCAATTAGAAATGGCTGCCGAGGGAGAGCCAAAATTATTCGAGACACAAACGGTTGTCTGGCCACAGAAACAAACAATATCGTGACAAGATGGAAGCAGTACTTTGAAAACCTGCTCAATGTGCGCACCCATCAACCACAAATAAACGCACCAGACGTACATACAGCCGAGCCTCAGATTCCAGAGCCCTCAACGAAGTTGTAGACGCAATAAATTGATTGAAAAACAACAAGGCTCCCGGAGATGACTGCATAGCGACAGAGCTTGTGAAGCATGGGAGAGAGGTAACCGCTTGAAAGAACCACCAACTCATCAAAACAATACGGGATAAGGAAGTCACTCCGGTAGAATGGAAAACCTCAATAGTCGTCCCCATTTTCAAAAAAGGTGACAGATCTGACTGCGAAAATTACAGAGGAATATCATTGCTGCCGACCACATATAAAATACTAACAAATGTCATACTGGCGAGAATCACACCGTACGCAGAAGAAATCCTGGAAAGGTACCAATGCGGATTCCGTAGGAACCGATCAACAAGCGGCTAAATGTTCACAATAAGGCAACTGCTGGAAAAGAAGTGGGAATACGGAGAGACGGTTCACCAACTTTTCGTTGACTTCAAAAAAGCCTACGAGTCAGTCGCAAGGCAAAGACTCTACTATATTGCAGTTGAGCTGGGAATCCCGAAAAAATATGCCGCCCTTATTCAAATTTTCATGAACGAAAACAAAGGGTGAGTTAGAATAGAAAACCACCTCTCAGAACCATTTCAAATCCGAGACGGAATAAAATGGGAGGATGGCTTCTCACCATCTCTTCTTAACCTTGTGCTCGAGTATGTCATCAGAAAGGCAAGACGACAACATCGCCGGATTATCCCCCAACGGGGTCACACAAGTGCACGCTTATGCGGATGACATCGCCGTTCTGGGCGATAATCTAGAAACTGTAAGTAAAAACTGTGAAATCATCATAGAAGCGGCAGAACAGGTGGGCCTTTTTTTTACACTAACGCGTGTACAAAAGGGGATTTTGAAGTACCCTTAAATGTCAGAGCACAGTGCGAGCGGATGGAGAGGAAGTGGATAAGGAATGGGGGTGGCGATGTATATTGGTCTGGAATGTCTGGACATCACAACAGCCAGGAAACACATGATCAGGCAGAACATTCCACATTCGTGTGGTTCGGCTAAAGAATGACTCTCTATGTTTATTTGTGCGCCTAAAGTCCACTTTCAACGTGAACTGATGCGCATTCACAGATTGACGGGCATCGCGGGAAAATGTCTGAAGGGGCAGAACACATTCAGCAAGTTCAGTTGAGCATAGACCGTGGTAATACCTATAGAAAAGAGATAGGCATGATACGTTGCGCCTGTGTTCTAACGACGGAATTGTTTGACTTACGGCTGGGTCCCCAATAAGTTTCACTGCTCGTTTTTGCATCCTGTCGAGCACGAGTTGAACTCCATTTTTGGACGAATATGCGCCCTGTAAATAGTGGCTAGGCTGGATGGAGTGAAGTATCTTTTGCATCTCTTAAAGAACCCCATAAATTTGGCCGCACTTTTCGCAACTTCAAATTAATTCGAGTGCCGAGGATTGATAATTACTTGGCTTCGTCGATGCAAGTGCCGTTCATATACATCATATTTACTTTAGGGCTCACCTTTGACGACAAGAGGCAGCACTGAGTTTTTAAGGCATTTTGAGTTCTACTCCATTAGATAATTGCCACTGATATATCATGTTGAGGTCTGAATTCAATGTATCAAGCATGAGTTGCTGGTTGGTAGTGACGTTCGAAGAGTTTGGACGGGAGTGTTCGTATGAGTATGCGAAACTCAACGTGCTATCATCAGTAAACGAGCGAATTGGGCTGTGGGTAATTGACAAGAAATCATTTATAAAGATCGGGAAGAGAGTGGGTTAGAGTACCGAACCGTGGGGAACACCTGTATGAATTTGATGGGAGACAGATCAGACACAATCAAGAACCACCTGGATTGAACGGCCGAAGAGATAGTCTCTTATCCATTGGATCGCGGAATTGCCCACTCCATATGAATGCAATTTTGACAAAAAGGGTGGATGCCAAACTCCGTCGAAGGCTTTTGAAATATCCAATGCGACTACCTTGCTTTCACCGAGGTAGTGGATGGAATGGCTCCACTTTTCGGTAAGGTACGCCATCAGATCTTCTGTGAACCTGTTGCTACGAAGGCCATATTTTCGGTCATTGAGGAGGTCATTTGATTCCAGATATTTCGAAAGTTGACGGTTGATAAGAGAAATAAATGAAGACAAAACAAAATACATGATTACGCCGAGGGCAGGTGGACCTCAGGGGAGACACAAAAATATCAGGGGAAGATATTTGAAAAAGTTAAAGAATTTAAATATCTGAGAAGGATACTAACGGCCAGTAACGAAATGTCGAAGGAATTTAACAAAAGACTGCATTCCGGCAATGCTAGTTGGCACGCAGTCAGTAAACTGCTGAAATCCAAAATGCTATCTCACGTAACATAAAGCTCCGTGTTTATAGAACCATAATCATGCCGATTGCTCTATACGGATGCGAAACATGGGCTCTCACAAAACGGGAAGAAAACAAATTCCGCGTATTCGAAAATAAAGTCCTAAGGGGTATCTTACGAGGAGGCAGGACAATGGAGGAAACTTCACAACCACGAACTGGAAGAGCTATATCGCAAACCTACAATAGAGAGAGTAATCAAGTCGCGAAGATTGAGATGGGCCGGGTACGTGGCGCGAATGGGCAACGATAGGACCGTGTATAGAATTCTTGACGGCCAGCCAACGGGAAAGAGACCGACAGAACTGTCGCGACGGAGATGGGAGGACAATGTTAGGTTTGACCTTGAGGAGATCGGGTCGGATGGTCAAGCGTGGAGGGGATTGCAGAGGACAGGGAACGATGGCGGAGTCGAGTCGGTGAGATCATGAACTTCCGGGTTCGGACAGGCCAATAAATAGTAGTAGTATCTGAAATATTGGTAGTGCCTGCACTGAGGCATTCCTCTGTTATGAAGTATCTGGAAGATAACTTGATGCAAGATTGAGAGTGATCTTATCGTTTTTAAGGCGAACACAATGCGCTTCGTTAAATACGGAGAATCTAACGAAGATATTTCGGTGTTTGAAATACCATCTAAACTGTCATCGGGCGAAACTCGGAAGTACATTGAAAGAAATGATACTTCAAATAAATTGAAAAACATTTGAATTTCGTCCCAGAAAAATGGCTGATCGTTTGTTAGTATTGTGACTATGCATTTACATTCCCAGATAGTCGTTTTGGAACAGTGTGACCTACTAGAAAGCAACCCAAAATTTCATGAAATTAAGTCAATGATTTTTTTTAATTCTACAGATAGTTGTCGCATAATTGATTAATCAACATTTTGAAACAAAATATTTACTACATCCGATTAGACATGAAGCAAAACCTGCAAGCCGTTATTAGAAGACAATAAATGGGAGTCTAAGTTTACGGCCATAAAGGGGATATTGCCATTTACAAGAAGGACATGTTGATATTTTCACAAAGAAAAAAACCCTTTTTTGTTGATTATAAAGTTTTAGCAGCGAGGTAAATGCAGAAGTTTGAATACTGTAGCGAGCTTAGGGTTCGCTGGATTAATTATTTTTTAAATAAATAAGAGCCGTTAAATCGATTCTGAATTAATGGGACATTTTATTAGTCCGTAATAACAATCATTACTTTTTACCGTACACTTAACGTTTTTCTTTTTATCGCTTCCGTAATTATCGCGTATTTTACTGCTTACTTCTCGCTCGAGACTTATCGCTTGTTTCACGTTCTACTTCTTACTCATCACTATGCTCTGTGTGCGGCGTATTTATACTGTTTCAGCGCTTCGTTTCCGTCCGTTCCATTGCCTTGAATGTTCTACTGTTTCTAGTCTCCAGTTGTCCATTACTTTATAGAATATTCTAGTACTCTGTTTCGGACTCTCTAGAATATTCTAGTACTGATTGTCATATGCGTCACACTACCCTCCGCCTAGATTAGTTCGTCCCGAACTAAGTTCACTGGTCTCCCGGGCCAACACAAGCCGCCAGTCGGTCGCGATGCACCACTTTCATCTTGGCGTTCGGCGGTGCAAGTTCTTGACCTTCATCCAAATTTTCTACTGCTCTCCTTTTCGCGTCAGCTCTAGCCTGCCGCCATTCTTCCTTTTCCTGACGACGGAATTCTTCTTGCATTTTAGGGATCTCATGCGAACAGTATAAGAGAAAATGCATGTGCACACCCTTAAGCTCTTCTGGAGTTTGCACATCACGTAAGCGATCTAGATCTTCATCTTTAATTACACGCATATCATCTGGTATTGGAGCATCTGTCGATTTCATAACCGTATCCAACTGGTAGTTCCGCATCTTTTCAAATAACTGGAGCGGTTTGTTCTTTGGAGCTGACAGTAAACACCAACGTGCGTGGTAGTAATAGACTTTCCATAGTTCGTCGCACGTTAATCCTGGTTTCACGTGTTCTTCTCCGTAGAACGCAATGAACGGCACCTCTAGCTGTTGATTACGCCTACAATCTAGGGCTTGCTTGATCTTTCCCCCCGTATGTGGTGGCTTACAATAGCGGTCTCGACCTCCAACATCCGTTGATCTCTCTTGGTCGGAAACAGTTGATTTACAAAACGCATGTTTGTAAATCCATTCAGCTTCATCTTGTAGTTTATTGGGTCCCTCTGGAACAGGCGTAACCGGAACTTCGCGCAATTGCATTCGCTCAGGAATATCTATTTTACGGATTTCATTGTCCAAATCAGTAAAGTGACCCCTTTCCAATTCATCATTGAAATGTTTTATGGCCTCAGTTTCCCTGTGACTACGTTCAGAGCGGCGTTCAACATCGTCTTCGTCGTCGAATAGCTGTTCGTCTATAGCCTCACGTGCTGAACCTTCATCGACGTGCTGTTCCTCTCCATCACTTTCCTTATCCTGTGTACGACGCAGACAGTTGGGACGCTTTCTGCCTTCGACTTTCAAACCAGGATTCTCTTCAATAAGGTCACAGTCGTCGCCTTCCAGTCGGTCGTCCAACTCGTCATCATCATTGTAAATCCGTTTCAGGGAACGACCTGAAGCATCAGTGTCTTCATCATCACTGCCGTCCTCTTCAATCGGGTTATCATCGATGAAATCCTTCAGTTCTTCACGTAACACATCATCGTCATTTTCCTCCTCTTCTTCACTGCTGTCAGCCATAGCTTTGCTATTCCTGAGTTTCTTCATTTCATGTGCGTCCAATTCCTCCTCATCCTTAGCTTCTTCCGCTTCCGAGTCCCAGAATTCTTTCATACACTGCCTTTGGGCATCCAATTTTGCCTTAAACTCTGCAGCTCGCGCGTGCAATTTTGTATTAACGTCTGTAGCACGCGCATCCAATTTTGCAGCTCGCGCATCCAATTTTGCGTTAATATCGATAGCTTGCGCGTCTAATTTTGCCATCATAATCCTGAACATCTCCGAAATGTCCAACGGTTGCGAACTCTTCTCCGAATGTCGATCTGCCATCGTCACAATACACATCCACAGACTTATTTATTTCACCAATAATTAATCCCACTTCTGACACCAATTGTAGCGAGCTTAGGGTTCGCTGGATTAATTATTTTTTAAATAAATAAGAGCCGTTAAATCGATTCTGAATTAATGTGACATTTTATTAGTCCGTAATAACAATCATTACTTTTTACCGTACACTTAACGTTTTCTTTATTTACGCTTCCGTAATTATCGCGTATTTTACTGCTTACTTCTCGCTCGAGACTTATCGCTTGTTTCACGTTCTACTTCTTACTCATCACTATGCTCTGTGTGCGGCGTATTTATACTGTTTCAGCGTTTCGTTTCCGTCCGTTCCATTGCCTTGAATGTTCTACTGTTCCTAGTCTCCAGTTTTCCATTACTTTATAGAATATTCTAGTACTCTGTTTCGGACTCTCTAGAATATTCTAGTACTGATTGTCATATGCGTCACAATACATTTTTCTCACTACCCTAGTGAATTGTGGTAAATCGCAATGCTCCAAAAAGCTGTTCCGGAGTTTCGTTATTACTTAAGTGACGCCAGTGTTTCGCCGTTCAGCTAATTTGCTCTAGCTTTTTTAGCAAAGTTGGTTAAGATCGCCTTCCCGTCATTATATATTTATTTTTCGTCCGCCCGTAGTGTGCTGTGACGTTTAAGGCTGTGAAGATATCTCGCAATCTTTTCTGTACACGTATCTTGTGCTAAAAAAAAATCATAATGGTCAATAGAAGAATAGATGAAGTATACTAGGCAAATGCATTTCAACTGAAAATAATGATTTTTCAAATAGAATATCTTCAAAACTGCTTATGTGAATCAAAACACATTTAGCAATAGCCTTTCCTAGTGTGTACAGGAAGTACACAAAAGAATGTCAGCTCAAGAGGAGAGGTAGAATTCTGGAACATCAACACGTATGCTCTCAATATCTAAATCTATTCGCACCGATCTTTTTTGATGGACCTATTTTGTTTACAGTCTGTTCTGATACATCTGAACAATAAACCTTCTAGTACAATTAAAATTCAAGAAAAGAAGCTTAGTTACACGAATTCGCTTTTATATTACTCTGTCACGACTACAATTAAATTATGAGTCATAAATGACGGATAAGTCCACTCAAAGTCCAACGAAACACTTGCGATTCGCAGCACTACTTAATTGCAGCTATGATCCACTTCGAGTGGCATAGAGGCAACAAGTAGTTCACATCATTCTCACTTAGTTATGACATACGACATGTCCATGAAGACACAAGTAATAAGCACATGTCTGCCACTCGTTCTACCCAAAGCACTGTTCCTAAACCGTGCCACAGCTACTCGTCGAAAGTGGGCATCCGTTGCCGACATTTGCCCTCACATTTTCCATCCGCAGAAACAACTAGAGCACTTGTCTTTCATCTTATATTGTTTTTATTTCCTTTAAACTAATGTTAGTGCACTTCTCTGTTCTGTCCCCCGTTCATTTGCCATCCCTGCGTCTATGAAATATTGTAACTTTACACATCATGTCACGCGAAAGAGCCTTTCTACCATAATAATACTCTTCGTTAGCAATCCTCCCCACTATTCACCTCACCCACCCGCCCTCCTACCAAAAAGGGCTTCAGAACTTAATCGCATACGAGTATACTACTGTGCCCCACTTAATAATGACAAAGTGCGCTTTGTTTTGAATGGGGAACTACAAAACAGTTTTTATAAAAAGGAATATCTGCAGCTAAAGGCAGGCGAACATCTGGGCGAGTTTATAGAGGAAACAGACTGAAGAAGAGTTAGGGGTGACCACAGTTAAAAAAAAGAAGGACGCATTAAGTATCTGCTTCTGAGGCGACATGTGAGATACAAGTTGTGTATCCAACCATCGTGGATTAACGACACCGACTTTGGATATGGACGAGGACGGTGACGTTGATGAATCATTAAATTTATTCATTTCGCAATGGATGGATTGCAGGAGTGGAGAAAATTGCATTCTCATTCATTGGCAGTGTAGAAAGGAGGAAAATTTCCATTAATTATGGTTCACAAAAGCAGCAAGAAAAAACAATGCACATCGCACCGTCAACCAACAGCGACAGCTTCCCCAGGAGATTAACTGCGGATCGGGTGTTGGGGGTCTTGGACTTTTTGTTTCGTTTACTTGCCCTATGATTGCAGGTCTTTTTTCCATTTTAAATCGTTCCTTTCTTCTTTTTTTACCTTACTGAAAATGGGGAGAAAGTTTTTACATAAATTCCTTTATTAAAGCATGTAAGAGCGGCCAGGAAACATGGAGACCAATAACATTTTTATTCTGTTTCTTTTTTTTTTTTTTTTTTTGCCTAATACCTTCTGCTCGTAGACTTTATGGTCCGGAAATTTATTCGAATTTGAGATTAAGTCCAGAGGAGCATGCAAGAAGATAAACGACCGCTGCTTATGCTTCAAACCCTGACAAAATTAATGAGCCGAATATTGATTACATAGGCGGGTTTGATCAAAGGCAATCAACATCTTTACATCGCATCGGAGTCCGACTTGTTGCTTGGGACATAATTCGCAAGCATTTTATGGTTATCGCCATGTCGTACGATGGTAGATTAACTGAAGTCACAAACTGCAGTTGTGGCACCCAAACGTATGCTTGTTAATGGCCTAATATCGATTGGGGACAGAAAGGTTCGGCTAATCAAAGATAAGAAAAATGTGATTGATGTATCAGGTACTATAGAGAATTAACGAGACTGTTTTTTTTTTATAATCATGAGTTTTAATCTTTTTTTTTCACATTAAGGATGTTTTCTTTAAAATAGTACTCTTCCGCGGTTACACAGCGTCGAAGGCATAGTTTCCAGCCTTTGTACAATTCTCGAAGGCATCCTCTGGAATACCTTTCAGCTCATTGCTACATATTTCTGAATATCATTCAGAAGAGTCAGAACGAGAGGAAGAAGAGGCAGCGGATGAGGAATGATGACACCGAGGTACATTAATTTTATATCCCTAGATATTACAACGACGAGGGAACACATGATCACACATCCGTGTGGTTCGACCAAAGAACGGATCTCTGTGTTCATTCATACGTCCGAAGTCATATTGCCATATGGACGTAAATTGATGCTTTCCCCGACTCTCTCATATTGTGCGAAAATGTCTGGAGATGCCGACATATTCAGCAAATTCAGTTGAGCAACGACCGTGATAATACCTATAGAAAAGAGATAGGCATTACATGTTGTGGCTATGTTCTAACGACGGAATTGAACGACTGGCACCCGAGTCCCCAAACACTTTAACTGTTCGTTCTATCGAGCTAATTTTGTATCCGCTTGATGAAATATAGGAATTGAATTACATTTTAGGATGAATACATCGTATTATGCGCCTTGTAAATAGTGGCCAGTTTGGATGGAAATGAAGTATTTCTTCCATCTCTAAAGGAACATCACACATTTGTCGCACTTCACGCCACTTAAAATATCAGATCGTTCCAATTAAGAGTGGAATTAATTTGGGTGCTGAGAATTGATAGTTCTTTTTTGCTTTGGATGATCCAGGTGCAGTTCAATAGTAATCGGTTTTCAAGGAATTAAATTGTCCAATATCCCTTTTTTTGATTTGAAATCTCTTCCTAATTTTTGTTTTATATCTTCTTTTTCTGGGTGTTGATTCATTGATGTATGGCGCAAAGGCTACAAGCCTCGAGACTTGCTAAATAAGGTCAAGACCGGATCCCGGTTGTAGTGCCGATCATGATGATGATTCATTGATGTAGCAACCGGAACGTCAGACTGTGGCGGTCCTGCGAACTTCACAAATCGCTATGGCGTTAAATACCTTTTCGCCAAGATAAGGGAGCCATACATACTGGCGGCCTCAGCCCGACGTATCTTCAGACACGTGAGCCGCATCGCTGTACCAATTCCTCATGCCTGCATGGTTATTGAAAGACGCTACACTAGAAACTAATTTGTTTAGCAACCATTAGCTGCGTAATTATAATTAGCCCGACGTGACAGCGCCAGACACCGACAGCCATTAAAAATCCCATGGGATAAGAATACGGCCAAGAAATAAACAATATTTATGATCTTCTCTTGAGCCAACTGGAATTTGGTTTTCCCTTATCGAAAGGACCATTGTGGGAACAGAAGGTATACAATAAATGAACCAACCCTGCTCCTAGAAAGAGGTGCAAATCTTGTAAAAATATCGCACCCAAAGATTACGAATTCGGCAGAAAAAATCATGAAGGCTTTAATCATCATCATCAGCGGCACTACAACCGAGATCCGGCCGTTGCCTTTTCTAACAAATCTCTCCACCGGTCTCGATTTCGAGCCGATGTCATCCAGTTTGGCAGTCCCAGGCTCTGGGCGTCCTGATCTACGCTATCCCTCGACCGCAGACAAGGTCTACCGCGCTGTCTCCTTCCATACATCCTGTCGCAAAGGACTTTCCGGGCAGGCTCCTCTTCGCTCATTCGAACTCGGTGTCGCACCCACCGGAGTCTACCGAGCTTGATTTTTCTTACAACACTACATTCAAGGTAGATCGCATACAACTCATGGTTGTAGCGTCTCCGGAATCGTCCTTCCTCACATACAGGGCCAACAATTCACTTTAAGAACTTCCTCTCGAACGCGGCTAAGAGTTCAGAGTGCCTTTTATTGAGCACCCAGATCTCGGATCCATACATGATTACTGGTAAAACCATGGTCTTGTACAGTAGTAGCTTGGCTGTTCTGGATAAATTTCGGGATTTAAAGAGCCTTGATAGACCATAGTAGGCTTTGCTGGATTTTATCAGCCGTTTGCGTATTTCTTCTTCCATATTGTTATCGGCTGATACTACTGACCCAAGGTAGTTAAAGGATTGCACTACTTCAAATTCGTCCTGCACTACCCTGATAGTTTGACCAACGTTAGGTCCTCTCTTCGCAGAAGTTGCCACCATGTACTTAGTTTTCCCCTCATTAAGGTGTAGTCCCAATTTTTGTGCCGCCTGCTCGATCTGGGTGGAGGCTGTACAGCTGATTCGGTTATGCTGATGATGTCGATGTCATCTGCGTAGACAAGTATCTGGCTGGACTTGGTGATAATAGTCCCTCTAGTTGTGACACCAAAGTCACGGATTGATTTTTCCAAGGCCAGGTTGAAGAGGAGGCAGGGCAGACCGTCCTCTTGTCGGAGTCCATTAAAGGTGTTTATTGGTTTGGACAGAAATCCCGCTTTTTTTTTTACGTTGGTCATGGTCAATCTACAAAGTAGTATCAATTTGATTGGAATGTCGAACTCTGTCATGGCATTATATAGTTCTACCCTGGCTATGCTGTCGTAGGCATTATCTTTTTGTCTTCGCAGTATAAGCAGTATGGGTGATTGCCATGTTTCGGTATATTTGTGCAAGTATTGTCAAATGCATCCATGTCCTGATATCAGCCGAGTCAAGTGGTAGTTCAGCTCGCCATGTTTTCTTTTCACCCAGGTTTCTACATCATATATTATGGTGTTAGTCTATCTTCCTTTGGCGAAGAATTCCACCTTCGTTGCCATTCGTTAGGTTTGAGAGCTCTAATTATGACCGCATTTGGCGGCGATTCTCTTGTGAGACATCATGCAACGCAACGCCCAAATCTGATTGGCGATTTATTTGCTGGATAACCGAACGGGGCCAAGCACAACATTGCTAGGTCCTGGCATTTTTTAACTCCCAGGCGATAAAAGTGCGATAGAAGTAGCATCAACTGTGCTCTGACATTTAAGGGTACTTCAAAATCCCCTTTTGTGCGCGCGTTAGTGTAAAAAAAAAAATCTAACGTAAACCGATTTTACGATCCTCTTTGAGCTAGAGCCTGATGACTGAGTGATTCATGGAAATTTTGCCAATAGGAACATCATCAAAAATCTGATGGGGATAGGATAACACTGTTCTTATACATTCAGTTAAAAAATTCTGGGAATTGATCATTTAGAAATCCCGCTTGAAGGGATTTTCAAAATCCTTTTCGTCGATAAGTTGGAACAACTGACCTCTATCCTGATGTAAAGTTTGAGTCCGATCTGTCATTTAGTATGTTTATAGTCCGCATTTTCTAAAATCGACTTCGGTTCTCGCCCCCAATTCTCGTTTATGTTTCCTGAACGTTCTTCAAAACTTCAAAACTGAAAACGTGTGCATCAGCGTGGTAATATGAGATTGGGAATGATAGAAAAATCAGCCGGAACCATATCTGGTAAACACGATGCTTTTCGACCAATTTGGTCTCTCAAACGTCACATTACACCCAGATAGTATTCTTTATTTACCGTCCGACCTTCTGACAAGAATTTCGAGTGCGCAACATCGCGATAATCAAAGAAAACAGCCAACATTACCTTGCTTTTTCATCGACTTTGATGTGGATCCTTCGGTTTCGGCTCAGTTGGAAGGCACCATTCTGAAACTTCTTCACTGATTTCCATCTCAAACTCGTAAACTCATGTCATATCATTGGTTATAATGCATTTATTTTATGAATGCGGGTTCGAAATTAACTCGTTTTAGTATGTCTTCAACGACTTTTACTCGATTGAGTTTTGAATTTTTTTTTTTTTTTACATTTCTGTATTTATTGACCATAAATGATTTGTTACAATAAGTAATACAGATAACTTATAATTAGTTTAGCTTTAATCGTTTACACATACTTGCTAGTACATTTTTCAAACATTATTATAAAGTTATATATTTCATGGGTGGATAAGATAGGAGTAGGTGGGGCTTCCTGGAAAAGGTCAGAAAACCAGGATATAATTATTTACTTAACCTATAACTAATTTGCTTAACTTAACTTAACTTAGCTTAGCCTAGCTTATCTAATTATTAAATCTATTATTATTACAATAAGTTAGAGTAGGGTGGGGCGGGAGGTATAGTGGTCGATGGGTGGGATTTGGGTTAGGGTGGGTACTATCAGTCGGGGATATGGGTTGGGGGAATGAGTTTTGAAGAAAATTCAGGGAACATCACAAAACACAGTCGAGATGCACTGACAAAGTCGAGCACTGCAAGCAAATAAATGACTAAATACTATTATGCAGTTCGGCACAATTACTGAGCGGTAGGTAGGATCCCAAAGCCCAGCCGCCTGGTTAAATACCACCCCATTAAGCTATAGGCTTCGTAAAATGGTTGGGAAAAGCCCTTTAGCATTCTTCGGAGCTTGGCTGATAGACCTGGTCGAAAATAGCACCTCAGGGCGCTGACTTACCGTTATAGGTTCCCCTTTCCTGGGAGAAGTAAAAGAAAACAATAGTTGTCTCCAAAGATAACAATCCTAACGAAAAGAGTCTGTCACATATTTTAAATCACCCTACGAAAAACTGTTACTAAAGGGTACCGCCAACGTATGAAAATCCAACATGATCTCTAGTGCATGTTCGGACACATTTACGGATACGATCCTGTCTGCGTGTGTGTGGAATGCATCCGACTTTGCCGCAGCCATCCCGAAAGAAAAGAGAAGTCATTGAAAATATAGTCGAGAAACAACCGGAGATAAAATGGAATTGAAAAGTTTGTGAGTGAAGATCGTTTTATGGAGACAATATTGGCATTTTTAAAGAAAAGCGTTACTTTGCGTTTATGATGACATAAAAAAATCATTCAAGACATTGATTTAGGAATAAAATGAAAGTCATTTAGGGCTACATGTTCTAAATGACTTTCATTTTTGGGTTAGGCGGTGCACACACAAGAAACTGCTAAGAGTTCGTAAACTGTTTTCTTATCTAGAAAGGATGCGAAGCTGTATTCATTAACTGCGTTGAAGATCGCACATACTAATGTTATGAGAAATTAGCAGTTCTTTTTTGTCGTCGTTCTTCGTGAGATCATTTTTTGTCGTACCATATAGGCAATCCAATTTAATCAAGCAAAAAAGTAACATAAGACCCCGATTATAAGGCAGTATTGGCGAAGGAAAACGTCGATATCATGCAAAATTCTCCATATTCACGCTGAATTAGCTTTGTGCGACATTTTTCTATTCCTAAAAGTGAAGTGGGATTCCTTTGCCCAGATCGGGCAGGCGGCACAAAAACCGGGACTGCACATTAATGAGGGGAACCTAAGTACATAGGGGCAACTTCTGCGAAGAGAAGACCTAACGTTGGTCAAACTATCAGGGTAGTGGAGCACGAATTTGAAGTAGTGCAATCCTTTAACTACCTTGGGTCAATAGTATTGTGGCGGTTCCGCCAAAACCCACTGTCTACTTACCGTAAAACCCCCAGAACACTCAGCCAATTTCCTAACTTCACGAATGCAATCGTATTAGTACCTGGTTATAGGTTATATATATCAAATCTATGATCTTAAAAAGTCCCTGTCAATGAAATCTTACCTCTCATGCATTCTCTTCGCATACAATTTTCCGTAAGATTTCTTGCTTTGCTTATACGGAATTCCAAACCAATTCGGCACCTTCGGTACCAGACAAATTCCTGTAAACAAAATAATTCGGTGTGCATACAATGTAACCGTCATTACAGGGACCATAAATATTGCGCCGTCTATTTTCCCAGCCGTGCCATGTGTACAACAATGTTGCCTACATACACATTGGCTGGCGACTCAAGGGACCAAAGCAAATACGCATTCCGTGTCTCTTGGCATCAATTAAATCCTACAGCATAAACAAATGCAAATAGGAGTTCAATACCTACCCTTACTAGCGATGCCATTTCCCAGTAACCAAGCTAAAACCAATTAGCACATTGCCACATCGCATCGTCGTCTCTTTGTTTAGCCGCGACGCACATTTCCAACAAAGATCCCATTAGCATCCGACGAGTTCGGTTTTATTTGATTTACCGAAATCGTATCCCATGAATGCACTTTATGCCGTTTCTTTGTTCTAGGTTCGTTCTCATCCATGAAAGAACCACAAACACACACCACTGTACTGCATGAGTGCATTTCTGTGGCGGCCATACCCTTAAGAGAAAAGTTTTTCTCTCTCTCCTTTTGTTCTTAACCCTAACCTAGGTTGGAATTCATGTCTGAGTTCTATCCTCGGGAAGTCAAATTCCATCCACTTGAACAAATCAGTGTGTTTCAATTGTACTATTTTCTCTGGTGCAATCTGTGTATTGTCCCTCACCGGCGTTGGGTAAACAGTGACCGAATGAACAAATCGACGATGGGGATAGGAGAGAATCAGCGCCGTACGCCGGTGCACAATGCTCCTACCCCACAGTATCAACCGATAACAATATGGAAGAAGAAATACGCGAACGGCTGATAAAATCCAACAAAGCCTACTATGGTCTATCAAAACTCTCTAAATCCCGAAATTTATCCAGAACATCCAAGGTGCTACCATACAAGACCATGGTTTTACCAGTAATCATGTATGGATCCGAGATCTGGATGCTCAATAAAAGGCACTCTGAACTCTTAGCCGCGTTCGAGAGGAAGTTCTTAAAGTGAATTGTTGGCCCCGTATGTGAGGGAGGACGATTCCGGAGACGCTACAACCATGAGTTGTATGCGATCTACCTTGAAGGTAATGTTGTAAGAAAAATCAAGCTCGGTAGACTACGATGGACGGAACACCTAGCTCGAATGAGCGAAGAGGAGCCTGCCCGGAAAGTCCTTTGTGGCAGGATGTATGGAAGGAGACAGCGCGGTAGATGGAGGGATGGCGTAGACCAGGACGTTATATGGTTATTGGCTCGAAATCGGGACCGGTGGAGAGATTTGTTAAATAAGGCCAAGACCAGATCCCGGTTGTAGTGCCGATGATAATGATAATGATGATGATGAAAAGTGGAACTGGTGAGAAACAATCAAGGCGAAATGATGGAGTGTGTGAAAGCTTTGACTTCAAGTTACATGGACTAATGTGGATGGTAGAAGCGCTGGGGTAAGTGTATCACCTACAATGGGGAGCACTTGGACGGGATAAATAAGTAAAGCGAAATGTTTTATAACATTAGTTTGTAAACCTTTTGTGCACATCATGTCTATGAAGTCGTCGTCCCGCCGTAAAATCCCTCCATTACACTCTGCACAAATACAGAAGTTAGCTCATCTAATCTCTCGTGACCACAATCTACGCGTGTTTGTTTATCTGATCCCTTTACCATGACATTTAGGGCTATCAAACAGATAATTCTCTGTACACGTGCTATAAAACATGTGATTCGGCGGTAGGTAGGCTAATGGTTAAGAAGCCAATAAAATTGTCAAAAAGGTTCGTGGCAGTTGGAGGCACTATAACTTCTATGGAGTTGGTCAACGATCTCAAAGGATTTGCTATTTGAAATATAATAGAATTTCAGAGGAATAAGCAGACGCCATCAACTAATTAAATTCATTTTTTGTAACTGCTGACCAGCATCTCAATCAGCGCAAGGATATACAGTCGAACTTACTACCACAGTACACCAAAGCTCTGCCTTGACGAAATTTTTCCTTATAACTCTGGAGTTGTCTTTTGCATTTCCATTTGATGTTAAATCTAATAGATATAAAAAAAAACAAAAACAAAATCAAGACGAATTTAATGATAAAACAGAGTTGAAGAAAAAAAACAACATTGGCATCGATGGAAAATACCCCACAAGGCATTCGATCTCACTTATAGTGACGTACATTTTAATTAGCCAAGGAGAGGAAAGTAATCGCAACAGCGTCTGTTAGCACTCTTCGGGAAATACTTCATTAGATGTACTTTCTAATGCAATGCTGGTAATAGATCTTCTCAATAAGCGTGAAATTTATTCTCATACCAATTAACCTAAGTGGGGATGGCAGAAAAAGTGAGAGCCTTTAGATAAACCTTCTCCTAAAAGACGTATCTGCTCTCAACTTGGGCAATCCTTACATGTTGCCAAAGCAGCGTGTCATGAAAAGCCGTTTTCAATAAGCATTTTTAATAAAGGTGAGACTCGGAAACTGCAGACAATTCGAGGCATTGCACAGCTACACTGTCACTTTCTCACACTCTCCGAGGGGTAGGATATACTTATGGTGCGACTTAATTGCACTGCGATGCTCCGCGATAAAAGAACCTTTGTACGAATACACTTTTGCGCGACCTAAATTCAGTCACCCTGTTGTTTAATTGAATCATTTTATGGAGCCCTCTCGTGCAGAGAATTCAGTGATGGGAACGGAACCTCGAATCTGTTTCTAACTTGAATCGTGGAGGATGTGCGGTTTAATTAAGCAGGAAGCCGCGGCGTATGAAATATGATGGGAGCTTTAGAGTGCATGCAGCTGTCAACCAACGATCTATAATTGTGCGTTCGTTGAATAACTAAGTAAGTACAATTATCACGAAAACAGTTGTCGTTATCTTTGGTTCATGAACCTAAAACTAACCAACAGACAACAATTGAAAATGGCATTCACAAAATGTCTCGAATCATTGATGCATGCCTAGCTTGGATAGAGGGGTTCACACAAACTTTACGCTTTATTTTCATTGTATCTTACTATCAAAGAAACAAGAGTGTTACTTCCACAAATAATGACTGGTTTTCCACAGATGAAGTTGAGGACAGGATATAAAGTCATACCCATAGAAGCTGTCAAGCCAACATAAAGCATACTCAAGCAGATGAGCAATACAAGAAGGAACATAGAGCAAGCAAATATTCTTAGAGCTCCTCAGTCATCGAGTCAACAAAGTTGGGGACAGTTCAACCTCAAAGAGGCTAAGCAGACAAAAGAAGCAACAAAGGTCTGTTTGTATTCCGTAGATATGCGTTGAAATCATGTCATGTCGCCGCCTACAAATTCCCATTCATGTTGTTTTAATCAACAAACCAACCCCCTCTCACCTCCAGACACACAACATAGGCGAAGGATCAGAAAAAGACGACGTCGATCAATTGAAAGTGAAATGCTCCAATGCATTTGAACTCTTGTGAATCTTCGGCCCTGTTGTCTGGGTAAAAATAGACTCGTAAGTAGATAACAAATTTGCAGTCGAGTTAAATGTCGACATTTTGCCTCGAAATAATTTAGAGGCAAAAGCCTGCCCTGTGAGAAGGCACTACTGCTGCTGCAAAATACAAAGTGTAAATATTGACTTGCGTCTCTGGCTTGTAACCGTCCTCATTTACATGCTTCGACATCAGGGATAGGCCGCAAAAACTGACTAAATAGTGGCAAGGGGACCACACGCCACAGTTGTGTGAATTCTAAACTCTTAATTGAATGCACTTTCATCTAGTGGACGAGCAGTATGCGCTGGATACGTGCGAATCAAAGTGGATACCAACCGAATGGTAGGGACCGAACAAGTTTAACCTAGTACTGCTCCTGGATAGAACACATGCTAAACATGTTGTCTATGAAGAGGAGATGTGATTCGATAGGAGGCACACTACCAACGGAGGGCCCGCTGTGGAGTGTCTGATTAAAGCCTTCCATTTTTGTTGACTCCAATTATAGGCGTGATATTTAACTCCAACGAATCATGGGTAAACGTTATATACGGTAGTGTATGCTCTATACGTTCGTTAGACTTTTTTGATAGAAAAAAATCAAGGGGCATAATGCTCGTGAACAGTAGGGAAATGAGTACGCAAACATGTTTTGGGATGGCTAACGTTAAACCACCCGGCTTCTGTTAACAGGATTCAGTGTAATTTTTCAAACGAATACTCATAACTTTTATTTACTATAAGACTTAACGCGGCTTATGCTGGTAAAGTTCATAAAATAGGAGGAGAACGTAAATGGTTGTAAACCGAAAAACTGTTTTGGTTTGAACTGCCATGTGTTAAAAGGTCCACTACTACTTTTACATTGTTACGATATATTTCACATTGTTACGATATATGACATTTGGCCATGGGCAAAATTGAAGGTCGTAGGGAAACAATTACACTCGAATGCTATCGTCCTGAGAGGCCACAAATAACAATCTAATGGAATTCACATATTTACTTTTTATTGGACTCGACTCCGCCATTGTTCCCTGTCCCGCGTGCTCTCCTTCCACGTTCGAGCATCCGACCCGATCTCCTCGAGGTCCAACCTAACATTTTCCTCCCATCTCCGTCGCGGCCGGCCTGTCGGTCTCTTTCCCGTTGGCTTCCCGTCAAGAATTTTATGCACGGCCCTATCGTTGCCCATTCGCCACATGTCCGGCCCATCTTAATCTTCGCGACTTGATTACTCTCACTATTGTAGGCTTGCGGTATAGCTCCATTGTCCTCCCTCCTCGTCATATTTACCTCCAAAGATACCCCTTAGAACTTTATTCTCGAATACGCGGAATTTGTTTTATTTCCGTTTTGTGAGAGTCCATGTTTCGCATCCATATAGAACAATCGCCATGATTATGGTTCTATAGACACGGAGCTTTATATTCTATGATAGCAGTTTGGATTTCAGCAGTTTATTGACTGCATGCCAACTAGCGTTTCCGGAGTATAATCTTTTGTTAATTTCCTTCGACATTTCGTTACCGGCCGTCAGTATTGTTCCCAGGTATTTAAATTCTTTGACATTTTCAAATATCTTGCTCCTGATGTTTATGTGTGTTCTCTGATGTCCGCCTGCTCTCGCCATAATCATGTATTTCGTTTTGCCTTCATTTATTTCTAGACCCACCTGTTCTGCCGCTTGCATGATGATTTCATAGTTTTTACTTACAGTTTCTAGATTATCGCCCAAAACGGCGATGTCATCCGCATATGCGAGCACCTGTGTGACCCCGTTCAGGGATAATGCGGCCATGTTGTCGTCTTGTACCTTTCTGATGATATACTCGAGGACAAGGTTAAAGAGACATGGTGAGAGTCCATCGCCCTGTTTTAGTCCGTTCCGGATTTCGAATGGTTCTGAGAGGTGGTTTTCTATTCTAACTCGCCCTTTGTTTTCGTTCATGTAGATTTGAATGAGGGCGGTATATTTTTTGGGGATTCCCAGCTCAGCTACAATATGGTAGAGTCTTTCCCATGCGACTGAGTCGTTGCCTTTTTTGAAGTCAACGAACAGTTGGTGAACCGTCTGCCCGTATTCCCACTTCTTTTCCAGCAGTTGCCTTATTGGGAACATTTAGTCGTTTGTTGGCCGGTTCCTACGGAATCCGCATTGGTAGTTTCCCAATGTGTCTTCTGCGTACGGTGTGATTCTCGCCAGTATGACATTTGTTAGTATTTTGTATGTGGCTGGGAGCAATGATATTCCTCTGTAATTTTCCCAGTCAGATCTGTCACCTTTTTTGAAAACGGGGACGACTATTGAGGTTTTCCATTCTTCCGGAATGACCTCCCTATCCCATATTGTTTTAATCAGTTGGAGGATCTTTCGAGCGGTTACCTCTCCGCCATGCTTCACAAGCTCTGTCGCTATGCAATCATCTCCGGGAGCCTTGTTGTTTTTCAATCAATTTATTGCGTCTACAACTTCGTTGAGTGCTCTGGGATCTGGGGCTTGGCTGTATGTACGTCTGGTGCGTTTATTTGTGGTTGATGGGTGCGCACACCGAGCAGTTTTTCAAAGTACTGCTTCCATCTTGTCACGATATTGTTTGTTTCTGTGGCCAGACAGCCGTGTGCGTCTCGAATAAATTTGGCTCTCCCTCGGTAGCCATTTCTAATTGAATTAATGTCTTCTTTACTCTGGCATTCTCTGGAATTTTGCGATCCGAGTCTTCTCCCATTCGCGTTTTTTTGCGTTTGAAAAGTCTCATTGTCTCTTTCTGAATTGTTACTTATCTTTCTGCGTTGACTTCATCATATCTTTCAAAATGGGTCACTCCGAGGCGTATACGTTCTTCGATCTTCGCCCTGCACGCATCGTCAAACCAAGGTTTGGACTTATTGGTTTTCTTAAATCCTAATACCTTTTGAGCTGTTTGTTTGATTGTGTCTCTGATCGATGCCCATTTAGTGTCCCCACTATTGGTTTCCTCTTCCTCACTGCTCCCATTCTCTAGGATGCTAAATCTATTCGTTAGTTCCTCTTGATATTCTGCCCTTTTGCGTAGGTCTTTTAATTTATCAATGTCGAACTTTTTGCTCGTCTCCCGTGATTGCCTATGTGGGTTTGCTGCGAGCCGACTTCTAAGTTTGCCCATCACTAGAAGGTAATCGGAGTCGCAATCTGCTCCTCTATATGATCTTACGTTAAGGATATTCGAGTGGTGTCTTTTGTCTATGAGGAAGTGGTCTATTTGGTTACGCGTTACGCCGTCGGGTGATATCCATGTGGCTTTATGGATTTGCTTGTGCTTGAACATCATGCTTTTCACTACCAGATCTTTGGACGCTGCGAACGTGATAATTCGAATTCCATTGTCATTTGAAACGTCGTGTAGGCTCTCTTTACCTATAGCTGGTTGGAAGATGTCTTCCATCCCAATTTTCGCATTGAGGTCCCCGAGGAGGATTTTAACATCGAATGATAAGATCCCATCGAATACTTCCTTTAGGGTCTCGTAGAATGTGTCCTTCGTTTCTTCGTCGGTAGATTCTGTTGGGGCGCGTACGTTTATAAATACATAATTGTACCATGGTCCCTGTATTTTTAGCACCGACATTCGGTCATTAATAAGTTGCACACCTTTTACATGGGGCGTAATCTTCTTGCTTATGATGAAGCCGGTCCCGAGATTATGTGTATCGGTACCTCTACACGCCAGTGTAAACCAGTTAGTTTCGATTACTTGATCTGGGAGTCGGACTTCCTGAAGTGCGACGATGTCCATTTTATAAAGTTTCGCGTTTTCTACAAGTGTTTGTATCGCGCCTGGTTTATATAACGTTCGAACATTCCACGTCCCGACGCGTATATCTCGCTTTTTCCCTTTTTCCATACGTCTTCTTTTTGCCGAGTCGGTGTTTCCTTGATGATTTGTTCCCTTATGGTAGCGTCGGCTTATCACACCTACGCCTACCGGGTTTTTCCTGAGATTGTTTTTTGTATATTGATTATTCATTTTTGTTCCCACGAGTCTTGGGGTTTCAAATAGTCCGCCACATCAGACCCTCTCTTTGATATGGTAAAGTCTGCTTACTGCTCTGACTCGACCCGGTGTCAGAGAGGCGCCGTTATAATACAGCCGGTATACTCGTAGCCCTGGCTGCAAACTATCCAATGGGCACGGTGACACGTAACACCCTGGATTCGGGGTGGTAGATCTTTGTGTGTTACTCCTCGCCAGCCTGTCTGACATGGGTGGCCCTACTGGAAGCATATGCTTCCGTCAGCATAGCCTGAGTGATTCAATGTAGCTTAAGCCCCCGCACCACGTCAAGGTTTCTACCAAACGGGGGAATGGAATTCCTCTATGGGAGTAAAAAAAATTGGGAACACAAAAAACCTGCTCATTAGGCCGAAAAATATATATATCTAACAACGATTGCTCTGTTGTTAGATATATAGAAGAGAAATTGCTCCGCAAACATCGCAATGGTCAACGCGAAACTTTGCTACTGTCGGAATAACTTACCACAACATATCAATACCACCTCTAAGTGAAGGAAGCTATTTGTATTCAAAACACAGTAAATCAGTCGACTAAAGAGATGATGTTCTATGGTTAGTTACCTGTGTACAAATATGACCCGCAATTTTCATTTTAAATTGTTTGCCTATGTCGAATTTCAAGTTCTAACTTGATAGCACTGTGGCAGAAATTTCATGTCATTATTTTCCTTTGAGAAATAGGTCTACTTATGTTTCATGAACAACAAACGTGAAATTGGTTATTTACACAAAGTCTATTTTGTTAAATTTGACTTAAATTTATGTCTATGATGAATTTTCTGCTGCAGAAAATGTTAACCTCCTTCAACCCGGAATGTCGTTATTAACCTTATCGCTGGGACATATGTAGCCCAACAAGAACGAAAGAGTTAAAGAAGGTCTTCGGTGACCAGACTTCTCAAAAATGTAATCATATGATTGATATAAAATGTTCAAAAAGGGTCGAGGCCGCATTTAAGATGAATCATATCCGAAACTGTCAGAAACATCAATTTTGTTACAGACATAAAATTCAATGCTGCACAACACGTCAAACAAATCACTCATTTAGGTATCAAATATCGTCGATTGGCAATAAAATGCTTGTTGATAGTATTGGCATTTCAGTAGAATCAGGAAAAACATTTTGTTATGGTTGTGCTGAATGCTGTGTATTCTTTCAAAGATACCATGCGCCCGAGCCACCGATTTGCACGATTCACAAAGTTGTACAGTATGTAAGAGTGCTGCATCTACATACTAAAATACACTCCTACATCTCCTACCACTCTCTCTGTGGGGCTGACTTTGAGTACTCTTTCGCAAGACTGATGAGCTGGTCTTCTATTGTTTTCTGCGGCTTCTCGTCTTGCTCTTTCGAGTTCGCGTAGTTTATTCTGCACTAGGATTATTCAAGTGCAGACCTCAGCCCAACATTCCTCTGACCGAATTATGTCTACGAGGTACCGTGGTCTCGTGTGGTTGTTTCTCCATTGGTTGAAACAACTGCGTGTAAAAATGTGTTCACGATCTTCTCACTCTTTGCATTGTAGGCCGAGAGGTGAACAGTCGTATCCAAAACGGTTCAGGTATTTTCGATATCTGCTATGTCCCGACGACAACTGCGTAAGATAGTAGGTGCAGTTTCCGTCTGGGCGCCTTATACAATCTTCTACCCATGCGACGAGTTTAAAAGACCATCTGCCTTTTGGCTCATGTTCCATCTAGCCTCTTTCTCTTCTAGTCTCTTTCTCGTCTAGCCTCTTTATTTTCTAGCTTCCTTCTCTTCTAGCCTCGTTCTCCCCTACACTCTTTCTCTTCTAGTCTCTTTCTCTTCTAGGTTTATTGTTGCCATTCCACCAAGCGCTTCATCCCTTGTGGCTCGCCTTTTATAGATTCGAAGCATATCAGCTAGGATATCTATGGCGAGTAATGTGGCTACGATAAACCCAGCTTTATCGGAAGTCCAAATATCAAACGAAGAACTGAAAGGTATCATGCTGGCCCAGCCAAAAATATTCAGTACAATATACACCAGCCTCTTTCTCTTCTAGCCTCGTTCTCCCCTACACTCTTTCTCTTCTAGCTTTATTGTCGCCATTCCACCAAGCACTTCATCCCTTGTGGCTCGCCTTTTATAGATTCGAAGCATCTCAGCTAGGATATCTATGGCGAGTAATTTGACTACGATAAACCCAGCTTCATCGGAAGTCCAAATATCAAACGGAGTACTGAAAGGGGTCATGCTGGCCCAGCCAAAAATATTCAGTACAGTACATATACACCAAGTATCTAAAAGAAGAGGGTAAACCTCATGTCAAAAGGTAACCAAAGACCCTAAGAACTCTAATCATTCCTTCCCATCTGTCTGCTGATGTAGGGAAGGTATTCGAGACTATCATCTTTTCGAGACAGGAGCAGTATACCGAGCGCAGAGAATGACTCTGACACAAGAGCACAGCAGGGCAGGGATTGAGGACCATTATCATTTAGAGACTGTAGGAGTATACGGAGAGGAGAAGAGGTTGCAATGATGGCTCACACATGCGGTACGATTTCAGGTGGACAGTGGGTGCAAAGTGTGCAGTCTCGCCGATGGATTGCTGGCGGGATCCAGATGGCGTGGTGGCACGAACCAGTATGCCACAGTCATCACGTTGGACGTCAAGAATGCATTTAACTCTGGCGGTTAGAAACACATAATAAATGTGCGGCATCAACTGGGAGTACCAGGCTACCTCCTGAATGCCGCGGTCTCATACCTCACAGGCAGCGGGCCAATATATGAAATAGCTCGAAAAAACCATACATAAAGAGGAGTACCTCACAGCTCATTCCTCGGACCGCTGCTATGGTACGTGATGTACGATGGCGCACTAAACATAAATAAGTCACCAGGAGTAGATTGCTACAACAGCAAAAGTTCTCAAAGAAACCAGTGAGATATCGAATCAGGCGATAAAAACTCTGCAGAATTGGCTGCCAAATGCTGAACTGGAATTAACAGAGAACAAAACAGAGGTGGTACTTAAAGCCGCAAAAAGATAGAATAAATTAGCCTACATACCGGTGGACACATAATCAAATCCAGCTCCACCCTTAAATATCTAGAGGTTATACTCCATCACTGCATGAGTTTCAAGTACCACATTCTCTACACAACACATCGACAACACACTTAGAAGTGGAGAGACTGATGCCAAATGTGAGCGGGCCTAAAAGATCGAGCAGAATGCTTCTAACTTCTGCGAGTAGATCAATGCTCCTATCCGCAGGTCTCAAATGGGCTGCAGCAACCGTCTACAGTTCATACGCTAAGCATATGCAATCCATTCAAAGAAGGGGAAGCCTGAGAATCTGTAGGACATAGAGAACGGAGTGCACCCAAGCGGCCGCGGTAATTGTGGCTCGAGTGCTCATCGAAATAGAAGCGATATCAGTGGCAGAGGTATACAAGCTGCGGTAACTGAACGCACGAGACACGAGCGCGTGTAAAGCCGAATTCGTGGCTATCAGAGAACAAAACCTTAGTCAATGGCAATCGAATTGGGACACAGCTACACAGTCACTGGAAGATGGTGGCGCAAGGCTTATAACCTTGCCCGGAAAAACAAATTATTATGGACAATTTAACAAGTCTCGGATAGAGACCGGATACCGGTGGGGAGATTTGCTAAATAAGGCCAAGACCGGATCCCGGATGTAGTGCCCATGATGATGTCACCGGAAGATGGACGTACGAAATGATACCGACCATCAAAGTGTGGACAAATAGATCTCATAGTGATGTAGACTTTCACATATCCCAATTTCTGACAGGACATGGGTGCTTTCGTTTTGTTATATTTTCCATAATAATTTATTTTTACGGGCAAGGTTATTAGCGTTGCGCCAGTTGGATAATAACTGCACAGATTTAAGTACAAGGAAGACCCGCACTGGTCGTCCTGCTAGGGGTGTGTAGAAAACGCGGAACATATTCTAACCGAATATAGGAGGAGCAGAGCACTTTCTGGGCAAGTCAACGGTGCAATGGACACAACCAGCATACGAGCGACAATGATAAACTCTGACAACGGATGGAAACGCATCAGGGCATGGCTGGATAACAACCGGGATCCGGTCTTGGCCTTATTTAGCAAGTTTCGAGGCTTGTTAAATTTTCCATAATCATTTATTTTTACGGGCAAGGTTATTAGCGTTGCGTCAGTTGGATAATAACTGCACAGATTTAAGTACAAGAAGACCCGTGCCGTCCTGCCAGGGGTGTGTAGAAAGCGCGGAACATATTATAACCGAATACAGGAGGAGCAGAGCACTTTCTGGGCAAGTCAACGGTGCAATAGACACAACCAACATACGAGCGACAATGATAAACTCTGACAACGGATGGAAACTCATCAGGGCATGTCTGGATAACACCATACAAAAACTTCGCAGACTACAAGAACTGCAACAACACTAGGGACATTATACTTCGACCCTGTCCCAGAAAGAAATGTCGGGGTACGGAACCGGATGGAATACACAGAAATAGGTTGCAATGCGGGAGTGGGTTTAGTCCGTAGGCACTGCCCCATAACCGAGAACGGATTGAATCTGACATTCAAGTGCACGCGAACAGCTGTATCTTATCATTACCACCTCCAGACTGCAAAGTAAAAAGAAAAAGTAAATATTTAAAAAAACTACTGGAAAAGAAGTGGGAATACGGAGAGACGGTTCACCAACTGTTCGTTGACTTCAAAAAAGCCTACGACTCAGTCGCAAGGCAAAAACTCTACTATATTGTAGTTGAGCTGGGTATCCCGAAAAAATATGCCGTCCTCATTTAAATTTGCATGAACGAAAACAAAGGGCGAGTTAGAATAGAAAATCACCTCTCAGAACCATTTGAAATCCGGGACGGACTAAATCAGGGAGGTGGCTCTCACCGTGTCTTTTTAACCTTTTGCTCGAGTATGTCATCAGAAAGGTACAAGACGACAACATGGCCGGATCATCCCCGAACGGGGTCACACAAGTGCTCGCATATGCGGATGACATCGCCGTTTTGGGCGATAATCTAGAAACTGTAAGTAAAAACTGTGAAATCATCGGCATACGAGGTGGGCCTAGAAATAAATGAAGACAAAACGAAATACATGATTATGGCGAGAGCAGGCGGACCTCAGGGAACACACATAAACATCAGGGGCAAGATATTTGAAAATGTCAAAGAATTTAAATACCTGGGAACAATACTGACGGCCAATAACGAAATGTCAATGGGAATTAACAAAAGACTACATTCCGGCAACGCTAGTTGGCATGCAGTCAATAAACTGTTGAAATCCAAACTGGTATCACGGAATTTTAAAGCTCCGTGTCTATAGGACCATAATCATGGCGATTGTTCTATACGGATGCGAAACATGGACTCTCACAAAACGGGAAGAAAACAAATTCCGCGTATTCGAGAATAAAGTCCTAAGGACTATTTTTGGCGGCAAATATGACGATGAAGCAGGACAATGGAGGAAACTCCACAACCACGAATTGGAAGAGCTATACCGCAAGCCTACAATAGTGAGAGTAATCAAGTCGCGGAGATTAAGATGGGCCGGACACGCGAATGGACAACGATAGGACCGTGCATAAAATTCTTGACAGTAAGCCAACGGGAAAGAGACGGACAGGACGGCCGCGACGAAGATGGGAGGACAATGTTAGGTTAGACCTCGAGGAGATCGGAGCAGATGGTCGAACGTGGAAGGAGGGCGCACGGGACAGGGAACAATGGCGGAGTCGACTCGGTGACGTCATGAACTTTCGGGTTCCTACAGGCCAATTAATATTAATAGTATTTAAAAAAATAAAAAATATTTATGTATGCAGGATGTTTCCGGTTTAGAATTCGATAGGAGTTGTCCATGAGGGAAAGTATTTTTAAAGACGATATTATGTAACTGAGAGTGAAAAGGAAATGTCTCGTTTTTTTTTGGAGATCAGCTGGAGACGCTAAAACGAGTGCGTTGCATTGCAAGGAGCTTACATTGAACACGGTTTAACTAATATGTGCTAAGATTATAAATAAAGAGATCGCTGTAGTGTCAGTCTTTATTGAGAATCACTCACTAACATTATGGCTCACCTTACAGCTCAACCTAAGTCTTAATATCAAAAATGTTTCTTACCCAATTACAATCATTCATTCACTGATGTTAGTGGTGTTCATTTCAAACGACTCGCCATTGAATGCGTATATTTCATATCTTCAAAGCTTTTTTATTTACTTATTATAATACAATAGTTTACTTCTGAGCGATTCTGTTTCAACTCTTCGATGTTGAAATAATGACATTCTGGCGTTTTACCAACTAGTGAAGAACCCATGCTATGAAATGTTTAGAACTAAAGCGCAGACCCAAAAGATATCGGCCGCGTGTACACGAGAGTGTTTCAACTCACTATTTAAGCCGTGCATAGCTACGTGAATGCTCTGATATACGGAGATGATAATTTTGTTTGATTCGCCTTTGGTGTTTTGTTCTTCACTACGATATCGTGTGCGGAATCTGTTGGAATCACCACATCACTCTCTTCACAGTAATTGGTTTACTATGGGAGCATGTTTTGCAGTGTGTACAGATCATATCGGGGTTACCAATTGTTAGGTTTTACTAAGGAGTGAAGAACGTAATTGGAATCCATGCCTGCGAAGGTTTGAATCAAGCCACAGAGGTATCAGACTATTGCGGGGTGTGCACGGAGGTGTTCTAACGTTAATGCTCCATCATATGATGACTTTGTTTTCGATTCGCTTTTTGGTTCTGTGTTCTGCTAAACAGTTCCGTGTGATCGTCCGTCTGTTAAATCCCTACACTTCAAGGTTTTTGTTTGGTTGGGGAAGAGATGGAAGTCACAGTTTATATGGTATGTCTGATTGAAACTGAGGGATGGTACAGTTTCCAACAAGCATTTTTCTTTTACTGAGCCTTTATCTAGAATGTAGCAATTGTCAATACTAAACACAAATGTACCAATACTGCAAGAAAAAACCGAAGATTGGATTTACACAGTTGGCAAAGTTTAATAACTTCTTGAGGTGTCTATGAATTCTTGTATCCGTTTTGCTTTGTAAAACTTCGGAAAATTTGGAATAATGAATTCTTTGTCGGTGCGAGCGTTGTTTAACAAGGTACGAAATTGCTTGCGGAAAAGAAAAACAGATGTGCAAGGATCTATCCTGAAATTAAAGTTGCAGAGGAGGGACACTTAAATGACGACTTGAAAGTAAAACTCAGTAAATATACGCATTTCACGCATGCGTTAATTTTCTACTTGATCCACCAATGACTATTTCAAATAACTGTTCATAATACGACAAATAATATAAGCGAATATAATTGGTCTATGGGAAAAGCACCTCATGGATTTCAAATTATAGAACTATCCTATATTATTAGATGAACAACTTCACCAGAGACGGGAAGCTTTGGCTCTCTTTTCTAGTCGCTATGTTCCCGTCTTCAGACCTATACTTATGGTATACCTATAATATTGTAACAGTGTCCACAAACGGCAGGTGCTCTTCGGAGAGTTTACCGACCATGCAGCTCACGAAGTAATTAATCCAAAACCGAGAAAATAAATTGCCAAGGCGTCTTAGGTGGAACCGGTGAACCCAAATGCATTTCCAGTTTTCATAGCTCCAATAACTAGTTCCACTAGAGCCAGGCGGTTTCATGGTGGATTCGCGATGGATAACACTAGTGAAGAGGAGGATTACACCCCGCGATATCACGAATTATGTAGAGCTCACCGTTAGTAGGAATATTTCCTATATCCATGTTTGTTCACCGATCGCATCTATCGAACTGTTAGTCTACTCAATGGCAAGCGATCACATTTGGTGTCTGTCGCCGATTGATACCAGAGCAGTTGTTAATCCACATCTTACTCTCTTAGAGGAGCCATTAGTTAAGGATGGTTGTAGGTTGACGGAGGTGTTCTCCATTTAATACAAAATCACTGATCGCACGACCGCGAGTGAAAGTGAAAATTGGCCATTTGGGTATTTTTCGATTCAATTTGCGTGTAGGAACACTGGCTTCGTTCTCTTCCCTCCCAATTGGGACTAGACCCGTAAATAATTAACATTTTGAGCGGCCTTTTACACTACGATCGCGCAACTGTACAACACCTTTGGCGGTTTACTCGATCAGAGTGTTGATCGTTAAGAATCACCATTGGTGTGCGGTAATACGATCGTTACGGTGGGGCGTGCCCAAGACTAATGTTGGCCGTAGTCGTGTTGCGCCTGCTGTTTTATATCTTTTCAGCTATTTGAGTTATTAGCATCCATTAAGTTGTTACAGATCTGCCAGCGGAGTCGTTGACGAATTGTTGCGGGGTGGATACTCTTTTTAACCTACGCCGTTTTTCTTCTCCGCAGGCAGTTTTAGTAATTACTGCCAATTTGAGAATTGATTTTCTTCTTCTTGGTATTCGTCATTTATTTTTTGTTTTACCTTTTTATTTATTATGATCTCGCGGTAAATAAAAGTTTTATGTGGGACTATAAAATTGCCATGGTGCACAAAACATCTTGAAAGCGGCGCACGACTTACGATTGCTGTGATTTTCTCTGGTAGTTTCTTAGTTTGATGTGGAAAAGAAAGTGCTGCCCAGTTGGAGACCGGTGGGATATTTAAATGCTAATTTATCGGCCGTATCACGGATCGTCGTTGTCCGATATCATGATTTGCAATTTTCTATTACTTAGAAATGAACGAGAAGATGAAGTGAAGTGACAGGACAACATGTAGTTAAATGGAGAGAAACAGACACCATTGAAATGTGTATCCTGATAGGACAAATTATAGCTCCATGATGTGTAGCAATTTGTTTGGAGCTTATCTATTCGGACATTGAGTGGGACGTAAGATTGAAACAAATTAACAAGTGAATGCAAAGCAGGTAGGTTTTGCGTTAGACAATAATGCACCATTTGTTTTGTTTGTTTATTTGTATATGCTGTGTATATAATTTGGCAGTTTGCCGTATATATATTATATTTGTTGGTCATAAATTTTTGCAAATGGCAACACTTGATTTCATAAAAAGCGTTAGAGGGAGAGGAACACGAGTGGCGCGGAATTGCGCGTTGCTTCATGCAATTTTAGTCACAATGGAGCGCTTCACGGGGCAACAGCGTGCTTTTTGTGTAAAACTATTTTACATAAACAACGATTCCTCCGTGACTGTATGACGCATATTGAATTGAATACGATTACGCCGTGTGAGTGTCCAAGTGTTCATTTAATCAAAGCTTGGGTCAGGAAGTTCGAGCAAACGGGATCGACAACGAATATTAAACAAACAGGGCGGCCACGTTCAAGAAGAAACGATGAGAACATCCAAGAGGAGATAGCCGCGATACCTCGCAGCATGTCAACGACGAGACGGCGCACATCTCGACGATGTCATTTAAAAAAAAAAAAATTCAATAAACGTGTATTACGTTAAATAAATGATCAACAAAATAACATTTGTAGTTTTATTTCTATTCATGTTTCAAATGTGCAAAAATGTATGCCCCACCCTATATATGCTGTATATATAATTTGGCAGTATTCTATTAACACTTTTGTGAGTTAAAAATATTGTTGTAAAGCCAAAGCGGCAAAAATAATGCCATTTATGCACGGAAGAGGGCGGCAACACCAACGAATTTTTTGTCTTGTTTCATTTAAATATTTATCGTATATTTTAAAACTTTATATCACAATCCAGATTGGAACGTTATTCGATATGTTAGTTGATTTATCGGCTCTTCTTAAGAATTATTTATTATTTCTGTAGTTTTACTAATGCTAATCGAGGCTCCGAAGGGCCTTCCAAATTTCAATTGGCTACAGAAATATTATTCATGGTAATTTACTGTAATCCACAGCTAAACTCTAGTAACAATCGCATCCAAAAATAACATAACAATGGCTGTTGATGGTGCGGATTGGTTCTTGCACAATTCCGACGTGGCGTTCACTTTCCATTTTCCGTACGTGGACTTTATAACAATTCCAGTGATAGGTAGACGAATGATTGTTTTTCCACATCAAGAACGCAACGTATTTAAAAATACATTTATTTAAACTGTAGACAGATAAATTTCTTATTACGTTCTCAGGCAGAACTGCACTGAACTTTTTTTTTTTTTTTTTTTTATAATTAGACTTCTCTCGGGAGAGGCGAACCTATAGCGTCAAGTGGGCGCTCCGAGATGCCATCAAATAACGGTTGCAGTTCTTTTTGAACAGTTGCAGGTTGTAACGCTCCGAGAACACTCGCGTGGGAAGGGACACAGCTTCCCCGCTCTGTAATGGAACGAGTTCTGATGCAGTGATGTTCGCGCCGTCGGGAGATGAACCATAAAGCGGTGCGATACGTCGGATTGTCTTGTGGAGCGCATATAAGCCGAATTGTGCGGAACAATACCAAGAATCTCCGAAGAACAGTACGCGTCATAATATCTGTAAAACAGACAGAGGTCGGCTACGTGCCTTCGGTGAGATAGCGACTGTAGTCCCGACATCAGCGTCGAGTCCCCGATCAGGCGGATCGCTTGACTCTGTATGCTCTCAAGTAGGTCGAGGGTATGTTTAGGAGCCGAGCTCCAAACATGAGAGCAATATTCGCGCGGGCCTAATTTGGGATTTATATAGGAGAAGAAGTTGGGCCGGAGTAAAATATTTCTTGGCTCTAAAAAGATAACTCAGTTTTTCTGAGACTGGCCTGGCGATACTCGACACGTGACACATTCCCACAGACCCTGATGCCGAGCAATTTCAAACTTTTCCCAGACTCGAGGGACCGGCCACTCATCATCAGCTGTGGAACCGATGATCCAGTTTTCTTTGTGAATGTTGTATACTGGTCTTCGTTGCCTTGAAGTCGACAAGATTGGCCTTTCCCCACTACAGGTCTTTATCCAGATCCTGATTCAGAGAGTCAATCTGTCCACATCTCAGCTGGTGTGACGTTGATGCACCAATCGGCCGATCACTCGAAAATGAGGAAACAAGCGTACTATCATCCGCAAAACAGAACACTTTGTTATCCGTTGTCTCCAACAGATCGTTTATGTGAAGCAAGAACAAGGTTGGAGCCAAAATAGAACCTTGGGGCACCCCCGGATTAACAGGATACAAATCCGAACACTCGCCGTCCACAACAACCCGGATCCATCGGTTCTCGAGGAAGCTCCTCGATCATTCAGAAGTCCGTTGCACTCCAAATACTTAACCAACTCTGTATTGATGACTTTTTCCATTACCTTAGATAAAATAGACAGTAATGCTATCGGACGGTAATTTTGTGGGAGACACTTTTTCCCGCCTTTGGGATTGGCTGAACTCGAGCGATTTTCCAGTAGGCAGGAAAGGTCCTCCGTTCATAAGATAAGCGGAAGAGTCTGTTAAGAACCGGCGATAGTTCTGGAGCACAGTTCTTAAGCACTATTGCTGGTATTCCGTCCGGGCCGGTTGCCTTCCTATAATCCAGTTCACGTAGAATGCGTTGAATAGTGCGCGGACGAAATCTCACATCCCGCATGGAAGACTGTACCGGCGAGATCACAGGTGGCTCCAAAAGGCCGGGATCGAGGTTTGAATTCGCGGAAAATAAATTCGCGAACAAATTAGCTTTATCCTTTAGATTCGTGACTAACGTCCCGCTGTCGGTTACCAACGGAGGGAAAGAGGAGGATGCGAAGTTACCGCTGACAGCCTTTGCCATTGACCAGAAGGAGCGCGAACCAGTTGGGCACCGAAGGAGCTTATTGATCACCCTGTCATTGTGAGCCTTCTTCGCGGTATCAATCGCCTGCTTGCCGGCGTTTCTGATTCCAACAAAACTCGTTCTGTTAACATCGGTGAGATTGGAGCGCCATTGCTTAAAAGCTCTATTTTTTGCCGCTGTAATCTGCTCGCATTTTTTGTCGAACCAAGGTTTATCAGACGAACTTCGTTTGATGGAATGTGGAATATACATCTCCATCCCGAGAAGAATAATCTCTGATACCGACTCCGCGCAAGCGTTAACATCGGAGTTTCCGAAGCACACCTCCGACCATGGAAAGGATGCGAAGAAATCTCGCATATCGTCCCAGTTAGCAGCCCCATACCTCCACACATGACGAAGCTGCCTAGGCCGGTTATTCGCTTGATATGCAAGTGCTTGCGCGACAGATACCAAGCAGTGATCTGAGTTTCCCAGTGGCGCAGAAACCTCTACGGTATAACAACTCGGTTCGGATATCAAAAATAGATCCAGGGTGTTCGCATAATCGCCTCGGGCATCCGGTACTCGCGTTTGCTCCCCCACGAGTTGAGTCAAGTTGTGGCTTACAGCAAACATCTCCGCCAGCCTCCCAGTCTCGTCGGTTCTGTTAGAATGTAACAACCAGTCGGAATTGTGCACATTAAAATCGCCAAGGACAACAATTTCAGAAGCTGGGTGGTTGATCTGTATCCAGTCGACGGTATATGAAAAATCTTCGAAAGGTGTCGCCGGTCGATCGTCATTCGGGGAGCGGTAAAGACAACAAAGAAATTTAACGGAATTCTTCAGCACGCCCCCCAACCATATGATGTCCATATTATTGGGCTCCAACGTCCCCATCCTCTGGCAAGCCAGGTCGGACCGTGTGAAGACGCAGACTCCGCCCTTAAAACGGAAACTCGAATGTAAGTCGTATCCTGAGCAACGAAGATATGTCGAATCAGTTGACGAGTCGACCTGGGTCTCAGTTAGGGCAAGGATATCAGGTTTCGTTATTTGCAAATATTGGTGGACGGCGTTTACATTGGTATTGGTTAAACCGAAGCCCCTGATGTTACAAAATGCCGTCACCAGTCGAGCGTGGCCCGAGCCTCGAAAGGGAGTCCGGTTATGAGACGACGAACCTCTTAAAGTTCCATTATTTATTATGATATCTGCATGATGTTCCCCCTGACATACTCCCCCCGGAGATCCGAATGGGAGACTAGTTTATCTCCGGAATTCTTTATATCAGAACGTACCATCATGACTTATCCCCGTGTCAGTCCGGGCCATCAGAGTCACATCCGAAACACCGTCGAAGATTTCTTTCGGCGATATCGCGGAATGTACCGAGTGACGGGGTGGTATCTCACCTTGGGATGGACTACCACCTAACCAACCTTTTCTCGAACTGGTCCATCAGCCAAGCTCCAAAAGATGGCCAAGGATTTCTCCCAACCATTTCACGGAGCCTAAAGCTTGATGGGGTGGTATTTCACCGGACGCACAGGGCGTTGGGACCCCGGCTACCACTCGGCCTTTAGTCGCCTCTTACGACGAGCTCGCCTAGCTGTGAGTATATTCTAACACCCTACTCACAGGGGTCAATTTGAGCTCCTTCATTTGAACTGACGAGATTTTACCCTAACCGATGTTGTACTATAGTGTCAATTTAACTCAAATGGCCTCTCAAATAACAAACAAGGAATTGACTTCGCTGGGCAACCACCTACTCGTTTTATAACCCTGTGTATCCTCCACCGATGTCTTGTGTGTGCTGCTGCTGTGTAGGCTGTGGATTTTGACATTTTCCAGAAATTTCCTAACAATACAACACGCTGTGATTTGTAGCATTATCTAGAAATCGGGTCTTTCAGAAATTTCAGTGTCCTCCAGAGAAGTAAATAATCATCATCATCATCATCGGCACTACAACCGGGATCCGGTCTCTGCCTTATTTAGCAAGTCTCTCCACCGGTATCCGGTCCTTAGCCGATACTTGTTAAATTGTCCATAATAATTTGTTTTTCCGGGCAAGGTTATTAGCCTTGTGCCAAGAAGAAGTGAATGTTAGGTTGCAAAGAAGCCATGTTATATAGCGTTTTGCGGTCATTCGAACCCACGCTACAAAAAATGAGAGCCAAAACTCAACGGCTGCCTGCATGCGAGAAGTCGCTACACAAGCTGTGATTGCTACTTATGTTCTGGTATACAGTTCTGATGATTTTTTTTCCAATTCTCCTTTAGTGTTGTGTTCGTGTGTACGTATATGTGGGAATCGCCACAAGGGGTGAAGATCTTGGACTTGGCAACACTGTATAAACGCAAACAAGAGATTTTTGAATTCACCGTCCCTCAGAGGACCCGCCTCAGTAGTCATGGAGGTAGGGAGATTGTGGCATAACATGTTTTCTTGTGTTGTGGCCTGAATGTGGTTATCTACAAAAGATACAGATGCCCCGATTCCACTTGTATGCCCGATTCACTCCGACTTTGGTTATCCGGCAGTGCCTACGGACTCAACCCACTCCCGCTCATTTTTGTTTGTTCCAGCGGGTGCCGTTTCTCGATATTTCTTTCGGGGCCAGGGTCGAATTGTAACATCTCTAATGTTGTTACGGTTTTTGTAGTCTGCGGAAGTTTTCTATGACGTAATCGAGCCAGACCCTGATGAGTTCCCATCCATCGCCTGAGCCTAGCATTTGCGCTCTTATGCTGGTTGCGTCTATTGCACCTTTGACATGCCCAGAAAGCCTTCTGCTTCTCCTGTAATGTACTGCATTCGGTTGGATTTGTTCCACATTTCCTTCACATCCCTTGCAGAACGACCCGTGTCTTGCTTTTATTTAAGTCTGTGCAGGTATTATCCAAAGCACCCATGTCCTGTAACGTATTGGGATATGAAAAAATCGACATCATCATGTTATTATTTGTCCACCCTCTGGTGTTCGGTATCATTTCGTACGTCCATCTTCCTGTGATGGCTGTGTCCCAATTCTATTGCCATTGACTAAGGCTTTGAACTCGGATAGCCGCGAATTTGAACTTGGGTGCATCTATGCTGTAAACGACCTCGTCTTGCAGACGTTTCTTATTTAAGACGGCGACTCCACCTCCTTGAGTGATTACTTTATAATTTTTGTAGCCCAATTTATAAATCTGGGCGTTCGGCTTCCAACAGATGGTTCATATTATCCCTTCTTTCCATGCGGATTAGTGAATTGCCATTCACAGCAATAATTTTAGTGGTTAAGTCAGCCGAAGAGTACATTGTGTCTATGGAGTTGAGTTATCTGGAGACAGTGTCGAAAATATAATATCAATTTGAGCCACTTGCTCGCTCAGTTTTTTTTTTTTTTTTTTTTTTTTTTTTTAGTTTTCCAACGCGTTAAACTGTGCTTGCATGGACAGTAAAATGCCTGTTATGTCTGTTTGTGCCTCTGGTGCAGACATTTTAATGTTGTTGCATGGTTGTTCCACTATTGGTGAGTTTTTTTTTACACCACCTGCCATTTGAGCATATGGCACACTAGGTGCCACGAAGTTGTAAGAACGAGTTTTCATTCAATCCTCTCCTTCAACTTGTTTCTTCCTGGCTTGCAATTTTGATTATAGTTGTTGGTATTTAGGGCAACCTCTAAAGGTAGCAGGGCTGTGGGGGCTTAAGTGTGTGTGCCAGCGTACGACACGGGTTCCTATCACCCACCAACGGATTGTGCACTGAAAATGTTCACGAAGGTCAAAGGTTCGTCACACCTGTGCACTTGCAGAAAAGGAAAATAAAACACGGAGTTTTTCTTGGTCTAAAAGTATTTTTATTGCAGCACTTAGGAACAGCCTTTAAAATTTAACTTGCAATGTTGCTGCGAATAAGGGACCCTTAGGTGATCTTATCCTTGTAATGCACTTCATTTATTTATCCTTTTGACACTAATGAAAACAGTGTTCGGTTTTCTTTGATAACGTATTACTAAATGCATGCGATTCTTTACGGCAATTATTAAATACACACGACTCTTTATGGTGATTTGACCTTACGCCTCGTAAATCAGAAGGGCGGACTCGGCTCGCGGTGTGCGTGCTCTTCAGCGCACCAAACTCGACCGACTAGGAAGGAGCGAGAATCCATTCATCGTGTCGTGGCAGTGGAGTCATAGCTAAATAAACTCACAGCCACTTTATATGAACTTGAAAAGGGTTGCTATGCGTGCATAGGGAATTTAGTTCCGGCGAATTACTGCCGTACAGGCTGAATTGGACAGTTGGGCAAAGGAATATGGGTCTTGGTCGTGGCGATGGTTGTTTCGTGGAAATGCAACGCATCGTGCTGGTGACTTACCAGTATGGAGAATTGGTGTTGTTTCAATTGGTTTAGTTGGGATGGGAGCCGAAATGGTTTCCGGGGAAATTAAATGTTACTTGGTTACAAGCGAGGGAAATGGTTTAAGCCGGAAGCGAGCCGGAATGTTTTTCGGGGCAAATTAATGGTGCTTGGTAGTAAGCGAGGGATATAGTTTAAGTGAGGAATTAACCGAAGTGGTTTTTGGGAAAAATGTATGCGGTTTGATGTTGTTGAGGGAGATGATTAATATTTCGTTGTAAGTTTGAAAATGCATTTTATTATGGTTGGGAAATGGATTCTGGCCATATTGGGAAGTGTATTCTTTGCATGTTTGCGAATGTGTGCTATTGCAGATTTCGGTTATGGTGACGCGCTGTTAGCGGTCAAAATCGGCTAGGAATTGTGGGTTGGTTCCTCGTGTGGTATAGAGAACCCGCACAGACCCACTTGTATTTTTACAGAGGACGCAGGATAACTTATTCTTATCTGGGAAGTATTCTTTGCCAAGCGGGCATTCCCTAACAGTATGATTGTTGAGGCACTTCACGCATCTAAATTTCATGTTGCAATTCGATGTCACATCGCCGAAGCGTTGACACCACATGCCTTGCAATACGCGTTCGGACTTCTTTATTTTGTCCCAACTTATTGTTTGATAATTGTGGACTTTAATATGTCTGAGTGCATCAATTTTACTGTTAGGATTTAAAGGGACGATGAAGAACGGCAACTATCGGTTGCGACGCCGGGAGAGGGCAGCGGAAAATGGTTTAACACCTGTAAATTTGAACACCTGTAAATTTGAACATATCGGTTTCGATATTATTTTAATTTCCCGAGCAATTGCTCGAGGGAAAAGGACGGATCAACTCCTCTAAGGAGCATGGAGATCGTTTTTTCTGATTTACGGATGTGCGTGTAGTACTCGCTACATGCTTTCGCTAATGCATTTATGATGGTATGATAGGTTTTCAAATTATCGCACAAGAAACTTATATTGTTGGTTTTTTAACCGTTTTGTTCTAAAACTATTGCAAGTTAACTTACTTAGTTTAATAATATCTTTAGCTTCCATGAGGCTCACTATAATGGGATCTTCTCTTTCCTGTTTGTTGGTGGTATCTGTATCTGATGTCGTTGTTCATCTGGTTGCTGCTAGTGTTGTTTCTGTTGCTGCCGTTATTTCTGCTGTTCTTCCTTTGCTTGTAGAGCTTCTTTTATTTGCGTTTGCAGTCATTGTTTTTTCTCCAGAGCTCGCCAATCCATTTGTCTCCCTCAATGTCTTTTTCGGTGCTGTCTTCGTTGTTGGAGACGTTCGTTTCTTGCGTCGCCAGTTTTTTAAATTTGTTCCCTACTTCATTATAATGAGCATTATTGGGAATATTTAATTCTTCCTCATTCTCATCGGACTTCAGTCATTTGGCTGAAGACTCGGTTCTGGATTGGGCTTTCTCTGGGGTGCCGTTTTGAACCCAGCCTCAGCGTCGTCCATGGCAGTACAGTTAGTCACTTTGTTTATTTATATTCACAAGTTCTTACGTATTTGCTTCCTTATACTATGCGCATATACACGCCCACAGGAACACTTTGCTTGCTCCGTATTAGCACTAATTACTTTTTAATTACGGTGCATAAATACACGATACACAGCATTTGGTTTTGTTTGGTTTAATGATTGCACTCACTTCACTTTCGTCTTCACCTTCACACTTAAAGATAAAAAAAATTTTTTAAAGTAAATAAACCAAAGGTCATGTATTGAGCTGAAGGAGCAATTGGCTTGATTTTAGGTTTTTGGTTTTAAATCCATATTTATTTCAAATACAATTACAGATTTTAACTAAGACTAATGTTAAATTCTATTTTATACATATAATTCTTACATTAACTTAATTACTTGATCCAAAGCAATTATGTCTCCAAATATTTGCCAAGGGCTTTGGCGGCACGCCCTTAAACAATTATCCACGTTTTTGACAACTTCACTATATATGTCCTCTCCATTCTCGCTATTGTGCATTATTATGTCATGCCTGATTGTAGAATTGTTGTTGGGGTATTGGACTGACCCTTACTCATAAGACAACCCCAAAGAAAGAACTCTAAAAGACTCAATCGCATGATCTGTTCGATATATTATGGGACCACGAAGGTTCTCGTTCAATAAAGCCATAGTGTTATGGGCTGTGTGACATTTGGTGCCATTCTGTTGTCGATATCGCACCCAATTCCGGTCAAAAAAGGGTGGTGAACATTGCATGACAACGATCATCATTCACCGAAACAGTTTTTCACATATCATTTTCCAAGAAAGGTCCAATATTTCTTTCAGATAGAAATGCACAAGTAGTTATCTGACACAATTGGGTTTTGAAAAATTACGATAAATAATTCCGTTTAGATTTGCGAGGTTTTTTAAATTAAATTTTATTTATTATCATTATCATTATTATTATTATTATTACCCTGGTCCGACTTCTCTCCTCAACAAATCTCAAGACCCGGGCACAAATACTAACACATTTTTGGAGATCTGGGCAGTCCATCTGGCCGTGAACGCAGCGCCGATATTCGGACCCTGCAGTCGCTATCACATCGAAGGCGTGTACCAGACCTTTTTCTGCTTTACAGATATCACTGGGTTTTTCTTCGGAGATTTGTGGCGGTTCCGCCAAACCCCACGGCCCCCTTACCTGAAAAACCCCCATAACCACATCCCAATTGGCATACGTTTTCTCTAATGCAAGTGTATTAGCGCCTTATGTGCTTTACGCATCTAGGTTATCAAATTTATAATCTAAAAGTCCCTGTAAAAGAAAACTTACCTTTCATGCATCCCTTCGCATACAATTCCCTGTGAGATTTCTTTTCTACCTTTTCAGGAATCCCAAAACCTATTCTGTACCTTCGGTTGCCAGGCGAATTCCAACCTTCCCACACCTGCACCGCAATCTCCCCACCGCAAAAACATTTCCTTCCCAAGGATAATTAATGCTTTCAATGCATTACCTGGAAATGCCTGCAAAGAATTTTTCCTACAAGGGCATTCATACATGTATCAATGCGTCTCTGCATAAGCGACCAAAAACCGAATTTCCAATTACTGTAGAATTTCACACTAGAGTTCGACACTTGCGCCGCCATAGATACCATGTACCATTGACACAGATGGTATATACAAACCGTCATTGTATAACCATCTAATCTGCCTTGCAATGACTTGTAACTATCGATACAGCTGCAAACACTTTACCCAGAATTGCTCCTTTGTTTGAATCTCCAAACAAGCATCGACTTCGCGCATAGCCGCCGGATTGATTTCAAAGCATAAACAATGCAAATATAGAATCCGTTTCCCACAAACGAATTTCCCTGCATATACAAATGCAAGCAGGGGATTCGTTTCGTCCACCAACCCATTAACACCTATTTTTCGATGCGTCGCGTCTATTTATTTAGCCGCGACGCACATCTCAAACAAAAATCCAATTAGCATCCGACGAGTTTCGGTTTTGCTTGCTTTACCGAACTCACATCTCCTGGATGCACATTATGCCCCTTCTTGGTGTTTCAGATTCGTTATCATGGCTTCGACCAATAAAAAGAACCGACGTACACATATACATGTGTACCATGACGATCTCCTCTATGAGATCCGGTTATCACCACCGTAAAAGCGAATGCACCCAAATTGTTAGCGAATCAGCCACACGCGCTGGCTATCGCTGAGTTTTTTTCTATCTGCCGGCCACGCTGGTCGCGCGATCTCACGCTCTCCGCCGGTGCACACGGAGACGCGTAAACCCGTCGAGTCGAGAAAGCGGGGTTAATATCATAATAAGTTCAAATAAAGTATAAAAACACTAACATATTTAATAACGGCAAAGAACAAAGTTATTAGTGAAAGTGAAATAAATTAAAAATTAATTAAGGACAACTTATGTTTTTACTTACTCCTGGTGTGGACGTTGCGTCGTCGGGTTCGGCTTGTGCTCTTCCAGTTTACTTTCCTGCGGCTGAACATTCGATTAATGATGGGGAGCGAAGTGAATCGGGTGCCCGTGCCCGGTACAATACTTCCTCCCCACAGATTCATGACACTGTTTCGAGAAATTGGGTTTTTTTGCGCCCACAGGACAATTCGGCTCGTTCCGTCACAGAACGGGAAAGCTGTGGAATTTCCGAGAGAGTATTTTCGGGGCGTTACGATCTGCAGTTGCTCAAGAAGCACTCTGACGGTTATCTAACGGTATCTCAGGGATGTGGCTTAGCGCTATAGGTCGTCCCCTCCTAAGAGAAGTATAAAAAGAAAAAAAAAAAGAAAAAACTCATTGATGTGAATGCAAACCTGGGATAGGCATGCATTTGATCAGACTCAAATATGAAATTCCTCACAGTTGGTATGCAAACTCTCGAAATCAATTCATATTGTCCTTTTTCCCACCAACACCAATCCCTTTTAAAAATATTATATATATAAAAAACAATCTCTACGGCGTTCCATCGAAAAATGACCATACCCGAACAAGCACAAATATAACCTCATTTATTATTTTAAAAAATTAATTAAATCACGGCATGCTTGAGAATTCAAGGAAGTGCTAATGTCAATGCTTTATCTATCTGCCTAAAATTCATCAACGAAATTCCGCTTTCCGGAAACCTCAGCCCGTGCAGATGCAATGCACATTATGTAATTAAATTTGGTGTCGGAAAAGATAAAACAATACCAACCATGAATAGAAAGCCAGCAGTATTATTGTTATCAGAACATTTATTTGTTATCTTGATAAATAGTCTAATTAGTTTTCATTACTTTTTTCTTTTCAGGTAAGAACTGTGTATGAGTACCTTAACTTTTCAATCTGCAATTTGTATCTTTTGTGGGTAAGTAATCCTTTTGTCGTTTGATTTCGCGAGCTTCCTGCATTCATGTGAATCACAATTAAGTATCAACCAAACTTTGTTTTGTTTGTCTTTAATTACCACAGTACATTGCACAAAACGCTAATTATTGCGTTCAGCTATATGGCTTCGGTTATTCACGGATCATTGGAGGCGCTTGGTTTTATTTTCTTCTCTTATCTGTTTCCGTTTTGTTTGTTAGTTTTGGGGATGGAAGCCTCACAAGAGGTATGGTCTCAACGTCTCAAAGACATTTAGCTGTACTATTGGTGGTATATAAGTATGTATACCGCAGTGAGATACTTAATCTGTAGGCGATCGAAAGTTTTACGATTTACTCAATGGAAATGGCACCTTGACGTTGAGGTAAGACGTACTTCAATGAAAGAGAAAATAATTGAATTTTCTACTTTTTCAATTTAACGTTTTTACTGCACAGTAGCCTTTCAAATTGGGGTTAACCTCATTTGTATAGGGTTGATGACGATGGGTACCTTAGAAGGATTACCATTCAAATGTGAGGTAGTCGTGTATATTGACGTATCTACTGATTCTGTATCATGTGAGGACTTCGAGTAGATAATGCTTCGAAAGTAACTGCAGAGTGGAAGATTTTAATTTGTTTTTTTTTTAATTTGGTCGCCGACCAGATATAACTCATTACATCATTATATTAACACTAGAATGCAAAGTGAAGTTGAATGTTTCTATTGCTTCGTTATGCCAATAGACAGGATAAGTATTGTTTTCATTTTTTTTACTTAATGCTCTCTCCTTTATGCCATCGAACTATGCTTTTAAGGGCAAGTTTTTTGATACAACCGAGTTGATAACTCTAGTAGTACTATACATCACAAATTTTTCTTTTCTTATTGTTTGTGGAAATACGTTTAGCCCATATGTAGGAACACGTCTGTACTTTGCTTGTAATTTTGTTAAGACAGTACAACATCTTTGTGAATTAGATGTGTCCAGATCTTGCGAATCTGGTATTGGGTATTCTTCGAAACAATAACATGAAGACATTTGTATGCAGCAAAAGTGGCGGAATGTATACCAAACAACCACATTTGTGGGAAGTTCTGTTATATTGTTTCAGTTTAGAGTAAAGCGGACTACTTGCTAGTATTTATGTACGGTATCTAATAGTGATACATCAAATATAACTTGTAATTTATAATTCGGCGAGATAAAAAGTGAGAGTGCAGGGAAACATAAAAGAATTTGACGAATTTTCAAGTATTATTCTAAGAAAGAACGTCCGTGAAAAATTCCTAACAAGTCGCCAAAAAATTATATTGAGAGACGTTGAAGAACGTCAACATCGTTTTAAGAAGCAATGGTGAATACCAAAAAAGTCAAAACATCGCTCCCAAATAAAACGCTTAATCCATAGCTAGATCCCCCAAGGCAAACTCACTCCCTCTTTTGGACCTCAGAGGAGATGCAAAATATTCCAATTTCAATAGCTCTCACACTCCTAATCATAAACTCTCCCCATTCCAGATCCTCCCACTCCTCGGCCAATCTGGAAACAACATCATCTTTTTTAAATTCAACTTTTTCTCATCTTATCCATTCGCTCAGTATTTGACCCACTTCTTCTCCCAGCGGTACAAATCGCTCAACAAACGTTAGACTTGTTAGATTATCAAGGCATGCTCTCCAAACTGAGAAATAAAAACCATTTTTGAAAATATACGTATCTTTCTGGCATATCTCCAGACAGACTCAATCTGCTTCGAAGTAAAAACTAAAACCAGCGTTATGACTTCTATTCAACAAAAGACCCGTGGCGGTTCCCTTGAACGCCACCAACCATATTTCCATTAACTATGTAAAAGCTCCCATCTAGGGCATACAAAAAGCATAAAAAACAAGTATTGTGGCAGTTTCATTAAACGCCACTACTTCCCTTACAACTATGATGAAGAAACAGTTTCCTACAACACATAAAAAACGTGTACTTACCTTCCATCGTTGTACCAATAACTTTAGAAATACTTTGAATCAATAATTCTAGCTGACATAAAATTCCATCAGCAACAAATATTAATTTCCCTAAAAGAAATTTGGTCGCACCATCTAGCAACCAGCATTGTCAGAACAATATCCAGGAGATATACCTTTAGGCGTCAGCCGCACACATGCAGGAAATGTTTTAGCTTTTCCTTTTGCATCCATGCCTACATCGATCGGTCATCCGACCGACAAATACATGAAGGTATATGGCTGATCGCCCAAGCAAGTCGAGTTCTCAAAATGGAAAAATTACCATCGAGAATTCGACCACGTGGAGATGCCACCAACATGTGCACGATCAGCATAAATACTTTACACAGTCGCTGATCTTGCAAACACTTCAACCCTATGTAGAGATACTTGCACCAGCTGCAACCTTGTAGATTTGATCGATCCACGGCCCACATGCTTGTGGACACACACATCCCATGAGCTGCAGAGACGATCATCGTGTGTGTGTTTCACCCCATTCTTGCTGGACCAAATGCGAGAATGATCCCATATATGGTCACTGAAGCGATGGATGGAATTTTTGGTAATTCGGTCGCTTCGGTGGCAATAGTAATCGCGTTCTGGATTCCGCAGAGGCAAGTCGGGTCTCCACGTTAAATAAACGAAAAAAAAGGAGTCTGTTGTCAACTTTTGGAGTGTGAATTTCAATGCTGTAGATCGGTGTCGGGAGCCAACTTATGAATTGTGTCTTTATTTTTGGTGTATCGAAATTAAATCTTTTATTTAGTTATCGAACTTTTAATTTATGAAATAAATTGTATCGAAATGAAATCTTTTATTTAGTGACCGAACTCTTAATATATAAAATAAATGTGTGTCATTGGAAAAAAAAAAAGTTAAGTGTCACCAACTTAGGATTTGTGTCTTTATTTTTGGTGTATCGAAATTAAACCTTTTATTTAGTGATCGAACTTTTAATTTATGAAATAAGTTGTATCAAAATTAGATGTATTATTTAGTGCTTTAATATTTAATGTGAAAAATAAAATTGTATTACCTCGGAACTGAAGTCCTACGTTATTGAAATAAATTTGTAACACCAACTGATCGTTTCTTTTCATTGGTAAAGTGAGCACCATAGACACTAGTTGAGAGATAACAGAGAGCTGGGGTTTGCGTTTCACCAGAACAGCGTTCGGGTAATTTAGTGAATCTGTGTCCGTGCGGCATATTATTAAAAGACCCAAAGACGAACCAGAACGTTAAATTCCCACAGACCTTACCACCCCGATGGCCCCTGCTTTCAAAACCTTTTTTTTTTAATTTCACGAATACCTCAACATGTTTCAGGCAATTCGTTCATTTGAATAGGATTTTACATCTTCAACGCAGTAGAGTTGACCGTAATAAATTTGTTCGTCCCCGAATTGCCACCATATCTCTCTCTCTCTCCATATCGCATCCCACTTACCTTTTGTTACCAGAATGTTAGAGGCCTTTGTTCTAACACTCAAGCAGTTTTGCAAAAAAATTCGCTCCCTTCTTTTTGAAATCCACTTCCTAGATGAAACAAACCTGAATACCAGTATTAACAATCAGGAATTATTACCTTCCTCTTTGACTGTTTATCGTCATGACGTTGATAATCAATCTAGCATTGACACCTCTTGTCGTGGTGTGCTCTTAACTATCCAAGGCAGGTTTTATTCCATCCTCGTTGCTATATCTTTCACACCCAATCTCCATTATGTCTCTGTTAAAATGAAACTATATCGAAAACAATATACGTCATCTGTGTACACATTTTACCATACCAGCCTATTGAATCATATGAACTAGCAATTAGTGGTATTGTGGCGGTTCCGCCAAAGCCCACGGCCCACTTACCAGACAAACCCCCATAACTACATCCCAATCGGCATACATTTTCGCTTATGCAATCGCATTAGCACCTTAAGTGCTTAACGCATCTAGGTTATCAAACCTATAATCTAAAAGTCCCTGTTAAAGAATTCCTAGCTCTTCATGCATCTCGTCGCCTACAAATTCCCTACAAGAATGCTTTCCATTATACAGGTGCATAAACCAAAACCTATTCGGTACCTCCGGTTGTCAGGTAAATTCCAACCTTCCCACATCTGCACCGCAATCTCCCCGCAGCAAAAACATTTCCTTCCCAAGGATAATTAATGCTTTCAATGCATTACCTGGAAATGACTGCAAAGAATTTTTCCTACAAGGGGATTCATACATGTCTCAATGCGTCACTGCATAGGCGACCAAAAACCGAATTTCCAATTAGTGTAGATTTGGCTCCTCGATAGTATAGTGGTTAGTATAGCCGCCTGCCACGCGGGAGACCAGGGTTCGATTCGGGGAGCCCCTGGCGCAAAACTAATGACCTTGCCCGGAAAAAACAAATTATGAAAAATTTAACAAGCCTCAGGACTTGCTAAATAAGGCCAAGACTGGTTCCCGGTTGTAGTGCCGATGATGTAGATGTTCACACTAGAGTTCGACACTTGCGTCCCCATAGATACCATGTACCATTGACACAGATGGTATATACAAACCGTCATTGTATAACCATCTAATCTGCCTTGCAATGACTTGCAACTATCGATACAGCTGCAAGCACTTTACCCAGAATTGCTCCTTTGTTTGAATCTCCAAACAAGCATCGACTTCGCGCATAGCCGTCGGATTGAATTCAAAGCATAAACAATGCAAATATAGAATCCATTTCCCACAAACGAATTTCCCTGCATATACAAATGCAAGCAAGGGATTTGTTTCGTCCACCAACCCATTAGCACCTTTCCCAATGTCTATTCGTATATTTACACAAGGGCATCACTCATCTAAGACTTTTATGATGCCCTCGTCTCATCTTTTCTCTTACCACATTTCTTCGAAGCATCGTCGTCTATTTATTTAGACGCGATGCACTTCATAGACAACGATCCTCTCGATCCCTTTGCCCTTGCCGCCTGCCTGCTTTGTTTTGCCATTGCCTTCGCGCAGATCTGAACGATCACACACACACCACCATGAGCTCCATTACGAGATTTGTTTTTCCATTCCACCAAGATAGACTTTACGTTTTTCTGGTGGTAAGTAAATACATATCCTTAGTGAAGAGGATATCTACCACCACACCACAAACTCACCCCAGACGAAGGTTGAATCAACAAGTCTTATTACATCCGCCGTCCACGCTGGTCGCGCGATCTCCCGCTCTCCCTCTGCAGAAGTCGCGTCGTGAAAGGAAGAGCTTCACCTTGTTTAAAATTCATAAAAACCAATTTAATATTAATATTAAGTTCAAAGTAAAGTAATAAAAAGTCGGTGATCACCTTTCGATTCGTGTGGTTAATTTTCCGTGCTGCAGTGCCTTCGGCGTTCCTAATGTGTTTTCCTTCAGTGTTTGGCGGAACATTTTTGGAACTCTAGTGACAGACGGATAGGAGCGAACCGAGTGCCAGTGTCTGACACAATATACTCCTAATCCCTACAGTATCGACCATTCCTCCGAGGACGATATCATTGTTTTTGGCGACTTTAATCTTCTACATCCACAATCGACTTTGTGAAATGATCATTCTTTCTATACCAGCTCCAGTGTCAAGAAATACCTCTGTATCGCCAACCAAACAGATTTAAGCCTTTATCAGGTTAGCAATGTCTCAAACCACATGAGCAGACAGCTAAACCTTATTTTCACATCCAACGCTATTAATTTCCGAGTTGCAATCTCTCCCCCTGTCCTATCGACAATGGAGGATTACCACCCCGTATTCCCTGTATCCTTTTCCTAATTCCTCACTGCATTCTACCCCGTCCCGCGTCCTTGACTTCCATAATGCAAATTTCCATCATATTGAGGATTATCACAGAAAAATCGCATTTAATTTTAACTATCTACCGGTAAAGGACGCTACTACTAGTCTTAACACTGAAGTTTTTATTTCCATTTCACTTTACGTTCTCAATTCTAGCATAAAACTTCAACCTCTTTTTTTTAAACATATATATACTTCTCTCAAATAACCGTTTCAGTTCTTCTTGAACAGTTGCAGGTTGTAACAATCCGAAAACACTCTTGTGGCGACTCTAACAGATACACACACAATTCACAAGCAAAATAATGAAGAGCATCGAACGAAAAATCGAACAAGAAAATACATCAGAGCCGTATACCATAGCGATAACAAAAATAATTCACAGCAGTGGAGTATAGTCGAGTTTAAAAATCAAATTCTAAACACGGTCAGTAGCCTGATGGGTAACGGTTAGGTTCAATTTTTTTCGTGATTCAAACTGTCATAGCGTCAGTTCAAATCACACGTTCATCACTATTATTTTAAACGCTATAGACTCTCTCAAAACGGGAAGAAAACAAATTCCGCTTATTCGAGAATAACGTTCTAAGGGGTATCTTTGGCGGGAAATATGACGAGGAAGCAGGACAATGGAGGAAACTCCACAACCACGAATTGGAAGCGCTATACCGCAGACCTACAATAGTGAATCACATGATCTTCTTCACTATTATTTCAAACGCTCTACTCTCACGGGGAGAGAATTCTACACCTTTTCCGGTCTGTAACGGGACGAGTTCTGATGCAGGGATGTTCGCGCCCTCGGGAAATGCTAGTGCGAACATCCCGAATTGCGCCGAACAATGCCATGAATCTCCGAAGAACAGTACCCGTGATAATATCTGTAAAACAGACTGAGCTCGACTACGCGTCTTCGATGTGATAATGACCGTAGTCTCGACGTCAGCGCCGAGATCCCCATCAGGCGGATCGCTCGTCTCTGTATGCTCTCAAGTAAGTGGGGGGTATGCTTAGGAGCAAAGCTCCAAACGTGAGCAATATTCGAGCGCGATCTACTTTGCGATTTATACAGGAGAAGAAGTTGAGCCGGAGTAAAATATCTATTGGCTCTAAAAAGATACTCAGTTTTCCTGAGGTGGACCTGGCGATGTTCGACACGCGTTTATGTCACGATACATTCCCACAGATCACGACGCCAAGCAATTTCAAGCTTTCCGAAGATTCGAGTGCTGGCCTTTCATCATCAGCTGTGGAACCGATGGTCCACCTTTCCTTGTGAATTTTGTATATTGTGTCTTCGTTGCATTGAAGTCGACAAGATTGGCTGTTCTCCACTGCAGGACCTTATCCAGATCCGGATTCAGAGAGTCGATCTACCTACATCTCAGCTGGTGCGAAAAAGAGGAAACAAGAGTACTATATCCGCAAAACCGTACACTTTCTTTATCCGTTGACTCCAACAAATCATTTATGTGAGAAAAAAACAAGATTGGAGCCAAAATAGAACCTTGGGACATCCCGGAACTAACAGGATACATATCCGAACACTCGTCGCCCACAACAACCCTGATCGATCGATTTTCGAGGAAGCTCTTCGTCCAGTCGCAAGGCCGTTGAGAAAGTCCGTAGGAAGGAAGTCTGCTTAGCAATGGCCCATGCGCGGCAAAAGCCTTTGAAATATCCACTGCGACCGCCCTTGACTCGTCATGCCCCTCAATCGATTATTTCCATATATCGGTTATATGGGTCGAACGGTCTGCCACGGAATCCGTATTGACGATCATTCAGAAGTCCGTTGCACTCCAAATATTTAATTAACTCGGCATTGATGACTTTTTCGATCACCTTAGATAACGTAGGCAGTGAAACTATCGTGCGTTAATTCTGTGGGAGGCACTTTTTTCCCCTCTTTGGGATTAGCTGGAATCGAATGATTTTCCAGCAGGTAAGAAATGTCCTTGCATAAGATAAGCGAAAGAGTCTACCAAGAACCGACGATAATTGTGGATCACAGCTCTTAACGACTATTGCTGGTATTCCGTCCGGGCCGATTGCCAGTCCAGTTCACGTAGAGTGCGTTGAAAAGTGCGTGGGCGAAATCCCGCATCCCTCATGGAAGACCGTACCGGTGGCTCCAAAAGGTCGGGATCGAGGTTTGAATCCACGGAAAATAAATTCGCGAACACATTAGCTTTATCTTTTGAATTTGTCTCTAACATCCCACTGGCCGTCACTAGCGGTGGAAAAGAGGACGAAGCGAAGTTACTGCTGACAGCCCTTGCTTTTGACCAGAAGGGACGCGAACCAGTTGGGCACCCAAGGAGTTTTTGGTCGCTCCGTCATTGTGAGCCTTCTTTGCGGTATCAATCGCCTGGTTGCACGCGTTTCTGATTCTAACAAAATTTATTCTGTTAACTTCGGTGTGATTGGAGCGCCATTGCTTATAAGCTTTATTTTTTGCCGCTGTAATCTGCTCGCATTTTTTATCAAACCAAGGCTTATTAGATAAACTTCGTTTGATATAATGCGGAATGTAAAAAGGCATATTGGCGGTCATTGAGGAGGTCATTTGATTCCAGATATTTCGAAAGTTGACGGTTGATAAGTTATTCCATTACCTTGAGAGAATAGAAGTTAGTGCTATGGGTCGATAAGAAGAAAGGGATGATTTGTCACCCTTTTGGGAATTGGCTGAATGTTCGCTGACTTCCATCTATTTGGGAAATGGCCAGTAGAATAAGACAAACGGAAGAGTTTTCGCAGTAGTTTAGGGAGTGAAGAGGAAGATTTCTTCAAGAGGATTGGGAATGCCATCAGGACCATCGGATTTGTTTGCGTTTACCTCCTTGAGTGCGCGGGCAACAGTATGCGTTTGGAATCTAATCTGGCTCATGGTGTGCTGCTTATGCTCAAATTGAGGCAAAACTGATTTGGTATCCGGCAGCGTTGAGTTAGCTGCAAAATGTGCAGCAAGTAGATTCGCCTTCTCTATTGCAGTGGCGACTGGTCTGTCATCGACTATAATCAATGGAATGGATGAAGAGACTGAGTTTTGAATGTTTTTCACGAATGCCCAGAAGTTTCTACTGCCTGTGGGAGAATGTAGTATTTTTTGTCTCACTCTCTGGTCATGCAAGAACTTTACGTGTTGAATATGCGCATTGCAGTCATTTCTACCTCTCTTAAATCTTTTCCGGTTTTCCTCAGTATTGTTTGATTTATACAACCGGAAGCTCAACTCTTTAGCTTTAATGCCTTCACTGCACCCGAAATCGATCCACATATTTCTCTTGGGCTTGATACTCTTTATTCTGTGTGGAATAAAGGTCCGCATGCCAAGTAGAATCGTGTCTGCAATGTGTCCGTATAGGGTCAACATCCTTATTGAGGAAAAATGACCAATTTAACCTCCCAAAAGGTCGTTCAGGCCCTCCCAATTGGCTTTCTCATAGAACCGTACTGTTCTTTTGGGAGCTTTCTCGTTAACGTTGCTGTTAGTGAGAGCAAATTTAGCTGACGTGGCACAGTGGTTTGAAGTTCCCAACCGCGAACAAACTTCAATTGTGTATTTGTTTGGGTGGGTGGTGAGAAACAGCTCCAGTGTGTTGTCGAAATGACCATCTATATCTGGTACCCGTGTCGGCTCCTTGACGAGTTGAGTTAAACTGTTTAAATCAGCAAAGTGCTGGACATATTGACCTTCAGGTGTTGTGTGTCCGGAGTGACGAAACTGAGAGTTATGCACATTAAAATCACCCGCAATAACGATTTCAGTGTGCGGATATAGGGTCAAGATCCTATCGATAGAATTAGACAGCGCATCAAATTCGTTAAAGGATGTGTTTCTATATAAGTTCTGGCTTCTGTAAATAAAGCTGTAATGTATGATATACTTACGAACGTGAAGTTTTAGCCACGAGAAATTAAATTCTGGATTGGAGCAGAGTCCATATTGTGGCAGAAGCTGATAAGCAATATCATTTCGTATATATGTGGCTATACCACGATGTGGAAAGAAGAGACGGCACTAAGTTACGAGGGTGTTCTGACCTCAGCGTGAAGATAGCAGCACTCGTCAATGTGAATATAGTTGTCCATCTTTTGACACTTACTCACCAAAATTTCAGTCATTTTGGATATTTAGTTTTTATTTGACAGTCGTTCGAGTGAGTCGATGTGAGTGTTTTTGTGAAAATGGACAAAATTGAGTTTCAAACTGTCATTAAATGTTTGTTTTTGAAAGGCAATACGTCTACGCAAATCCAAGATGAGTTGAACTCTGTGTATGGGACCCTGCATCATCATTTACCACAGTGAAATTTTGGGCAGATGAATTTAAACGTGGCCGTGGGAGCTTGGGAGACGATGAACGTTCGGGGCGTCCAAAAACTGCAACAACCGACGATAACATCGCTACAGTTCACATAAAATGTGCTAGACAACCGCCCAATTAAAGTGAGAGAGATGGCAGAGGCTATGAAAATGCCCAAAGAACGTGTTTGTCACATATTAAATCAAGATTTAGCATGAGAAAGCTGTCCGCGCGTTGGGTGCCGCGTTTGCTCACGTTAGACCAAGACCGTGTTCGAATGAACATTTCCAACACTCTGTTGGTGCAGTTTAGGTTATTCTGCCGATGAAACTTGGATACACCATTATACGCCCGAAACAAAAAAACAGGTAAAACAGTGGACTGCAAAGGGTGAATCGGCTTCAAAAAAGCCAAAACTGTTTTTTTCGGCTGGGAAAGTGATGGCGACTGTTTTTGGGATAGTCATGGAGTTATCTTAATCGATTATCTTCAAAAAGGAAAACCCATTACAGGAGCATATTACGCATCATTACTTGACCAACTGAAGGCAGAAATTGCGGAAAAAAGGCCACATTTGTAGAAAAAGAAAATCATGATCCACCAAGAAAACGCACCGTCTCACACCTGAACGGTTGCCACGGCGAAAATCCACGAGTTACGATTTCAACTGCTTAACCATCCGCTTTACTCACCAGATCTAGCCCCAAGCGACTTCTTATTGTTCCCTAATCTAAAAATTGCGCTCGGAAGACGGAGATTTTCGTTAAATGAGGAGGCAATCACCTTCCTGAACAGTTATTTTGCAGAGAAAAACCCCGAGTACTATTTGGACGGGTTAGCGAGATAGGAGCATCGCTGGAAGGGATGTGTAGAGTTACAAGGAGACTATGTAGAAAAATAAAAATAAATTTTAAGAAAAAATGTCATAACTTTGTTAGGTCGGAAATGTTTCAGGCCATCCATGTCTATCCAGGTAGAATAAAATCGTAAATATCTGTATTAGTTATTACGTGGGTTTCGCTAACTGCAAGGGTATTTGGTTTCTGGTTAGAGACGTGAGCAGACACAGAAGGGAAATTGCATCTGAAGCCGCGAATGTTACACAAATCAACGCGAAATTCCCGTTCCATTGTGACACAGAAAACCAATACCGCCTCGGGTTTTTTTCTTGTGAGATAGTCTTTATTATTTTGTAATTAATAAAGTAACATGGAAAATCAATATGGTTTTTAAGGCAAATGATTACAGGAGGACTAAACAATAGTTATCTTTATTTCAATTAAATATTCTGAAGTTTTGAACCATCACAAACGTAATTTGTCAGAAAAGTTAAATTTTTCAAGAATTTGCATATTCAAAGACAAGACAACATGAAACGATTATTTGGTTAGAGTCATTACATAAAAATCATATATTATAAGACAGTCATAACAGGGAAAACTGCTATCACAATTTAGTGAATTCACTTTTCATTTTCGTTGCTATCAAAACCGCACGAATTGATGATATCTCAATAGATAGTTCAGGCAATTACCATTTTTCCCTTTCCATCATGTTCATGTCACTATAATTTCAAGACAAAAGAAGCTGCAAAGTCATGAACATATCTTATCCACTGATTTTAGATAAGTACTACAATTTTAAGTGATTGGTATCAAAGTAAGCACGCTAGATAGGAAGTGAGCTTTAAAATGTGATGCTTATGCAGTATATTGTCTTCCACACGACGTCCTGATTCTGTATTCACCATCTCCTTTCATTTAAATGTCAAATCCAGATGCAATTAAAGCCCAATTTTATGGTTTTAAAAGTAAGTATTCACTTTCATTCTCACTCAATTTGTATCTGATTTTCTTTTGTTCATTTATCTTGATTTTAAGAGTTGCTACTTTTTTAACGATAACAAAATCAGTATGAGAGAAGTATACTCTGCGAATCAGTATTGAATCTTTTTAATTGGACTTTCGTAAACTATTGGAGATTGGCAGATTGGAGAACCGTAAACGAATGGAGACTCGTTTCACGAAAGAAGAAAGAAAAAAGAAAAAAAGTTCTCTAAACTTATTTATTAAAGATAAATTTGAAAAAACATAAACAAGGTCTACCGCGCTGCCTCGTTCCATACATCCTGCCGCAAAGGACTTTCCGGGCAGCTCCTCTTCGCTCATTCGAGCTAGGTGTCCCGCCCACCGGAGTCTACCGAGCTTGATTTTTCTTACAACATTACCTTCAAGGTAGATTGCGTACAACTCATGGTTGTAGCGTCTCGGGAATCGTCCTCCCTCACATACAGGGCCAACAATTCTCCTTAAGACCTTCCTCTCGAAAGCGGCTAAGAGTTCAGAGTGCCTTTTATTGAGCACCCAGATCTTGGATCCGTCCATGGTCTTGTACAGTAGTAGCTTGGATGTTCTGGATTGATTTCGGGATTTAAAGAGCCTTGATAGACCATAGTAGGCTTTGTTGGATTTGATCAGCCGTTCGCGTATTTCTTCTTCCATATTCTTATCGGCTGATACAATTGACCCAAGGCAGTTAAAGGATTGCACTGCTTCAAATTTGTGCTCCACTACCCCGATAGTTTGACCAACGTTAGGTCTTCTCTTCGCTGAAGTTGCCACCATGTACTTAGTTTACCCCTCATTAATGTGCAGTCTCAATTTTTGTGCTGCCTGCTCGATCTGGGTGAAGGAATCCTGTACAGCTGATTCGGTTATGCTGATGATGTCGATGTCATCTGCCTAGGCAAGTATCTGGCTAAACTTAGTGATAATAGTCCCTCTAGTTGTGATGCCAAAACCACGGATTGATTTCTCCAACGCCAGGTTGAAGAGGAGGCAGGCCAGACCGCTTTTTTTTTTTTACTTGACTAGTTACGTTGGTCATGGTCAACCTACAAAGTCGTATCAATTTGTGTGGAATGTCGAACTCTATCGTGTCATTATATAGATCTAGCCTAGCTACGCTGTCGTAGGCGGCCTTAAAGTCTACAAATAGATGATATAATGGAATCTTAAATTCCAGACATTTTTCCATCGCATGCCTAAGGGTGAATATCTGATCAATCGCTGATTTGCCTGGGATGAAGCCACATTAATATTGACCAATGACTGCTTTAGCGTATAGGGTTATCCGATCTTGTAGGGTAGTGGAGAGTATCTTATCGGTATTCACCAATGATATACCCCTAGAGTTGCTGCACACTGTGATATCTCCTTTCTTATGTATGGGGCAAATTACTCCACGACGGTAATCTTCCAGCATCTCCTCTTGCTCCCATATGTGCACCACGATCTCATGAATTGCATGATGTAACGCTGTCCCTCCTTCTTTGATCAGCTCAGCTGGTATGCCATCAGCTCCAGGGGCTTTATTTGATTTGAGCTGTCTAATGGCTTTTAATGTTTCCTCAATCCTTGGTGGCGGCAGCATTTGGTCTTGGAGACCCTCCAATTCTTCTGTGAGCTGACCATGTAGCAATTGATTGAAGTGCACTTCCCATCGCTCCAGAATGCCTTCGGGATCGATGGTCAGATTACCCTCTTTATCCTTGGAGTAAGTGCAGGGTGGTGTGTACCGCGTCATACTGCGGATTATTTGGTAGAACTTCCGCGCCTGGTGCGGACCTCGCTCTCTACTTTTCTGTATTTCACAGCCAAGGTTTTTTTCCCAGGCACTTTTCTTTTGTCTATGAAGTCATTCTGCAGAACTTCTGAGCTCCTTGTATTTCTCCTCGCGCGCGCACGTCCTATGAGACTGCTGCATTGCCCGGTACGCAGCATTCTAACGTTCAGTCGCTAGTTTGCACTCATCATCAAACCAGTCGCTCCGATCTCTATGACTACTGCCTAAGATGGAGTTGGCAGTACTAATGGCAGTATTCTTAAGGCGTGTCCATTTCTCTTCTACGCCCGGCATTCTGGCCCCAGGACTTACTCTCCTCGGTCGAGCTCTTCGAGGGCGAGTCTTAACGCATGACCTAAGGTGTTGTTGGTGTTCTCAGTTCGTAAGGCAGCCGCGTTGATTCGAACCTGATCCGCGGATGCAATACGTCTCCGTAAGGCAATCCGCGCTCGGAAAACTGTACCAACAAGATAGTGATCCGAGTCGACGTTGGCACCCCGGGACGATCGTACCGCCATCAGGCGTTACGAGTGGCGGTGATCTATCAACACGTGGTCAATTTGGTTGCGAGTGGCTTCGTCAGTTGATAACGAGGGGGCTTTGTGGATATCTTTACGCGGAAACGTGGTACTTGCAACGACCAAGTTTTTTGATGCTGCCAGTTCGATGACTCGTAGTCCATTGTCATTAGTGTTCTCATGCAAACTATGGTAACCTGCGTAGTGCCTGAAAACCGGCTCCCGACCTATTTTCGCATTCAAATCACCAAGAACGATTTTCACATTGTATCTTGGGCAGGCATTGAGGGTCCGCTCGACGTTCTCGTAGTATTCTTCTTTTTCGTCGTCAGGGGACTCCTCTGTAGGTCCGTGAACGTTTATGAGGTTTATGTTATTTAACTTGCGTCGCATGCGAAGAGTGCATAGCCTTTCGTTTATTACATTAAAGCCGATAATGGCAGGCTTCAATTTTTGGCTGACTAGAAAGCCTACCACGAGCACATGGTGTTTTGCGTGACAGCTGCAATAAATGTCATACTCGTTTCTTTGAATAACACCACTCCCTGTCGATCTTATTTCTTGTAATACTGTAATGTCAGCCTTATATTCGGACGGGGCATCGGCTAGCTGCTGTGCAACTTGAGCTCTGTTTAGTGAGCGGACGTTCCATGAAAAAGTTCTTAAATCGTTTAGTCATTTTCGTTTCCGTGGTCGTCGTCGGGTATCCGATCCTTATCCAAGACTTATTAAACTTGCCATAATAATTCGTTTTTACGGGCAAGGTTATTAGCCTTGCGCCAACCTTTCTCAGGATGTCGCAGCATGGATTGGTTCACTACTTGGCGGGTGCCAAAGTAGCTATCCAGGGGTGTCACGTGGAGACTGCATGTCAACTTGGATTGAACGGGGACAAGGATCGTCCTGGCCTTCGCCGGGTTGAACGCAATCAGAGACTTTGCCCTATATGTTGGCTCCCATCCCCCATGAAACAATATTACATGACCGAAAAGTGGCTGCCCAGGGCGGCGTTTGCGCCAATACCATCATTGGGCTATTTTTCTTCAGTCGAAAGCGAAACAGGTGGTAGAAACCGATTTCGGCAGATGTTGACTCATTATATCTGCCCAGGAATATGTAAAAAAGGTATGGACGGCTACTGTTTTCAACAGGACGGTGCGCCATGCCACACTGCAAAAGAAACATTGCAATTTCTGAATACTGCAAAAGAAACATTGAAAATTCTGAAAATTCTCTGGACGTATGCTGTCAAAAAAGAAGTGACATTGACCCCTCCGGACTTCTTTTCGTGGGGTTTTTTGAAAAGAAAAGTGTACGCCAGCAAGGCTCAGACCATTGATCAGCTCAAGGCAAACATACGTGCCGAAATCATCGCTATACCACCGGAGATGTTCGAAAAAGTGATGGAAACCGCATTAAAAAGTGCACATTTTGCTTTGGGCAATGGCGGCGGCCACTTGATTGATGCTGTATACAAAGTAGTCCAAATAAATTGTAAAGGACCAATTTAAATAAAATTACCTCATATATGGATACCGGTTGGTTTTTTTTAAAGATATTCAATATGCATGTACCGGCGGAAAAGATGGCGCACCCTGTACTTTCTAACAGTTTCTCTGAGTAAAGCTTCCAAGTTCCAAAAAAAACCCCAACATTTATTTCCACAGTCAATAGCGTCAAACCGTAATTGAAAAAGGATGCCGAGTTAACAGTCTACGTCACTGTTTCTTCCTCGCCATCATTATTGAAATTCATTCAAAATACGTATGAGGCGTTTTCATTGATGAGACTTAGATACAACCCCGCAATTTTCAACAAATGTTCTCGTCGACTACTAATGCTCGGTATGTTTCCATGTCGTAAAGGTGTTCATAATATGTATCTTGCTTGCCCATTGTCTCTCTCTTCAGGGCTATCTATGTACGTGACTAGGCGGATGTGCTTCCAATGACTATTTTTGCAAAATATTGATTAATTGGAGAATGTGATATTACTCGTGGTTTCGGAAGGTGTTTGCCCCTACATCTGATGAAAACCAACTAATGCGTTATCATGACAATCAGATACGACATAACTACCTTCTACATGTCTTGGATGAAACGCTTTCATGTGATCCTCGGAAATAATTTTCATTCACCTTTATTTTACACGTTGATAAATGAGAAGAAGTCATTTGTTCGTACAAATAACGAAGTGGAATTCCGATTTGATAATGTAAATCAAAGAAAAAGGGGTCGAATCTACATTTATAAAGCTAATAGGAAGTTAATTTAATTTCTGTTTTATTTCATATGCGAGACCATATAGAAAGTTAATCATTTACATAACATTATATTGCTGTGGGCTTATATATTTATTTTAAATTGAGGTTTGCTTAATTGGTTTTGTTAATTTTACTACCGATTAATAGAGTCTTAATCAATATTTACCATAGGAAATGCTTAATCAATATTTACCATAGGAAATGTAGTCGCCCATACAGGCAAGAACAAGCGTTGTATGTTGAAAGTAAAGTAATTACGAATAGTTTGATTGTTGTTGATAACTTCTACTATAGTGAGAATACATGAAAAAAGTATATAATGATATTTATTCAGTTTGTCTATAAGGTTGGCAACTGAGTAATTGCCGTTTTTTTCAGATAAATAAAACACTTTTTTTTAAATAAATAAATGAACTTTAATCAAAGATATATTCTCCATGTTCGATGACCTTTTATCATCTTTCTGGCAACTTTTTAATTCCCCGTTCGTAGAACTTCTGATCTCTATCGGCAAAAAACTGTATCAAGTGTGATTTCAATACGTCATCATCACTCAAAGATGTACCATCCGAAGAGTTTTGCAAAAATCTAAATAAAAGCTAATCTGATGGAGCAAGGTCAGGCTTACATGGCGGATGTAACATCAATTCCCCACCAAACCCCAATCATTTTTGGCGAGTGACCAAATATGTATGTGGCCTAACGTTGTCCTGGTGAAAAATTACACCTTTTCGATGGACCAACTCTGGCCATTTTTCGTTGATCGCTCTATTTAATCTGTCCAGTTGTTGACAGTACACATCCGAATTGATCGTTTGATTCCTAGGAACCAGCTCAAAATGCACCACACCTTTCCAACCCCACCAAATTAGAGTAAAATGTTCTTTTGGTGGATATCAGCTTTCGAGGTGGATTGTGCTGGCTCATCAATCCAAGACCATGATCGTTTTCGATTGACGTTACTGTAAACAACCCATGTTTCATCGCCAGTGATGATTCGTTTCAAAATAGGGTCGGATTCATTGCGCCTAAGAAGCAAACCGCAAGTGTTGATGTGCTTCGTTAAATGAATTTCTTTCAAATGATGTAGAACCCACACATCAAGCTTTTTATTGAGTTTCATATGTTTTAAATGTTTCCCAATCGCTGTAGGTGCCCCATTTAACCTTTTGGCTATTTCTCGTACAGTTACATGGTGATCCGACTCGATAATGGCTTTAATTTGATCATCATCAAGCTCACTTGGTCGGCCTGATCGTTGTTCATCTTTCAGTGAAAAATGTAATGTGTTTATAAAGGTTGTAAAGGAAAAATGTATTGTTGAAATTGCGTCAATGCAATGTATTGCAATGTGTAATGTAATTCAAGGTATTAACTATTCAAACTTGAATGTAATGTAATTCAATTGTTTTGAGTGAGTAGGGGTTTTGTAAATGAAAAATGTATTGTTGAAAATGGAGAGGTGAGGCTCTATACAATCGTGATGTCATATTGTGATGCAGATGTTGTGCCAACAGGAGATGTATTCAGGGAATTCCTATGAGGTGTGTGGCGATTCTCCCGAACCCCAGCACCCATCGTCCCATAATCTAGGTAAAAAACCCCAAATAGGGCATACAACAAAAGAAAAACAAGTACCGTGGCAGTTCCATTGAACGCCACTACTTACCTTACAGGTACAAAAGGTAACAGTTTCCTGAAATACATTAAAAGCCTGCACTTACCTTCTGTACTGTACCTGCAAAATCGAAGCAAAACCATGAAACATAAATTCTCGCTGATATGAAATTACAGCGGCAACTAATATAATATCTTCAAGGCAATTTGGTTCAACAACCAACCAACCAATATTGCCTGTGCAAATATCTACACGATATTCTTTTGTACGCCAGCTGCACACTAGCAGAAAAAGGTATTTTGCCTTGGCACAGCATGCCCACATCGAGCGACCGATACATGAGAGCATCCGCCTGGCGCCCCGGCGGTCGAATTCGCAAATGGAAAATTACCATCAGAGTTCGACTGCGAGGATACACCAACAACATGCACACGATCAGCATCACGCTACTCGTAGCCACTGATCGTGTAAACATTGCAACCCTTTTGCCGTCGAGATACTCGCACCTGTTGCGAACTTAAAAAGGGGACTTATGCAATGTCTGCATACTTGCGGACGCACACGATGAGCAGCGGAAGCGATCATCGTGTGTGTATATCCACCCCTTTTGTGTTGAATCAAATGCAAAAGAGACATATTACCAAATTTGGTCATCGAAGCGATGATGGGATTTTTGTATCCTAGCGCTTCGATGAAATAATTTAATCTCGGTTCGGATTCCGTGAGGGCAAGTCGCACCCTCACGTTAATTTACATCCCTCTTGGGCCCTCCCAAGGGATAAGTTAATTCGCAAGTAATCTGGAGTGTCGTATCGGTAGCGCTGTTTCGTGCGGAAACAATAGAGCTTTATATCCAAGATAATAGTCTGAGTGAACCACGGGTTGTTTTGTATATTCATCTGAATTGTATAGCGGGCTGACTCACGAAGCAAAGGAGATTACACTGAATTGTGGTTAAATAACATTTTGTCCTGTGCGTGGTACAAATCATATCTAATTTAACGTAACCGAACTCTAAGTGTGTACTAAGTTCTATTCGTTTAACGGACCAGATGTGTGGTACAAATTATATTTTATTTAACTTAACATATAATCACTATTCAATTGATGTTCTTAAGTGTATATAAAATAACATATAATCACTATTCAATTAATGTTCTTAAGTGTATTTAAAATAACATATAATCCCTATTGAACCATTTCTAAGTGTATACACAGTGATATATATTATCTCTTCTTAACAATACTCAATGTATAGCCGTTAGTGCATATTAAGCAAACTATTTTATCATTGAAGCGAAACGCCGCGTTTATGTTGTTATTAATAAAACTAAAGTAAAGAACAGAACCGGAGAATGTGTTTTAATAGCTTTTGACGGATAGAACTGTATCAGCGACAGTGCATTTCACAAACCGATCTTCCGCTTAATTCCCAGACGAAACCACAATCGAACATTTACTCCCCAAGTTGTTGACAATAGAGTGCGCGATACTATGGTGGTAGGAGTAGAACCGAGCTAACGACAGCTATAAGACTTCAAACCCCATAGGTGCATTACCCGATTGTAGTACATATGCTATGAGTAAAGTGCCAATTGTGATGCGGATTTGGGGGTGGACTGACTGTACCCGTCCACCGGGCGCTCCTTCTTCGCCAACTGCAACAGGACCCCTTGTTGTGTTAATTCTAACAGGTTCTTGGCGGTGGTTATTGCGCCCACTGTTGCACAATCTTCGCCAATTTGTAATTGCTGTAAACTTTATGTGAGTGCTGTTGTTGGTGGTAAGATTTGTTTTAATCTGTAACTGTTGTATGATTAGTGTGAAGTATAAGTGAATTATCGTTGACTTACTGTATTATACAATTGAATTGTTTTGTGCTTTTTCTACTATAGTTGTTGAATACTTGCAATACGTTTATTGTAATGATAATTTAAATTGAAAAGTACCTGGGTGGCACTTACGCTTGTCAACACTTGGGTCTACCTGGCGGCAAAGGGTTGATCTTGGTATCCTACCAGGGTTTAGCTTCACCGCAGTCTGCCCGTGAGCCATTCATCTCGTACCGGAACTTACAATCCCTGCACTAGGTGCAACTTCCGCTGGATGGATCCGCAAATCCAACGAAACACCTGGCTTTCTTTTCTCAATACCAACTTTATTTTTGTTAATGGTCTCGGTTTGAACCTGTTGAATACAATTTTATTGACACTTTCGTCAAGACCGAAAGAGAACAAGAACACGACATTCCGGGCCGTTAAGACATTATCCTTTTTCTTTCGAAAACAACAAAAAACCTTTTACGTTCCTCCATTCTTTCTTATTTTATTACTAACAAAAACTTATTCCTTTCTTGGGGCAAAATTGACAAACATCACGAACAACCATAAACATGCTACCGATCACGATCAAAAAGCAAAAAATGTTTCTTCGCTTCGTGCGACAAAAAAACAACGAACAGCCAGTTATTATCCTTTTCTTTTTTCCAGCTAAAATCTCCTTCCAAATTTCTTGCCCTCCGTTCTCTAACTGTCACCACGGTCTCAGCTCAAAAAAAAACGAAAAACGTTACGAAGCGGTGAACCATTTATGTTCAGCTACGCTTACTCTCTCGCTCCTCAGCAATAATTCGAACTCGACGATGGTCGACCTCGAAAATAGCGAAAGCCACCACCGTTGACTAAAAACCGGGCTTACATATCGACTTCGCCCAACCCAGCCGCATTCAATCAGTTTTCATTTTAATTATATATAAATATTTTGTTTACACTTTAATTTTAATGCAGCTGAGTAGGTCGAAACAAACACGGCACAGAGGTTACTCACGTAACAAAAATCTCCAGAGCAATAATTGTCAAATCACTTCCGGCACTGATTTCCTTTTAAGGGCTCTTCACCATAAACACCACGTAACTTTTAAGCAGCTTCTGCTGCGTTCTTTCCTTTACGGAAATAAAAAAGTAAAATATGACGAAAATGCTCGTTTTTTCACTCTATATTAAAACTGACGCCAAACTAATACCTTTTCACAAAAATACGCGCTATTTGCTTCTAAACCAAAGTAAGACTGACAGCTAACAAATGTCAAAAGGAAAAAAAAGTGTCACTGACAGAAGCCATTAAAAAATATGGCCAAAGACATCTATGTATGAAATCGGCAATTACTTAGCTGCCAACCTAATGTATCGTTTACACTGATATGATAGGGTTAAGAACCTACATCTGTCTGGTGAATGAATACAAAAAACTACGAGCCCATAGAATGTTATGAACTTATTAGTTGTAAAACAAAACTTTCTATATATAAGAAATTGGGGTGGTGAGTGCTCGTAACATTTGTACAACACCATGTTACGAATAAACAGACTGTAAGTAAAAGAAGACTTAATTGCTAAACAAGACGGCCTTACTACGCAGAAGACTGTGTACGATTTACAAAGATCATCATCTAGTTACTAAAATTGTCATTTACTTCTATGCATGCAGTCGCCACCAGTCATTGACATTTTCATGGATGGCAGAAAGTTTTCATCACGCAAGGGAAAAACTTTATTATGGACTTTCCCAACAGCTTTGCGACTGGACGAGGAGCTTCCTCGAGAATCGATCGATCCGGGTTGTTGTGGACGGCGAGTGTTCGGATCTGTATCCTGTTAATTCGGGGGTGCCCCAGGGTTCTATTTTGGCTCCAACCTTGTTCTTGCTTCACATAAATGATTTGTTGGAGACAACGGATAACAAAGTGTTCAGTTTTGCGGATGATAGTACGCTTGTTTCCTCCTTTTCGAGTGATCGGCCGATTGGTGCATCAACGTCGCACCAGCTGAGATGTAGACAGATTGACTCTCTGAACCAGGATCTAGATAAAGTCCAGCAGTGGGGAAAGGCCAATCTTGTCGACTTCAACGCAACGAAGACCCAGTATACAACATTCACAAAGAAAACCGGATCATCGGTTCCACAGCTGATGATGAATGGCCGGGCCCTCGAGGCTGGGGATAGCTTGAAAATGCTCGGCGTCACGGTCTGTGGGAATGTATCATGCCATAAACACGTGTCGAGCATCGCCAGGTCGGCCTCAGGCAAATTGAGCTATCTTTTTAGAGCCAAGAAATATTTTACTCCGGCCCAACTTCTTCTCCTATATAAATCTCAAATTAGACCCGCGCTCGAATATTGCTCCCATGTTTGGAGCTCGGCTCCTAAACATACCCTCGACCTACTTGAGAGCGTACAAAGACGAGCGATCCGCCTGATCGGGGACTCGGCGCTGACGTCGGGACTACAGTCGCTATCACATCGAAGGCGCGTGGCCGAGCTCTGTCTGTTCTACAGATATTATCACGGGTGCTGTTCTTCGGAGATTCTTGGCACTGTTCCACGCAATTCGGTCTATATGCGCTCCACAAGACAATCCGATGGATCGCACCCGTTTGTGGTTCATCTCCCGACAGCGCGAACATCCCTGTATCAGAACTCGTTCCGTTACAGAGCGGGGAAGCTGTGGAACTCCCTTCCCACGCGAGTGTTCCCGGAGCGTTACAACCTGCAACTGTTCAAAAAGAACTGCAACAGTTATTTGATGGCATCTCGGGGCGCCCACTCGACGCTATAGGTTCGCCTCTCCCGAGAGAAGTTTAATAAAAAAACAAAAAAAAAAAAAATTTTATATTAGAAAATATATGATATTATATTAGGTTGGCGGAAAAGAAATTCATAAGTGATCCATTACTTACATTATACATCGTGTTTTTGCTTCACATAAATGATTTGTTGGAGACAACGGATAACAAAGTGTTCAGTTTTGCGGATGATAGTACGCTGGTTTCCTCCTTTTCGAGTGTTTGGCCGATTGGTGCCACTGCGTCGCATCAGCTGAGATGTAGACAGATTTACTGTCTGAATCAGGATCTAAATAAGGTCCTGCAGTGGGGAAGGGCCAATCTCGTCGACTTCAATGCAGCGAAGACACAATATACAACATCCACAACGAAAAGTGGATCATCGGTTCCACAGCTGATGATAATTGGCCGGGCCCTCGAGGCTAGGGAAAGTTTGAAATTGCCCGGCATCACGGTCTGTGGGAATGTATCATGGCACAAAGACGTGTCGAATATCGGCAGGTCAGCCTCAGGAAAACTGAGCTATCTTTTTAGAGCCAAGAAATATTTTACTCCGGCTCAACTTCTCCTATATTAATCCCAAATTAGACCGGCGAGTTATTGTTGTTATATTTTGTATGAAGAAAAAATATATTTTTTTCGGAGGCTATGCCTCTTTATTTTATTCGTAAAATTACAGGTCACTATGAACGCTCTTTACAGTTTTTCTATGCTATTTATACTTAAATTCTATCTTAACCTAGGAATCTCCTAATGTGTTTTTAATGACCCAACGTAATACATACATATGTTTTGCTTCTTAGCATTTTATTTTGGGTTTTTTGGATCTAGGTAAATGATGTCTAGACACAATTTTAATGTTAAATATTTTAAGGAATGAATAGGAAACACATTCCTAGAAGATTGTAAAAATGCAGACGCTAGTTGTTGTTAGATGAATTTCTTATTTCAAGGTGATCATAAGGATGCATAGTGGTTGGGTGATTCATACGTTAACTCCCCCCTCCGTTAAAATACAATGTCCCCATTGTTTGTTTATGTGTTGTAACTCTAGTAATCTGTTATTAAAGAGTTTTTTGCTTTTAATTTATCTTATTTAGTTTTGTATTCATTGTACCTCTTATATAGTACGTTAAAAAAATTTACGAAGAAATATTATAGTTTTAAAAAGGAGTATACAAATTATAATGCTTAATACTGGATTATCTTCTAAAGGTATTATAAATTTCCTCATTTAGTCTTGAGTTTGAGTAGGTTGCCTTTTATATTTCGGGATTAGAGAACAAAAACAAATATTGATCATCGAAAATCAGTTTATTGTTTTTCAAAATATTCCCCATGAAGATCTTTACACTTTTGCATGCGTTTGAACCAATTGTCGAAGCAGTTTTGCCACTCTGATTGAGGTATCTCCAACACATGCATTCTGAATGCAGCAACCGCTTCTTCAGGTGTCGAAAAACGTTGACCTCTCAGTTTGTTTTTTACGTACGGGAATAAAAAGAAGTCATTCGGTGCCAAGTCAGGACTATACGGCGGATGACCCATCAAATCGATGTTTTGGGTGCTCAAAAATGCAGTTGTCGCAGCCGATGTGTGAGAGCTCGCATTGTCGTGGTGAAGAGTGATCCGTCTTCGGCGGTTGGTTTTCCTGATTTCTTGGAAGACAACTGGCAAACAAATGGTTGTGTACCACTCAGAATTGACTGTTCTGCGTTGTTCTAGTGGTACGGTTGCGACATGTCCAGTTTTTCCGAAAAAACAGGCGACCATTTGCTTAGAAGTGCTTCGTGCGCGAACAACTTTTGTTGGATTTGGCTCATCTTGAAACACCCAGACAGTCGACTGCTGTTTACTTTCGGGCTCATATGCGTAAATCCACGATTCATCACCTGTCACGATGTCATAGACGTGTTTCGAAGCACCGCGACCGTATTTTTTGAGCATTTCTTTCGACCAATTGACACGGGCCCTTTTTTGGGCGATTGACAAATTGTGTGGGATCCAACGCGAACAAATTTTTTTGACAGTCCAATGTTTATGCAATATTGAATGTATGCTGGTCCCACTAACGCCTAAGGTTGTCTCAATCTCACGATAGGTCACATGACGATCTTCCAATATCAGTTCGCGCACAGCATCAATGGTTTTCGGAACAACAACTGATTTTGGACGACCTTCACGAAATTCATCTTGGAGTGAACTACGGCCACGATTGAATTCACCATACCATCGATAAACACTGGTCCTTGATGGAGCTTCATCGCCAAAAATTGAATTAAGTTCATCCATGCACTGTTGCTGAGTTAATCCACGCCGAAAGTTGTAAAAAATAATCGCACGAAAATGTTGACGATTTAATTCCATTTTTGGGCCGAGATGAATCTTTTAAGTTACTGTAAACAACACAAATAGCGCTCGTATGTCAAAACGTTCTGAGTGCGTATAACCTCAAAAATGCCCAACTTTACGACAGAGCTGTCAATTGCCGGATTGCAACACTAGGGTTGCCAAATCCCGAAACATACGAGGCAACCTTCGTAGTATATTATTAATTTCTATTTCTATCTTATTGCTATGGATTACAATTTCATTAATTCTTTCTATTGTATCGTCTGCCATTCTTATAATTTCATTTATATATATATTTTTTTTATTGTACATTCATTAGTTCCAAAAATTGTCTTATTACATATCACGGTTTCTGGCATGATTTGAACTAATCCATGGAATGTATCTAGGGCTAGATTATCATTGGGTATTTGACGAAGATTGTATCTTTCTTCCTATGAACAAATATGTCTGCGTAGGCTAGGATATTTATTAATGGAATATTTTAAGCTTCATCTTTTATTATTTCTTTAAGTTCTGGGATGTGATTTCTCTGTAAGGGCTCATAATTTATATTAGATTAAATGGGTGAATTAATATACTTGAGTTCATATACACATGCGTCTGGGATTTTTGTTGAGGTAAACTTGTTGTCCTTTAAAGGTATAGTTTCCATATTTCCGGTGATTGTTTCAATTATTCCCAGCACGAATAAGATCCTTGTGAATTCTTTTACCTCCATTTCCAATTATCGTGGTTCCTTGATCTTCCACTACAATATGTTTTGTGTAACGAGTTTCGTTTTTCCCTCGTCTGTTCTTTTTTACAAAAATAATATCTCCGGGTGAATATATTTTATCTTTTCTCTTTTTATTTTGGAATCGATTTTGTTTCTCTTGTACGTTCTTTAGTTTATCTTGTATGTCTACTGTTACTACACCGAAAAATAATTCGCTTGGTTTTATTCCCGTAGTTGAATGAATTGGTAAAATATTTACTGAATTTTGTTTATTTGTTTACTGGATTTAGCTTATTTGTTCACTGAATTTAATTTATTTGTTTAGTTTATTTGTTAATTGAATTTAGTTTATTTGTTCACTGAATTTAATTTATTTGTTTAATTGAATTTAGTTTATTTGTTTACTGGATTTATCTTTATTTGTTTACTGAATTTAATTTGTTTAGGTTATTTGTTAATTGAATTTAGTTTATTTGTTTACTGGATTTAGTTTGTTTTTGCAAAATAAATTCATGTCCCAAAAGTTATTAAGGAAACTCTCCGTAAGTTACTCAGCGAAACACAAAACCATTTGTAAGCAAAGATTTTCACACGAAATTGCTTTAAGCCAAACGAATATCCGGACGAAGCACATATTTTCTACTTTAGTATATTAATTACTTTACTTTATTTCACACACGTGTTATTTCATTTCTGATTTTCTGAAAAAATAGATATTGCTTACCGCCTCCTTCTCTAGGCGTTGTTCCTCTCGACGATCTGCGCAGCTTGATCGGGTCCGGAACTGGTGAGAAAATCCTATGATTTTCTGGTCGATATATTTTTAAAATACTTCCCAGAATTTATTAGGTTCCAACTCAAATTAAACTTTTAAAGTGAGTGGCAGGATCGCCAGTTATTGTTGTTATATTTTGTATGAAGAAAAAATATATTTTTTTCGGAGGCTATGCCTCTTTATTTTATTCGTAAAATTACAGGTCACTATGAACGCTCTTTACAGTTTTTCTATGCTATTTATACTTAAATTCTATCTTAACCTAGGAATCTCCTAATGTGTTTTTAATGACCCAACGTAATAGATACATATGTTTTGCTTCTTAGCATTTTATTTTGGGTTTTTTGGATCTAGGTAAATGATGTGTAGACACAATTTTAATGTTAAATATTTTAAGGAATGAATAGGAAACACATTCCTAGAAGATTGTAAAAATGCAGACGCTAGTTGTTGTTAGATGAATTTCTTATTTCAAGGTAAACATAAGGATGCATAGTGGTTGGGTGATTCATACGTTAACTCGCGCGAATATTGCTCTCATGTTTGGTGCTCGGCTCCTAAACATACCCTCGGCCTACTTGAGAGCATACAGAGACGAGCGATCCGCCTGACCGGGGACTCCGCGCTTACGTCGGGACTACAGTCGCTATCACATCGAAGGCGCGTAGCCGACCTCTGTCTGTTTTACGGATATTATCACGGGTACTGTTCTTCAGAGATTCTTGGTATTGTTCCACGACAATCCGGCGGATCGCACCCGTTTGTGGTTCATCTCCCGACGGCGCGAACATTCCTGCATCAGAACTCGTTCCGTTACAGAGCGGGGAAGCTGTGGAACTCCCTTCCCACGCGAGTGTTCCCGGGGCGTTGCAACTGTTCAAAAAGAACTGCAACAGTTATTTGATGGCATCTCGGGGCGCCCACTCGGCGCTATAGGTTCGCCTCTCCCAAGAAAAGTCTAATAAAAAGACAAAAAAATAAACAAAAAGTCTTTCGAATCCGGCGTTATGTTTTGTGTTGTGGTCGATCTTTCGCTCATGAGAATTGCCACTACTGCTAATGTACTTTATTAACAGGGCGTTTCACACAGTTTTGACAGTTCTAATAGGCAATAATGGCGCAAGGCTAATAACTTGGACCGGAAAGACAAATTATTATGGACAATTTAACAAGTCTCGAATATGGACCGGATACTGGTGGAGAGACTTGCTAAATAAGGCCAAGACCGGATCCCGGTTGTAGTGTCGATGATGATGATGAAAATGCAATAACTCACGTTATAAGCGAGGTACAGCGACGGTGGTGCGCTCTACGAGTAGTGCAGACTATCAATTTTCATCCTGTTTCGATTAGTGTTACCATGGTGTACTGGTCAAAACAATATTGTGCGTTTGCTGTAGTGTGTTATTTCCGCGTCTGCCAGTCTGTTATGTGCGTACAAAGTGAATTTTGTAAAAAATTTAAGATTCAGCCGCGATATACAATTCCTGCGCATAAAACAATGTTGAAGTGGGTAAAAAACATTCATGGCACTGCCGATGCATAAAATCGGAAACCACTAGACGCTCAAAAACACATACAAACTCCCGAAAGTATTGAAAATGTGCGCAACAGTTTACAGATAAGTCCTCGACCTTTACGAGGCTGAGCTGAAAAGTTTCCGACCTAACAAAGATACAAGACTTTTTTTTTTAATTTATTTTTTTTCTCCATAGTTTCCTTGTAATTCTACGCACTCCTTCCAGCGATGCTCTCATCTCTCTAAGCCGTCCAAATAGTACTTGGCGTTTTTCTCTGCAAAATAACTGTTCACGAAGGTGATTGCCTCCTCATTTGACGAAAATCTCTGTCTTCCGAGCGCAATTTTTAGATTAAGGAACAAAAAGAATTCGCTTGGGTCTAGATCTGGTGAGTAAGGCGGATGGTCAAGCAGTTCAAACCATAATTCGTGGAATTTCGCCATGGCAACCGCCGAGGTGTGAGACGGTGCGTTTTCTTGGTGGATCATGATTTTCTTTTTCTGCAAATGTGGCCGTCTTTCCGCAATTTCTGCCTTCAGTTGGTCAAGTAAAGATACATAGTATGCTCCTGTAATGCTTTTTCCTTTTTGAAGATAATCGGTTAAGATAACTCCATGACTATCCCCAAAAACAGTCGCCATCTTTCTTTCCCAGCCGAAAAAAAAAAACAGTTTGCGCTTTTTTGGTGCCGATACCCGCTTTGCAGTCTACTGTTTTGACTGTATTTTTGTTTCGGGCGTATAATGGTGTATCTAACTTTCATCGACAGTAATTAATTCCTGGGGAGCGGAAGACGGACCGACCGGCTCGGTCGGGTGATGTAAAAAGACTCGGCGATATCAATTCGCTGGCAAAGTAAATTCGGCCAGTGGTACTGGCTCTCTTAATTTAGAGATGCTTTTTCTATCCCAAGAGAAACGTAAAGTCTCTCTTTGGGGTTAGGTAACCAGATCTTATAGAGAAGATCGAAGTGGTACACATATATGTGTGAACATTGGTTCTTTCATGGGACAGGGCCATGAGAATGAATCTGAAAACAAGGAAAGGGAATAATGTGCATCAATGAGATGTGAGTTAGGCTAAGTAAACAAGCCGTATCTCATTGGTTAGTAATGGATTTCTGTTTGCTCATCCCGCGAGGTCATGAGAAGCAGATTCAGAAATATTGTAGGACAAAGAGATCGTATAGATCATTGTCTATGATGTGCATTGCAGCTGTATTGATAGACCGCAATGGTGGTGGACATGGTACTAATTGGCTTTTGCCAAATTCACAGGGAATTGGTGTTTATGGCATCGCTGCCAAGGGTAAGTACACAATTCCTATTTGCATTTGCCTATGCCATAGGATTTAATTTATGCCTTAAGACGCAAGATGTGTATATTTTCTTTTGTCCCTTGTGTAAAGGTCGCCAGCCAATTTGTATGTAGGGGATTTGTTGTACACGTGATGAGGTTGGGAATAGGCGACGCAATGTTTTTTATCCCTGGTTATGATGGTTTCATTATATGTAAACCAAATTGTTTCGTTTTCAGGAATTCGATTAGGGAGAATGCATATGATAAGATTGGGATTTGCCTGGCAACCGAAGGTGCCGAATTGGCTTTGGATTTATGATCCAACAAGTTTGGACAAAATTCTTGTAGGGAATTTTGGATGCGAATTAATGCATGAAGGTAAGAATTCTCTGCCAGGAACTTTTAGATAAGTACATTAGATACTTGATGCGTGAAGCATTTACAGGTGCTAAAGGGATTGCATTTGCGGAAAGCTATGAAAGTTGGGTTGTAGTTACTGGGGTTGTTCTGGTAAGTAGACAGTGGGGTTTGGCGGAGCCGCAACAGAGTCAACATCGTTATGGAGGAAAAATAACGCCCAATTTAACCTCCCAAAAAGTCGTTCAGACCTTCCCAGTTGGCTTTCTCGTAGAACCATACTGTTCGTTTGGGAGCTTTCTCATTAACGTTACTGTTCGTTAGAGGAAATTTACCTGACACGACACAGTTGTCTGAAGTTCCCAAGGGCGAAGAAACTTCAATTGTGTATTTGTTTGGGTGGGTGGTGAGAAACAGTTCTAGTGTGTTGGCGAAATGACCATATATATCTGGTACTCGTGTTGGCGCATTGACAAATTGAGTTAAACTATTTGAATTTGAAAAGGCTGGGTATATTGACCTTCAGGTGTTGTGTGTCTGGAGTGACGAAGCCACTGCGAGTTATGCACATTAAAATCACCCGCAATAACGATTCCAGTGTGCGAATATAGGGTCAAGATCCTATCGATAGAATCGGATAGAGCATCAAATTCGTTAAAGGATGCGTTTTTATCCAAGTTTGGGCTTCTGTAAGGAAAGAAGTAATGTATGATATGCATACCAACGTGAAGTTTTAGCCACGAGAAATTAAATTCTGGATTGGAACAGAGCCCATATTGTGGCAGAAGCTGATGAGCAATATCATTTCGTATGTATGTGAGTTGTGTGTTATTACACAGTGTAACCGTCATCAAGAACGGCCATAAAACAAATAACAAAAAATAACAAAAACAAAACAAAAAAAACAATCAATGTGACATAGAGCAGTGCGGACCTACTCGAGCATCATCATCGGCACATCAAAGAAAAGAAACGCACATTTGGCAATAACACGGCGCCGACTCGAGGGACAGTCGAGACTTATGACGAAGCGGCACAAGCCAAATACAGATGGCTATAAAAGTGGAAAAGAAAAGAAAAGTGAATACACAGGAGCAGGCAACCAATTCAACGAGTTGGTTGACCTTAACCCAAGTGAAATTGAATTACCTGCTGATGAAGAAAACAATATCACAGGTATTGAAACAGATCGGGCGGAACTAGACAAACCCCTTGCAGATATCGACACCGAAAAAAGAGAAACTGAATAAACAAAAAGAAGCAATCCTCAAATTAAAAGACCTGGTGCAGCAACAACAAAGGCAAGAAAATACAACAACACAACGGAAAAATCAGCAACAACAACATCAGGAAGCAAACAAAAGGCAACAAACAAAGGAGATGCAGTAGCAGCAAAAGAACGAGCAAAACGTAACCAACAGAAAGGCGAAAGCGCCGCCTATAATAATTACCTCCATGGAAACAGAGGACGTTATAAAATTAGGTTAGCAAATATTTTAAAACAAAAAAAAAATAATTCTAAAATAAATTTAATGTACGATGATATTGAAGGTTATCGCAAAGTATTGACTGCTTTGGGTAGGACAAAAAGCGAGTACTACACGTACACCCCGAAATCGGAGAAAATAATCTCCATGCTCCTAAAAGGAGTTGACCCATGTTATTCCCCTGAAGAGGAATTAAAACATGTCGAACGAAACAATTTAAAATTCACAGGTATGAAACCCATCTCTAACGCCAACTCCAGAAAACGCAATTGCAAATTGCCTTTCTTTATTGTATCACTGAGTCCCAACAGTAAAGTTGATGCTCTCCGATACATCAAACAGCTCAACCACCAAACAGTGCATGCATTGTCAACGCTTCGGGCACGCGGCATCAAACTGCCACATGCAATTCAGGTACATAAAGTGCCTGTCCGACCATATCATTGGTGAATGCCCCTTGGGCAAGGAACAGCTTCCAGATAGGAAAACACTGCCTGTGTCCTCTGTAAAAATACAGGTCACACTGCAAATTTTAGAGGATGTCCTAAATTTCAACAAATTAAATTAAAATTGGAATCCAAAAAGAAACAAGTTGAAGAAGAGAAAAAAATGAAAACTCGTTCTTACAACAATTTCGTGGCTCCTTGTGTGTCATATGCTCAAATGGCCGGTGCTCCTAAGCAGCCAGCATCCATGGAACATACATATAGTAATGGAAGGATGCCTGCGCCAGAGGCACACTCAGAAATAATAACAATGTTATTAACCATGCAAGGACAATTTGCCGAATTTCAAAAAAACACTGACTGAACAAAGAGCACGAATAGATACTCTCTATTCAACCCTGTTCTCAAATAACTCTCCACATCAAAATCTTCAACCCTCCGTCTGAACTAAACCTAAAAATTATAGCTATGAATGTAAATTCACTAATCCACATCGAAAGAAGGGATAATTTAGGCAATCTGCTCCAAGCCGAATCCCAGATGTGGTCTTGGCTAGCGAAACTAAGCTAAACCAAAGGCACAAAATGGGCTACAAAAATTATAACATATTTAGACGAGATCGACCACACTCTACTCGAGGGGTTGGGGTCGCTATCTTAGTTAAGAAAGGTCTTCACCATAAGGTCGTTTACAGCACGGAAGTACACAAATTCCAGGTGCTAGAGGCATGCATTATAGATATTCCTCTAAAAAGTCAAAGGCATCTATATATAGTCGCTGCTTACGCTCCTGAATCTGTTCAAGGTACCCAATTTATCTGTGAAATCGATACGCTTTTCCCAAGTCTCAAGTTAGATTCGGAAAACAATTACTTTTTAATGGCAGGTGATTTTAACACCAAGCACGGTGCGTGGGGCAATCTGACCACGAACACCAGAGGCAATGCCTTGTTTGATTGGTGGCAAACATATGCGATCGAGCATAAACTAGAATTGTACGCTACAAGTACACCGTCTTATCCAAGAAGTAACTCCTTCCTGGATTTACTTATGACAGATGATCGAATTCAGTTACCAGATACCGAGGTAACTACTCGAAATTGTCTTCGCACAATTGAGTACGATAGCGATAATTACGGACTTGGAGCCGTAATACACGTGCCAAACGAGCACCATCTACTTGAGCAGTACGACCAGGTACACTCTTTCGATTTCCGAAGAGCACATTGGTCGCGTTTTGATCGCATAGTAAAAAGAGAAATACGCAACATGGGCATAGACCCACCGACTAATAGAAACCTCCGTAATGATGAAATCGACCATTACCTCCTAACTATGAACGATATTGTTACTAACACAATGAATCGTTCCATCCCCAAAGTAGCTCATATGGATGGCTATTCCCACCGATACAGGAATGCAACTATCGATGCTTTGTATAGGCAAAAGAGCACCCTGCTCTCAAAGCTGAAATTGTGCTATAGGCAGTTCAGTGACCCAAATAGCAATGAAATCAAAACAATCAAGTCATTGATTAAAAATCTTCAAAAACTGATCCAGGATAATTACCGAGCAGTAATAAATGAGGAGTGGAGCAACAGAATTCGAGCTGTTCAAGCAAACGGACCGAACATGTTTTCACAAATCAAGAAAATATGTCGAAGAAAAGATCATAATGACATTCCCTGTCTCCGAATTCCACGGACTCCCGAGAATTGTCAGATAATACTGAACGCAGGACTCGCCTTAGAGCACACCAATTCCAATGATGAAGTAATAGTAGTCGAAGATCCGCAAAAGAAAGCGAATTCAATTGCAGCCTGTTTCGAAGAGTTAACGAATCAGTTCATGCTAACACTGAAATTGAAAGCAATGCCCGTCAAAGACATTGCTCGCTGCGCAATCAGCTTCACAACTGGCTATCCGAAAACCGTAGTTTCATCACATTCGGCGAAAATAATAGGGCGGATTCTCCCGTCAGAAATGAAAATACAAATATGTTTGTGCGCAAGGATGAACTTAGAAACATACTTAGCTCAATAAAAAATAAGAAATCATCTGGAATAGATAGCATTCCAAATGTGGTTCTAAGCCACTTGCCTCCCGAGGCAGTGAACATATACACTACTTTGTTTAACAACGCTCTAAACAGTGCAACCTATCCAACCCATTGGAAGAGTGCAGTAGTCCACCCTATCCCCAAAAAGGGTAAGGAGAAGAGCAATCCAGCTAATCTGCGCTCGATCAGCCTGCTTCTCAACATCAGCAAGGTATTCGAAAAAATTATAAACAAAGCACTGATAGGTTGGTGTGATGAAAACGATATCATCCCCAACAACCAGTTTGGTTTTCGAGCGCGACATGATACAGTTCATGCAGCGACGAAACTTGTTTCCGATATACAGTGGAACAAGGCAAAGCGACAATGTACAGGCGCCTGCTTGGTTGACTTTGAAAAGGCTTTCGACACCGTATGGTTAGAAGGACTTGTCTATAAGTTAACAAACCTGGGTATGCCGCAATATTTGTTATACATCATTTATGATATGATAATGGACAAACATTTTGTGGTGAAATGCGGGGACATACTCTCCAACAAGACCTTCCAAATTAAAAATGGCTTACAGCAGGGAGCTGTGAATTCTCCCATTCTATCCAATATTTACACTAGTGATCTAGTGAGTTCTCTCGAAAACGCCATTGCGTACGCCGATGACATAGTGGTGTACAGAACAGGAGGAAAAATAGACGTCATCAATAGGCACCTTCAAGATGACTTCAACAAAATAAAACAAATTTGCGTTGACTGGAAATTAAAGATTAATTTCCAGAAAACCGAGACTATCCTTTTCAGAACGCCCCTATCCAGGGCCTCGAGGGATACAAAATACAACTGGAAACACTTTTCTATTGTAGGTAACAATAACCTTCCACTGCAAGTGAAAACTGTAGTTAGATACCTTGGTATCTGGCTAGACCAGTATTTATATTATGACAAGCACGTAGCAGCGTCCCTCTCCGCAGCTAACAGCGCATATTCTATGACAAGAAGTCTATTCCGGAGTAGTCTTCCTGACCCCAGAGTCAAAACAATTTCGTACTCGGCATTCATCCGACCAGTTTTGGTTTATGGCTGCCCCGTATGGTATAATATATCTCCACTTTATATGGAGAAGTTTCGTGTGTTCGAATGGCAGTGTTTGCGTTCCTGCTTCGGACTTTATAGAACACCAGAGTCGCAATACAAAAAATTCTATTCCAACCAAATCCTGTATAACAAATCAGGGTTAAATAGCATAGACAATTTCATAATTAAAATTATTCGTGGTCACACAGCAAGGGCAATGTGCAGTGACAATAATCTTATCTCGGGAGCATTCTATCCCAATGATATGTATCTGGAGAATACCCTCCAGAATGGGTTTATTCCCCCAGAAGCGTTCCCTTTCTTGGATCAAAAAGGCCTTATCCAAAACGTGCATGGAGTCCCGATTATTTACCACGCTCTCCGTGGTGCCAGGGACAAACGAATTCTCCATCATAGTGATATCTCCAATGCCCCAGACCGCATGCGTTTTAGCACGGCGATCAGTGAAAGAGATAAATCAACCACAGATCGAACATCTCCCAAATGGTGGTGGCTTCTCAACGAGGAGAGGACTTCACTTCCTCAGATATAGTATGCCTCTCAAGAGCAACGCTCTCCTCCCTCTTGTCCCCCCTCCCCCTGTCCCCTTTCCCAATTACTTTTGTGTAGCTATTTTATTTTATTTTTTATTTCTTATTTTATGTTTTATTCGTTTCGTTTTGAAGTTTTTGTTTGTTATGATAATTAAAAAAAATAAAAAATTTTAATAATAATATATACATATAGATGTAAACGAGGAGTCCCTCTAATATATGACTTATTTCATATATATATATATATACATATAAAAAACAAAAAAAAAAAGTACGCCGAAAGGCATATATAAAAATCAAGTTGTAATGTGTAATTTAGAGAGCTCGCATAGAGCCAGTAAGTTAATTTAAGGATTGTGATTGTAGTAAAGGGTTTAACATTTACCCCTAATATTATACATGTAAAAAGAATTAGGAAAATAAATGTGGTTTAAAAAAATAAAAAACAGTGGCACTAAGTTATATCCAAGTCGATTAAAATCGGAAATACACGTATTAGTAATCACCTGGATTTTGCAAAGTGCATAGATAGTTGGTTTCTGGTTAGAAACGTGGGCAGACACAGAAGAGAAATTGCATCTCAGGCCTCGAATATTACACAAATCAACGCGGAATTGCCGCTCCATTGAAATGGCCCTAAACAGAAAACCAATACCGCCTCGGGAAAGAATGCAAGTCAGGACCAGCAACAAACAAGCGAAAGCAGCAACTACAGGTGTTATGCCATTGTAGTAGGTACCCCACTAGATCCGTGCCGAAATCCGGGTCACATCCCTTCCATGACGAACATTATGCCACTCAGTCACCATGTTGATTCTCACTGGTTGATATTGATCTCGATAATTTTTCGGTTTGCTGTGATAAAACTGTTTGGAGCTAAATATCACTAAATGCCAATAATATTTTCACGAAAGTGCATACTTTTCCCTCTTCGTCCACATTTCCTCGACAACCTAACCCTAACCATCGTCCAATCGATCCGTGACCTTGGTATTTTGTGTGGTAGTGAACTAAATTTCCCTTCCATATTAACGCGATAATGGTCAAGGCCAACTCAAACCACAAGTTTGCGAAACCTTGGTCTAAAGATTTCTCGAACCCCTATGTGACGCGATCCGTCCACACTAAACTATTTATATAGTTTAATGCTAGCCCTATGGAATACACTCATATCAAATGTACTCTTAGAATTATCCACTACTACAGACTTATTACCAGTCAATAGAGACAAATGCCAGTTATAAGATAGAGCTCTTGGTGTTACTGTTCTGTTTCTATTACAATATCTTCATGGAATCAATTAAACTAGTCTTTATAATGCAATCTTGATTCTATTACTTAAGCAATTAGTAAGTCGGCAATAAAAGACCTATTGTTGAAATTCGAATCCCCTCTTCACGAACGTCTACCTTCAATTCAACCTTCGTGTTATCAATAGATGGATATGTATCCCAATTTCCTAGTGTAACTATTACAAAGAGTTTGCTTTGGCATTCTAGAGGATAGTAGCTGGAACTACGGATTATGATTCAATAGGCTTTGGAATTTCAAATTTTCAATCAACTCATCAACCTGTGATATAATAACACAAAGTAAGAACACAAATCGTTACGGTGCGATGGAGTCACCTCCGGATATAATTTATCTCCATGTTAACGCTCTTACTGTAGCCAATCACTAATCCTTGTAGTGCATGGTAATGCAACCCGATAGCCTCAATTTCCAGCAGCTAGACGAACGCCGCACCAGCACCAATTACAATACTAAACTCTGGGGCATCGTTGCAAAAGAGTCCTCCTGTCTATCGTCGTGTCCGCCGGTGTTCCAGCCATTTCTTTGAGTGGAACTTAGCCGCATTGTTTGGCATTTTGCACCCCACTTGCCAGGGGTTTCTAGTTCCTGCAGGCAAATATTGTGGTGCATTATTACAATTGGCACGCGACTCGGAATGTATCTCGTCTTGTGTCTTTCTCGTATTTAAAACTACTCAAGCCTCAGAAAGTAGAAGGAAAAGCATTTCAAGGAAGACAAAGCAAAAGAAAAAAATATCTAGAAATGAGAGGAGAGCCAGCAACTGCACCGTCTCGAGAGCCTCTGCACATCATATGCTGAGCAAGTGTTTCCAAACAACGCATAATGAACCACGAATCGAACTCTTATACTCGTGTATGTATAATTCAGTCGATTCCCACCCGGCGAACGGGCTTCAATCGCGGCTTGTAGCTTTCTCAAGTTTCAGTCTGCTAGACAGTTGGAGCGCGAACATACGAAGGTAGTGCTCCCGGCTAGACGAGGCTTTGAAGGCGCGTCGTCTTACGCATCTTCACGCAATTTAGTGTCTAAGTGCGATTAGATTTGGTTTTGTGTTTTTGTTTTTGGAAACTCTTGATGACGCATACCTCGGCGACGGTGTTCGGCAGGAATCCTGATAAATGCACCTCACAGCGTCGTGAGTTTGTCGCCGATAAGTGTTTCGTTTTGTTGTTCTGTGAGATTTCCATTGTCCTGGTGTCGATAGTTCGTATGTAGTTGGTGTATGGCTTCGTTGCCATGACGATCGCTGAAACCAACACACCGCGGCCCAAGGAGCCACAATAAGAACGTAATAAAAACGGAACACCTACGCATTGTTCAACGAATGTGCCGGGACTTCGGTGGTTTTACTACGTGACAGGCGGTTTCCTGTTAAATGCATCGCGACTCCTTTTGCCGTCGGGGGTGAAAGTTGAATCACACAAGTGATTTTTTTGTTGTTGTTGGTGATTTCAAAGTGCATCTATATTATAAAAGAAAAAGGTAGAAAAAATTATAATAGAATAAAAAGTGCTCGGTGCAGCGATCTGGCAAATTTGGGAATAGTGTTTAGGCCAAATGCATGGCACGGTGGATTTCCATGGTCCCGGTTAACCTAAATATCTTTATGTCTCAGCATTCGCATCTCGGCTTGGTTCTTCGTTATACACGTACTTTATTTTCGTAGTGTACCCGCGTCTTGTTTCTCCTCTAAACCAATCGACTTTGTAGCACGGTGCTACCGTTTGTGTCCCCCAATTAGTATGCTCCACGGATACATTACCTAGATAGAAGTTTATAGTCTTCAATTTAAACTGCTGGTCGTGCGCGCTGAACTGGTGCTGTAGAGTTTCGTTTGGATCGCTCCTTGCCGGGCTCTCACTTGTTCTGGGATTAACTGTTCGTCGTCGATTCCTCGCCAGCGATGCACTCGATGCTGAAATTTGCATTTCGAGAATTTATGTACGAATGCGACAACAGTGCACTCTGGGAAGAGACCGTACACCTTGTCTCCCGGCCGCTGGTTATATTTCATTATTATTATGTGACTCACGTATGTATTGCGCTTTTGTTTTTATACTCTACTCCTTTGTTTTACTGGAAATAAAATGTAATTTAGATAGCTTCTAATCGCACTAGTCCGTGGGGTTATCCTGAATTTTTAAGATACGACACACAGGTTTAAAGCTAAATGCGAAGTTCATTGACATAAGACCCAATGGTGATGCACTCTTACATTGAGAGTGTCTTTACAGTTTGTGGTTTCGTGAGGTGCATCAGAGCTATTGAAGTCTCCGGCAGAATTATCTGAATTTCACAAACGATTAAGTCGGCAGAGCAAGGGAAGACCCACTGTTGCGATATATGAAAGATTTACGAGATTGCGTGATTAAAATGAATTGTAGGGTTCATTAACTTACTCCTTAGTGGGTCACGCAACAAGACTTTGGGCCATTGTAGGTTGTTAATAACACGTTTGTTTTAATAAGGGAACTTTCGTGCATGTTATGTAAAGTGAATATATATAAATTAATTACTTCTTGGCTTTATATTTGTTGACAACGTAAAGTGGATTTTAAGCTCCGTTGCGTCAGAAACTTACCCATACAATGTATCGCTGCTAATCTAGTATGAGGTTTCCTTGTTACAGTTTCTTTTTTATTTTTACAATTCAGTTAATCCCAACGACTAGGAAAAAAGGAAACCCTACAATACCATGTGTAGGCGTAAAACACAAGCTCCATGATTTTCCAGAAATAAAAGCTAAGCTTTTAGCATTCTATTACCAGACTCCTTTTCTTGGGATACATTAGATGAGGCGTGTACGGTGAAGTATAGGTTCAGTTGAAGGATGTGCCATTCATTATATATAAGTTCGTATATGTCATTCATATCTATCTACATTATAAAAAATTTTCTCCGGGCGACAAAAAATTATTCTCTACAACAGAGTTGTGGTGGTTTTTGGTTAATATGCCAGACATGGGCACACGGTTCACTCAATCCCCCAACAATAATCTCGGCACGGATTGTTCAGCAAAGAAGAAGAGTATCAATCGACTCCAACTGGAGTCGTCAGTCTTTGGTAAACGTTTTCCTTTGGTTTCAAGCGGCACAGGAACGGGAATGACACACCTAGATTGATGAAAGTCCGGAAATAAAACGCTCAGCTTTTATTTTTGTTTTTTTAATCTTTATTGAGTAACCAGTTTAATGAAGTTTATAAACAGTGACAATGTTCGCTGACTTAACGTGACCGTGGTGCACTTGGGAACGTAGCGTCAATAAATTAACACAAATCAGCAAAACACATTTAATATTGTAATCGAGGAAGTATGGCGTTGGAGCTGGCTAAGGTGTTCACGTATATTTCTCCTTTAGACTGCACAGAATATACGCACAACTGTTTGTCGATTCACTTATCCACCGAAGCCTGATTAAGTTGGCACACGAATCTCACAGGTACTGTGAATTATTCGAAGCCGATTTCACAATGAACTCGATTAGATGGATGAATTATTATTGTTTACTTAACTACACGTAAATTGCACCATGTCCCTTTATAGGACGGGTCGACGACGACAAAAACTTATGAAAAGGTAATTAAGAAATGCCGCGAACGGGTTAGGTGAATTTTTACACAGACGTTAACTAAACGAGGATTTTCCTCTCGACATTTAACCGCACACGGGGGTGATGAATTTAATACTTTCGCTAATTTGATGCGCACTCTGCTACGGATAAAATCTGACTCTCCTAGTGTCTGTTGGTGTCAAGATCCACTAGGCGCGATGGCGATGGATTTCCATCGATCTGGGAGCAGCCAATCCGATCTTTTCCTTGGTGATAACCAATGAGCGATCGAATTGCAGTTTTTGATCGAAGGATTTCCCCCGTGACCGTACAGGCCTGGATGAAAATCCATTCGTTCGCCACGACAACGCAGAAGCGAAAGGTGCTCAAAAGAAAATCCGAATAACCGGCTGATCAAATAGATGATCGAATACGGAGGCTGGCTGCCCTGGCATCATAAACGATAGGGAATACGTTTTTCTGTTGATGTTATGTTATATCAACAGAACTTCGCTTACGATGGCGAGGCTAGGATGCATGGGGTGAATATTTATTGTAGTGAAACCGTATCGTAAGACACGATCATTAGTATGATTGTTTAAATAACAATTATGATCGTGTCTAGTTCTATGATCGGTTGGAGGCCGATAATGGGAAATTGGTTGCAGCTGTTGAAAACCTAATGGACATAGGGACAATGTTTGTTTACTACTTTGCCATCGCGTGATGCATCACTTTGATTATGCTCAAATTGGTAACGTCTCATCGGTCGATGGGTCGTGTGTGTTACCATTAAACAACACTTGAATTCTCTTGTAGATAGCCCGCGATGGGCTGTGCTGTATATTGTCGTTCGAACGATCAACCGATGGATCTGCCGATAAGGCAAGGGTGAATATGTCATGCACGTATATGGAAAAATGCTTCTCAGCTATGCGTATTGACATGTGTGTTAATGTCGGTTACATGATAAGAAAACCGAATTATATTTCAGGGCATAGGGTTGGATGCAAGCATGCCCCTGGGTGAAAGTCTGTAGATGCCAATGCGATTGCAAAATAGTAAACGGCAATCATTCTAGATGATTTTCCCGCGGGCTTATGTTTTCAGGTAAGTATTGTTGCAGGGGAGCTGGACTGCTCATCTGTAGGTAAGCTGCTTATGATAGGTAATATGATTGCCGGTAGGGAAAGGGGCGTTGGTTTAGGCCGATGGGTGGTTCTTCGGGCGCCTCAAAGAACCCCCACCGAGTTGTAGCAAACCCATCATTGAGACATGAATATGAATATATATATATATATATGTATATATATAATTTTTTTTTAAATTACGTAAGAACCTAACTTTATATAATTTAAATCTTACTCTACCCTAATTTTAGAAAAGCTAAATCTGTGTAAACTGCTTGATGTTGGAGTTACATTACCGACTTTGGTACATAGGTGTTTATTTGCCATTCAACCACCAAAACTGTTGGTGCTGTTTAATAATCACATCCCGGTCTCTATGGGAAATAGCTCTATTGAACCGCAAAAGCACTTCTTCGGTGCGCGTAGTAGCACACTCGCCTGTCTACGGAATATCTACTTACATGATAAATCAATGCAACTCCGGATTTATCCTGTATAAGACCGTTCATATCAAATTCTAGGAGCCCCTCAGGTGGAACAAAGCCATTGCGGCGCACCATCTCAAAATACAAAGACTTTGTATAATAACTTCCGAAAATTAGGTCATTGGACGCAACTATTGCTCTCGAAACATAGCACATAGCTCTGATTAATTTGATCATAAAATTATCCACTCTGTTTTTGTAGGCTTCGTTGTATTAGGTCTCATTTGGATAATTCCTTTTGCAGTCAGATTCCGGTGTTAGATATAATCTGAGAGATTTTCTTTCGAACACCAGAATTTATTCCTTCATATTTGGACCTATATTGACCCAGACCGGGCATCCATATATAATCGTGGGCCTGATTTGTGCTGTTGTAGCCTTTCTCTCAGGGAGCGGGTCTCCTTGTCCTTAAAAGGACGAGGGATCTCTTTAATAGACCGCTCCTGAGAAGGTTCATTGCGGTCGCCGCCGTGCTTCCTCAGACCTGAGGGAAGAGCGACGATCGATCGTTCGGGTTGATTAAAGAATGGAGGTTAAAATTGTTAGGTATTTATTATTCATAAATTATTACACTGATTGTTGAGATCCACATTGTCCGACATAGCACAGAGACTGATTGTATGTTTTAATTGTTAACGTCCACAACCATTGGACGCCAATCGAGACTGATCTTCGAATTTGAAATTCATCACCCTTTTATTTCAAATCTTATCGGGATTTTGTATCCCGAATGCATTATAATGAGAGCAGAATCTCGAAAAAGATACTTGGCTGGCGTCAAATGTTTGTATTTTGAGATAAGAATTCGGTTAGGCGAATTCTCGGAAACATGAGCCTGAGTATGGAAATTGAACATCTGGTTCAATTTACCATATGTTTGCTTTTGTTTGAGGATCATAGGAAATTGAATGCGTGGATGATAAACGAATATTTCATTCGTTTTCCAGGAATTTTGCTGGATCGGGATAATGTATTTATGAATTAGTTGGATGATTATGTGGAGTTGAGTGCAAGAGCGATAAACGAACATTTGTTTGGTTTATCGCGAATTTTCAATTTAGATGATTGTTTTGTATAAATCTAAGTTTAGGTGCAAGGATTTGGATGTATGCGTGGAGGAAGGAGATGGTAGGGCTTTTCAGAGCACTACAGTGCCATATAGTATATAGCATTTATCCTGCTATCAAGTTGGCTACTGTGAAATAGTTTTTTTTTTAACGTTTATTTATTTTACTTAAATATTATTACATTTTTTGTTTCTTAGTCTAAATAAACATAAAACTATAATCTCTTGTTGTTGTTGTTTTAATGTATAAGGCCGTAGTGGCACGCAATACTTATCATATTATTTTTTTCTTTATCCTTACAAATCGTTTCTACATGTACTGCATAATGTTTTATTCTTTTTTTTTTTTTTTAATATTATTGGAGGGAAAAGTAAAAAAAAAACCTACTTAACTGTCGTATATCTATTTTTTTATTATTATAATAAAACTACTTAAACCTAGTATAACTTAAATCTAACTAAGACTAAATTAACTCTAACTGAGCCTAGCTTAAGTCTACCTAATACTAATTAAGATTATGGACCTGTGGATCAGGTCCTGCCACACGTTCTCCGCCCCGCCGATCACCAGTCCTTTGACTGCCAGTCGACCGAACGGGTTCCATGCAGGAGGACCCCCTCCCGAATATTTATCAGTCAGTCTCAGCCCAGTCGAGCCACCAGTAGTTTTTTCTATTGAGTCTTTCGAAATTAGTTTAGTCTTTTTCAGGTATGCTCACGCAGTATCTTAGGATGGTATTTCCATCTCCTATGCTTGTTGGCACATACTTAATTGTTTTATCAGTTGCCTGTCTTGCCACATGATAGAAAATTGGTACGTTTGTCGGATTTGATAGGTAGCTATAACCATCAAGTATCAAAATGCTTCAGGTGGTATGTATCCACTTTCCAATAAATTCCTGAAATACTCGGGGTTAGGATAGAACAATCCTGAGATTAGTTCATTGTCTTTCACCGGACGAAATGATTTCTCACAAGGGTGAGAATTGTATTATCAATCTGGACACTCCGGATGCATCATATAGTCTCTTATTGGAAATGTAGTGACGAAAGTTGAAATGTTCGCTTCTGTACATCTGCAGGCAGACTCTAAGGCATTTTCTTTCAAATATTTTTAGCTTTTTCATATTCAATGTATTAATGTTCCACTATACTGCACTCGCATAGGTCAAAATTGGACGTACAAACGCTTAATAGCAAATGATCTTCACGTTGGATCTAATATGGTCCCAATAGGAAAGGTTTTTGAGGGACATAACTGCCGGTCTTATCCTCTTCAACTGTTCATTTATGTTCTTACCCTAGTACAAAAATGTGTCCAAATGAACACCCAAATATTTAACCACATTCTTTGACTCGAACCGAATGCCACCAGCGTTCATTATTGTGAAATTTTTCCAATTACGTCTCAAGTCCGAATGCGGAACAGTATGGTTTCACATTTTGCGTAGTTGATGCTAGTTTCCAACCGGCACAAAATTCTTGGAACCTGTCGAACTTTTTCTGGAGCTACTGTGAAATAGCCTCCTTGTCATAGCAAATGTTTTCTGGCCTTGACCAAAGCTGCCTCCACATGTTTGTTAAAATACAGGTACTGATCAAGCCAAATATCAAGGTATTTAACCATACTCTTGGTTTCCAGTTTGTGTTCACGCGGTCCCATGATAAAAAACTTTCGCCAGTTTTTTTTGTGTCATTCGTGGCTTTATGCAACTATTTATGATTTCAATTTTCGAGGCTGTTTTATAAATTATAAGATCGTCTGCGTACGCAATTGCACCGGGAAGTGCGCTTAATATTATCGCTAATGTAAATGTTAAAAAGAATAGGAGAAAGTACCACTCCCTGTTGTAAGCCATTCTTGATATTATACGTTATACTGGAGGTCACCTTGCCACTTTTGACTGCACACCTCCTGTTGTTTAACATATCATAAAATATTTAGAGTAAAGGTTTATACATGCCTTGTCTGACAATCGTGTAGTATAACCCTTCAAGCCAATCGGTGTCGAATACTTTTTCTAAGTCGATCAAACAGGCTCCTGTGCATTGGTTCTTGCATTTATTCCATTATATGTCGGAAACCAGTTTATCTGCGGCATGTGTGGTTTCATGACCCACCTTAAAGCCAAACTGGTTATTTGGAATAATGTTGTTGTCATCAACCCATTTAAGCAAAGCTTTGTTAATGACTTCTTCGAATAATTTACTGATGCTTGGAGATAAGCTTATCGAACGCATGTTCATTGGGTTTGTACAGTCCTTGCCCTTTAGGGTATAGGCTGAATGATAGCTGTTTTCCAACGCGTGTGATAGTGTGTATTATTTAACACGTTGTTAAATAGAACAGTGTATATATCCATTGCTAATGGTGGTAGATGCTTGAGTACGATATTTGGTACTCCATCTATTCCCACTGACTTTTTGTTTCTTAGTGAGTCGGAGATACCCTGGATCTCCTCTTTCGTTTTTAATAGGCTATTATCCCTGTTATTGGCGTTAATAGCATTTGCCAAATTATCGCCTTTCAATTCGAAAAAAAACAAGGTTCTCTGATTGCCAATTTTAAATTTTATTTCGAAGGTGCAAGTGATTCACTAGAACTCTGTTTTCTAAGGCGTAGTTTCGGTGGATGCTTTAATTTCATCATCATCATCGGCACTACAACTGGGATCCGGTCTTGGCCTTATTTAGCAAGTCTCGAGTCTTCTTAAATTTTCCATAATAATTTATTTTTACGGGCAAGGTTATTAGCATTGCGTTAGTTTCCCCAGCTAGAAGCACATCCGAGTTTTCGTCTTGCAACAGGTTAAACAGAGTGGTTCTTCTCTCAGTCCTTATGAGTGAATTAACATTCATGACAAGAGCTTTAATTGATCTTTTGGTTAGAGGGTTTACATCGACTTTTTATTTATGGTAGACTGGGCAAGTGCCAGTAGATCTCGTTTATTTGACTTTGCAGCTGTGTCATCTCCTGTATTGTAGATTCAGAAATATTGTGAACACGTCCTGCTTGTGATGCTGTTTTAAACTATGCCGAAGTATTTATGTGTTGTGCTTTTGGCTGATGAGCTGCCTTTTGTTCATCTGGTCCTGGTTCTGAGTTTGTTTTTTGTTGCTGATGTTTGCCTCCTTTTGGCTTCAGCTTTTCTTGCTTATTTATTTGTTCTTCCAACGCTTCAATTTTTTTCTTTCTTCTTCTTTCCTTTTGTCGCGCCTTTGCTATAACGAGTTTCGCTTCTAGTTGGTTTATTTCTGCTTCTTCGTTCTCAGATTCAGAAGCCAGATAAGCGAATGTGTTGTTAGAAAAATTCCCGTCATAGTTGGTGGTAGAGGGGAATGCATTCTTCCCTCGGTGACGTGCAGAGTTTTATAGGCGAACAATTTGTGAGGACGAGGTAGAAACCTGCGCCCATGCTGGCGCCACGACCTCGTACCCCCACAGGTCTACCTGACTTCACTTTTAAGACCGTTCCGTTGAGAGATTTGTTAATTATCGGTTGTCGTTTCTCGACACGTCTTTACCGGATGATGGTCAATTTGGTATTGTCAGGTATGGTCCCCTTATTAGAAGATTCATATCCGATCGAGTGAATTCAACGCCGCTTCCTACGCTCTCCTTGGCCTAGGTTGGGGAACCCTTTGATCCTTGCCCGCTTACATTAACCACATCAATTTGTTCAACCTTGGAACTCTTGAGGAGCGTAGGGTCCTGGCCGACGTTCTGTTCATTAATTGGCTCGGTGGACTGATGTAAAGTTATATTTTTATTATTTTTGGTATTATTACCTTACCTGCTGTGGACAAGTCCGTTCTGGCTGCTATGGCGAAGAGGTTGTCCTTGTCAACTTTGGTGCTGATTTGTTGGTGTTGCCGAAGTAAGCTTTATATTCGGATGCCCGCCGTTGGTTGATGTTTTAGATCAGCACTATAATAACACAAATATGTCGAGTTGAATCAAGGCAAGGCGAAAGAACAGAAAACAAAAACAGTCAACAATTAATTTTTATGTATTAAATTTTTATTTAAATGTTTGCAATTATGTTTTTATAGCTTTTTCTAAATTACGTGTTCAACAAAACTGTTTCTGTCCATCACATTTACTTCAATAGAAAGCTACTTGGAAAAATTGATATGTACTTCCTTTTTAGGTATCTCGACTTTTGCAACTGAAATCACTTTTTATGCACACCTCCCCGCGGACCAGAATAATACTCTTTTTTTAAAACATAACCATCTCGGTCTATCATTCGAAGTCAACTCACATTCTTTTGTGATCGTTCGATGGGAGGAAAACCTTTTACCACGTTAACCAAAGGCAACGTGTTATTTTCCTTTTTTGCTGATCTCACTTAAATCCTCTGTATTAGGATCTCTTTTGTGGGCCAGCGCATCCTTTGTTTGATCCTTTAGGTAATTTAGCTTGGATCTCCAGAAACCCTTAAACATTTCCAGTGATTTCTAGTAATATTTAGACTTGATAATTATATTTTTCTGGACAATGGTGCCAACGATATTTTTGTATACCTTAGCGGTATTGTTGCCCAGGGAATGTATTTATGGGCGCCGTTCCTTGTTCCGTTTGGGAAATGTTTCCTTGAATAGGATTAAAGGAAACGGCGCCGCCATAGAGTATGCCTGAACTGTATGGTTTTATTCTTTAGCGATGCCGATAAAGAATTTTTGGGTCGGGGATTGGTTAATCAATCCGAAGAGGATTCATATTATGTGATCCCAAATTGAATGGGCCTTGAACCGGTATGAATGTTTGTGTGCCTTCAACGAAGCCCTTTTGCGTACGGTGAGAAATGTCAACACTAACTCAACCTTGTTTTATTTCGACCTCACTAGCCATACGCCTCCTAAATCAATTCGTTCAATCAATAATTCCCCATTTTCAACTTAAATAATATGCCTACACATCCAATATGATTTTATGGCAATGGAAGCAAGTAACCACCTTTAAAATCATCATAGGCACTACAATCGGGATCCGGTCTTGGCCTTATTTAGCAAGTCTCGAGCCTTGTTAAATTTTCCATAATGATTTATTTTTACGGGCAAAGTTATTAGCCTTGCGCCAAGAACCACCTTTAAAAAGGAGCAAAATTTCAATTGTACTGGGTGGAGTCTATTCTATTATACCCCACTTCTACGATAGTCATACCTCTCACAGAAAAATTACATGTGGTTCCGTTTCTCGCAGTGACATGATGTCTAGTTTCTAAATATAACACGTCTAGGGCAAGCAGAAAACGAAAGCCGACATACATATGTGTACATGGATTTTCAACGCATAATTATCGCGTTAGTGAAACTATTAATACTCCTTAAAGAAATATATCGCCAATCCAATTATTTCGTAAAGCCTGGACTTGAAATTAATAAAGTGTCTCCTACGTGTGTTACTAATAACACCGTCCATATGAATATTACAGTTTTTGACTAATCCGAATGAGCAGAAAATTCCACATTCCACTATTTAAGTATACTTTGCTTCTGGCCATGTACATTTTTTTTGGGGCCAACCTATTCTAGTTCGACAAGGGAAAACAAATTAGTATTGCAACAGAGTATGTCTGCTTAAAGAGTACTCGTCATTAGCCTTATTTGGGGGAAGTCTATTAAGTGGACGAATTTTAATTAAGTTTTGATTAGTGGCCAAATAGTTTGACACACTCAATTAACAATGTTGCTTGCGGTCTACTAGTTGTTTCGCATTTGGGCAACGCGAATCTCACACGTTAATGACTACCTCAGGCTGTATACCCGACGTGAACTATTGAATCATTGCCAATTACATACGCAAACGGATAATAGAATGTTGGGAATCCGTTTTAATGCGATTATGCTCGTGACCGCTAATGTACATGATGATGGATGAGATTGAGATCTACGACGATTGCCAAGATTATTGGAGATATTTGGGGATTCCGGGATTTATTGGCAAATATTGTATGAATTGAATATTAAAAAAGGAATTCCCGAAGTGGTCATATTATTTTAGACAATGAAATAGCTAAGAAAAAAAAATACGTTCTCACCCCCATGAATTCATTGCGACGTTTAGATTGCATACAAGAGTTGTTTACTTAAGTAATTTAAGTTTTAATGAGGATTGGCTAATGTGATCTCACTGAGCTCAGATTTCCATTGCTTCGCAGTTATTAAGATTAACGGTCACTGCAACTAAAAAGCAACTCATGCGCTCTTGGAATAAATATTTCACTTTCGGGGCTAGAAGACATCCTACACAAGTGCAGAATTACTACAATAGTTGTATGTATAGTGTTGAGTAAAAAAAACTTCAGATAAATCTGGCTTGAGGAGCAAATTAATTGGAAAGAGCTTACCTGTGGTAGTAAGCCTTGCGGATGTCTCAGTGGTCCGGTGTAGTTCCAGGAGAAGATCGTCTTTTCCGGATAATGCTGGAGTCGCTGTGAAAACTTATAATTATTGATTTCATTCGATGTGTGCAAAAAATATTATAATTATTGATTTCATTCGATATGAATCCCACTGCTATTTGGCTGTTCGGACAGCTACATAAAACCGAAAACGCATGTCACTCCTTGTATACCGCTGATTTTAAAGAGCAGGTGGTGAAATATAGAGCAATTAAGTTCTCTTTCTATAGGGTTGAGCAAAGTCATTCCTTATTTTTGCAACAGATGGCATTAGTATAGTTTTCGCAGTACTGAAATCCTTTCAACATATCTTTGTCGTTTAACAGCTGACGGTTTAAGCTTAGTATTTAACAACACATTGAGCGGCTTAATTGGATTTTGAGATTTTTCTTTTCGTAAAGGGAAAAACGTGTCAAGCTCAAAAATGACGTACATTTTACCGTGATGATGCTCTTCAAGGGCTCCTCGATAGTATAGTGGTTAGTATACCCGCTTGTCACGCGGGAGACCGGGGTTCGATTCCCCGCCGGGGAGCCTCTGGCGCAAGACTAATGACCTTGCCCGGAAAAAACAAATCATTATGGAAAATTTAACAAGCCTCAGGACTTGCTAAATAAGACCAAGACCGGTTCCCGGTTGTAGTGCCGATGATGATGCTCTTCAAGAACCCCAGTGTCAAAACTGGTTCAACAATGTCTACACTGGTAATTTTGATATCAATAATACTTTTCGATCAGGAAAGCCCACCGAGGTTGATGTCGACAAAATAGTGACATTGATCGAATCAAACCTAGGTTACAGCACACGAGAGATTGCAGATACATTAAACATCAGTCAAAAGGGCAATGACTTCGATCTAAAGAAGCTTGAATACGCAAGCAACCTTGATATTTAAATTCCTCATGAACTCAAAGAAATTAATTTGACAGCACGTATAAACATTTGCGAAATAATACTGAAACATGAAGAAAATGATTTTTTGAAAAGAATGATAACGAGCAGTATATATATATATATATATATATATATATATATATATATATATATATATGCCAGTTTAGGTATGGGTGTGCAGGCGTACTGCAGCGGTTCTACTTCCATCCCATAGGTTAACAAAATTTGCTGGCCATCCTCCCGAATATCACGTTGCTGTACTGTCCCGCCACATTCCTTATTTAATAATTGCATTCCATAGCACATTCCCAGGAGTGGAATTTTTACTCTAAACACTTCCGGATCATAAGCTGGTGCGTTATCAGAGTACACAGAAGATGGGCCACCCGAAATGATAATGCCTCGATATCCTAATGCTTTAAGCTGATTTGCAGGTGTATCAAGTGGCAGAATGTCAGATTCCATTTGAAGTTCACGTATTTTTCTATCAATTATTTTTCCATATTGAGATCCAGCATCTTTGAGAAACGATTAACTTTAGTTTGCATCCTGGTTTCGGGAGTAATATTATATGCACAGATTTATATTAACCAACAATCAAGGTAGGTTGCATTGTGTGTATGAGGAGAACCAAGGCATCAATTAAGATCGGTGAGGACAGTGTACCTCAGGTCGGCGCTCTCATGACGGCAGCAGTCGTGTTTCTATAATTTAAATCTGAGCTGGTACGACGTTGATGCACTAATCGGGCAGTCGTTCGAAGAAGAGAAAACAAGCGTTCTATTATCCACACAACTGAGCACTCTGTTATCCGTTGACTCCAACAAATCACTTATATGAACCAAAAAGATGGTTGGAGCTAAAATAGAACCTTGGGGCACCCCGGAATTAACAGGATACAGATCTGAACACTCTGGATCGATCGATTTTCGAGGAAGCTCTTCATCCAATCGCAAATCCGCTGGGAAAGTCCGTATGGACGAAGCTTGCTCGGCAATGCCCCGTACCAGACGCGGTCAAAAGCCTTGGAGATATCCAATGCAACCGCCCTCGATGCACCATGCCACTCAACCGCAGATGCCCATGTATTTATAAGGGTCAAAAGGTCTCCCGGAAAAACCACGGAATCCGTATTGACGATCATTCAGATGTCCGTTGCACTTCAAATACTCAATGTGCTCGGCATTGATGATCTTTTCCATCACCTTAGATAACATAGGCAGTAAAGCTATCGGATGTTAATTTGGTGGAAGCAGTTTGTCATCAACTGTAAGAGAGGAGGTATACCTTTTATAGATGTAAATGATCATCGCTCTACACGACAAAAACGTAAAATATAAAATTGTTAGTTGGGAAAAATGAATCAAGTTTAGGGATGTTTAATGCATGCAACAGGGATTCGAAGAAGAAATGTTTGAAAAGTGGGTTGTGAAACATCTTTGTTCTAGGCCCTGACATTCTGGTGTAAATATTCCCTTTTAACACAGCGCTAGTCCATAATTTATTATTGTGGTCCATTCAGCCTGTGCACTGGAGCAAAGAGGTCACGTCTACAGTCAAAACTTGCCTGGCTATTTTCAGTTGTATGGGAACCAAGGCTGTGCACATAGAGATTGCGAATGATCATCGCAAGCGTTACCGGATTGCCTATACAAGGTTCATTAGTATACGTGCCCCTGCCGAGACGTATACAGTGATAATGGCACAGCATTTATTGGAGCCAACCGATTTCTTCAGGAGGATCTGGTGAGTTGGCAAAGCAAACAGACGCAACATTCATTGGCGCACGCGGAGACCACCTGGCACTTCATCACCCCCGCGCTCCACAACAGGGTGATTTGTAGGAGCCTGCAATCAAGTCCCCGAAACTACATTTGGTTCGATTGGTCGGAGGATAGAGTTTATGGTATAGCTAGCTGCAAACATTGGCGGTGCGCATCGAAACGTGTCTCAATTCTTGTCCCAATTACACCATACCATGACGGCCCGGAGAAAAAGTTCTCACTCACTCCAGGCGATTTCGTTATAGGAGTTCGGCTGATTGCCGTTCCAAAGCCAAATATCAACCTTTCCCTACCAATCGCGTGAAACATTGGTAGTGGTTGCGCCGGGTTCATTAACATTTCTGACAACGATTGAGCGACGACTACCTGTCAACTTTCCCAACACGCAACAAGTGCCAGCGACGTAACGCGAATGGGATGGTAAGAGACATTGTGATCGTTCGTCAAGAAAATTTACCACTGATTTCGGCGAGGTACAATCTATAATATTTTTTTTTATTATATCATATTATATATTAAAAAACAACATCAACAGTTGTGTAATGGCTTCTTGGGGCGCTGATTTGTCACTAAAGATGGGTCTGTCCTGAGAGAAGTATTGTGGGGAAGATGTATTGTGCGCCGGCGTACGGCACTGATTCACTTTCTTCCTCCATCATCCACTGATTGTTCCCTCAAGTTCTGTCCACCGTTGATTAAAAGAACAAAACAAATTCATCGTCATCGCACGCTGTCCACCGAAGGATTAGAAATAAAACTCCGCCACAAGCCGTTTAACAATCAAGAAAACTGAAACACTATTTATCAGAGTTATGGCTTTAATTGATACCTTGTATTTAGGGTACATTATTTGTTACATTTGTGTATTTACGATATTGTTACTGCGTTATCACTAGTTCTATTTGAGACACGTTTACTAGAGTACTTAAATGTAATTAATGTTTATTGTTCTATGTCATGTTAACGAAATTACGTACGCGTGCACATGCTACAGCGGGTGGTTAAAATAATAACTAAACTCGACCGACTTCTTTAGAGGTTGTAATACGACTTTTGAATATACGCATCCCCGTGCGCACCGGGGAGCGGGAGTGGACGCATCCGACTCGATCGGAGGTGGGATTAAGACTCAGCGATATTAATTCGCTGGCAAAGGAAACTCGGCTCTCTTAATTTAAGGATGCATTTTCCATCCCAAGAGAAACGTGAAGTCTCTCTTTGGGAGTAGGTCACCTGATCTCATAGAGAAGATCATATGGATACACATGTATGTGTGAACATTGGTTCTTTCATGGGACAAAGCCATGTGAACGAATCTGATAACGAAGAAATGGAATGATGTGCATCAATGAGATGCGAGTTCGGCTAAGTAAACAAGCCGAATCTTATTGGGTGCTAATTCGGTTTCTGTTTGTTCATGCCGCTAGGTCATGAGAAGCAGATCCAGAAATATGTAGGACAAAGAGATCGTATAAATCACTGCATCTGTAATGATAGCCGCAACGCGCCATGCACATGGTGCTAATCGGTTTTTGCTTATTTACAGGGAATTGCTGTTTATGGCATCGTTGCCAAGGGTAAGTATACCATTCCTATTTGCATTTGCCTATGCTGTAGGATTTAATTTATACCTTAAGACGCAAGATGCGTATATTTACTTTTGTCCCTTGGGTACAGGTCGCCAGCCAATGTGTATGTAAAGGAATTTATTATACACATGGTGAGGCTGGGAATAGGCGACGCAATGTTTATGATCCCTGTTATGATGGTTACATTATATGTTAACCAAATAGTTTCGTTTTCAGGAATTCGACCAGGGAAAATGCATATGTAAGATTGGGATTTGCCTGGCAACCGAAGCTGCTCAATTGGGCTTGGGATTTATGATGTTTGGAACAGAATTCTTATAGGGAATTTTGAATTCGAATAAATGAATGAAGGTAAGAATTCTCTTCCAGGAGCTTTTAGCTAAATACATTTGATGAAACTTATGAAAGTTGGTTGTAGTTATGGGGGTTCTTCGGGTATGTAGACAGTGGGGTTTGGCGGAAGCGCCACATTATCATATAAAAAAAATTACAACGAGGAGAAAATTCATGATCATGCAGATCATTTCACATTCATGTGGTATGGCTGAAAAATAAGTCTCTCTGTTTAGAGTTAAAGTCGGTTTTCAGCATGAACTGGCACACTTCACGCTATCTGTAGAGTTTGTATTTCAGTGTATTACTAAATCGGTGGAAAACCTCAGCTCATCGATGAATTTTGCTTCGAGCTTACCTTTTTCCATCAAGTTCTTTGGTACCTTTCTTCAATTTTCGAACTCGGGTTTCCGGTCATTCAATTCCTCTGATCACGCTACAGCAGCGTTTTCCTCTATTTTCCCGTACTTCCGTACAATGCAGTGAAGTGCATGATATTTGCTTCGATTCCTCATACTCATCATCATCATCATCATCGGCACTACAACCGGGAACCGATCTTGGCCTTATTTAGCAAGTCCTGAGGCTTGTTAAATTTTCCATAATGATTTGTTTTTTTCCGGGCAAGGTCATTAGTCTTGCGCCGGAGGCTCCCCGACGGGGAATCGAACCCCGGTCTCACACGTGACAGGCGGGTATACTAACCACTATACTATCGAGGAGCCCACATTGCTCAATGTTTATATTCGACTTCAAATATTCGCACCCATCACAGTAGGAACATTTCACCATGTCATCAACCCTTTTACCCTGTTATTGCCGATCAAATTTAGAACTCCTTGCACGACGAAGTTTATCGTTTCCGACAGGGTTCTGTTAACCCCGACGGTTCGACCACATTTTCCGTAATTGCCGTCAACAGTTTCTCCTCAACGGCTTTCGATGCCCAAAGAACATTATAAAAGAAATCATAAAAAATCACTTTTACTACAGATGGAGGTCTATCTATTAAACCACAAAGTGTTCACGTACCATGGTAACCGATATCGAAAAGGATACATCTGTTAATTTCGTAAGCATTTTTGATGATCATAGCGTGAAGTACTCTTACTTATTGACGACTAACTTGAATCCAACTCAACGAATACTCGAGTCACAAAAAGCCAGTTTCCGTCACAGTCCTTGATCATTTCACTCAACGTGAGAAAAGGGGTAAAAACATAATCAAACAATATATTGGTATCTTCAAGATTTTAATTTTTGTATCGAAGTACAACGAAACACTTGAAAAGCTCGAAATTTCAGCGAAAACGCTTTTGCGGAGGAATAAAATCTTTTTTTTCCGTATTGTAGATGTCCAGATAATTTTTAAGCCAATAAAAATAAATTGCAGCTCTTGGAAATCTTATAGTGTTTTAATGCCTAAAATCTAAACACTCTAGTCTGGTTATTTTTAAAACAATGTTATTCCACTTACTAAGTTGTCTACATTTAATACCACAGTTTGGGTATAGTTTCTTACCTACTCCTAGATCATATGTTAATCCGAAACAAAGCTCTGGCAACTGTTTACATATTCATAAAGAATGAAGAACATCGAATAAAAGCTGCAAATAAAGCAGCACTTCAAGACGAATATTCCCACAGTGCATTGGATACGTTCGCTTCAAAATTCGTTATACAATTATTTGCCCCGGAGGTTGATGCACTCGGAATAGGTTAAATCGCTGTTAGTTAGACGACATATGCACAGTACGACTCCCTATTCAGGCAGCCTGACGCACTCTTTGTCACACAGAGATAAAACTATTTTTCCTGGGCTGCGTCATAGAATCAGCCCCCTTAAGGCTACAGGGAATGCGGTGTAGAGCAAGTAGGGCTTCAGAAGGCATAAAATGATACCACGTCTCAATGGGAAACCAGTTTGCAGCTCATCTCGAGATATTCGAGAATACAATTTACAGTATCGTTGGAGACAAATCGGCAGCAATTTATAAAAAGATTGTGAGTGAAGTGTGCTGGCGAAAGTGCGCGCGCGTAGCACCCGCCATGCCAGTCCATAGACGGGTCCAATGTGAAATGATGTGCGACCCTAGTCAAGCCTATTAAGATACTTTCTATAATGAATATGAGCTAAGCACTCCGATATGTAGTCCGCTTAGCACTTGAACGTGACTAAATTAACACTTCTCTTTACAAGAGGGCATCTGTTTATGTCAGCTTAGGACAGATGGTTGCCTGTAACTAGCTTGCTTGAGATGCTTGTTCCACGCAATAGACACTGGTTGTTGTAGGTTTTACATTATTAAGTGGGTTGGAAGGCAAATGGGCATTGCGTAATCGCGTGGACCTCATATTTCATAATTTGGTTGTTAAAGATTTAGTTATAGTACTTTGGCTACAATAAGTCACACTGCGGATGAATGGATTCCTTATCAGACAGAGGAAAATTTGTAGGCAATTATGAACCATAGCACTACACAAAGACTGGAAGGAGGTCCATGTAGTTTCGATATTCATTGGGCTCATTTAATGCAGCGTTCATGTTTTGAAATTGTGTACCATTATTCACTGATTTTTGTGCCGTCCACTAACGGAAAAGTTATAGAAATATTGAAAGGCAAATATTTGACACAAACTGTGGCCACAAGCAAGCTTTAAGAGGCGCGTCTAATAAATTAGGATGCCCAACTTATTATCTTTATGGTATTGGTATAGTTTAAATTACTTGCGAAGCTTCTGAATACACAGATGCGATTAAAATAAATTCCAAGAATAACGACTAGAATTGTGGCAGTCATCCGTTTAACTTGCGTTTCTAAGTCATTAGCTTATTCGATTACAAATCTAATAGGTGTGCCTGAGAAAACATATTCGTGTCAGTCCAAACGAAAAATTAACGATTTATTGGATCGCAACGATTGGTAAAGAACATTACCCAGCTACGGGGCAGATGGTTTTGAACTTTCTTTTGAAAAATGGTTATAAACTGGAATATCTTTGTTTATCTAAATAAGAAGGGAGGAACTAAATGGAAGAGTGTTTAACGAAACAATATTTATAGTCTGGGGTTTTTTGCAAAATCGTCTTGTCTGGTTTGTGTCCGACTCGGTGCAGAATAGTTTTATGGTTATAAATAGCGAAGTATATTTCATTACTTACGAGTAAGTAAAGGTTGATTTATAGGCTTTCACATACGACGTGCTTTTGCCGGAGATAGTTTTAAGCGAAAGGCAGACGACGCACTTGAACGGTGATGCCAAGTAAAGCAGATATATTACAGCACAGTACATTTAACTGAAAGATTTAATATCGCTTTGAGTTACATTAAGCACAATTAGTTTAAAGCCATATTTTTGGGCACAGTCCTGTATACGAGGACAGTTTCAGAAGTACCCTAATCTGCAAAGAATAAACAAACATTTTCGAAACACATATCTTTATTTTTCAAAGGAGTCTATGTTTTTTTTTTTTTAATTTTTTTTTAGACTTCTCTCGGGAGAGGCGAACCTATAGCGTCGAGTGGGCGCCCCGAGATGCCATCAAATAACTGTTGCAGTTCTTTTTGAACAGTTGCAGGTTGTAACGCTCCGGGAACACTCGCGTGGGAAGGGAGTTCCACAGCTTCCCCGCTCTGTAACGGAACGAGTTCTGATACAGGGATGTTCGCGCCGTCGGGAGATGAACCACAAACGGGTGCGATCCGTCGGATTGTCTTGTGGAGCACATATAGGCCGAATTGCGTGGAACAATGCCAAGAATCTCCGAAGAACAGCACCCGTGATAATATCTGTAGAACAGACAGAGGTCGGCCACGCGCCTTCGATGTGATAGCGACTGTAGTCCCGACGTCAGCGCCGAGTCCCCGATCAGGCGGATCGCTCGTCTTTGTACGCTCTCAAGTAGGTCGAGGGTATGGCTAGGAGCCGAGCTCCAAACATGAGAGCAATATTCGAGCGCGGGTCTAATTTGAGATTTATATAGGAGAAGAAGTTGGGCCGGAGTAAAATATTTCTTGGCTCTAAAAAGATAACTCAGTTTTCCTTAGGCTGATCTGGCGATACCCGATACGTGTTTATGCCATGATACATTCCCACAGATCGTGACGCTGTTGTATTCCAGAATACTACCCTTATTAAATTTAACACTGAATCTCCTAACACATCCTTAAAAACTTCACTTAACATATATTACATTCTCACTTAATACATACCATTCATAAACATTCACAATATTACCAGTTACAGCACACTTAATAACCTGCACCTTTTTATTTATTGAAAACATAGCAACTTGGATTTTCGTCCGAATTGAATGTGAAAAGTCACAGAAGAAAAAACAGAATAGAGAAAAAATTCAGTTCATAAAGTTCGTTTGAGATTGTAAGTTGAATAGTGAGTTTGGAAAGTTGATATAAATATATTAAATATAGTGATAATATATGAGTTTTAATATCATCTAAAACCCTTTAAGAGCCGTTGAATTTAAAAACGGGTTTTTCTTGTTAATGGCGCCTCAGCCAGTTGTAACTGGACTTTCACCAAAGGAAGGTCCGCCTGGGACGCGGATCATAATACGTGGAGAATTACGTGGAGAATTCTTAGGAACCAGAGCGAGTGATCTAATTGGTTTAACTAATTGCGGGTGTGACTGCCTTCTATCAGCAGAGTGGAAAAGTTGTAATAAGATTGTTGTGCGTACAGGACCAGCAAAAGAAGAAAAGGAAAAATAATAAGTCCACGCTCTTCCCTCATACCGAGGAAGCACGGCGTCCGGACCTCAACAACGCCGAGCAATCTCAAACTTTCCCCAGCCTCGAGGGCCCGGCCACTCATCATCAGCTGTGGAACCGATGATCCGGTTTTCTTTGTGAATGTTGTATACTGGGTCTTCGTTGCGTTGAAGTCGACAATATTGGCCTTTCCCCACTGCAGGATTTTATCTAGATCCTGGTTCAGAGAGTCAATCTGTCTACATCTCAGCTGGTGCGACGTTGATGCACCAATCGGCCGATCACTCGAAAAGGAGGAAACAAGCGTACTATCATCCGCAAAACTGAACACTTTGTTATCCGTTGTCTCCAACAAATCATTTATGTGAAGCAAGAACAAGGTTGGAGCCAAAATAGAACCCTGGGGCACCCCCGAATTAACAGGATACAGATCCGAACACTCGCCGTCCACAACAACCCGGATCGATCGATTCTCGAGGAAGCTCCTCGTCCAGTCGCAAAGCTGTTGGGAAAGTCCATATGAACGAAGTTTGCTCAGCAATGCCCCGTGCCAGACGCAGTCAAAAGCCTTGGAGATATCTAATGCGACGGCCCTTGACTCGCCATGCCGTTCAATTGCAGATGTCCATATATCGGTTATAAGTGTCAAAAGGTCTCCTGTGGACCGCCTGCCACGGAATCCGTATTGACGATCATTCAGAAGACCGTTGCACTCCAAATACTTAACCAACTCTGTATTGATGACTTTTTCCATTACCTTAGATAAAATAGACAGTAATGCTATCGGACGGTAATTTTGTGGGAGACACTTTTTTCCCGTCTTTGGGATTGGCTGTACTCGAGCGATTTTCCAGCAGGCAGGAAAGGTCCTCCGTGCATAAGATAAGCGGAAGAGTCTGCCAAGAACCGGCGATAATTCTGGAGCACAGTTCTTAAGGACTATTGCTGGTATTCCGTCTGGGCCGGTTGCCTTCCTACAATCCAGTTCACGTAGAATGCGCTGAATAGTGCGCGGACGAAATCTCACATCCCGCATGGAAGACTGTACCGGCGAGATCACGGGTGGCTGCAAAAGGCCGGGATCGAGGTTTGAGTTCGCGGAAAATAAATTCGCGAACACATTAGCTTTATCCTTTGGATTCGTGACTAACGTCCCACTGTCTGTCACCAACGGAGGGAAAGAGGAGGACGCTAAGTTACTGCTGACAGCCTTTGCCATTGACCAGAAGGAGCGCGAACCAGTTGGGCACCGAAGGCGCTTACTGATCACCCTGTCGTTGTTAGCCTTCTTCGCGGTATCAATCGCCTGGTTGCACGCGTTACTGATTCTAACAAAATTCGTTCTGTTAACATCGGTGGGATTGGAGCGCCATTGCTTAAAAGCTCTATTTTTTGCCGCTGTAATCAGCTCGCATTTTTTGTCAAACCAAGGTTTATCAGACGAACTTCGTTTGATGGGATGTGGAATATACATCTCCATCCCCAGAAGAATAATCTCTGACACCGACTCCGCGCAAGCGTTAACATCGGAGTTTCCGAAGCACATCTCGGACCATGGAAAGGATGCGAAGAAATCTCGCATATCGTCCCAGTTAGCAGCCCCATATTTCCATACATGGCGAAGCTGCCTAGGCCGGTTATTCGCTTGGTATGCAAGTGCTTGCGCGACAGATACCAAGCAGTGATCTGAGTTTCTCAGTGGCGCAGAAACCTGTACGGTAAAAATACTCAGTTCGGATGTCAAAAACAGATCCAGGGTGTTCGCATAATCGCCTCGGGCATCCGGTATTCGCGTTGGCTCCCCCACGAGTTGAGTCAAGTTGTGGCTTACAGCAAACATCTCCGCCAGCCTCCCAGCCTCGGCGGTTCTGTTAGAATGTAACAACCAGTCGGAATTGTGCACATTAAAATCGCCAAGGACAATAATTTCAGAAGCTGTGTGGTTGATCTGTATCCAGTCGACGGTATATGAAAGATGTTCGAAAAATGTCCCCGGTCGATCGTCATTCGGGGAGCGGTAAAGACAACAAAGAAATTTAACGGAATTCCTCAGTACGACCCTCAACCATATGATGTCCATATTATTGGGTTCCAACGCCTCCATCCTCTGGCAAGCCAGATCGGACCGTGCGAAAACGCAGACTCCGCCCTTAAAACGGAATCTCGAATGTAAGTCGTATCCTGAGCAATGAAGATATGTCGAATCAGTTGACGAATCGACCTGGGTCTCAGTTAGAGCAACGATATCAGGTTTCGTTGTTTGCAAATATTGGTGGACGGCGTTTACATTGGTATTGGTGAAACCGATGCCCCTGATGTTACAAAATGCCGTCACCAGTCGAGCGTGGGCCGAGCCCCGAGAGCTAGCCCGGTTATGCGATGACGAACCCCTCAAAGTTCCATTAATAATCATGATATCTGCATGATGTTCCCTCTGACATAGTCCCCCCCGGAGATCCGAATGGGAGACTAGTTTACCTCCGGAATTCTTTATATCAGAAGACACCATCATGACTTATCCCCGTGTCAGTCCGTGCCATCAGCCACACATTCGAAACACCGTCTAAGATTTCTCTCGGCTATATCGCGGAATGTACAGCGTGACGGGGTGGTATCTCACCTTGGGACCGACTACCACCTAACCAACCTTTTCTCGAACCGGTCCATCAGCCAAGCTCCGAAAGATGGCCAGGGATTTCTCCCGACCATTTCATGGAGCCTAAAGCTTGATGGGGTGGTATTTCACCGGGCGCACAGGGCGTTGGGACCCCGGCTACCACTCGGCCTTTAGTCGCCTCTTACGACAAGCTGGCCTAGCTGTGAGTATGTTCTAACGCCCTACTCACAGGGCAAAATAATGCAATTAATAATAATAAATCCAGAGGAGTTCACAACCCTTCAAAATCCCGTTATTTTGATAACTGTCGAACTCTTCAAAACAGTGATTAGATGTAAATTCATCTCTAAAATATATCACTGCTGAATCCGTTTTTTTTTTTCACTTAAATGTCAAACAAAGATTTAGTATAAGGTGGAAGCATATGATCATGCAGGGCAGTCCATGATTGTAGGGTTTGTGTCATAATGAAGTGTTTTGCGAGATATAAGAAAAACCAAATCTGATAAAACAAGAACAAAACCTTCAACACATCCGACTTCTCCTGCGTGTAGGAGATAAATTGTTATTCTCAACTACTCTTTACTCAAGAAGAAATGCTATGTTAATTGTTATGGTATAGGGTTCTGAGGATTCATTTTTGTGCTGTTCTTCACATTGATTTTTGTATTTGCGTAGCTGTTAGTAACGTCACAAATCTACGAACCCCCTCAAAGGGGCGGAAAGTCTTTGAATCAGTTGTCGAACACGAAGGTTCCATATCTGCTTGTATCCCACGTGTGTACGCTTATCTCAACAGACCAAAACTGTGTGACGATCCATTTGCTGTCCACGCTGACAGCTATTAAAATTCAACACGATAACAGTGGAATTAAAGAGGCATCAAACATAAACAATTTGGCAATACTCTTCTACCTACCGCGGACTAAGTTCTCCCTCGTGGAAATCTTCCAAGTAGAAACGGCCTTAAAAAATAATTTTGGATGACTTAACACTTTCTTTATTGTGGCACACAACCGACGATACGCGTTCCCAATGAATGATTTAGTAAAAAAAATTGCTACTATGTCAAAAGATCAAGAGTGTTATGTAGGGTTATAAACCACACAGTGGAAGCACCGCCAAAAGTGTAAAGTTAATACGATCCTTGGCGTGTCCCCAGTCTCACGACAGGCGACGAGCATTCCTGCGTGCGTAGATTGCATCCGCATCATATCAGAGTGCATGCGGCAGAGTACAACATAATATAAAAAATTATTTTCTTTGATCCAAGGTACAAAAGAAGTCAGTTGGAAAGCAGAATTCGCGCGGGTCTAGAACCAACGTTCAAGAGGTTGTGTACCAAAACGTGTGTACGACTGGATTGTTGTTATTTTTAAATTTCAATTCCTCCACTGGTCTAATTATGCTGCGGTTTGTATTGTGTGAACATTTTTTTATATTTTTAATGCGAAAGAAACTAATATCAAGTAAATAGTACACAGAACAGCACAGATCCAACAAGTGTAAAAATTGCCTCATATTTTTGTTTGTTTTTTTAATAGACTTCTCTCGGAAGAGGCGAACCTATTGCGACGAAAGATTAAGAAACTTCAAAGCTTCGTGCCCGAACATGTACAGCGCTGCTTTATACAGTGAGTGATGCATATCATGCACTTTTTTAAAAACTCCATGCGTGTGTAGATCAAAAAGTATCGGTTTGTGGAATGAAAACGAAGATTTTTATCAATTTAGTTCTTTTTACATCATTTTCGAATATAATTCCGCACTGTGGTCTGGCAAAATCTTCTTTTGTGTGCGCGCTAGTGTAAAAAACCGATTCAACTCCTTTTAGATAGATTTTTCCCAATTTTGCTGCTCTCTCTTTATCTTGGGCATCCATGAGCATACTTGCGTTGTGGTAGATGGTCGGTAGGGTTCATTTTCTATTTCAATGGTACTAATGCATGTACAGGTTTAAAACCTTCCTTAAAATTGTGAAAAACACTCAATTTTTTGGGCAATCGACGTTTCCGGAAGCTCAACATCATCATCACACAACGGTACGGATGACACCAGGCGGGCTAGGCTGTGTGTTCCAAGCTACTCACGCAACAAGCTCGGAGAATGGAATGTATGCATGATCTTTCAAATTATAAGCTCGGTATAACTATTGCTTTACCCTGTATCGCTCCGTGGTTCAATTTATCCATCTCTCAAGTCAAAAAGGTTTTAACAACATTTGATATACATTCCCAATTCACATTATGTAGTGTGAAAACGCTCTATATACGACAACAGACTGAGAAGTAATGCACATATGCGTGTGGAGCGCGAACAAGTCTTTGTTTCAAATTCAGAACTTGATAGCGGGTCCCACCTCATCGTCCGAGGTTACCACCAGGCACCCATCATCATCATCGGCACTACAAGCGGGATTCGGTCTTGGCCTTATTTAACAAATCTCTCCATTGGTCCCGATTTCGAGCCGATGTCATCCAGTTTGGCACTCCCAGGCTCTGGGCGTGCTGGTCTACGCCATCCCTCCATTACAGACAAGGTCTGCCGCGCTGTCTCCTTGCATACATCCCACCACAAAGGACTTTCCGGGCAGGCTCATCTTTGCTCATTCGAGCTTTTCGTTTTTGTCACCCACCACTCGAAGTTGTTAGGAGCTGGCAAGCTATCGATGTTATTGTAATAGAATTGTTCGAGGCTATTCTCAGTAGATTATATTGCAAATTCGTAACACATTGAGTGTTTTTAGTACTAATTGAAATTTGCCTCGTCTCAGGCCTAAAGTTCTTTTTTAACCCTTATGTCAATGACCAACTTTACCGACAGTAGTCAATGGCCGGGTACCCGGGAACCCACATATAGAAACATTGTTTTAACAATGTTAAAACAAATATTTTGCAATAGATTTTAATTTGTTTATCAGAAACAAATATATTGTGAATATTTTATGTATTTTATATAATTATTTTTTATAAATATAAAGAATTTTGACTATCTGCGGCTACAAAAGGCCTATTGAAATCGGCGCAGAGCAAGGTCAGGATCGGCAGGTGTGTAACAAATTCAGTTATACCTGCTAGAGGGATCTCGAATATTCGGTTGACGAATAACTTGTACGGTCAACTTTCTATTTATAACTTGCGAGTTTATGGTGAAACCATTCGAATCCGGCATTAGAGAAAGCGTGGTTCAGTCAGCGTCCTTTGTGCATCTGAGCATCTTCAAAATGACGACTTTGTTGACACGTGCTCAATTCAACAGGTAATAATATTAAAATTTATATTGTTAATGTATTTAATAATATTAAATAATAAACAATATAATAATAATATTAATAATAAATAATAAAACTTGCAATCGACTCCATCATCGGCAAGGTTCGGCCGCTCGTGCCGACGACCCAGACAGCATGTACGCCCCTGGATAGTGCAGGAAGAAAAAAGGTCACTGGTTGTTGCCACATTTGTTTATCGCAGGCTCTGAAAAACCGGCGAAAAACAAGAAAGGCGTGTCGGCAATGTGAAATGCCGGTTTGCGACGACACGCAACTACGTTGGTTGAATGTAATGCACGTAACAGAAGTCCTTCTGAATAAATTTGTTTGTTAATTTAAATGCATTTTTATTGTTTTTCATTAATTATTAGTTATTTAAATAGTTAATTATCAATAATTAATTATTAATTAACTATTTAACATTCAATTTTGCATCATTCTTCATCATTCTCAATGCTTTTTAAATTGGGTACCCGGTCGGTGGCTCAGAATACAATTTGTTAAAATGCCAATTTGAAAGTAAAAAAAATTTTTTTTTCATTGAAATTTCGTAATTATCATTCAGAAACGTTTGAATGGAGATGATCTAAGACATGGGACCGAAATTCGTCTACTAGGCCGAGCAATCGTGAAATTGCGACAAGATAATGATCGTGATCGTGAAATTGCGACGAAATGGGTACCCGGGTACCCGGTCATTGACATAAGGGTTAAATGTTCTCGGCCGATTCTCTTTAAATGTCAACAGCATCAGCAAGGTGCTTAGTTGTTAATTTACGATTTTTGAGGACCAATTCTTTGGTTTGTTTGACATGAATTTTATCGATAGAGGTTGATGGTCGTTCAGGGTGCTCTTCGTCTTTAACTCATTTACGACCGTCTTTGAAGTGCTTATGTCTCTTTTCAACATTCTAAAGGTAAGGTTTGAAATCTGTGATGAAGGGGAATATAATAATTGATTAGGGAAAGTTTTCATCGTCGTTTAATCCCGTTGAAATATTGTGGGCAAGAATTGATTCAGCTAAGGAATTGAGTTGGTAAGTCAAGCGGTAGCATACTTGGGCTGCCTCGGTGGAATCTACTTTGAAGGCGCCAATTTGAATTATGTAACTAATCATGTGTAATGATAACAGTTCTTTTTCTCACAGAAAAACTGCACCAATCTTAAACATCATTACTGATTTTTCAGTCGTCTACCTCGTAGTAACTCTGAGTATACAGACTTCCGGTCTTCGCTTTCTAGTTCTCTTTTGCCTTGAGTTATGTTTTCGCATAATATTCTTCTTAGGTTGCAGTTAATAGACCCAAACCTATCCACATTACTATCATTCACCGGAAATGTATAATGAGTATCAGCTTTGTCTGATATTATTGGTGAATGTTTGTGTTATTTGTTAACTAATTACCGCCGAATTAGATAGTATTCCGAGGTACTATGTTGGGACTAAACTCATTTAAATAAAAAACTAACGGTTTCTAATTTTAATAATATATAATTGGCAAACAAAATTCAGTTTTTGTTTAAAGGTCTAGTTTTTAAGGCTGCAGCAGCAGCTCTACCCTCTCGCAATCTTTTAATATCGGGGGAAAAAACCCAGCTAGACTCTAAAATGACCAAATGCTTTCTATTTAAGAAATATATCTCAACATCTGTTCCACAGAAACGCTGAAATCATCTCTTCCGGGTAACATGTCCAACTAGGAACTAGTTCTTCTATGGTCAAATTCAGATTAACCGTGAGGAAACTACAATTAATTCAAATCAGTAATTCATTTTGAAATCTCTGTACTCAGGTGGTTGACCGAACTAAAAAAAAAAATAGGTTTTACATTATGACTACACACTTTTTGAAAGGCGCTCTTGCTTCCCGAACTCGTTTCGCAGCCCACAAACGGAGTTTACTGATTAATGCAGCAAACCGACGACTAAGCGAAATGCCGGACACTTTGCCTTTCAATTAGGCGGACTCGAAGCCCTGCTGAAATTCGGCCAACGACCTCGTTGCCATTAAAATTTTGTGGTTTAACCAGCTGTGGTTGTATGTTAAATCGGAACTAGAATATGTGCACTTCAGGGCGATTAAAGGCTTGTCGCTTCTAAGCCTTATACTCTTCATCACACGTGTGTGCGTTTCTTTGCTGTTGTTCTTTTCTTCATCTAATAACTGCTTGGGATTGTACGACTTTTGGAATTGAACTGAAATGTCTTAAGTAAATTGTGTCATATATTAGACTGTAGCTCCCCCCAAATTAATTCACAGTTTTTTCTATTAATAGATGGAGTTTGTCGTCGATGCATCTCACAACTTCATCTGGCACTCAACCAAAACGTGTCAATGGGATGGTTTTTTTTCTACTAGATCAGGATGTGCGTGACGCTTTGACATCATCCAGTATTTCACGTTCGTTAAATGTTAAGAGACCCGACCTATATAACCCAGTTTTAGAGCCTGGAGATATCGGCTCTTTCAGATATAGTTTAAATGAGGGCCTTAAAGCGAGACCCGTTCTACTTGATGAAGATTTGATCGGCATGTAATTATAATGACCGCTGTTAGTTTGTTGTTACAGTAAAATAAATTGGTCCAACTTTCGAATAGTTTTTACCTAGTAAAACAAAATCTAATTAGGTCTTCAATGGCTTGTAATAGATACCGCGAGCACTTAGTAACGTTTTATTTTATCTTATGACGAGCACGTAAAATGGTTGCCTATATAAAGAGGGGCCCGAAATATACACAACAGGTAAATGTGATTTTTTTCGGTCGCAAACTTTATCCCGCAAAGGCGCAAAACTCAAATCTTATGTGAATTTTGTAACACAGTTTAAAAACGAAACTAGATGTTTCTTTATCCTACTATTGGGTGTATAATTCGTTACTAACTTAATACGCTCCCAATCACTGGGATGAGGCCACAAATTTTGCAATTGATATTCGCTCTTTATATCGGGTTTTCCAATAGGGACTTGACAACTTTGTGAACGCACCCTTTCACTAATCATCAAACTGTCACTGTCAATTTATTCAGTAAACTCAACATTTTGATCATGGTTAAGTACACGAACGAACACCGTCTGCAAATCATAAAAATGTACTACCGAAAAAAAGTTGTCAAGTCCCTATTGGAAAACCATATACCTGTTGGAATATATAATGTTGACATGAATCCTCCAATATAATTCTAATACTAAGATGGAAAAGAAAAATGCAAGAACATCCATTAAGCAAGAAATATGTACAATATAATACTCCATTTAAAAACGAAGAAGTACTTCACCTTAGGATATGTTTAAAAATGTTGTCACAATTGCAAGTCGTGTCTATAGGTGAAAGGAAGAAAACCTTAAGAAAGGTATAAAAATTTCTTCCGAGTTCCGGCTCCTGTGCTCTGTAATCTGAGTCTTGGGATTAGAGTCGCGCTATTTGGGTCTCGCAAAAAGACTTCCGTTATTTAAGCCTCGCCAAATGAATCCCGTTATTCGAGTCTCACAAACTGAGTCCCGCTATTCGAGCCTGGCGGCCCAAGTTCCATTTTGCGAATCTCACAGCTCAAGTCTCGTTATTCGAATCTCGCAAACGAATCCCCTTATTTAAGTCGCGCCATTCAAGTCTCGCCGCCCAAGTCCCGTTATTCGAGTCTCACAGCTGAATACCGCTATTTAAGTCCCACTATTCTAGGCTCGTGGGGGCGATGGGACATATCGGGCAAAGTCTCTGCTTTCAACCCGGCGAAGACCTTGTCCCTGTTCAATCCAAGTTGACATGCAGTCTCCACGTGACACCCCTGGATAGCTACTTTGGCAGCCGCCAAGTAGTGAACTAATGCATGGAGCGACATCCCGAGAAATTTTGGCATTTAAGAAACTAAAGAAACATTTACAATTATAGGAACGATTACGGAAACTCCCAAAATTCACGCGAGAAGTAATTTTGATAGCATACACAAATTAATAATTTTAAATTGTGAATGTTTAAATACAGAGTATTTATGGAATAGATATTGGCGCAAGGCTAATAACCGTGCCCGGAAAAACAAATTATTATAGACAATTTAACAAGGATAAGGACGGGATACCGGTGGAGAGACTTGCTAAATAAAGCCGAGACCGGATCCCGGTTGTAGTGCCGATGATGATGATGATTCGAGGTTCGTTGCTCAAGTCCCGTTATTCGAGTCTCAGAAACGTATCCCGCCATTTAAGTCCCCTTTTCAAGTCTCGTTACACAAGTCGTTATTCGAGCCGCACAGCTCAAACCCCGCTATCCGAGTCTCGCAAACGAATCCCGTTATTCAAGACTCACTATTCGAGTCTCGCCTGGTTGCACAAGCCTCGCTATTTGACTCTCGCAAACGAATCCTGCCGCTTAAGTCCCGTTATTTCATTGTTTTTTTAAAATTATATGTTTTTTTTTAATTATGTGTTTTTTAATCATATATATATGTATATATAATTTTCTTTTTGTTTTTTTTTTTCTTTTTTAATCACTACTTTAGTGTTAAGTTAGTTTATAAAGTATTATATTTATAGTAATCGGCGCAAGGCTAATAACCTTGCCCGTAAATATAAATTATTATGGAAAATTTAACAAGCCCGGAGACTTGCTACATAAAGCCAAGACCGGATCTTGGTTCTAGTGCCGATCATGATGATAATGATACCTGTTGGAAATTTTGTACCCGGAAATATATACTACCTGTGAATAGGTACGTATTTTCCAAAAAGAAATTTATAAAATGAAAGGGTAATTAAGAAACGACCGTTGGAATTTCCCAAAATTAAATAATAAACTACTTAAAAACGGTATAAAAAAGTGCGTCACTAGGATGAGGCCACATGCACAATTTTAGAAAAGAAGGAAAAAATTAATGAAATAATGAAATGTTTTCATTTTATGGTTTTAAAACATTTATTTATAACGTTTTTCTACATTAATAATGAGTTTGTCCGCCGTTTTTGGATATGACCTCTATAAGACGGTTTGGAATAGAACCATAGAGTTTTTTTTTAAATAGTCTAGGGAAATTTGGTCCCAGGAATCACGAATAGCTTCGATTATGTTGTCCTTGTCTTCAAATTGTCTGCCGCCGTCATAAACTTTACGAGATAGCCATGACCAAACGTTTTCGATTGTGTTTAAGTCCGACGAATAGGGCTGCCATGGCAAAAGTTCCACTTCTTCTGATTGAATCCAACTTCTAACAACCCTGGAAGTGTTGTTGGAAAATCTAAGACAGGTGTCCGAAAATGTTTTTAATTTTTGGAAATGACCATTCTAGCAAACATTTGTAGTTGTTTCTGTTCATTGTTTTGGACAAAAACTCCAACTCGATTGTGCCGTAATAGGTAATAGCTCCGCACACCATGACACCAGATGTACGGCTGTGATGTCTTATCAAAATAAGCTCCTCCTTTCTCAGATCATGGAAATAATAGTTGAAACCATCAGGACCGTCAAGGTTAAACTTTTTTTCATCCGCAAAGACAACGCGTTTTCACTGGTCCAAGCGACATGTTCTCTTGCAAAATTCATTCGATGCTCCTTGTGTACTTGCCTCAAAACAGGCTTCTTTTTCCATTTTTTTCTCTTGATAGTATCACATTTTTTTTATTATCCTTCGGACCGTTGCTATGCTGGCTGAAATCCGCTTTTGGCTCTTACTATAGTCGCTGGTAGAGTAGAATTTGAGGCAAGCCGTAGAATCAACTGTCTTTCTCGGAGACTTGGTGACAATAGTCCCTCTTGTTGTAACGCCAGAGTCACGGATTGCTTTCTCCAACGCCAGGTTGAAGAGGAGGCAGGCCAGACCGTCCCCTTGTCGGAGTCCATTATAGATGTTTATTGGTTTGGACAGCAATCCCGCTATTTTTACTTGACTAGTTACGTTGGTCATGGTCAACCTACAAAGTCGTATCAATTTATTCGGAATTCCGAATTATCTCATGGCATTATATAGTTCTACCCTGGCTATGCTGTCGTCGGCGGCCTTGAAGTCTATAAACAGATGATATAGCGGAATCTTAAATTTCAGACATTTTTCCATCGCCTGCCTAAGGGTGAAAATCCGATCAATTGCTGATTTGCCTGCGATGAAGCCACACTGATATTGACCAATGATTACTTTAGCGTATGGGGGTATCCGATCTTGTAGGATAGTGGAGAGTATCTTATAGGCGGTACTCAGCAATGTTATACCCCTATAGTTGCTGCGCAGTGTGATATCTCCCTTCTTATGTATGGGGCAAATTATACCGCGACGCCAATCTTCCGGCATCTCCTCTTGCTCCCATACGTGCACCACGATCTCATGAATTGCGTGATGTAAAGCTGTCCCCCCTTGTTTGATCAGCTCAGCTGGTATGCCATCAGCTCCAGGGGCTTTATTTGATTTGAGCTGTCTAATGCCTTTTAATGTTTCCTCAATGCTTGGTGGAGGCAGCATTTGGTCTTGATCTTGCATTGGTGGAGCCTCCAATTCTTCTGTGAGCTGACCATTTAGCAATTCATTGAAGTGCACTTCCCATCGCTCCAGAATGCCTTCAGGATCGGTGATCAGATTACGCTCTTTATCCTTGCAGTAAGTGCAGCGTGGTATGTACCGCGTCATACTGCGGATTATTTGGTAGAACTCCCGCGCCTGGTGCGGACCACGCTCTCTACTTTTCTCTATTTCACAGACAAGATTTTTTTCCCAGGCACTTTTCTTTTGTCTGTGAAGCCTTTTTTCAGATCTTCTGCGCTCTTTGTATTTCTCCTCGCGCACCCACGTCCTATGAGACTGCTGCATTGCCCGATATGCAGCATTCTCACGTTCAGTCGCTAGGTTGCACTCATCATCAAACCAGTCGCTCCGATCTCTACGACTACTGCCTATGATGGAGTTGGCAATACTAATGACAGTATTCGTAAGGTGTGTCCATTTCTATTCTACGCCCGGCATTCTGGCCCCAGAACTTACTCTCCCTCCGTCGAGCTCTTCGAGGGCGAGTCTTAACGCATGACCATAGGTTTGACTGGTATTCTTATTGCGTAAGGCAGCCGTGTTGATTCGAACCTGATCCGCGGATGCAATACGTCGCCGTAAGGTAATCCGCGCTCGGAAAACTGTACCAACAAGATAGAGATCCGAGTCGACGTTGGCACCTCGGTACGTTCGTACCGCCATCAGGCTCGAGGAGTGTTGGCGATCTATCAACACATGGTCAATTTGGTTCCGAGTGGCTCCATCAGGTGATACCCAGTTGGCTTTGTGAATATCTTTACGCGGAAACCTGCTACTCGCAACGACCAAGCTGTTTGACGCTGCCAGTTCGATGACTCGTAGTCTATTGTCATTAGTGTTCTCATGCAAACTATGGGAACCTGTGTAGTTCCTGAAAACCGGCTCCCGACCTATTTTTGAATTCAAATCACCAACAACGATTTTCACATCGTATCTTGGGCAGGCATTGAGAGCCCGTTCGACGTTCTCGTAGTATTCTTCTTTTTCGTTGTCAGGGGACTCCGCTGTAGGTCCGTGAACGTTTATGAGGCTTATGTTCTTAAACTTGCCTCGCACGCGAAGAGTACAGAACCTTTCGTTATTGCATTAAAGCCGATGATGGCAGGCTTCAGTTGTTGGCTGACTAGAAAGCCTACCCCGAGCACATGGTGTTTTGCGTGACAGCTGTAATAAATGTCATACTCTTTTCTTTGAATAACACCACTTCCCCTCCATCTTATTTCTTGCAATGCTGTTATGTCAGCCTTATATTCGGAGAGGGCATCGGCTAGCTGCCGTACCGGTCGAGCTCTGTATAGTGAGCGTACGTTCCATGTAAAATTTCTTAAATCATTTAGCCATTTTCGTTTCCATGGTCGTCGTGTAGCCGGTCCATATCCGAGGCTTGTTAAATTTGCCATAATAATTCATTTTTATGGGCCTGGTTATTAGCCTTGCGCCAACCTTTCTCAGGATGTCGCTGCATGCATTGGTTCACTACTTGGCGGGTGTCAAAGTAGCTATCCAGGGGTGGGACGTGGAGACTGCATGTCAACTTGGATTGAACAGGGACAAGGATCGTCCTGGCCTTCGTCGGGTTGAAAGCAATCAGTAACTTTGCCCTGTATGTTCGCACCCATCCCCCCTATATTCGAATAGAAATGAATAAAGGCGGAGAATTATGGATCAACACAAATTCTGCGTCTCATCACCGCCTCTTCCCACCTGAAGCATTGGGATTGTGGTGTGGGAGTATTGTGCCGGCGTACGCCTCAGGTTCATTGCCTTCCTTCATCATAATAGTTCCGCTGTCACGACTAGAGAAAAAAAAACCTGTTCACCAGGAAGTCTCCGAGAAGCACCGTTTGAGACAATAAAATATTCAAGCAACGCACCAAGGAGCAAAACAGGTGAAATAAAACACACGGATTTAGTTTATTATTATTTATTGAGTTTAATTAGATTACAGAAGACCGAGGTCTATTTTTGTTTGGGAGATACTTGATCTTTTAAATTTCGGTTAATAATTTACGGAGAACTCGTCACCACAGGCACTTTAATTTATTGTTCATCAAATTATTAATTATTATTAATTCGGGAAATTACTAAGTACAAGACACAACTTTCCGACACCGAATTAACGCGTCCCCGTGCGCACCGGGGAGCGAAGGACGGGGCGACCAGCTTGGTCGGGTGATGGGTAAAGACTCCGCGATATTAAATCGTTATCAATAGAACTTCGGCCAGTGAAACCGGCTCTCTCAAATTAAGGTGCACATGTATGTGTGAGCATTGGTTCATTCATGGGACGAAACCATGAGAACGAATCTGAAACAAAGAAAGGGCATAATGTGCATCCATACGATGTGAGTTCGGGTAAGCAAACAAACCGAATCTCATTGGATGCCAATTGGGTCTTTGTTTGCTCATGCCTCGAGGTCATGAGGAACGGATCCAGGGAAATTAAAAGACAAAGGGACCGTATAGATCGTTGTCTAGGATGTGCATCGCGGCTAAATAAATAGACGACGATGCATCGAAGAAATGGTGTTAAGAGAAAAGATGGGACGAGGGCATCATAAAACTGTTAGCTGAGTGATGCCCTTGTGTAAATAACCGAATAGCCATTAGAAGGAGGTGCTAATGGATTACAATACTTTATACAATGAGAATTGTATGTCGTATCTTGGGTCGGTGGCCTAAACGAATCCCTTGCTTGCATTTGTATATGCAGGGAAATTCGTTTGTGGCAAAGAACAAAATTTGTGATTATTTATTCGTTTCGACGAGGGATCATGGTCGGGGAAATGCCAGCTGAACAAACAAGCTGCCCGACGCTGCTTTGGCAGTTGGACAATGAATCGCCAGCCAATGTGTATGTAAGACATTGTTGTACACATGTGAGGCAGGGAATAGCCAACTCAAGGTTAAGATTTCGTGATTATGCGGTTACATTATATGTGAACCGATAAGCTTTCTTTTCAGGGATACGCTGTTTGGAACAGAATTCTTAAAAGGAATTTTGAATTCGAATAAATGGATGCAGGTAAGAATTCTCTTCCAGAAGCTTTTAGCTAAATACATTTGGTCATTTGTTGCGTGAAGCATTTACGGGGGCTAATGCGATTGCATTAGCGAAAACTTAATGATGGTTGGGTCGTAGTTATGGGGGTTCTTCGGGTAAGTAGACAGTGGGGTTTGGCGAAGCCGCCACAGGATCACTGACTGCAAAACACCTTTTGGGTGTGATCTTGAGATATCGGAAAGAGAAGAGTCTTATAATGCTGTTTTACAGCCATAGTACAGAGGGTTTCCCTAGTAACAAAGTTGCAAGAATAGATAAAAGGAAATCATACTCTAAATATGTGTAGCGGAGAGTTTATCGATATAGTTGATAGAGTCGAATTGTTAATTTTAATGCATTTCTTTGTTGTTGCTTACCTCTGTTTTAATACTGTCTTAAGTATTATAATATACCATAGCCGTTGTGGTTTGTTTGTAAATCTGGAATATGTTTTCTACCTTCAAAAATGTTGGGTTCATATCTCATACTAATATATATCCAAAACAATGATATTTATGTCAAATAAGTGGAGCGTACGATTTTCAAAACTTTGAATTATTATTAAAATAATTATTAAAAAATGTGACACAAATTAATTTATCAACTGACTGAGGCGAATTTTTTGTTGGAAAAGTTGTCACTCAGCATCAAAATGGTGCCTTGTCTATCGGTAGGTGGGCGCTATACACCTCCAACTGCCTCATGAACGTCGTTCTTCCTTAATGTTCACGAAATTTTTCTTGTTTAAAATATCACATATTTATCTGATTTTATAATAGGACATCTAAATTAATATGCATCGTTTCTTTTTTCTTTTCAGGTTTGTGACGAACTACTATTTTCTACCACCAATTTTCGACACCAATAGTTAGTACCTCTAGCATGCGTCGTTTCCTGGAACAATGGCTTTCTCTTAGCTTTTGAATATCAAACCATCTTACACATCAACGCCTCAGATTAAATTTAAATAACAACATTTTTATATGTTTATTCAAAGATATTTAAAAATTCGCTTTCTTTTTGAAAGCACGTTGATTACTCGTCACACCGTAAACACGAATCTTATGTTTGGGAATGATTTTCTTTAAAACGCTGACTCAATATAAAAATGAAGCGATCTATTTTCGGATTGTCAAGGCGGGACGTTCGTAAAGCACGCAAATCCATAAATAAAGTCCGTTTTCAAAACAGAAGTGCATCTGCCATCTATAATGATCATTTCGAATTTGAAACTAAGCGTTTCAAAGCTACGCATTTGGAAGTAGCCATCATGCGTTCCCTAACACTTTCTTATAACATTCTTTTCTGTTTGTTTTCGAAGAAAGCCTCTCCCCGCGTGGTTTGCTGTGGTGGCTATTGGCTAATAAAAAATAAGACAAATATTGAATTTTCTTCGGCCTACACGTCACAGACTACACACGTTTCAGTTTTGTGAGAGACAAAATTTGTTTTGTTAAATTAGTGCTTTCGTCAAAAAGTCGGGAATTCAGCGCGACTGAGTAGTCTGAAGTTTTTGTTTTGGAATAATGACAAACAGCATTGGCCACTGGCTGACTATTCTATTCCTAAATTTGCCTAAGTTCGCTTTTGCACCATAAATTGATCATTGGTGCTTTAAAGAAATTTCGTTATTCTATATAAAGTAATGATTGGTGTCGTTAATTTAGAGTTGCTGATGTTGTGATGTTCCAAATCTAAATGGAACTCTTTGAGTGTTAAATGTAAAGATGTCAGTGAGATGGTGTTTTTGATAAAATGTGATAAGAATATTGAGGAATCGAATAATTATAAGTGAGCGTTGGTGAATATAAACCTCGGATATGTGCGAGTCAGTCGATAATCACCAACAAGTGTTTTCTGTAAATTGTCGGATCATAAAAAAGCGGATTATCATCTCTAAATGACGTCGATGACGATGAATATGGTTTTCCTCAAGGATCTACGTTCGAAGATTAAGGGATATATTCACGTATGTTGAGTTTTTAGTATTTCTCTATATTTGAATTGGTGACAGCATTTTATTGCGCCTCGGGAATAGATTTATATAGTGTTTCCGTAGCACAGTTAAATGGATAACCAGATCAAAGTTTTTTAAAACGATTTATCTTTATGATGTTTAAATAGTTCTATAAATTGTCATTAAAAGTTAATTTACTGTGCTTTTTTGTGGCTGAGGTTAGGTTAACAGGTGGGAGTAAAAAGACGTTGCGTCCTGAAAACTATATATTACATATACCAGACAAAAATAAAAGATTATTATTGAAATTTTTAAATTCTACAGCGCAGTGCGTCCAGAAGAGAGACAACACATAGAATGGAAGTGTCGACGTACGTTAGCCTTAAGTGACTGAAGGTCTTAGAGGAAACGTGATCATGGATGGCGTTCCAAGGTTGTACAGTTCGGCTGAAGAATGGTTCTCGGCCTTTTTCCTTTATTCTATATCCATACATCTGAAGCCATTTTTTCGAGTAAAAGTGATACGCGTTCTCTGGTTGAAAGTTATCGCTTGCAAATATTTGACATTTGGGATGCATCATAACTAATGAGCATCATATCTATAAGACTCCTACGGGCAAGCTACATAATGATTCTCCACATCTTGCAGCTTGAAATGTGTGATTGTTGAACATAAGACAATTCATTAGAATACTAAGATTTGATAAGCTTTTTGATTCATCGTCCGTATGCAGCTTTGCAGACAAGACACAAAATTGATGTTTCAAATCATTGATTTCTATTTGGTTGGACATTCCCCATTAGTATATTCTCTTTAGGACGAAATTTAGTTAGCGACAACTGTTTGATAATGGCTTTGGAAGGTGTTGAGCAAGCATGTTCAAAACAGTATAAAGGGTCCAGGCCGTGTCATCAGCAAACAAGTGAATTATATTGTAAGTTATGGGCATTAAATCGTTTATAAAAACAGAGTGGATAGAAATTCTGAGTCTTGGGGAAGCCAGCGTTTGTTTGATGGAATTCGCATGTAATGCTATCCAGGGTCACTTGGATTGACAACCAAAAAGGTTGTCTTTCATTTACTGATTATCTTCTTTTCAAAGCTCGTTGTCAAGCTCAGTTGAATGTTTTTAAGATACCTGTATTCAGTACGAAAATCTTGCTTCGAGCGAAGCAGTGACTCTAATTCTCGGTAAGATTTCCTCTGAATCTGTAAGAAAATCTGTAAGAAATAAGAAACTCATAATGGCGGTCTCTGAGGAACCTTTTTTTTTCTTTATTTTTTTATATATATATATTTAATAAATATACATATATATATATATATAAATATAGATATTTCGAAAGTTAATGGCTAATCAGTGAAATCATTTGACGGAAGACCAACGGGAAATAGACCAGTAGGACGGCCGCGACGGAGATGGGAGGACGATGTAAGGTTTGACCTTTTGGAGATCAGATCAGACGTTCAACCGTGGAAGGGAGCAATGGCGCAGCCGAGTCAGTGAGGTCATGAACTTCCGGGTTCCTACAGACTAATAAAAAATAATAATCAGTGAACCCATAACCTTCTACAGAATAAAAGTATGTGCTGTCGGTCAATAGATTCTTAGTTATTGATTCTTAGTTATTGATTTCTTTATATAATACATCCGCTGGTTTCGATCTGTTTGGAATTTACCAATTGAGAACTTTCGTAGCGGTTCAGCAAGTATAAGATGGATATCTCTCTGAAGCCACAGGGGAAATGCCATCCATGTCAGTGTGTTATTTAAAATTCAGTTTTATGAGTCTTCCGGCAGTAGTATAAGGTTAGAACAGAATATGTGCCACTTCTGCTGTTGGTTGTAGTAGAGCCGATGTGATATAAGTAGATTCGTTCTATCCATATTGTTTTGATGACTGGTTTGTTTTTAATAATTAGGGATGGAAGGGAAAACGAGATAGAATGTTTGATGTTTTTCATCTGACGATGACGAACTTTAAGAAATTCGTCATCGCGTAATCGGGCTCATGCTCGAGGCTCTGTTGACGTTCTGATAAATAACCGAACTTTAAGAAATTCCTCATCGTACAATCGGGCTCGTAGCCTCGTTCGACCGATAATTTTGTAACATCAGGGTCATCGGTTTCACCAATACAAATGTAAATGCCGTCCACCAATATTTGCAAACGCCCAAATCTGATAACCTTCCTCTACCTGAGACCCAGGTCGATTCGTCAACTGATTCGGCATATCTTCATTGCTCAGGATATAACTTGCATTCGAGACCCCGTTTTAAGGTTGGAGTCTGCGTCTTCACGCGGTCCGATCTGGCTTGCCAAATGATGGAGGCGTTAGAGCCCAATAGCTTGGACATCATGTGGTTGAGGGTCGTGCTGAAGAATTCTGTTAAATTTCTTGTTGTCTTTACCGCTCCCAGGATGACGATCGACAACCCACATTTTTCGAACATCTTTTACGTACAGTCGACTGGATACAGATCAACCATCCGGCTTCTGAAATAGTCGTCCTTGACGACAATTCCGGATAGTTGGTACATTCTAACTAAGGCTAATAACCTTGCTCAGAAAAACAAATTATTATGGATAATTTAACAAGCCTCATACTTGTTAAAATAAGGCCAAGACCGGATCCCGGTTGTAGTGCCGGGGATGATGATGATGATGATGATGGTACATATTAACAGAACTGATGAGGCTGCGAGGCTGGCGGAGATGTTTGCTGTTACCCGCAATTTGACTTAACTTGTAGAGGATGCCCACGGCGATTATGCGAATACCCTGAATCTGTTTTCGACATCCGTGACAACCGAGCACTTATACTGTGGAAGTTGCTGCGTCACAGAAACTTAGATCACTGCTTGGTATCGGTCACGCGACCACATGCATTTCCAGCGAATAACCGACCTAATCAGCTTCGTCAAGTGTGGAGCTATATGGCTGCTAACTGGTACGATTTGCGAAATTGCTTCGCATCCTTTCCGTGGTCGGACGTGTGCTTAGGATACCACGATGTTAATGCGTGTGCGCAGTCGGTCACAGAGATTATTCTTCCAGAGATAGAGATCCACAATCCCATCGAGGTTAACAGAACGAATTTTGTTAGAGTCAGAAACGCGTGCAACCAGGCGATTGATACCGCGAAGAAGGCATACAATGACAGAGGTACTCCTTGAGTACCTAACTGGTTCACATCCCTTCTGGTTAATGGCAAGGGCTGTCAGCAGTAACTTCACTTCCTCCTATTTTCCTCCGTTAGTGACGGGCAGCGGGACACTAATCACAAATTCAAAGGGCAAGGCCAATGTGTTCGCGAATTTATTTTCAAACGAATTGAAACCTCTTTTGGAGCCACCTCTAATCGTGCCGGTACGGTGTTCAATGTGGGGCGTGAGGTTCCGCCCGCGTACTATTCAACGTGGACTCGACTATAGGAAGCCAACTGGCCCGGACAAAATATCCGCAATAGTCCTTAAGATCTGTGTTCCAGAATTATCGGTGGTTCTTGGTAGACTCTTTCGCTTATCTTATACACGTAGGGCATTTCCTATCTGCTGGAAAATCGCTCGAGTTTAGCCAATCTCAAAGAGGGGGAAAAGGTGTTTCCCACAGAATTACCGGCCGATAGCATTGCTAGGTATGATATGTAACCACTTCCTTACCTTAAAAGGTCATCAATGCCGTGTTATTTAAGTTTGTGGAGTGCAACGGACTTCTGAATTATCGTCATTACGGATTCCGTGGTAAGCGGTCCACAGAAGACCTCTTAATCCTTATAACCGATATATGGACATCCGCGATTGAGGAGCATGTTGAGTCGAGGACGGTCGCATTGGATAACTCCAAGGCTTTTGACCGCGTCTGGTATGGGGCATTGCTGAGCGAACTTCGTTCATATAGACTTTCCCAGCAGCTTTGCGACTGGACGAAGAGCTTCCACGAAAATCGATCGATCTGAGTTGTTGTGAACGGCGAGTGTTCGGATCCGTATCCTGTTAATTCCGGGGTGCCTCAAGATTTTAATTTTGGCCCCATAATTGTTTTCGCTAATAACCTCGCCCGTAAAAATTATTAAATTATTATGGAAAATTTAACAAGTCTCGAAACTTGCTAAATAAGGCCAAGACCGGATCCAGGTTGTAGTGCCGATGATGATGATGATGATTGTTTTTGCTTCAAATAATTTGTTGGAGTCTACGGATAACAAAATGTTCAGTTTTGCAGATGAAAATATGCTTGTTTCCTCTTTTTCAAATGATCGACCGATTAGTGCATCTACGTCGCACTAGCTGAGATGTAGACAGATCGACTCTCTGAATTGGTATCTGGATAAGGTCCTGAAGTGGGGAAAGGCCAATTTCGTCGACCTCAGTGCAACGAAGACTACATTCACAATGAAAAGGGATCATCGGTGCCACGGCTGATGATGAATGGCCAGTCATACGAATCTGGGGAAAGCTTGAAATTGCTCGGTGTCACGGTCTGTGGGAATGTATCGGGGCATAAACACGTGACGAACATTGCCAGGTCCGCCTCAGGAAATCCGAATTTGCGAATATTTTACTTCCGCTCAACTTTTTCTTCTGTATAAATCCCAGATTAGGCTGGCACTTGAATATTACTCTCATGGTTGGAGCTCTGCTCCTTAGCATGCCCTCAACCTACTTGAGAGCATACAAAGACGAGCGATCCGCCTAATCGGGAACACGGCGCAGTGTCGGGACTACAATCGCTATCACATCGAAGGCGCGTAATTGTACGAATTCGATTTCTAAACTTAAGTACACTCAACTGATCTGAAATTGTTATGTTATCGCTATGGTATACGGCTCTGATGCTTTTGCTTATGCGAATTTCCTTTCGGTGTTCTTCACTATTTGCTTGCATATTGTGTGTGTATCTGTCAGAAACTCCACAGTATCTGTTCACTTTTCGGTGACTATCTAAAATACTAAGGGATAGGGTATATCAAATCCAGGATAAGTTTATTCCCTATAACATTTGCTTGCCACGAACATATGATTTTTGATTACGATGTTGGATACTCCATCGAATTCGACACACTTTTTGTTCTCAATGATTCGAGGAGATCCTGGATCTCTTACCGTCTTATTAACTATCTAATAGACAACTTGTTGGTGTCAATACCATAATATTTGCCATATAATCGCCTTTAAATTGAGCTAGAACGGTTAAGCAATTGTCTTAGTTAATTGATTTTCGCATTTGACCGAACCAATTAAAGTATGATAGCCCACGATCAAGACATTCGTATCATTTAATCGATTCTAGTTTCGTCGCTATGTCTGGCTTTTCGCCGATCTTAGCACCTTGACGGAAGCTCCGTTAAACGGTGTGGCAATTGCCTTTGAAGGTGCCGGCTGTGTCGTGCGGCAGGTATGACACCTGTTTTTGGATATGAAGCAAAAAATGCAATTGCAACAGAATAGCGTGTGAAAATGTCTCATGCCAGGTGCAGTGTCTGCTTTTAAATACGAGAAAAAAATGCAAATACGATAGCGTGCAGCTTGGGAAGTGATAGTGCATAATAGGTGGACAATTAACGAGGGTATTCAAATGAATATTATGAGTATCGCAACGTGTGCGATATGAACATTAATTGTATTATGTGAATTGAATGTGTGATATTTATTTTGGGAGGAATAAAATTGATTGCGAGCTGGGGTAATTGCATCGTGTACGTTAAATGGTGAACGAGTTATGGGGTTTTTGTAGCGCGATGCAACATAGTTCTCCTTGTTCACAAATCTCGATGTGATGCTCCTTAAGTGTCAATGATCATTGAAATAAACTGCAATGCATAGTCTGCTGAAATTCAATAATGAATAACTCGGTCTTATTATTTTATTTGGGTATCAAATTAAGAGTTGAATTCGAAAATTAACATATTTTAAATGTGAAATATACTCTGAAGATAACAGACAGAAAAAACAATAATATATTATAGTGTATTATTATTTTTCTCTTCTATTTATTATTGATTATCTGAAGTTAGCTACTCTACTACTGCTGTTTATTGGCCTGTAGGAACCCGGAAGTTCATGACCTCAATCCGATCTTCTCAAGGTTAAACCGAACAATAATTATTATTGACCAGTGTCTAAGGCTTCAGATGCTGATCTGTGGTGCATCTATAGCGTTTGCGATGATAGTGAAGAACGCGTGATTCGAACTGACGCTATGACACTTAGAATCACAAAAAATTGAACCAATGCGTAACACATCAGGCTACCGGCCGTGTGTATGAATTCGATTTTTAAACTCAAGTACATTCAACTGATGTGGAATTGTTATGTTATCGGTATGGTATACGGCTCTGATGCATTTTCTTATTCGATTTTCGTTCGGTGTTCTTCACTATTTGCTTGTGTATTGTGTGTGCATATGTTAGAAACGCCACACTACTCCCTCCTCAGTAACTTTGTTACGATCAGCTTCGTGTGCGAACGAGAGAACGTCGGAGCAGGCGAGTGTGCCGGTGCTCTATGCGGAATTCGTGATCGTGTCATGAAGTTCTGTTTACTATGGGAAAGTGTGTGCTGTGTGTACAGATCACGTCGGTGGGTCACCAATTATACCGTTTGGGATGATAGTGAAGAACGTGTGATTCGAACTGACGCTATGACAGTTAGAATCACAAAAAATGAAGCAATGCGTAACACATCCGGCTATTGCCCGTGTGTACGAATTCGATTTTTAAACTGAAGTACATTCAACTGATGTGGAATTGTTATATTATCGCTATGGTATACGGCTCCGATGCATTTTCTTATTCGATTTCCGTCCGGTGTTCCTCACTATTTGCTTGTGTATTGTGTGTGTATCTGTTAGAAACTCCACACATCTGTCCCAGAATACCGTTACCATTACCTTCCGTCCGGTTTTCTCTGTTTTGATTGTTTCTTTGTCTTTGGAATGTAGCAGCCGTATTTTTGTATCGAGTCAGTATTCCAACGCAAAGTGCAAAAACAGTGTGCGAGTTGACCACACGATTGCGTCTATTCTTCATTGAGAATAAACACGACACGCACCATGCCCAATTTTTCATGTAGTTGTCTAGTGAATAATTATATTGATACTACGAGCGTCATCTGTTGGGTGTTCAAAGTACTTATTCAATGACCCTCGTATCTTCATAGAGTGCTTTGGACAATGTCTTTATGATTCAAATATTGTGGCGGTCGGGTGCAAATATCGACGCTTTCTCTCTAAACGACGCCATTTCTGCAGTTTCGTAACAACTGTTCGAGCTTTCTGAAGCGGATTTCGATTATGAAATCGAACATGTTTTTCATGTAGTTGTCTAGTGAATAATTATGCTTACTTAAAATAAATTAGAATTGATACTACGAGCGTCATCTGTTTGGAGTTCAAAGTACTTATTCAACGAGCCTCGTATCTTCATAGAGCGCTATGGACAATTGTCTTTATGATTCAAATCTTGTGGCGGTCAGATGCAAATATCGACGTTTTCTCTCTGAACGACGCCATTTTTGAAGTTTTGTAACAAGTGTTCGAGTTTTCTGAAGCGGATTTCGATTGAGAGAAAAGAGAGAAAACAACAACAGGGTCATGCCAAAGAGCCTTCTAAAACTTTCTGGAAGCCAGCCGACTTTCGCACCTCAAAAAGTCAAAGTGTACAATGGAGAGGTTGTTGCATTGTGTTTATTTGTCGGTGTCTTCGTAATCAATTTGTCTTACAGTATTTGTAATTCTTCCTTGTTTATGTATTAAATGAAATAATGTGCATTTGCGAACTGAAATAAAAGAATTGTATTGTTGAAATCACAGACTTCCGTTCTGCGGTTAAAGTTGTGGTTAATCTGCGAATGGATTTAAAGGCACTCAAAATCTCTTCCAAACGATGTCATCTATTCTCCTTTAATGTGTGATACACATCAAATAAGATGAGACATGGACCAACTTGTAATCACCAACTGAAGGTAGTTAGCAAAAGAATGGTTTAAATTGAACAGATTGTTTTTGAAGTCCCTGGGCGATCCCAAACTTTAGCTATACCTCAATAAGTGAATAAATCACTTACATGCAAATCTCTTAGATTTCACTATTTATTCGTATAACAAAGTGGTGGGTACGAAGATTTACCAATTGTAGCAACTTGTTTTCCTTACTATATTTTATTCATAATTGTTTATACATTTTTCCGCTGTTACAGGTCTACAGAGAATACTAATGTCATGTCAAGTAGTAGTCTATATGATGTACAAATCTTCAATGTCCATTGACTTAGGACTGACACGATACTCCGTCATTTGATATCAAGTTTCAAGCAGATTGAGAATTGATGCTTTTACATGGCGATATCTGTTTGCTCGATTCATTTAATTGTTCCGCATTCAAAAGGATTTGAGCATTTTAAATGTTCAACATCTCAAATCCCACTCGTTAAATTCGTCATACCCTCTTATCTACCATTCCACACTTAATTTAAAGATTCGCTTGTTATAGACGAATAAGACGACAATCAATGGGGAATACAAAGATTTGAAATGTAAATGAGACATAATCTCGACCAGATAATTAAACAAGATACAAGCGACTACCTAGATGTGTGACACGAATAACTTGGTTATCGTAAGTTGTAACGGTGCATGTTGGGTCTCGTGGTTAGATAAGGTTTTTCTATGGAATTATGCACATCCTAAAACAGTCGGAACTGATACGTAAACAGCTGAAGTGAATTCTTCAGTGGCAGGATTAGTTACAGTAACCGGAAATTAATGATATTGGATGTTTCTACAGAACCCAATTAGACTTTTCGAGCTTTTTTGGTACGATTACCACATGGTAATCAAGTGATGTTGGCGTCGCGTTTTCTTCAACTCTTTTGTTTTTACGATAAGTCGATTCGAAAACGAAAACATATATGAAAAGTGCAGTACACAATGCGTGCACAAAAAGGGATTTATTGTAGAAGGACCGGTCAGAGCTGCGTACATTAGATGCATTTTTCGTAGCTTCACATATGTCGTCGTTTCAATTAAGAGCGGAATTAAGTCGACTGCCAAGGATTGGCAAATCCTTATCTTCGACACGACAAGTGCCGTTAATTGGCAGTACATTTGCATTTGAGTTCGTCTTTGATTGGTAATGAGGTTCGAAGATGTTGGTCTGAAGTGTTCGTATGAGTATGAAACATTCAATGTGCTATCATCAGCAAAGCAGTGGATTGGGTTGTGGGTAATGGACAAGAGATCATTTATAAAGATGAGGGAGAGAGTGGGTGAGGGTACCGAACCCTGGGAAACACCTGCATTCCTTTGATGGGAGACAGATTTGACACCATCAAGAACCACTAGGATTGAACCGACAGAAAGATAGTCTCTTATCCATCGGATCAGGGAATTGACAAAAGGGCTGGACGCCAGATTTTGTCGAAGGCTTTTGGAATATCCAATGCGACAACCTAGCTTTCGCCAATGTAGTGGACGGAAATGCCCCGCTTTTCGGTAAGGTACGCCATCAAATCTCCTTTGGATCTGTTGCTACGAAAGCCATATTGGCGGTCATTGAGGAGGTCATTTGATTCCAGATATTTCGAAAGTTGACGGTTGATAAGTGATTCCATTACCTGTGAGAGAATAGAAGTTAATCCTACGGGTCGATAAAAAGAGAGGGACGATTTGTCGCCCTTTTGGGGAATTGGCTGAATGTTCGCTGTCTTCCATCTATTTTGTAATCGGTCAGTAGAATACGACAAATGAAAGAGTTTCCGCAGCGGTTTGACGAGTGAAGAAGACCATCTCTTGAAGAAAATTGGAGGGAATGCCATCCGGATTAAAGGATTTGTTTACGTTTACCTCCTTGAGTACACAGGCAACAGTATGCGTTCGGAAGTGAATCTGACTCATGGTATGCTGCTTATGCTCAAGTTGAGATGAAACTGAGGTGGTATCAGGCAGCGTCGAGTTCGCTGCAAAATGTGCAGCAAGTAGATTCGCCTTCTCTATTCCTCTGGTGACTGGTTTATCATCGACTAAAAGTATAGGAATGTGTTTAATCCGCTAAATAAATGCTTACCCTTCGAATGATGGCGGAAGGGGGAATGTTTATTTTGTTGGTGGCTGGGGTGCATATGAAGAGCCCTGCTGCAGCTGGAAGATAATAATGAAATGATTGACTTCTGTCAGAATAAGGAGGATTAAGGAATAATGACCATGTTGAGACTGGTGAAACTATTCCGTTTGAGGAAGAAACAGAAACGGAGCATTAGGCAAATAGATTGAAAAGGAGAAGATAATGAAGGTGAACAGGCGTGTTGTCCAATTGAGCCATGATGCCTCTTGTAAGAGGTTCTGTTCGATGCAGACCTCTGTCAGAGATTAGTTCGTCATATAGACCGTTGTCATAGGTCATGTTGTATTCAGGGCGTCCAAGCTATACGATGGTGGCTCGACCGTCGGCGTAGGTCATTGAGCAATCCAGAGAGTAAGATACGGAATGACGGAGGTATGGCCTAAATAAGTTCTTATGAGAGCATGCAGGAGCTGTTTAACAGAACTTGAGATGTCATGGGGTTGAAGAATTGCGTATGTCACCAGAAAAAGCATTAGTGGTGAGATACAACAACTTATGTTTTGTCAAAAATAACCGAAGAAATTTCGAACCCCGCGGGGGGGGGGGGGGTCTCAATATTCTTGGTGAGCACACTGGGATCAAGCAAATAAGCCTGTGTTGTCGATTCCTCTGTTTATCATGAACAACGATCAACCCTTGATTGTGGCAGTAGAAGTCCGGAGACGCACAAAACAGACCATCTCTCAGCATGGGAAATAGTAAGAGCTGAACACCCCATCATATTATCACAACCTTTATTCTGAAATGTTTTGATCAGCCGTAAGCGGATTTCTAATTCCATATTGTTATCGGCTGATACTATTGACCCAAGGTAGTTAAAGGATTGCACTACTTCAAATTCGTGCTCGATACCGTGGTCGTTTGACCAACGTTAAGTCTTCTCTTCGCACAAGTTGCCACCACGTACTTAGTTCTTCCCTTGTTAATGTGCAGTCGCAGGTTTTGTGCCGCCTGCTCGATCAGGGTGAAGGAGTTCTGTAGAGCCGAACCGGATCTACCGATGATGTCGATGTCATCCGCGTGGGCAAGTATCTGGTAAGATCTGATGACAATAGTCCCTCTAGTTGTAACGCCAGACACACGGATTGCTTTCTCCAATGTCAGGTTGAAGAGGAGGCAGGCCAGAGCGTCACCTTGTCGGAGTCCATTAAAGATGTTTATTGGTTTGGACAGCAATCCCGCATAGTTACTTGACTAGATACTTTAGTCATGGTCAACCCACAAAGTCGTATCAATTTGTTTGGAATGCCGAACTCTCTCATGGCATTCTATAGTTCTACGTCTATAAATAGATGATATAATGGAATCTTAAATTCCAGACATTTTTCCATCGCCTGCCTAAGGGTGAATATCTGATCAATTGCTGATTTGCCTGGGATGAAGCCACACTGATATTGACCAATGATGGCTTTAGCGTATGGGGATATCCGGTCTTGTAGGATAGAGGAGAGTATCCTATAGGCGGTACTCAGCAATGTTATACCCCTATAGTTGCTGCACAGTGTGATATCTCCCTTCTTATGTATGGGGTAATTACACCACCACGCCAATCTTCCGGCATCTCCTCTTGCTCCCATACGTGCACCATGCTCTCATGAATTGCGTGATGTAACGCTGTCCCTCCTTGTTTGATCAGCTCAGCTGGTATGCCATCAGCTCCAGGGGCTTTATTTGATTTGAGCTGTCTAATGCCTTTTAATGTTTCTTCAATGCTTGGTGTCGGCAGCATTTGGTATTGATCTTGCATTGGTGGAGCCACCAATTCTTCTGTGAGCTGACCATTTAGCAATTCATTGAAGTGCACTTCCTATCGCTCCAGAATGCCTTCAGGATCGGTGATCAGATTACCCTCTTTATCCTTGCAGTAAGTGCAGCGTGGTTTGTGCCGCGTCATACTGTGGATTATTTGGTAGAACTCCCGCGCTTAGTGCGGACCTCGCTCTCTACTTTTCTCTATTTCACAGACAAGGTTTTTTCCCAGGCACTTTTCTTTTGTCTGTGAAGCCTTTTTTCAGATGTTCTGAGCTCTTTGTATTTCTCCTCGCGCAACCGCGTCCTATGAGACTGCTGCATTGCCCGGTATGCAGCATTCTCACGTTCAGTCGCTAGGTTGCACTCATCATCAAAGCAGTCGCTCCGATCTGTACGACTACTGCCTATGATGGAGTTGGCAGTACTAATGACAGTATTCTTAAGGTGTGTTCATTTCTGTTCTACGCCCGGCATTCTGGCCCCAGGCCTTACTCTCCCTCCGTCGAGCTCTTCGAGGGCGGGTCTTAACGCATGACCAAACCTGTCGATCCGAGCCTGAATCGGCGAATCCAATACGTCTCCGTAAGGCAATCCGCGCTCGGAAAGTTATACCAACAAGATAGTTATCCGAGTTGACGTTGGCACCTCCGTACGTTCGTACCGTCATCAGGCTCGAAGAGTGGTGGCGATTTATCAATACGTTGCGAGTGGCTCCATCAGGTGATATCCAGGTGGCTTTGTGGATATCTTTACGCGGAAACCTGGTACTTGCAACGACCAAGTTTTTCGATGCTGCTAGTTTGATAACTCGTAGTCCATTGTCATTAGTGTTCTCGTGGAAACTATGGAAACCTTCGTAGTGCCTGAAAATCGGTTATCGACCTATTTTCGCATTCAAAGCACCAAGAATGATTTTCACATCGTATCTTGGGCAGGCATTGTGTGAATAATTCTTCCTTTTCGTCGTTATGGGACTCCTCTGTAGGTCCGTGAACGTTTATGAGGCTTATGATCTTAAACTTGCCTCGCACGCGAAGAGTACACAATCTTTCTTTTATTGCATTAAAGCCGATAATAGCAGGCTTCAATTTTTGGCTGACTAGAAAGCCTACCCCAAGCACGTGGTGTTTTGCATGACAGCTATAATAACTGTCATACACGTGTCTTTGAATAACACCACTCCCCGCCCATCTTATTTCTTGTAATGTTGTTATGTGAGGCTTATATTCGGACAGGGCATCGGCTAGCTGCCGTACCGGTCGAGCTCTGTATAGTGAGCGTACGTTCCATGAGAAAATTCTCAAATCGTTTAGCCATTTTCGTTTCCGTGGTCGTAGTCGTGTATCTGGTCCATATCCGAGACTTGATAAATTTTCCATAATATATCGTTTTTCCGGGCAAGGTTATTAGCCTTGCCCCAACCTTTCTGAGAATGTCGCAGCATGCATTGGTTCACTACTTGGCAGGTGCCAACGTAGCTATCCAGGGGTGTCACGTGGGGACTGCATGCCAACTTGGATTGAACAGGGACAAGGATCGTCCTGGCCTTCGCCGGGTTGAAAGCAATCAGTGACTTTGCCTTCTATGTTCGCTCCCACCCGGAGTAATGCTTACTACATTAAAAACAGACCTTTAGTAATGCTACGAGCGTCATCGTAGGCATTGCGAAGGACTTATTCACCTACCCTTGTATAATGAGCATCGATTTTGTCTCATATTATTGGTTAATGTTTGTGTTATATTTTATAACGTTTATTTTTTTTTTGTATTTTTTTGAAAACCTCTGGTAGTCCGTAGGTACTGGACTTGGGCCACTTTCATCTTTTTAAGATTACACTACGATCGCAAAAAGATCGTCGTTCAAGTAAACGCGGAAGATGTTTTCTCCCCAAATATTGGCAGGCGTAAGTCATCCATCAAATCATGCACGTCGATTCACGGCAATGATCAGATTCAGATGGCCATATAAACACAGGCTGTCGCTTTCAGTAGGATTACACGAGCATAGAATAAGGTCAGCCAGGACTACGCTCCCTCATGGTTACCATCTACCGACATGCAATACTAATATGCACCGACACCTCCGTTCCCCACCTTCTCCTTTTTTCATTTGGTGTAAAAAAAATCCTCCCCCAAACTTGCCACCATTTTTTGGGAATACGAATACGAGGGCACTATTAACACTGCCCAGGTGGGTTTAAAATATGAGTTGTTTTGTCATCATCATCATCATCATCGGCACTACAACCGGGGACCGGTCTTGGCCTTATTTAGCAAGTCCTGAGGCTTGTTAAACTTTCCATAATGATTTGTTTTTTCCGGGCAAGGTCATTAGTCTTGCGCCACAGGTTCCCCGACGGGGAATCGAACCCCGGTCCCCCGCGTGACAGCGGGTATACTAACCACTATACTATCAAGGAGCGAGATTTAAGAAATGAGTTGTTTTGTATTACCTTAAAAACGCACTTTTTACTCAATAGACTAAATTTAGTTCAACTAACTTTATTCGAAGCTTTTCTAAAAGTGGGTTTCCGTGTTTCTGAAGTGTCTTCAAAATAGCCATTTACCACTTACCACGTTTTCATTTGACCCGACATGTATTCCAGAAATATATTAGTTATCTACTGTAAACTTATCCGTCGTGTCCTAGGATGAGAACTTCGTTGTTGTTTTCGTTGTGGTATAATGTAAAGGTGACGTTGTCTCATTAGATATAGTTGATCAGGGTTGGATTTCATACCCGTGAATGCATTCGAGACCGTTTAGACTTAAAAAGGATTCCCGCAATATGAACGACCCACGATTATAATCTATCCTACCGACGTTTTTGGGATACCACGTAGAGTCTTCACATACTACAGTGATGCATTTAACAGACCTTCGGATAGAGATTTCTGGTATTTCTTATCTGCGTTCTTTGGCCAATGTCTGTATTTTTGGAAGAGACAGGAAAATGCTTCTGAAGTGCATTGTACTATACGTATACATGTTTTAAATTGGCCGTTTGTCTGTTCTATAGCAGCACTATGAAATCTTGCTGCTGAAAACTGTTGATAAGAAAAAAAAAGGTAGAAAACATGCGCAGTTCACAGGCGGTCGAATGTTTGTTTTTTTTTTTTTACACAGACGCGCGCTTTGGAAAAACCATACTTCGAGACATCGGAACTTTTCCCAAAATGGCCTTATTCAGGTAAATATAAATTTAAGGACACAAAAACAAGACTGCCGGCATTACCAATTAGTCTTAATTGGCATAATGATACTGGGATCTATAAAGTGTTTCTCGTGCATCTGCACATCATTTCAAAAGGTATACCTCCGGTTTTCTTCTCAAATAATGACCTAATGACTTGATTTTAAGTACTCACATTTCGGCGTGAACTTTAAATGCTAATCGTTTGTTGTTTTTTACTTGTGAGTTCTGGATATCATTAAAAACTTTCTCGTTTTGTTCGCTTTGACATTTCTTTGCTTTTACATATGCCGACTCAAGTCTGTAACTGAAACCCATATCGTTGTTATAATCGACTTCACATGCGTTAGCTGTTGAGTTGATTAATGTTTATGTTTGTAGGCTGAAAGACGGACACTGTAATTAAGGCTAAGGTGAAACCCCCATTTAGATTTGAAGGAGTATGTATGTCTGGTATAGTAAAAGTACATGCTATTTATTATCACCCTTCATAAAGGAATGTTAACTTCCTTCTGATTTGTTGTGTGGTATGAAAAATTGTATTTGTCAGTGCAAAGTTGTAAAGCTAGTGTTACATCAAAGATTAGACAAAAAAGCTACCGACGGTTGGCAATACCGTCTCATTTTTTTTTTTTTTAATTACGTTTATAGGGGGTGGACAAGCAAAATAAAAAATAAAAAAATGAAACAAAACGGACAAATATAAACAAGGAATAAAAATAAAAATAAAAAAATTAAATTAAATTAAAAACAAAAATTAAAAACAAACATAATTGCGAGTTGGGGATAGGGGGAAGGAAAGCGGTGCGCATGAGAGGCATACTATGTTTGGGGACGTGTAGTCCTTTCTTCATCACTGATCCACCACCAGTTGGGATGGGATCGATCTTTTATTGATGTGATGTATCTCGACGCTGAGCGAGGAATGTCGTTGGTCGAGATCCTTTCTGATGTTCCGCCGAACGAGGAATATCGTCGGGGAATATGGATGGAGCACGTTGCTGATGGAGGATTGACGCATTGGCGTCCGACCCAACGATGCCTGAAACAAATAGGTTAGAGTCGAAAGGAACGGCAATACCTTTTGATAATCTTCCAGCTTAAAGTTCCCGCGCTGTCTCGATGTATGATGAACTTGTCCCTCCGTATGGTGATGATCACGAGGTTAGCGTTAGCTTCAGCAGCGAATCCAGATTTTGCGGCACGGTTAGTAGACATATTTGTATGCATGAACTAATTAACTTGCGAAAACTTAGAAAACTCATCAACTCAAATGAAAACTGATAAATTCTCGATGGAGTTATCGCTGAACACAACTTTATTCACCAACTACTTAAAGCAGTAACTTTTACAAAAGCCACATGGTGGCGTGCAAATTAAAATCAATTAAAGTTTTACAAATCCAAAAAGAAACCATTGGTCGTGTTATTTAATCGAGCACCATAAAAAAAGCAATGACAGTTAGCGATGACGTTTGTTCGTGCACTGTCATCGTGTTGCTGGCAGGTGTGGCGAATATATTTGTCAGGGAGAGTACTAGACGATGAGCGTACTAGATTCTCCCCGAGCATATAATTATGAATCCGCAACAATTGATTTATCTCTTTCACCGATCACCATACTAAAACGCAGGCGATCTTGAAAATAAGAGATATCGTTATCGTGGAGAATTCGTTTATCCCTGCCACCACGGAAAGCGTGGTAAATAATAGACCTCCACGTTTGTCTTGGACAAGTCCTTTTTTATCCAAGAAAGGGAACGCTTCTGGGGAAATGAACCCATTCTGGAGAGGTCTCCCCATATACATATCATTGGGATAGAATGCTCCCGAAATGAGATCATTTTCACTACACATTGCCCTTGTTGTGTGACCACGAATAATCTTAATAATGAAGTTATCTATTCTGTTTAGTCCTGATTTGTCATAGACGACTTTATTGGGATAGTATCACTTATACTAACGTTGGTCAAACTATCAGGGTAGTGGAGCACGAATTTGAAGTAGTGCAATCCTTTAACTACCTTGGGTCAATAGTATCAGCCGATAACAATATGGAAGAAGAAATACGCGAACGGCTGATTAAATCCAACAAAGCCTACTATGATCTATCAAGGCTCTTTAAATCCCGAAATTTATCCAGAACATCCAAGCTACTACTGTACAAGACCATGGTTTTACCAGTAATCATGTATGGATCCGAGATCTGGGTGCTCAATAAAAGACACTCTGAACTCTTAGCCGCGTTCGAGAGGAAGTTCTTAAAGTGAATTGTTGGCCCCGTATGTGAGGGAGGACGATTCCGGAGACGCTACAACCATGAGTTGTATGCGATCTACCTTGAAGGTAATGTTGTAAGAAAAATCAAGCTCGGTAGACTCCGATGGACGGAACACCTAGCTCGGATGAGCGAAGAGGAGCCTGCCCGGAAAGTCCTTTGTGGCAGGATGTATGGAAGGAGACAGCGCGGTAGACCTTGTCTGCGATGGAGGGATGGCGTAGACCAGGACGCCCAGAGCCTGGGAGTCCCAAACTGGATGACATCGGCTTGAAATCGGGACCGATGGAGAGATTTGTTAAATAAGGCCAAGACCGGATCCCGGTTGTAGTGCCGATGATAATGATGATGATGATTACTTATACTATATATAATATACCCGCCTGTCAAGCCGCACACCGGGGTTCGATTCCCCCTCGAGGAGCCTCTGGCTCAACACTAATGACCTTGCCCGGAAAAAACAAATCATTATGGAAAATTTAACAAGCCTCAGGACTTGCTAAATAAGGCCAAGACCGGTTCGCGGTTGTAGCGCCGATGATGATGATGATGATGATGATGATTACTTATACTGCGACTCTGGGGTTCTATACATTCCGAGGCAGGAACGCAAACACTGCCTCTCGAACACCCGAAACTTCTCCATGTAAAATGAGGATATGTCGTACCATACCGGGCAGCCATACACCAATATTGGTCGGATGAATGCTGAGTATGAAATTATTTTCACCTTGTGGTCCAGCAGACTACTACGGAAGAGTCTTCGTGTCATTGCATATGCGTTTTTAGCTGCTGTAAGAGCAGCTGCTGTGTGCTTATCATAGTAAAGGTATTGATCAAGCTAGATTCCAAGGTATCTGACTACAGTTTTTACTTGTAGGGGAAGATTATTACTTCCTGCAATGGAAAATGTTTTCCAATTCCGTTTTGTATCCCTTGATGCACTGGACAGGAGCGATCTGAAAAGGATAATCGTGGCAAGAACGTTTGATTTTGTTGAAATCATTTTGCAGAAGTCTGTTGATGACATCAATCTTTTCTCCAGATCTATACACCATAATGTCGTCGGCATACCCACTTGCATGGTTGAGAAAACCCACTAGGTCACTAGTGTAAATGTTAAATAAAATGGGAGAATTCACTGCTCCCTGTTGTAGGCCGTTTTTGATGTGGAAAGTCTTGTTAGAGATTATATCTCCACATTTCACTACAAATTGTTTACCCATTATCATATCGTAGATAATGTATAATAAATATTCGGGCATACCTAGATTTGATAACTTATACACCAGCCCTTCTAGCCATACGGTGTCGAAAGCCTTTTCAAAGTCAACCAAACAGCCCCCTGTGCATTGTCGCTTCGCCTTGTTCCACTGTATGTCGGAAACAAGTTTTGTCGCAGCATGAGATGTGTCATGTTGCGATCGGAAACCAAACTGGTTGTTCGGAATAATACCAAATTCCTCACACCAGTTAGTCAAAGCTTTATTTATAATTTTCTCGAATACCTTGCTGAAGTTCGTAAGCACACTAATCGAGCGAAGATTGGCTGGATTGCTCCTGTCCTTGCCCTTTTTGGGGATGGGATGGATTACTGCAGATTTCCATTGTGTTGGATAATATGCATTGTTTAGAACGTTATTGAACAAACTAGTGTAAACCTTCACTACTTCAAGGGGTAAATGCTTTAGAACAGTGTTTGGAATACTATCTATTCCAGAAGATTTTTTGTTCTTAATGGATCTAAGAATGTCCGTCAGTTCATCCTTGCGTACAAATATGCTAGATTTCTAAGAGGGGAATCCGCTCTATTATTTTCACTAAAGATAATGAAACTTCGACTTAAGAGACGCCAATTGTTAAGTTCATTGCGTAGGGAAATATGTTTTTGGAAAGCCCTATTTTCCTGGTCAATGTTGGAACGAGCCGATTCGTTCAATCTATACACTGCTTCAAAACAAGCACCAATTGAGTTCGCCTTTTTTTGGGGATCCTCGACTATCATGTACTCTTCGTTAGAGTTGATGTGTTCCAGGGTAAGTCCTGCGTTCAGCAGAGTTTGACAATTCCCGGAAGTCTGCGGAAATCGCAGACATGGGATGTCATTATAATCTTTCCTTCGAAAGACTTTATTTATTTGAGGGAACATATTCGGTCCACTAGCTTAATGGCTTGAATTCTCTTGTTCCAGTCTTCATTAATTACTGATCTATAGTTGTCACGGATCAGTTTTTGAAGATTTTTAATTAATGACTTAATTGTTTTTATTTCCTGGCTATTTGGATCGCTGAATTGTCTGTAGAACAGTTTTAATTTAGAGAGCAGGATACTCTTTTGTCTACACAGCTTGTCGATCGTTGCGTTTCTGTACCGGTTTGTATGGCTCTCCATGTGGGACACTTTTGGGATAGAACGATTCATTGTATTAGTAACAATGTGGTTCATCGTCGAAAGATAATGATCAATTTTGTCATTATGAAGATTTCTGTCAGTTGGTGGATCTGTGCCATTGGAGCGTAATTCTTTTTTTTATTATCCGATCAAAGCACGACCAGTGTGCTTTTCCGAAATTAAAACAATGTATCTGTTTGTACTGCTGAAGTAGTAAGTGCTCGTTTGGGTGATGTATTACAGCACCAAGTCCGTAATGATCGCTATCGTACTGGATTGTACGAAGACAATTTCGAGTAGTTAGATCCGCATCTAATAATTGTGTTCGCTCGTCCAGCAACAGTAAATCCAAGAAGGAATTTGCTCTTGGATATGACGGCGTACTTGTAGCGTACAATTCTAGTTTATGTTCGATAGCGCGTGTTTGCCACCAGTCGAACGACACATTGCCTCTTGTGTTTGTGATAAGGTTACCCCAAGTACTGTGCTTGGAATTGAGATCTCCCGCCATAAAGAAATATTTATTTTCCGAGTTTAACTTGATACTTCCAAAAAGGGTATCAATTTCATTGATAAACTGTATACACTGTGGAGCTTCGGGAGCATAAGCGGAGATCACATATAGACGCCTTTGACTTTTCAAAGGAATATCTATAACGCAGGCTTCTAGTACCTGGAACTTGTATACGTCTCTACTGTAGACGACTTTGTGTTGTAGACCATTTTTAACTAAGACAGCGACCCTGCTGTTGGACGATCTCGTCTAATTACTTTATAATTTGGGTAGCCCAATTTGTGCCTTTGATTTAGCTTGGTTTCGCCAGCCAAAAGCACATCTGGGCGTTCAGCTTCCAGCAGATTGCTGAGATTATCCCTTCTTTCCATGCGGATTAGTGAATTAACATTCACAGCAATTAGAGTGTGGGTTCGTCTGGAAACAGGGTCGAATATATAATGTCCGTTCGAGCCACTTGTCCCGTCAGTTTTTTTTTCGATCATTTCGAATTTTTTATATAACGCAGCAAACTGTCCTGGTATGGACAGTAATATTGCTGTTATATCAGTTTGTGCCCCTGGAGCAGGCGTTTTAATGATATTGCGTGATTGTTCTAAGATTGGTGCATTGTTTACTCCACCTGTCATTTGGGTGTATAACACATTGGTGCCACGAAGTTGTTGTAAGAGCGAGTTTTCATCCTTTTCTCTTCTTCAACTTGCTTCTTTCTGGATTCCAACTTTGATTTTAGTTGTTGGTACTTAGGGCAACCTCTAAAGTTAGCAGGATGACCTAAGTTGTTACAGAGGACACAGGATAGTTTATTTCTATCCGGGAGCTGTTCTTTGCCCAATGGGCATTCCCCAATGGTATGCTTATTTAGGCATTTGCGCATCTGAAAAGCATATTGCAATTCGATGCCGCATGGCCGAATCGTTGACAGTGTACACATTGGAATAGGCGATCGGACTTCTTTATTCTCTCCCAACTTATTGTGTGATGATTAATGTATTTAATATAACTAAGTCCATCAATTTCACTATTGGGGCTTAGCGACACAATGATGAAAGGGAACTTACGGTTGCGATTTCTAGAATTTGCTGTAGAAAATGGTTTCACACCTGTAAATTTCCAGGTATCGTTTTCGAAGCTTTTTAGTTCTTCGAGCACCTCTTCGGAAGTAAAGGAAGGGTCAACTCCTTTGAGGAGCATGGAGACAGTTTTCTCCGATTTAGTGGTGTAGTGGAGTCGATTTCCCCAATGCCGATTTAATTTTGTTATACCCTTCTAAATCATCGCATGTTAAACTTATCTTAAAATTATTTATCCGTTTTGTTTTAAAAGTTTTGCATCTCAACTCACCCAATTTTATGAGATCCTTTGTCTCCATGTCGCTGATGTAGGAGGTACTTTTTACCTTTTTATGACTGGCACCTGCTGAGATGTTTCCTGCTGTTGGTGTGGTTCCTGCTGTTGATCTGGCTCCTGCTGTTGTTGTTGATGTGATTCCTGCTATTGAATTTCCTTATCTTGTCGTATTTTCTTTGTCTTCGTGGGTTGTTGTTGTCTTTGTTCTTGCTGTTGTTGTACCATTTTCGTCTTTCGCTCGTTCTGGCTCAGGTTGTTTTTAGTTTAACAACTTCCTCCATTTGTTTATCCAGCTATTGTTTTTTAAAACTAATCTCATGGATGAGTCTGTTGAGGACCTCGATCTGATGGCTAGCGCCTGCATTTGTTGTGCTGACAGCTAGTTCTTGGAATTGGTTTCCAGCCCCTGAGTACTGGGCACCATGGGTTTTGTCTCCGTTGTCGCTGTTGACAATTAACGTGTCTGTATCCTTGTTTTCATTTGTTCTAACGCTTATAGCCTTTAGATTTACGTCTGTATTTTGCCTTTGGGGGGGTTGTAAGTATTATGCCAAACACGGGCACTTGGTTCACTTAAATCCCCGACGATTAAGTCTCCGAAAATTGTCACCAAGAGAAGAGATGAAATAAAAAGGGCACTGGAATGTTGTTTTGATGTTAATCCGTTTTTACTGGTTTGTTTTTCTTTACTTAACTTAGAACTTATTAATATTATTAAATTGATTTTTATAAATATTATACAAGTTGAAACACTTCTTTCTCGACGCTGTGACCGCGGTAATGAAAAATTTTACTCAAATGCATGTGAGGACTTTGGTGTTGAGGTGTGACGCGCGCAACGACAATATTCGCTTTTTTGGGAACGAGATTTTAATTGTAGTTTAACTAACTCGACAGTACTAAGGTTGTGACTCGACTGAAAAAAAAAAAACACGTGTGTGTACGCCAGTGGTTAATATTCGACTTCGCTAAAAATCCGTGAAATTATGTTTTTCCCCAGAGCGGCGGCGTGACCGACCGCGGTTGTTGTTGAGTAATTACTGATGGGATTAGGGATGACGATTGGGATTTTGGATTTGCAGCACAAGCAACCAACCGAGATCATTTTTGCATTTGTGCTCTCTCGTGTTCCCCGCCTATCGAGGTGGATAAACGCTTAGGGTAATTCGATAGTCGACGGACAAGGGAGAATGAGAGAACCGGAACACAATGTGCAATGATCGCGGGGTGGATTTGGTTTATGTGTGCATGTACCGATGCAATTCTGAGGATAGCCCACTGACCTAATTCGGTGAATGTGGTGATCTCAGAGTGCGTTGAACTGTGGGAAGATAAAAATGAGAAGGAGAGGAAAATGTTTCGTAGCTATCCACCTGTAAGAAGAGATCATCGATCCCCAGCGAATCGGCTAGGGAAAACTGATCGTGGGAACTAAATTAAATACTTTGATAATTTCCCCAGCGATTGCATGATTATGCAGCTGCTTCGTTTGTTCAGACTATGCCGTTGCTACCCGACATGAAATGCGATTTCCGGTGGGAATCTTACGGGTTAACGAAATGGAGTTGCCGTATGGCGAAAAGGTAGCTAAACTCAATTATGCATTATCTGCATAGAATAATGAGTTTAGCTATGCGTCCAGTTGGGAAACATGTTTATGCAGGTGGAATAGCTTGTAAGGGAAATAAGGGTTGATATGACACGCTGGAAGCGGTCGAAATAAGGTTGAAATTTGGTTGAAATTGTGGGTTGGTTCTCCATGTAGTATAGAGAACCCCCACACCTTCTCCGAAGCACCATTTTGCTCATGTTCTCATTTTTTTTATAGTTTTTTTTTTTTTTTTATTGCGCGAGTGACAGATAAATAATCACGTTCAGCAGTTTGTTTATTATAATACATTGTGCACATACACAAACAGGAACACTTCGTACGTCGCGTATCGGCACTAATGGTTTTTTTTTTATGTGGCGTTTGTATACACACTGCAATTGGCACTTTTCACAAAACTAAACACGGGGCGAACATCAAAATGTATTGTCTTGTTCAGGTAATTGGTCTATCTGACTTCACTTTTAAGGCCTTTCCGTTGAAAGATTCGTTAACTGTCGTTTGTCGGTTGTCGATACGTCTACACCAGATGCCCGAGTACGTTCGCACAGCTCGATGTCATATTGATTGATAATGTCTCATTGTCTGACTTAGAATGTTACGAATTTTGAAACTCGCATTGGACCAACCTTTATTATTATATTCCTCCTTCTGGAAAGTTAAAAATTAAAGCCACTGATAAGGGTCATTCTCTTAGCTCATTTTTTAGCAACTTATATATAATCAAAGTTTATAGATTGTTGACAAACGGGACTAGATTTCTTTATTAAATTTAATTATCATCGCTAGTTGCACGTTATGATCATCTACTTTCACGTCTAGGTGGCAAAACGTTTGATACGTTGTCTCGAGTTTTCACTTTGTACTATACTTTCCTACATCGCTCTTATAATAGGAATCTATTCTTGTATAACTATCGTACATAATTGTACCCACACTATCTTGACTGACAATATAGACAATGCTGCATGCCGACATTACCAGACACTCTTGCTTTGAACGTTATCTTCGACAGCACTCTAGGGAATTCCCAGACTATCACGTCGTTCAGTTGATTTGATTACTTGATTCTCCAGCAGACGTCTTCGTAGATAAACAATACAGCTTGTTTATCTGCCTATTAAATTACTTATACCATCTCTGCATTGGACAATTTTGGAATTTTGCAAAACAAACTGAAACATTGTTAGTTCAATGGTGATGCATGCTGCCGAAATGTTTGCATGACATGCTCTTCATACATAAAAGTTCATAACACGCTCCGTTGAGTCTGTTGCCAGTCCAACGGCTCCATATCGGGGGTATCATGGAGCTTGCTCGGTCATTCATCCGGCTAGTTAAACACTTGGTATCTAATGCAAAATGAAGACGTCGATCAATGGCCACGAAAGTATGTTTAATGTAGAGACTGATTCTGGTCTATACAATCTCCTTCAGAAATCGTCGTTCAGCTCGTGGAATGAAATGAGCTGGATTTAGTTGGTACAGGGGTAACACGTTTCGTGGGTGGAAATGACGTGCATTTGTTGGCAGCAATTCACCTTCTTTTTAAACAGACATGAAAGTAAACGCACGATTTTTAGTTCTACAATGTGCAATGTAGATTGGGACTAGACAGCAGTTGTTTTGATGTTACTATACTCGACATACTTGTATTTTGATAACGAATCTAAATGAATGGTCGACATTTTCGAACCTTTTGATGTGAATACGATATATAAAGAATGTGGATATGATATACATGAGTATGAAATCAAAATACGCTAATATCAAAAATTGATAGACAGTTACGATATATGAGTAACATAAATATAACTTAAGAAGAAATAAGGATTCCGTGAATTTCCCTGTGGTATTTCCAAGTTCGAATGAATTTAAGGGAGTAGTACAAGTTAAAGAAGGTAAAATGACAACATTTTCTCGATTTTTTTCCGACAGCATAATAAATATTTATTTCATAACTGATTATAACATCGATTAGTACATATTTTCATGTATTTGTCGAATTATTTTATTAAAATATATTTAAAAATAACCCAACTACAGCTGTCTTTCAGCAGCGCGTTTTTTGGACATCACTTGCGGTGGACAAGATGATTCGAGAACGGCTTACCTGAAACAGGATTCCAAAAAGATTACGTTAATATATTGCATTATCTGAGGTTTGAACGAAGGATATATAAAAATTTTAGTTTTTAAACAAATGACAGTTTCAACGATAAATTTATTTTTAAAGGTGCTAAAAATTCGGTCTTTTTGCAAAAAAAAAAAAAAAATTCAACAAAATTGAAAATCCTTCATTCAGACTCCACCTGTTATCATAATAAGTAAGTACTATAAATTTGGGATTGATCGGATAAATAGTCTTTTAGTACTCGTGTCCACCGCAATAGTGTTTTTCAAAACACTGTTCTCCAACGATGTTTCGCCGAAAGAAATGTTCACCAGGTATATCCAAGAGGAAAATTAAGGAAAACACTAAGATGTTGTCCTGCTGTACATTTTGGTATCTTTATTGTTAATTTCTTTAAACGTTTATTTAATAATATACAATTTGACTATCCTTTTGTGTTGGTATCCAGGTACAAATGGTGGCGCGAGAAAAATTAGAATTAAGCTTTATTTGTAAAACCTCTACTCGAACATAGGATTACTGAATGTCACTAAATCAATTCACACAAATTTATTTACAAAATCGCACGCTTCTAATTAATTAATAGATTTAAATTAAATTTCGCTTAGTACAATTATTTCAACACCACTGGTACTGGACAACTTGACGACTCTTTAAGCGGCGGCGTGACCTTAGCGCGTTGTGGCTGAATAACGACTCGTGCGTGAACGCTCGACGTAGCGTGTGCACGCGATGGTGGATGGAAAACGGCTGACTCGAATTAGGGATGGAAAATTGAATTTCGAATTCGCACAGCTATTAGCCAATCATCACTGCGCTCTTTTCATGTATCTTCTCATTCGCATGCCTCAGTGAGGTGAATAATACTCGCGCATCATTCGACAGTCGCTGAACATGCGAAGGATAAAAATAACAAAAGAAAGAGCGCAATAACTTCGGGGTTGGCTTAGCTTGTCCGCCGGTATCAAATAAAGTTTCTGAGAATGACCTACTGCCCTAGTGTTACGGATGTGGTGATCTCAGAGTGCATTGAACCGTAGGGAAACAGAATTATGAAGGAGAGGAAAATTTAGCTGGTGCTATTTCACCTGCGAAATGAGATCGTTGATCCCAAGCGAATGGCATGTCTGGGCAAAGTCAATAAGACGCCGCTGATGGTTGGGAAATAATCAGCGTGAGAACCAGACTCTAAGACGCTGAAATAATCCCAGCGGTTTTGCTATGATACCACAGCGTCGTTTGGTTAGACTTGTTGTTGCTAACCGACATGATGTGATTTCCGATGGAAATCTCATGGACTAGCAAGATGGAGTTGGAGTATGGCAAAAGGGTAGCTAAACTCCATTATGCATTATCTGCATAGGATAATGAGTTTAGCTATGCGTCCCTTGGGAAATCAATGATTCTCAGATGAATACCGAACGGTGGGATAGGGGTTAGTATGACACGCTGAAAGCGGTCGAAATAAGGCGGAAATTGTGGGTGGAATTGTGGGTTGGTTCTCCATGTAATTTAGAGAACCCTCACAATGCTACCTTCGAGCCATTCTACCTTCTCTTGTACCTGATTGTGCGCGCTGCTTGTCATTCGTAATTCGGTATTCATCCTGACTAGCGACATAGTTATGGGCATTTCGGCCAAAGGGCACTCCTACTGCCTCGAAAATCTTGACTAAGGCTACGTTGCCTTCATTAAATATGCAGGCAGATGCATAGGCTGCAATTTGAATTGGTACTACTCTGTCAGAAAGATTATTATTTTGTGTAATCCACCAACGCATCTTTCAAGGAGTTCTTTCTTCGATAAATCTTCATAAAAGGGGTTAATAGCTTTTAAAACATCTACAGGAAGAGCAGTGTAACTATGTTTAATAGATGTTATTTCAGTCTATTTAAGCTTTATTTTTTTCGGGACGCACTAAAACTACATTGGCCGTTCTCTGTGGTTTTCGGATTAAAAGACTGTTTTCTCTTTTTTTTGGATCTGTCTTTGCGAAATCCTGTAGATGATGTTGTTTGGCGCGTACTTTTATGGTGTGAACTGGGCATATTTATAATACAAAAAGTTCGATGTATTACGAGTAAATGTAAATAAATTGATGGGCCGGGCACATGGCGCGAATGAGCAAGGATAGGACCGTGCGAATTGACGGTAGATCAACGGGAAAGAGACCGGTAGGACGGCCGCCACGGAGATGGGAGGACAATGTTAGGTTCGACCGTGAGGAGATCGGATTAGATGATCGGGCGTGGAAGGAGAGTGCACAGGACAGAGAACGATAGCGGAGTCGAGTCGGTGAGGTCATGAACTTCCGGGTTCCTACAGGCCAATATATAATAACAATAAATAAAGTGCCCCAAGATTTAAAAATTCAAACAGATGTTTCCAAATATACAAATATAAACGCATTTCAAGGTTTACAAGGCCACACATTTTAATCAATACAGTAGAGCGGTGAAAATATATCTTATTACACTGAGCGACAGCTGCGCGTGATTCATAGTTCCAAGTAGCGCGGTTTAAATACCTACAACTTTGGATCTAATGCTTAGATTCTTATAAAATTTGGTGAGAGTATTCTTGAGATAATGCATTCAAATAATATATAATAATAAAAAATCGATTTTTCTGACCGACACAACTAGTAATCCCCTCTTAACAATACATTTCTCATTTACTCCCAATTGCTTTTCAGATTAACCTACCTAGACGGTGTCGGTATCTAGGTGATAAGATAGGTGACTAGTGTTCCCCGACCCGCTTCCGAGATAGAGTATGTGCATTATCTTGTAAATTTGATTACGAAGCAACCTATAAATTGATAATAACAATTCCTATATATTTATCGTGGTTATAACTGAGTTGAGTTTGGATTCTGTACAATTTGCACGTATTAGATGCCGAAGCAAAGCAAATGAAAATATATATTGGTTTGATAGTTACTAGTGATTATGTTTGTCGTCTGGCCTTAGTCACGTCCCTGCGTATGTAGATTCCATCCACATTTCTGTGGCTTGGTCGTGGTAAAGCAACAAACTTACTATTTATAAACTCATAAACCCTTTAGAAAAGCTCATGCCTTAGATGGCACTGCTGTAAACGAAATTTCTGTTATTTTGTTAGCACACTGTTGCAAAGTACAGAACGTATGTCAATTTTTAAACATTATATATTACACTAAGGCCTTAGTATGAAAGAGCTTTGCTCAAGATGGGTGCCGTATTTGTAAACAATTGGTTATAAAATGATGTCAAATTGACTTTTTGTCAATTGTAACAACAATCTAATCAATTTTCCGTGCCGAATTGTTGCTCTAGTTGATATGTGGATTCTCCAATTTTTACCTTAGTCAAGCAAGAGTCAAAGCAGTAGATACGAGAAGAATCCGATGACTTTGTACCGAAGAAAACATTACTATTGAATCGGAGGGAAAGCTTGTGGCTAGTATCTTTTTGTGATCCCAAGTTGACTATGCCAAGTGGACAAACTATCAGTCAGGAATTCTTCGTACAGCTTCACTAGGTGAGTGACAAAATAACAGAGCAAAAGGTCAGCTTTGCAAAAAAGTCTTTTTCGCCAATGCCAATGACCCGTAAAGGTCTTTGGTACTGGAAAAATATGACATTTGAAATGCCCATTGTTGCCAGATTTGGTACCATCCGACTTTTTTCTATTTCTGAATAATAACTAATTTGTTGCTGGAATACATGTTTGGTCAAATGAAAAAGTGGTAAATCCTAAATGGTAAATGGATATTTTGAAAACGCTTCACAAACCCGGAATCCCATTATTAGAAAAACTTCAGATAAAGTGAGCTGAACTACATTTAGTCTATTCCGTAAAAAGTGCATTTTTAAGGTAATACAAAACAACTCATTTTTTAAACCCACCCGGGCAGTGTTAATAATACCCTCACATTCGTATTCCCCTAAAATTGTGGCAAGTTTGGGAACGGTTTCTTACACTAAACGGAAAAAGAAGAAGAAGGTCGAGAACAGAGGTGTCCATGCGTATTAGTATTACATGCCTGTAGATGGTAACCGTGAGGGAGCTTAGTCCTGGCCGACGTTATTCTATCCTCGTGTGACCCTACTGAAAACGACATGTTTATCTGCCCATCTAAAACTGATCTTTACCGTGAATCGGCGTGCATGATCTGATGGATGGCTTACGCGGACTACTATTTGGGGAGAAAACATCTTCCGCGTTGACTTGAGCGATGATCTTTTTGCGATCATAGTGTAAACTTCAAAAGATGAAAATGGCCCAAGTCCAGTACCTATGGACTAAGCCCAGACGTCTTCAAAGTAACGCAAAAAAAGAAAAGAATAACATTATAAAATATAACACAAAGGTATACCAATAATATCAGACAAAATTGATGCTCATTATACGAGGGTAGGTCAATAAGTCCTTAGAAACGCCTACGATGCATCGCTAATGGTCTGTTTTTAGTAAGTATTATTCCTCACTAGGTATCTTTCAATTTTCAATATGCTTCATGTTTCAATTTTGCATGATAATTTGGGTATGAAAAAATATCTGCGAGTTGGGTGGTGTAATTTCTCTCAGCTGAGAACTTTCGGATGGCATACCTTGCAACCCAGATGATTTTCTGCATAGATTAGTAACTGTAGATGAAACGTAGATACATCACTACACTCCCAAGACGAAAGAACAATCAAAACAGTTGATTGTTAAAGGCGAACGGGCTGCAAAAAAGGCAAAGACGGCAAAATCAGCTGGAAAGGTTATGGCTACTGTATTTTGGGATGCACGTGGTATTATCTTCATTGACTATTTGGAAAAGGGGCAGATGATAACTGGACAGTATTATGCGTAATTATTAGGTCAGCTTTATGAAAAAGTAAAAGAAAATAGTCCCAGTTTTCTAAAGACTTATTGACCTGCCCTCATACTCATAAAAAAAACTTATCTCCGATTTATTTTTGGAAAAACGGTTAATTATATTTATTTAAAATGTTTACATAGTGTTTATTATCATTTGAGGATTGGTTATTATTTTATAAAAAAAAAGTTAATAATAAATGTTAACAATTATTCCTCGTGTTCTAAAAAAGTGTGAGTTCCCGCAGATACGATATGTCGGGATGGGATAATCTGAAATCAAAGACAAAAGAAATTTCTTTAGTAGATTACTCTATCTCGGCGGTTGTCGGGGGATTTTGAAACGAATAAAATTTTGGATTTTTTGGAGAATTTTTTGTAATCATTGAAACAAAAAATTCTTCGTCCTTAGCCGAGTAAGTCTTATCTAAAAGAAGTGTGTACAATTTTTGAAAGATCGGTTCATTATGTTTTTGCGATATTATGTCTATCGACTTTGAAAACGCTGTTTTGAGATAAACGGCTTTAAAGTTTTCAGAATGGATAGGAGCCGGTCGGAAGAGTGGGGCTTGAAAATGCTCCATCTTATTCCATTTTCTTCGAATCGACTCGAAATTTCGGGAGAACATTTCTGAGATATTATACTTACACAAAAGAAAAGCGCTTTGAGATAAACGCGTTTAAAGTTTTCAATGAGGATTGTAGGCGGTCGGGAAAAGTTGGGCTGAAAAATGCTCCATTTCATTCAATTTTCTTCGATTCAATTTTTGGGAGAACATTTATGAGATGTTGTACTTGCATGATCAAATTTTAAAAGAATCGATCTTTTCAAAATGATAACTATGTATGCTTTAACCGGGTGGCGCTGCCGACTTGCTTTGTCGCAGTGTCGTCTTGTTTTATTTTTCTTGCTCTTGTTAGATAGAAGTTTTTGCATGACATTGTCGAACCAAGACACAGATAGCACCATTAGTCTTCTTATGCTATACCATTCGTATTAACTGCACCATTGACCTTTCTGGAATATTCATCATTCATGATCTGTTTACTTGTTTCTGTATTTCCCTTGTAGGATGAAGATTTTGCCATTGTACTTCAGCCTGAAACTGTGGGTTTAATGTATGAGCTGAAAAGAGGTGCTCTCTCTTATATGGGAGCACCAACTAAGGGGATTGATTTGCGCACAGTGGCGAGGAGAGGCCTTGCAGATATTTTAACCTCTGATTGATTGATTGAAAACGCATTTATTTGCAAAAGATATATAAAATTTTTTTTTTTTTTTTTTTTTTTTTTTTTTTACAATTTTAGACTAAATGCTAAGCCTATTTTAACTATAATTGTTCTTAATCTAATTTACTGACCCTGCACGAGCACTCTAAATTATTCTAGTTACAATTTTAAGGTATACCTTTCGGTGTTCAATTATTTATGTTTTATTATTTTAATAACGTAAGTTGTAATAATCAAGTAAAAAAGATAAAAAACTTGAAACTAGACGTATTTTAATTTTTTTTTTTGTGTTAGCCAGCTATACTACAATTTAAAATTAAGAGAATTGAGTGGGAAGAACAAAAAGAAGAATAAAGATTGGGAAAAAGAGATGAAGAAGGGAGATGCCGTTTGGCCTATGAGGCGTTATAAGTATGGGGATGTGCAGTCCTTACTTCCTTATTTAGCCACCACCACGTTGGTTGAAAATCACATTCATTTTGTTTGTCATGCTCTCCTACCGCCGCACTATAACATAGACGATCCGAGGAGTTGTCGATGTTGTAGTTATGACGAATTCTTTTGTCCTTAGCTCTGCGGAAAACGTGGTAGATAATGGGGATTCCCGAATTGTCCTGTATAAGACCTCTATTATCCAATAAGAGAAATGCTTCTGGGGGAACAAAGCCGCTTTGAAGAGTGCTCTCCAGATACCTATAGCGTTTTGAAATAATAGTGAAGAAGATCGTGTGATTCGAACTGACGCTATGACAGCTCGAATCACGAAAAAAATTTACCTAAGCGTTACACACCAGGCTACTGACCGTGTTTAGAATTTGATTTCCAAACTCGACTATATTCCACTGGTGTGAATTATTTTTTGGTTTTTTATCGCTTGGTATACGGTTCTGGTGTATTTTTCTTATTCGATTTTTCGTTCGTGTTCTTCACTGTTTCGCTTGTGAATCGTGTGTATCTGTTAGAATCGCTACATACCTATCGTTGGGGTAAAAGGCTCCCGAGATCAAATTGCTTCCACTAGCTGTTGCTCTTGCAACATGCAGTCGAATTACTCTGATTATGAAATTGTCTACTCTTTTTACACCTGCTTTATTATACAGGTCTTCATTACGATGATAATTCGTGTACTGTGATTCTGGCGTTCTGTACATTTGTAGACAGGAACGCAGACATTGTCTCTCGAATAATCTATATTTTTCCATATAGTAAGGAGCGACGTTAAACCATATAGGACAACCGTACACCAGTATGGGTCGTATAAGTGACGTATATGATATGATCTTAACTTTTGAATCCAGGACGCGATTTCGAAATAATCTCCTCGCCATCGCAAAGGCACTTTTCGCTCTGGAGAGGCATGTTGCTATGTGTTTATCGAAATACAAGAATTGGTCTAGCCAGATACCAAGGTATCTAACAACACTTCTGACTGCCAACGGTCTTCCGTTTTGTCCAATAATGGAAAACTTTCTCCAATTCTTTTTTGTGTCACCCGAGGCCCCGCTTACGGGTGTCCTGAAAAGGATCGTTTCAGTCTTTTGGAAGTTAATTTTCATCTTCTATTCATCACCATAATCTTTAATTTTGTTGAGATCTTCTTGTAAACCTCTATTTATGATCTCGATTTTGCTACCCGTTCTGTATATAACTATGTCAACTATGTCATCGGCATATGCAATGGCATGAGTGAGAGAGTTTACCAGATCACTAGTATAAATGTTAAATAGAACAGGAGAGTTGACTGCTCCCTGTTGTAAGCCGTTTACTATGATGAAGGTCTTATTGGAAAATGTATCTCCACATTTGACGATAAACTGTTTATTCGTTACCATGTCATACACCATATAAAGCAAGTTTGCAGAGCGGTTAACCTATAGAATAACCCTTCAAGCCAGATGGTGTCGAAGGCCTTTTCAAAGTCCACCAAACATGCGCCAGTGCACTGCCGTTTTGCTTTGTTCCACTGTATATCCGATACTAGTTTCGATGCCGCGTGGATAGTGCTGTGCTGGGTTCTAAAACCAAATTGGTTGCCCGAAATAATTGTATTATTCTCAACCCATTTTAATAGCTCTTTGTTTATTATTTTTTCAAACACCTTGCTGATATTGGGGAGTAGACTGATATAATGGAGATTAGTTGGATTGCTGCTATCCTTCCCAGGTTTTGGAATGGGATGGACTACTGCCGTTTTCCACTGCATTGGGTAATATGAGTTATTTAATGCGTTATTAAACAGAATGGTATAAATGTTTACTGCCTCCAATGGCAATTGTTTAAGAACAGTATTTGGAATTTGGTCAATCCCAGACGACTTTTTATTTTTAAGTGACTTAAAAATACCTAAGAGTTCGTCCTTGTTTACAAACAAGTTGTTCTCTGAATTTGCTAGTGGGTAATTTGCTCTATTGACGTCATTAAACACTGTGAAATTTTGGTTTTCAGTACGCCGCCTGGTAATTGTGTTGCGAAGTGAAATGTGGTTTTCGAGTGCCCTTCTTTCTAGATCATAATTGTAGCGAGAAGGTTCGTTCACTTTATGTATCGACTCAAAACATGCACCTATGGCGTTCGATTTCTGTTCAGGGTCTGCTATAATAAAGTAATCATCATCAAAAACCATGTTTTCGAGGTTAAAGCGTGCGTTTAGCAGTATTTCATCGTTTTCTGGCGTTTGTGGTATTTTCAGGCACGGGATGTCGTTGCAGCCCTTCCTTCGAAATAGTTTGTTTATTAGGGGGAACATATTCGAGTCCTTTGGTTTGATAGCTCGAATTTTCTGTTCCCATTCTGTATTTATGGTTAATTTGTAGTTTTCCCCGAATCAACTTTTGACTATTTTTGATCAAGGACTTGTGTGTTCTTATTTCCGGGTTTTGTCGATCGGTGAATTGCCGGTATAGTGTTTTCAGTCTGGATAGGAGACTGCTTTTCTGTCTATGCAGAGCGTCGATAGTTGAGTTTCTGTATTGACCTGTGTGACTCTCATCGGGATTTATTTTTGGAATAGAGAGATCCATTGATTTCTTAATGATGTTGTCCATTGCTTGGAGGTAATGGTCTATTTCTATATTTTGAAGGTTCCTGTAGGTGGGTGGGTTTATCGCATTTGAGAGGATTTCTCTTTTCATAGTGCGGTCAAAACGTGACCAGTGTGCTTTGCGATAATTGTAAGTATAAGGTTGTTTCCACAACTCAAACAACGTTTGATCATTTGGAACTTTAATTGTTGCGGCGAGACCGTAATGATCATTGTCATATTCGACTGTTCAAAGACAATTTCTGGTATTGGTGTCTGTGTTTAGGAATTGTATTCGACCATCGATTAAGAGGAGGGCCAGAAAAGAGTTACCTTTTGGGTACGATGGTGTGGTAGTAGCGTAAATTTCTACATTGTATTCTACATTGTATTTCGAATAAGCCATTACCTCTTGTGTTGGTGGTTGAGTTAACCCATATGGCATGTTTTGCGTTGAGATCGCCTGCCAAAAAGAAATAATTGTTTTCTGATTGCAGTCTGAGGCCCTGAAAGAGCGTATTTAGTTCACTGATGAAACGTGGGTTCTGGGTAGCTTCAGGGGCGTATAACGATACCACATATATATTCTTCTGACTTTGTAATGGGATTTCTACAATACTTGCTTCTAGAATTTGGAAGTTGTACACCTCTTTACTGTGTATAATCTTATATCGAAGCCCTTTTTTGATTAACAGTGCAACACCGCCTCCTTGTGTGGAGTTGGGTCTGTCCCTTCTTACCATATTATAGTTTTTATAGCCCAGTTTGTGCTTTTGGTTAAGCTTAGTTTCGCTAACCAAAAGAATATCAGGGCATTCGGCTTCCAACAGCTTAGCTAAGTTATCTCTTCTCTCAATTCTGATAAGTGAATTAACATTCACGGCGATAATTTTAATTGTTGATTCCATTTGTAAAAGTTCTGTGTTTATGGGAATGAATCTGCAAATAGCGACGAATAGATGAAATCTATTCGAGCAGTTTGTTCATTAAGTTTTTTCTCATACTCAGTCATCTTTCCATGTATGACCAACAGTACATTTTTTAGCTCTGAAATTTCTTCGCGAGCAGATCCTTTTTGCTCGGTTTAAGCGTTTGGTGCTAGTTTACCAGGTTTGTTCGACCCAGAGACTATTTCAGCATATGACATACTGGGAGCGACGAAGTTACTATAGGAGCGAATTTTTTTTTTTTTTGTTCTTCTATTTGTTGTTTACGCGTTTCCATTTTTGCCTTGAGAGCTTGGAATCTTGGACAACCCCTAAAATTCGCTGTATGACCTGTGTTTTTGCATAACACACATGCCAGCTGACTTTTATCTGTGATCTTTTCTGTTCCCAGCGGGCATTCCCCCGTAGCATGTATGTTTAGGCACTATACGCATCTATACTGCATATTGCAGTTTGAGGCAACGTGCCCGAAGCGTTGACATCGCATGCACTGTAGCACTCGATTAGTCCTGCGGATTTTTTCCCAACTAACCATGTGGTGGTTGAGATGCTTAATGTGTGTCAGTCCATCAATTTTACTATCAGGACTTAATGAGACAATGAAAAACGGTAATTTACGGTTTCTACTTTTGGAAAATGAGGTCGAGAATGGTTTTACGCCTATAAATTTCAGATTGTCAGTTTCAACCGTCTTTAGTTCCTCGAGTATTTCCTCCGGGGAGAATAGTGGGTCTATTCCTTTGAGTAGCATGGTGATGTTTTTTTCCGATGTCGGAGTGTACGTAAAGTACTGGCTTTCCGCTTCCCCTAATGCAGATTTAAATCTTTGATAGTCTTCCATACTATCACAAGCTACACTACTCTTTACTTCACTAATTCTTTTAATGTTAAATTTTAATTTGGCTAACTTACCCATTTTAACTACATCTTTAGCTACCATGAAGCTAATTACAATTGGCGGTACTCTTGTTTTTTTTCTACTTTTGTTTGCTGTGATGGCTGCTGCTTGTCCGCTGGCTGCTCCTTCTCCGATGTATCATTTGTTATCTCAGATGCCTCTTTTGGTTTAGTTATCTTTTGTTCCTGCTTTGTTTTGAGGTCGTTCTTCGGGTTTCGCGAGCCGTTATTTTTCTGCTTCATTGCTGCAATGAATTCTCTGAGTTCTTTTTGATTTTCATTGTTGGTGTTTACCAATTCTTTAAATTGATTGCCCAATCCATTGTAGGGACATTCATTATTTGGTGGTTCGTCAATTTCCACGTCCCTATCTGTTAGGATTTCATTATATTTTGGCCTTTTATTGTTGGCTCCTTGTGTTTGGGTCATTCTTGTCTTCCTCATTGTCTTTAATTTTTCAAGTACCGGTTTTTTAATTGTTGTTGGTTTCATGACGGGCAGAGAACTCAACTCATAAATGCCGGTACTCAAGGTCACTCTGAATACTATTTGTAGGTATGCGTACACTTATGTTTTTCACGCGGTCAATGTTTCAGAACTCGCACTGAGTTTCACGTACTCTCACACACACAATTTAGAATCTACGCCGCTCGGTGTACCTCCGATTGGTTTGACTGCTGGTTAACGAATGATATTTTTCCCTCTTCAAAGCTACGTTAGTTCGATTTGCGATCTTCATAGCACAGTGCACGTAGTGTTTAAAACTTGTGCGTTGATCTAGTGTGATTCCGTTTCTATTTTGTGTCTGTTGCAATAAAACTTGCACACAATGAAATCTATAATATATTAAGTATTCTCATGGTTCTCCTGCTATTCTTCGGCTGTCCATTTGTTAATCCTTTGTCGTCCTTATTTTCTAGGTTCTCCCTTTATTCCTCGTCTCTTGATTTGGTAATCTTTTGTCTTCTTTACTCTCTTCTACGTGTGGGTCGTGGTTTTATTTGCAAGTAAATAACACAACATGTGGGTAATTGTTGTTAAAAATTTATGAATAAATATATTTATATACACCACTTGTAAGAAACAAATTGAGGGACATAACGAAAAATGGGTATACTTTATTTTCAGCAATTACTAAATATATATCTGTCATTATACTTCAATTAGTGCTTAACAATTAATATAATTTAAGTGACTTCTTAAGTATATACGATTCAATGCTACGCTTTCCCGACACTCTTTCGACGACCACATTCTTCGACTCTTTTTAACTACCATTTTTACATCAACTTTATTACTGCTCCCTTCTCGGATTTTATTACACGCGGCTCTGAAAATCAACATTACGCGTCGTCGTACAGCGATTTTATAATCACACCAAGCGAGGCTAAAATTAAAAAAAGGGAGCTCACTCGCTAATTCCCGTCCTTCCTATATGAGGATACAAATTTGCCGCCACCCTAACATTTATTGATTCATTGGGATTTAGTTTCGGCTCTCGCTGACCTGTGTAGCAGGTGTATGGGCTTAACTTCGCTGGTTCTTAGTCAACACAGATTTGTTTTTTTTTTTTAGTTGAAAACAAGGAAAAAAATGTATTCGAAGTACTGGGTCTTCGCATGCCACACAGTTTCCCCATCTTTCGGGCAATTTCTGGAGACCACGCCAAAAGAGTCTTCCCTCGAAGCAAATCCACGCGTTAAGTCATTTTCAGACTTCGAAAGAGTTGAAGTGCGGCTCAGCGGATACGTGACCGATTGCCCAAAACAGATGTCAGTCGGAAAAAGCTAGGTCTATTATATTAATATTAGCAAAGTTAAAGAATTGATAAAAAAAAATCAAAATCCAAAAACGGCTGTTGGTTTTGATAATATTAACAACGAATTAAGTAAAGCACTTCCACCTGCTGCAAGTAACTATTTAACGTTAATTTTCAACGCTTGTCTTAGGAACTGTTATTTTCCGGACTGTTGGAAAACAGCCTATCCCGAAACACGGCAAACCGAAGAACAGCCCCGAAAGTCACAGACATATTAGTCTACTTAGCTGTCTGAGTAAGCTCTTAGAAAAAATCATTAAGGAAAAGATTGATCGTTTCGTGGAAGCCAATATCATCCTACCAAACTTTCAGTTCGGTTTCCGTAGTGGTCAGAGCACAATCCACCAAGTATTGCGCATTAAAAACCACATAGCTAGTAAATTCATCGACAAGGAGTCAACGGGACTGGTTCTTCTAGACATCGAAAAAGTCTTTGATTACGGTATGGCACGATGCCTTGATTTATAAGCTACTAAAACTTAAGCTGCCAAAACCGCTTATCAAAATTATCCAGAAGTTTCTTCGTTCGAGAAAATATGTTGTGAGTATAGGAACCGACAAATTTACCATGTCTAGGTGAAAACATTCAGGTAGCTATGTTTGCCGATGATACGACCATTTTCTCCGAGGATGCCTTATTCACTAACGTCTACAACTCTTTGTAAGCAGCTCTTGACAAACTAGCAGTATATTACAGGAAATGGAAAATAAAAATAAATGGTAGAAACACACAAGCTGTCTGGTTTTCGAGATGTAGGAAACTCTGTTACCTACCAAATGGCACTAAACTCAGTATGTGTGCAGTTGATACTGATTGGATCTGAAGACTGTAGATCCTAGATCTGAAGACTGTAGATCCTAGATATCTTTATTATTCCAGATAAAAAACGTATCTTCCAAAAACACATCCCCAATTGACAAAATAAACAAAGTCGTAAGAGTTATGTATCCATTAGTGTGTAGAAAGTCAAAGCTTAGCCTCGAAAAAAAAAATTATAATTTTTGAAACCATTTTTCAAGCTATACTCTTGTACATCTTGTATGGTGTAATAGTTCTCGCACACACAAAATAAATTTGCAAAGGTGTTAAAATAAAATACTGAAAATGTTGCTAAATTTGCCATGGCATTATTCGACACAAGAACTTCATGAAAACGCTAACGTTAAACCGGTAGAATTTCTTATTGACAAGATCAATCGAAACTTCTTCGTCAATTGTTCTTTTTCTGACAATGTTCTCGTTTACCATCTTGCGTTATTCTAAATCACTACCTATGTACTCTGTTCATGATTATTCTATCTGCTGTGGCAATAAGGCACAATTACTGAGTGGTAGCCCGGTCGCCTTTTGAAATACGAGGGCAGTTTGATAAATCAGTGACTTTGAATATCCCGCGCAGTAACTTTAAATGCACTGATCCCATCAACTGCCATCTATAAATAGACTACTACTGTCAAAGTTCGAGCAAGCTGCGTCATTGAATTGTGCACATTGAAATTGGCCTGGTGTGTGGCCGGACATGTAGGGGTAGCAGTATGTATGCCAACGTATGGCACGCGGTTCACTTGAATCCCCATCAATGTTTCGTCGAATATCCAAAAAATCCAGGAAAAAGGCAATGAATGAAATGCACTTGGTTTGTTGTAATTTAGTTTTTATTGTTCTCATTTATTATTACTTGCCGTAGGCTTTAAGAAATAAATAATTCGCGATTAGTCTATTTTGAAGGGCGGCGCGTTTCTCTTTCTTGATTAACTACCGGGACACTATGTTCGTCTGACAACACTTAACAACACTTCTCCTGTTCTGACTGGAGCGTGTGCACACGCTGCGGTAGATGAATAACCACTTACTTGGTTGATGGTTGTAAATCGACTGATTGAAAAAGGGATGAAGTTGGGTAATTTAATTTTTGCACCAGACAACCAATAGAGAACATACTTCTGCCCTCTCATTGCCACGCCCGTCGATGTGTGGTGAATTACATCGGTTAATTCGATAATCGACGAACATGGGAGAATGATAGAACAGACACACAAAGTCTATGATCTCGGGGTGGGTTTGGTTGTGTGTGCATGAATCAATGCAGTTCTGAGAGTAAGCCATTGACCTAATTCGGTGAATATGGTGATCTCAGAGTACATTGAACTGTACGAAGACAGAACTGTGAAGTAGACGAAAATTAAGCTGGTGCTATTCACTTGCGAAAAGAGAGCATTGATCCCCAGCGAATGGAGTGCCTGGAGAAAGTGAAAAGAACGCCGACTTGGCTAGGGAAATCTGATCATGGGAACTAACTTAAATGCATTGATAATTTCCCCAGCGGTCGCATGATTAAGCAACTGCGTCGTTTGATCAGACTATGCCGTTGCTAACCAACATGATGTGATTTCCGGTGGAAATCTCATGGGTTAGCGAAATGGAGTTGCCGTATGGCAAAAAGGTAGCTAAACTCAATTATGCATTATCTGCATAGGATAATGAGTTTAGCTATGCGTCCGTTTAACATGATTTTCAGGTGGAATAGCTTATAAGGTAGAAATTACGCACTGAAAGCGGTCGAAACAAGGTATGGAATTGTGGGTTGGTTCTCCATGTGGTATAGAGAACACCCACCGACACATAGGCACACAGCAAGGAAATTACACCCCGAGGCACTACTATTGCATTATTCGGCGCGTAGCTCTGGTGATGTTGCCGTGACTCTGCTCGGAGATACACTTTTTGAGTTAGTTTCACAAGGGTTAAACGACTACTATGGGTGTTATACCCGTAAAGCAGTAGCCACGCCAAAACCTTGGACAACTTCGACCTTCAACCTATCTGTCCTCGATATTACGTCACTATCACATCACTAACACGAATCATTAAATAGGAATTCGAAATCAAGGAAGCATAATGGAAGCATCTTTGAAGGAATTGAAAAATACACCGATTCCCTCTTTCCATAAAATTGTGCCAGGTTTTGAAAACTGAATATAAGTCTGAAGCTGTCGTATTTTATTTATTTTTTCGTTTTTATAAGTTACATGTTAACTTTCAAACCTCGATAAATCGCAAATGTTAGGTTTTGCAAGTCTATCCAGTCAAGAACAATAAACCGCGGCTTCGATTTACCAGCATTTTATAGGAATAAATAAGAAGGTTATGGAACACACTTATATCATTAAAATGCATCTCTCGAATGGCCACAATAAACAAGTACATTTGTTGGTGGAACATTTATCGAAAGAAATATCTGTTGAATTGGTCAGAATTTTTAATCAGTAATAAGTTTATGGTGCAATACTCTCAAAAACACAAAGGTTTAATGAACTAGGGTTTTGAATAATTAGCATTTTACAAAAATACATAAGAATCTAATTATCCAAAATTCTTACTTGTATAGCTTATTCAGTTTGACCAGCGTATATTCATCATCATCGGCATTCGAAACGTCAAACTGCAGACAGTTAAGTTCATATCAGTAACTATTTTTCGCACATTTTTGTTCCTAAGGTGATGTGTCAACATTTTGTTAGGTCCGCTGGCTTTTCCAACAAACAAATACGGAAGCTACCATGTGTGTTGCCTTTTTTGCAACTTATAACTTGCTTGTGGCTAAGGTACGTCTAACACATTAGACAGTAAACAGAAATAATTTTACCTGATCTGACAGCCACTTACCTTGTCCATAATTCCCGCTTTCAGTCTCTGTGTGGTTAGTTGTTGGAAGATATCCGACGAATAGTAGCTGGTAACCGCATAAGTAGCTTACCCTCAAATGTTTCATTTCTCACAATGGCTGCAATACTTTGCAGCCCGGAAGTTGCTGTTGTGACTGTCGAGTAAGGTTTCGAATATTATTTCTTAAGGCGCTGCGTTGCTGTCGCCATCGTTTATTTGGCTTCTGTCACAACCATTAATTTATATTTTTGTCTATGGGATAGGTCCGGAGTGTTTGGATCCGATCAAATGTGACCAACCTACGGTGGTGACTGCAATCGGCTGGTTTAGTGATAGTTTCAGTCAAGTGTAATAGGGACAAAAGACATATATTGCAACCGCAATCCTTTTGTTGCCGTGCACAAAGCGAAAGTTATTGAAGCATTCCAGGGTGTTCCACCTTTAATTGGTATTGCATGTGACTTTCTCTTAGCGCACGGTAGCATTGTCTTGATGGATTTAGAAGGAAAATGTTGATAAATAGTTCATAAGACCAAAATGGCCAACGGTAGGACTATGGTAAACGATGGAATGTGTTTTTTGTCTACGAATTTGGTTAATGGAGAATAGATGGCAAAATGTCTAAATGTTATACATTTGGTGAAATTTCTGTAGCAGCTTACGGAAGTGCGACACATTTTTGTTTTTCTCACAATATATTAGCTTGTTATGGTGGCTGAGTTGGTAAAGAGTTCGTACGTGGGTTCGAATGACGTACTTTTACTGCTGTGGTGGTTAGCGTTTTTGCGTTATGGAATTAATAACAGAAGAGTCTTTCCCTAAAAGGTCTGTTTAAGGCTCATTATGTTTTCAATATCCAAATTAAAACAGTAAAGTGATAAAAGTTTTCTTCATTCCTCAACTAGTTTCTTAACCAGATAAAAACGTTTAAAATATAACTTAACTAACTTAAGTCGCTCTGGAGTCATGCAGCCACTTTAGCTTAATATAATTTGCCTCTCTTCTATTTATTACTTTATGGTGATAACTTATCTTCGGTGAATTCTATTTAGAATGCTGATATTTAAAATAACAACAAGTAAAAGCTTTTACCGAGGTTATTTTTTCTTCTTCTTAAATGTAATTTTAAGTAGCTTACAAATCTATTTAACTATTTTTACACCTAACTGAAGTTAACACACGTACGTTCTTTAATAAAATGAATGTATGTTTTATGGTTTGTCCCGAATGCGTTCCTAAACTATTCGTCCGATTGCGACGAAACTTCGATGAGATGTTGTTGGTGCTGCTGTGAATTTAGAATAGGAAGTACTGTGGCGGTTCCCCCAAACCCCAAGGTTCGCTTACCTAAAAAACCCCCATAACTTCCACTCAATCTCATAATTTCGCTAATGCAATCGCATTAGCACCTTAAATGCTTCACACATTCAAATAGATCCAATTTACATAACCTAAAAGTACCTGTAAAAGAATTCTTACCTTTCATGCATTTCCTCGCATACAATTCCCTGTAAGAATCCTTTCCTAGCTTATCAGGAATCCCAATCTCACCAAGTGCATTTCCCCCTAGACAAATTCCTGAAAAAAATATGATTTGGCTTACATACAATGTAACCATCATAACAGGGATCATACACATTGCGTCGCTTATTTCCCGTCCCCACCAACTGTATCATAAATCACCATACATACACATTGGGTGGCGACCAACACCCAAGAAACCAAAACAAATATACGCATCTCGCGTCTCTGGGCACCAATTAAATCCTACGGCATAAGCAAATGCAAATAAGTATGGTATACTTACCCTTGGCAGCGATGCAATAAACACCAATTCATGGTAATCTAGCTAAAACCATTAGCACATTTCCACATTGCATTGCCGTCTATTTATTTAGCAGCAATGCACATCTCAGACAAAGACCCAAACGTCACCTTTGTCTTTTCATATTTCGGGATCTGCTTCTCACCAGCAGCAGTATAAGCAAACACAAACCCAATTAGCATCGAAAGAGATTCGGCTTGTTTGCTTAGCCGAATTCACTTCTCATGGATGCACATTTTCCCTTTCTTTGTTTAGATCCGTTCTCATGGTGTGTCCCATGAAACAACCCGTGTACACACATACATGTGTACTACCAACGATCTTCACCCCAAACGATTGAATATCGTGGAGTCTATTTTCATCAGCAGACCAGCGTGGTCGCGTTCACTCCCGTTCTCCGTCGCGCGGCGGAGTGGCGTAACTAAACCGGAGTCGAGTTTCTTTTGCTTTCCTGTCTAAGTGTTTTTTTCTTATTATTGTACATGTTCGTAAATGTAAAAGCAAATTGACAATAGTGATGCCGCTAATTATTAAGCTTGTGTTTTAACCAGAGAATATAACAAAATGAATGCTTCAAAATACCATGGATACATCCAAATCTAACGAAAGTGTTAAGTAATAGAAATACAACTAAACAAAATGCCACCCGTGTGTTTAATTTTCCGGCAGCGGTTCCTCTTTCCTGCGTTATTTTCTGTGTTGTTCGTTCCGTATTTTGGTGTTGGGTTTGTTGGTTGTGAACAAACGTGGCGGCGTTTCGTTCATTCATGCTGCGGCTGAACTTTTGGTCGATGGGGATGGAAGTGAACGGAGTGTCCGCACAATACTTCCTACCCCACAGTACCGTACACCAGACGGTACGCATGTTATAGATAAACGATGATTATCCCCCCGCGCATCGTTTGTCTGAAACATTGTACAGACGTTGGGACTTGTATGAAGGGTTCTGAATTATGTAAAATGTAAAAAGATGTCGCTTGAATCATATTGGATCACGCATCGCTCATCTGATCAAAATGATGATGTCACTCGTAGGAGAATACCAGATCCTGAAAAAGATCGCATTGATAATATCATCAAATTATAGAGCGCATGGAATGAGCGGGGCTCACAATCACCATATATCGGTGATAAGTAATGTACATAAAAGCATACCAGAGAATTCAGTGCCATTGACTCAATTGGCAATTCGTCCCAAAAAATTGTAGCATAATGGTTTCAGGGGATCCGTTTATAAACTGATATAAGGCCAATCGTTTTTTTTTTTTTTTTGTCAATTCATTGGGGAAAACTTTATGATTACCAATATTCATCTTTTGTGATTTCGCTAATGCGACGTTTCGGCTCGGAATCGGAACGGGTGGAGAGACTTGCAAAATGAGGCCGGGACTGGGTCCTGGTTATAGTGCCGATGATGACGATGACGTTTCGTCCTCTACGTCCTACTCTAGAAAATAATCTGTTATACAAAGTGCGCCATCTTTTATGCCGGTATATGAATATTGAATAACTTTTAAAAACCAACCGATTTCTATATATGAGGTTTTTTTTTTTTATTTAAATTGGTCCCTTACAATTTATTTGGTCTAGTTTGTGTATACAACAACAATCAAGTGGCCGCCTCTATTGCCCAAAGCACAATGTGCCCTTTTGGCTGCGTTTTCCATCACTTTTTCGAGCATGCCCGGTGGCATAGCATGGCAAATGTTTGCCTTGAGCTCGTCCATGGTCGGAGCCATGCTGACGTACACTTTTCTTTTCAAATCACCCCGCAAAAAGAAGCCGCCGCGGGGGGGGGGGGGTCAATGCTACAATTTTTTTACAGCACACGTCCAGGGAATTTTCGTTGCAAAAATTGCGATGTTTCTTTTGCAGTGTGGCATGGTGCACCATCTTGTTGAAAGCAGTACCCGTCCAGATCGTTTTCAACCATTTGTGGGCAGACATAATGAGCCAACATCCACCAATATCGATTCCCTTCAACTGTTTCGCTTTCTCTGAAGAATAATTGCCCAATGATGGTTTTGGCAGGAACGCCGGCCTAAACAGTCAGTCTTTGGTCATATAATGGTGTTTCATAGATCTCGTGCAGATTGTCCGCTCCCCAAATAATGGCGCCAGAAAATTTACTTCCAAAAATCAGGTTCAGTGAACCATTCAAGCGACCGTTTGGTCGTATTCCAAGCGACGTGGCCGGTCTGTCCGCAATATTCTTCGAGTCAATTGCACTTTATACGGAAACAAACGCAAATCATCCTTCAAAATGTGCTGCAAGCGGCTTCCACTGACGCAAAAATGCTGAGCCTGGTGACAATACGACACATGTGGGTTCTCGGCAACACTTTCTCTTACCACTTCAGCCTGTTCATTGGAACGTCTTGGGCGGAGTGGCATGTCGACGATCTCGTGTCACGTGCTCAACAAAACTCGACACCCAACGATGAATAGCGTTGTTAGACGGTGCTTATTGGCCACGATGTTTTTTTTTTTTGATATGCCTGTTCAGTTAACACAACTGAACGGTTATTTTCAATGTACAGCGTCAACATTTTGGTGCGGTGTTTCGGTGTGAAGCGATTCATGGTTTAAATTGTACTGAATTGACGTTTCATAAACATCTCTACTCAATTCAATCGTTGATGGTAAATATCAAAGTTATTCCATGTTTACATACGGACATCTTTTATGGCGCACCCTATACAGTTCTGTGCACATTTATCGTGAAGCGTCTTAAGAATTAAACATTTTTAAAAAGGATAGACATTGCGACACTACACCCTGATACATCAAAGGAACACAAGTGCTGATCTAGACTTGTTCTAGTGTCCCATTCGTCAAGTTAATGTACTACATACTTTCTGAATAAAATCTATCCGGAATTTGTCATTAAAATGAACCCCTTAGAAAAAATCAGTACAGTTTTTTTTTTGCACGTTGGTTGAACCTACCTTAATTAACACGCCATTTGTGAGCGCCCCCCGTCAACTACCTTGTTTACATCAGTTATCGAGATGGGTCGACCTCAGATTTGTTTACTAATTTCTATATGGTTAAATTAGTTGAACAAAGAGTTTGTCTTAAATTTTGTCTTTTAAACGAAATTTCCTCAACCGAAAGTTTTAAAACACACTTATGGTGACTCACCTATGTCAAAAACACATGCATACCAGTAGGCCAAATCGTTCAAAGAAAAGTATAAAGTAGTCTCAAATGACCTTAAATGCCTACCACTGAAGGTAGCATTAAAAAAATCAAACAATTACCATTTGAAGATCGTCGTTTCAGTATTAGAGGGATATTTCGGTAATTGAACATCGCCAAAATGACCGCTGATGCAATTTCAACAAATGTGTTGGGATTGAGACATGTCGTCCCACGGCTAATTCCGAAAGAGCTCTATTTTAAGGGGACATTCCGGTTTGTTCGGTTCAAAAAATCAATTTTATTTTGCTTAGTCGGTAGTTTTATCCTTCAAAAATAATATGTTAAAATTTGGAAACAAAATCTTAGGCGGTTCCAAAGTTATAGTTTATTAAAGGGTCGGGTCTCCCGCGGATTCGTATCATAGGTGGCAACTACCGTGTATTTAGAAAGATGCAGACTATCCATTTATGGGTATTAATTTGCTTCGCTGTTGGCTTGGCAACAAACCTCCCTTGGATCCTAAAGTACGAACAGCTATTAACCCAGTTTACGTAAAACTGACAGATCCCGAGTTGCTAAAAAAATGCGAGAGAGATTTCACGCAAAATAACAACGAAAGTTTCAATGCTACTATCTGGCAAATGGCGCCAAAACACACATACAGTGGTAAGAAAATCATTGAAGTTGCGGCTCTTACCGCAGCTTGTATGTTTAATGAAGGGTTTTTAGCCGTATTGCTAACAATGCAAGTCATGGGCATCAAAATTGAGTACGCTGCGAGAGCGTTTGCGAACGAGAGGGACAGAGATCGGCTTCAAGACGCTGACCGCAGCCTAGTATACGAGGGTTGCCTTTTATATTTCGGGATTAGAGAACAAAAACAAATATTGATCATCGAAAATCACTTTATTACTTTTCAAAATATTCCCCATGAAGATCTATACACTTTTGCATGCGTTTGAACCAATTGTCGAAGCACTTTTGCCACTCTGATTGAGGTATCTCCAACACATGCATTCTGAATGCAGCAACCGCTTCTTCAGGTGTCGAAAAACGTTGACCTCTCAGTTTGTTTTTTACGTACGGGAATAAAAAGAAGTCATTCGGTGCAAAGTCAGGACTATACGGCGGATGACCCATCAAATCGATATTTTGGGTGCTCAAAAATGCAGTTGTCGCAGCCGATGTCTGAGAGCTCGCATTGTCGTGGTGAAGAGTGATCCGTCTTCGGCGGTTGGTTTTCCAGATTTCTTGGAAGAGAACTGGCAAACAAATGGTTGTGTACCACTCAGAATTGGCTGTTCTGCGTTGTTCTAGTGGTACGGCTGCGACATGTCCAGTTTTTCCGAAAAAACAGGCGACCATTTGCTTGGAAGTGCTTCGTGCGCGAACAACTTTTGTTGGATTTGGCTCATCTTGAAACACCCAGACAGTCGACTGCTGTTTACTTTCGGGCTCATACGCGTAAATCCACGATTCATCACCTGTCACGTACTACAATCACGACTTCTGCACAGAGCACCGGCTTACTCGCCTGCTCCGACGATCCCTCGCTCGCTCGCTTCTCGCTCCGTCCTTCGCACACGAAGTTGGTCCTAACAAAGTAACTGAGGAGAGAGTAGTGTGGCGTTTCTAACAGATACACACACAGTACACAACCAAATAATGAAGAAAATCGGATAAGCAAAGCATAAGAGCCGTATGCCATTGCAACTAAAATATCAATTTCGTATCAGTTAAGGGTACTTGAGAATAACGATCGAATCGCACACGCCGCCGTTGCTTTGATGCTTCAATGCTTCGCTTCTCACCCGTTTCAGCGTGTGTTCAAATTACGTTCTTCACTATACTTGCTGAACGCTACACCTCTACGTGATTTGTACATACAGCACACACTCTCCCATAGTGAACAGGACTTTACTAATACGGTCCCGACTTCTGCGCAGAGCACCGGCTCACTCGCCTGCTCCGACGTTCTCTAACTCGGATAGGATAGAGCAGTAAGTTTCCCTGTCCATTTCGTTGATCTCGGCGAGGGATTTCTGCAGTTTTGAGCAAAACTTGATCACTGAATGGAGGTTCACAGAAACAGCGATGCACATCCTTCAACTGCTCGGAGCACTATGAATGAGTTTGCTTCTGAAAGGAGCTAAAAGTGTCAGATAACAAGTGGCAAAAGGAAGAAATCATAACATTGACAGTAGACATTCAAAAAAATGACTAATGTTATCTAGTTGTAAAATCGGCAATTGCCAACCTATTAAAACCAACCCATCTGCGTTTGCCGGCATTAGGTCGAATATCGAAATTCTGAAAGACCTCCTTCGGTATGTTGCTGGAATTATTTCGCGAATTACGGCTTGAGTTGTTTATTAATTGTTTGTAGTTTGTTTGGATACATTCGACTTTTCAAAAAAAAAAAAAAACCAAAAAAAAAAAATCGAACAGCGTTAGATCACACGACTTTGGAGATCAATTGAAGTTTGCATTTTGTGAAATTACACAAATCTTGATAGCTGAAACATGTTAGCTAAAAAATTATAAGACACATGCCGTCCGTTTTGCTGAAAACAGACATTTGGCCGAATTTTCCCGTGAGAGCTTTTCAAATACCGCCCGTTTTTATAATAAGCGTGAATAATGTAAACGCGCTGTTGGAATGTGTACTTGTTCTTGGGTAAAATCGTATTATTTTCTACTAAATCAGAATGGATTATGTCATTTGGAAAATAAATAAAAGAGGTCACGAGTAAATATTGAACAGTGCTGCCATCTAGGCGTCACAGTTGGATAACTTTTTATTTGTTTATTTTTCAGAACTCAAGACTAAACCGGTCTTATATTGTTCAGTTGTTACTCGCGTGTTTTAAAAAAGGTGTCCTTACGTTTGAGGCCTATTTTTCTTACACAGCCATTTTGGAGATAAAAAAACGGACTTACCTTATGACAGGCCTTCTTCTTAGACAAGTGAAATATCTTCACCTTGTGAAGGCCATACATATTTTATTTCGTGTGTCTGAGTTCTTCTTACACTTATCACTAACTAATTAATTTACCATCATTAACCAGGCACAGACGTGCGCTTCCACAATTTAAGTATTACTTAATTAAATACAGGAAGAGCAGTGTACAAAGCATTTCCAAGCTTAATAAGCCTTTATACCATGTAAGTAACCATTTTAATAACAAGTACGTTGATACCATCGCCTGCAAATATAAGAAGTCTAAAATTCACTTTTATCCATTGGTGAAAACGTCTAATTACAGCTAACTGACACGTCCTGTAGGAAATACTTGTCGCATAAACTTGTTGAACATTTCGTTTCCGCTGTCAGTCATGTTAACATGTGCATACCGATAACAGACGACAAGTGAAATTCATATCAATTTTTTTCCTTCTAAAAATGTTATTGTCAATGTCTCTTGCATGACATGAACTTTGAAGGACACTGAAAGTTCTCGGCCGCCAGCGAGGCCAAAGCGCACACGTGCCTCGATAAAGCGTTGGGACGCACACGTAAAAGTCTATGTTATTTTAATTTGCTCACTTTTAACGTACAAGACTTTCGAGCTCCAAGATAAAAATAATATTTGCGCATCGTATTATGGAATCGGCCAACTTGATAATGTAATACTACAGTCAGGTTCGAAAACGATGTTCTCAATTCCTGCCACAGACATTCTTTGCAGAGGACATCGCCACTTTCTCCAAAGGCATTGTCATGGTTCATCTGGTTTATTTTTATTTAGCGTGTTTTGTCTTTAGGTTGCTTTTGTTATATTTCTATTTGCGTCTAAAGGACTACGGTGGAGAATTTATTTTGTTTGCATAACATCTAAAGTGCAGGAGTATGTCACCATATGTATTGTATAATGTTTTAATATTATATAATTTATAGAGTCATCACAGTGGAGTGGGTAGTGTGAAGTGTGCCAATTAAGTGTAATATAGAAATTGACCATCAATTTCAGTATGAATTTGAATAACAACAAATATCAATTCTGTCGAAAAACGGATTGTCACTAAAGAGCGTGGGGGAGGGTGATCATAATGACGTTGTCACGCATCTATAATTATTGAAATGTTTTTGGGATAGAGTTCAGTCAATTTTTTATTTTTAACGAAGTGCTTTCTAGCTTCTAGAAGACGATAAGAGATTGTACGACACTGTTTTTGTTTTATTATTTTTTAAATGATTTACTTCCCTATGTACACTACCGCTCATAAGTATTTGTGCATCCACATTAAATGTGGTTTATTCAAAAATTCAGCTAACTTGGATTTATAATTTTAACAATTTCACTACTTGTGATAAGACAGAGCAATCCACTCTTGTGTACTTGAGTTTAAGAACGACCATATATATATATATATATATATATATATATATATATATATATTGTAGCGAGCTTTTGGTTCGCTGGATTAATTATTTCTAGTAAATAAGAGCCGTTAAATCGATTTTTAATTAATATAACACTTTATTAATTCATTAATAACAACCGTAGTTATCCCGTACACTCAACGAATTCCTTTCTTATCGCTTGCTTCGCTTTCTCTTTCTTGTCTGTCACCATCAGCTGTCTCGACGTCTTTTTATCGTTTCTCACATTCTCATTTCGTTTCCATCCGTTCCATAATCTTGGATGTTCTAGTCTCCAGTTTTCCAGTACTTTATAGAATATTCCAGTGTTTGTTTTGGACTTTCCCGAATATTCCAGTACTGGCTGTCATATGCGTCACAATAAATATATATATATATATATATATATATATATATATATATATATATATATATATATATATATATATATATATATATATATATATATATATATATATATATATATATCTGTACGTTTGCAGTTAATTGTTAATTCTTTTATTGCAGGGTATGGTGAGATAATATTTAGAGACGATAAATACAATACGCAATACAAATGTAAAATATTATTATTATTATTTATTATTTATTGGCGTGCTGGAACCCGGAAGTTCATGACCTCACCAACTCGACTCCGCCATCGTTCCCTGTCCTGTGCACTCTCCTTCCATGCTTGACCATCTGATCCGATCTCCGTCGCGGCCGTCCTACCGGTTTCTTTCCCCTTGGTCTACCGTCAAGAATACTACGCACGCTCCTATCGTTGCCAATTCGCGCTACATGTCCGGCCCATCTTAACCTTCGCGACTTGATAACTCTCACTATTGTAGGTTTGCGGTATAGCTCTTCCAATTCGTCGTTGTAAAGTTCCTCCATTGTCCTGCCTGCTCGTCATATTTACCTCCAAAGATACGCCTTAAAACTTTATTCTCGAATACGCGGAATTTGTTTTCCTCCCGTTTTGTGAGAGTCCATGCTTCGCATCCGTATAGAACAATCGGCATGATTATGGTTCTATAGACACGGAGCTTTATGTTACGTGATACCAGTTTGGATGTCAGCAGTTTACTGACTGCGTGCCAACTAGCGTTGCCGGAATGCAGTATTTTATTAATTTCCTTCGACATTTCGTTACTGGCCGTCAGTATCGTTCCCAGATATTTAAATTCTTTAACTTTTTCAAGTATCTTGCCTGTGACGTTTATATGTGTTCCTTGAGTTCCACCTGCTCTCGCCGCAATCATGTATTTTGTTTTGTCTTCATTTATTTCTAGGCCCACCTCTTCTGCCGCTTGCATGATGATTTCACAGTTTTTATTGCCAGCATCTGAAGCATCTTACGACTCTGATGTATTTTCATAGTCCGCATTTCATCCGTCCGCCCCATGGGAAACCGGTAGTCAACAAGATCTTAGCCTTTTCTCCGGTAGGCTGGTTATAATTGGTTGCGTGCCATCTGGCTACCTTCTTAAGCTCTTTACCGCCTATCGCCGGATCGCGTGCAATGCAGGGAACTCTGTGGTTATCGTTGTCAGCATTTCCTCGACAGTGGTAGACACATCTACGAGTATATCTCGACACTAGACCATTTTCACACTGGCGTCTTTCTGTAGCACTTCTACTTTCGCTTTCAGACTCTCAGTGGTGGCTTTTGGTCGGCGTTTTAGTTCTAGCAGCAATTCTCCTATTCCAGTAATGCGAACTTTACTCAACCATTTCTGAGTTCACTTAGTTCGGGCTTAGGCGTCATGAATTTCATAGCATAGCCGCATGTCTTTTCTAAGTAGAGACAACATATACAATTCGTTTCGCCACGCGAAGCAAAATCTACACAAATGGCTTACCTCGGAACAAAAGTAATTTTAGCTAATTAAAATCCAACATACTACAAAGCCCTTTTCGGAAATGCCCACCCCTTCCTCTTCCCAAGGAGTCTACTGTAGAGCGTGGATATGAATATTGTTTATCCATAGTTCTAATATATTGTATTGAATGTCACTTGTAAAAGTTGAACCTTTTAAAGTTTAAAATGTATGTCAGTGGTTGAGTTGTTGAAGTGGTGTAGGAATGGGTAGATCCAAGTCGCAACGCTATTGCAGTGGTTGGATAATAAATTTGACATTTATTTTTTTATGGAACGTAAATCGAATGCCTGTCCATGTTTTTTTGTTTAGGGTGGGCAATATGGTTTTTGTATTAAGGATAATCTTTATTATCGGGGATGACGAATTTTGATGACTATTTCGTCTTCTTAGACTTTAATCAAAACTTCCTTCGGTTGATGTCAGAACTACAACCTCTTGGAGTTGCGAACCGATACAAACATGTACAATAAAATTCATAAACATCACTGGTGACGAGTCCTGGATCGAAGACACAAATATTCATAGAAACTCCTCCATACAACAAACTCGGCTTACCCGTATTATCATAAAGCAATAATTTTCCCCCTGTTAGTCAATTTAATTAAAACAAAAAAGCAACAACCACGTTTTTGTCCTCTTAATTCATAACAAAATTTGAGTCGTTTGTTCATTATTTTATATCTAAGGTACTTCTTTAACGTCGGTCGATTCATTTCTCTCTTAATTCAAATGTTACTTTCACATTTGCGACGAAGCGAAAGAAAAACGTTTCCAGCCATAAATTTAAATTAATGTTACTATCGCCCAGAGCAGCAATCTGCCATCGCGAGTAATAAAATTTGTGATTCGTGGCAATTTTTAATTTTTATTGCCAATCAGAAGGAGCCAAGTTTCCATTATTGTTCTTTGTTCTTAATTCTCTGTACAGGAATCTTTCAATGTAATAATATTGGAAGGAAGTCTATTTGTTTGCGTTATTAAGTTCGGTGATGGCATTTTTTCTTTTCTCCTTGGCTAGGATATCGACGGTAATATGGAACAAATATAATTTCAAACTCAATATACATATTGATTTTCGTTTTAAGTTTGCACAAAACAGTACTCTTTTCATTTAGAAAGTTATTTTAATTTCTATAGGAAAAGATGGTAACTTTTATCTATACAAATATATTTCTTTCAAAACACAAATTAACTTCTATCTTTGCTTCTTATATTTTTCTGTTGAGGTTTTTTAAATCACTATATACAATTCGATTATGGTTACCTAGGGGAATTGTTTAAATAATTGATTTAGAATACTACAATATTTATTTATTTATTATATATATTTAAAATATAAAAGTAACACTGCTTTTGCTTCTCGGGAAATAGAGAAGAATAGAGAATATTTTTTTAAATCTATTTTCCGTTTACTTTTTCTTCACCAATGCAACAACCGGCATATAGGGCCACAAACGTGTTTTGTTCTTATTCACTTTTTTTCGTTAGACGTTCTCTATCGTCAACTACCTTTGTTATCTTTGGAAAAAAAAATTTTCTTATTACCGACGGTTTTCTCTTTTCTCAGCATCTACTAACCTCAATCGTTTATTTCTCCTTCCTCGTCAAGTACGGGCAAAGTCTCACCTTTTGCTCACACTCTACGTTCGTTAGGATTGTTAAACAATTTGAAATGAATGACGCCTACACATATACTCGACAATTTTCATATTGAATCGCATCGGTAGCCGGTTTGATTTGATGAGGGGTGGGGGAAAAGAGATCTAACAACTCTCTCCGCGCTCTTAAACGAGTAATATTCTTTGAGAAGGAATAATACTCTTGTGTAGGTGGCAGCTGTAATTACTATGTCCTGCCCACTTTACGTTTTTTTGTTATGTATATAAGAAGTGATAATATATTCTTATCTTAGGAAAATGTACCAAACTGAAACGCTTACTTTTATTAGGGCATATAATAATGGTGTTGTAACCATATATAAAAGGACTATAATATTGTTTGCTTGGAAACAATTTAAAAGAATTACAAATTTCCATGTAAACCTTAAAAACTTATTCTGGTCTAATATTATTAGATACAATCAACACATCTCTGGAGGAATTTACACATATTTATTCGTTTTTTTTTTCCTCTATGTTCTTCGAAATTTGGTTTTAGTCGATTGTGGGATCATCACTGACCATCGGTCAACTTTGATGACCATATTGACCGGCTTTTTTACAGTAACAGAAAAGGGGCTCCTGCAAATGGGTTGGGTTGAGTTATTGTATAGGTCTTTGGAGTTTGTATCGGAAAAATTGGTACAAACTTTCATGGTTATAAATGGGCTCAGGTTCGTATTTCAAATTAGAGAGAATCTCTGAACAAAAACCATAAAGTCCATTGGTTTTAATTTGGTACTATCGTCCGTCCTTGGATTCTCATCGTACGTAGGTATTCCACCAACGGTCTGTGGGCTTGTGGCGGTTCCGCCAAACCCCACGGTTCGCTTACCTGAAAAACCCCCATAACTTCGACCCAACTTATAAGTTTAGCGCACTAGCACCTTAAGGGCCTTACGCATCTAGGTTATCAAATTCATAATCTAAAAGTCCCTGTAAAAGAAAACTTACCTTTCATGCATCTCTTCGCATACAATTCCCCGTAAGATTTCTTTTCTACCTTTTCAGGGATCCCAAAACGTATTCGGTACCTTCGGTTGCCAGGCAAATTCCAACTTTCCCACACCTGCACCGCAATCTCCACTCAGCATAAACATTTCCTACTACAAGGACATTAATGCTTTCAAAGCATTACCTGGAAATGCTTGCAAAGAATATTTCCTACAAGGGCATTCATACATGTATCAATGCGTCTTTGCATAAGGGATCAAAAACCGAATTTCCAATTAGTGTAGATTTTCACACTAGAGTTCGACACTTGCGTCGCCATAGATACCATTGACACAGATGGTATATACAAACCGTCATTGTATAACCATCTAATCTGCCTTGCAATGACTTGCAACTATCGATTCAGCTGCCAGTACTTCTCTCGGAAATATTTCTTTGTTTGAATCTTCAAACAATCACCGACGTCGCGCTTAGCTGTCGGATTGGATTCAATAGCATAAACATATGCAAACAAAAGAATCCGATTCTCCCAGTCGGCAGAGACACGATATACTATCTCCATTATTTCAATCCCTTTTAGCATCTAATGAGCGGCTGCTATTTACTCAGCCGACCTTAATTACCGGACGATGCAGTAGGTCGCTTCTTCCTTTGTCTGTATCCCTTGTCTAGGTATCATTTTGCTTTTGACCTGCAAGCGTTATGTAAACAACACAGATCTGAACGACCACACACATACCACCATGATCTCCATTACGAGATCTGGTTCTCTATTCCACCAAGAGAGACGTTACGTTTCTCTGGTGGGAAGTAAATTCATATCCTTAGTGGAGAGGATATCTACCACCACACCACAAATTCACCCCAAACGAAAGTTGAATCTTTGAGTCGTTTTCCATCCGCTGACCGCCATGGTTGCACTATCTCCCGCTCTCCGGTGCGCACGGAGACGCGAATATCCCCCCGAGTCGTAAACCCGTCGAGTCGAGAAAGTGCCCTTAATATCCTCATAAGTCAAATAAAGTAAAAAACACTAAAAGGTATAATAATGGCACAGGACAAAGTTATTATTGAAGTGTAATAAAATAAAAATTAATGAAGAACCGCGAGTGTTTTATTTTTGGTTCTTTTTGTGTGAACAGTGTTCGGTAGCGGAACAATTGATTTGGCACTAGTTTGATTTTCCTCTGGTGGAACTTTAGTGGAAGTTGTGGGGACGGAGTAGAACTCTGCGCCCATGTCGGTGCCACGACTTCGTCCCCCACATGCTGTCTATAATGCTCTATTGCACTGCGGATGGTATGCTGGTGTTTGCCATTTCATTATTCGAGGGAGGTTGCACAACATGTTAAACATATTGCTAAAGTCGTTTGATTTCTTTGGTATCGTCTGTTTAAGAACACCATACCGTGAGATAATTTGATCAAAGACTGTTTCGGCTACTATATGTGCTGCTGCATTCGGCAAAGCCTTGCAATCCATCATCACATCATCGGCACTACAACCGGGAACCGGTCTTGGTCTTATTTAGCAAGTCCTGAGGCTTGTTAAATTTTCCATAATGATTTGTTTTTTTCTGGGCAAGGTCATTAGTCTTGCGCCGGAGGCTCCCCGACGGGGAATCGAACCCCGGTCTCCCGTGTGACAGGCGGGTATACTAACCACTATACTATCGGGGAGCCCTAGCAATCCATCACTTTAGCCAAATTACCTTAGAACGTTTATATATATATTAGTTCCTGGAGTTAGTCTCTAACGATCCCACAATGTCCATGTATTCTTTGTACTCGGCTATATCAGTAGTGATCATTGGCATTTAAAATGTTGTTTTCATCATCTGTTTACATTGTTTAATAAATCTTTTGATATCCCAAGCATGTAGCGTCACCGATATTTCTTACGAATGCGGTCGTATGTTTTTCTAATTCCCTGGTGTCGATCAGAAAGATTATGGTATTCGTGGTTGTTTTCGGTCTCATTATATTAGCCATGGTCCTAATTTCTGGGGGCGGGTCAGTTGGGGTTGCTTCGCCTCCACTCTCTAAAATCTCCTCTTTCTCATTTGGTTGCGATGATGCCCATGCCTATGCTCGAGTCACTACATTACATTTAATCGCTGGTGCTTTATATGGCCGTGAAGTTGCGTGTTCTTCGGGTTGTTCCAATTCAGATTGCGGCTTAACGTTTCCATACGAGATTCAGCTGAAGCCATCTGCAATAGTGTTATACTTCCTGGGCTTTTACCGCAAGGTGTTAACGTACGAAAGCCTCTAAGATGGCATCCATAATATAAAGAAATAAGAGGAAATTATTCCAAAAAAAAAAATACAAAAATATTATTATCATCGTTGATCACGGATGGAATAAATGGCGGCGATTTATTAGTAATCGCAATGTAACCATTTACCCAACTTCGGTGGACTAAAATGTACTGTGATCCATACTTCTTAAAGCATGTTTACATTACATCCGTAGATAATGTGACCGAATTATAATGAGGCAAAAATCATGGGTGCAAGGATACGGAAAATTACTCATCGATCTGCACGGTCGATGGTAATAAGATTCGTTCAAAAACAGTCAACGAAGGCGGCTGGAAATACAAAATTGAAGTGTCGAGTTTTCAATAATAAAAAGAAAAAAAAACAGGTCGGTGTTTAAGCCCGTTTAGGAAATTTTCCACCAAAGAGCACTATCAATGTGAAGCGAAAAATAAAATAAAAAAAATCCTGTGATTAAAATTATGTTGTGTTTAATTATTTTATAGGAAAAATATGTTTTTTTTTTTTTGTTTCGGTAGGAAGGTAAAAATCTTCAAAAGAGTCTAGACCGCTCCAGGGGCATGCCGGATTGTACCCACTAAAACCACCTCCCGCCAGGCACATATTCCCGTTGATCCCAGCGGAACTTACTTTTAGATATTCCATTGTGGGACGTAACGGAGTTTACCTGTTACTCCGCTCGTGTCATCGCAACTGCTGCATAATGTTACATAGAATAACCTTTGCTACGATCTATGCTTGTTTGGAATTTTGGGTGGGATTATCTGTGAAACGAAAAACGTGGGAGCAAAAAAATGTATATTGAAAGAAAAAAATGTTTGGAATGTAGGAAATGTTGTTTAGCGTGGGAAATGTTGTTTTTAATGCATGATATGTTATATGGAAATTAGGGAATTACATATAAAGACACGAATTTGCATATTTATTCAGGGGGCTTTATTTATGTAACAGGTCCTCGTGTTTCACCATTCTACCGCACAAGCTCGACACCAATTATAAGGGAGCTCTTAGCTATAGCTTCTTGTGTTACTCTGTCTAAAAAAACATTTGAATTCTTCACTTTCCCACCTTGGTGGAACGTAACAACAGTAGAAAAAAATTCCTCTCACCTTAGCATAAGCGAATCCTTACTGTCGCTGGAGGCTTCCGTGTGCCATGGGCGAATTTCCAGTTGTCTAGATGGTCGTTGTTAGGGAAAATATGTCTATCGCGCCTTAATATAAAGTCGTAACACCAGACAATGACGCAGAAAATACTGCGCCACCCCGCAGGCAATAGCAATTTGTGAAACACTTTAAAAATTCTATCTCCTCATCCTCACTGTCCATGATTGACAGTTCTACAAACAATCATCATCATAATCGGCACTACAACCGGGATCCGGTCTTGGCCTTATTTAACAAATCTCTCCACCGGTCCCGATTTCGAGCCGATGTCATCCAGTTTGGCACTCCCAGGCTCTGGGCGTCCTGATCTACGCCATCCCTCCATCGCAGACAACAACAAACAATGCAATAGAGAAAACGAATTTCCTTATGGGGACATAAACAATCATGAGTAAAGAGATGCCTTTTCTCAATTTGTTTTTGAAAAAAAAAGATGAATAAATATAATTATTTTGAAAATATTTGCATGTTTATTTTCATTGGAAGGATGATTGGTTGTTCTTTTATAAAAAAATATTAATAATTGCAAAGTTATTAATAATTATTGCTCGAATCCTAAGAAAAAGGTGAGTTTTCGGGGACACGATACGTCAAGGTAGAATAGTCTGAAATTAAAAAGCGAGGCGACCCCGTTAGTATATTACTCAATCTCGGGAAAAAATATAATAATAAATAAATAAAGTTAGGATTTTCTAGACAATTTTAAATTCAAATTGTAATTCTTAAACCAAGGAATTCCCAAATTCTCTATATGAGGGCAAAGGCTAAATAAACACACACACGTATTTATACACAATGAACCTCCCCAGAAAACTTGCCGTTACTTATCCATTAGTTTTTCTGAACATGAAAATTCTTTGAAGGGGCTTCCGGCCAGCGAGAGCCGAACCCATATTCATTGAATTGGTAAAGGGAAAAGTGAGAGTAAATTTGGCCTCCCATATAAAAGGTCGTGAATGAGCGATTAGTGCTCCCGTTGTGTAGAAGACGCATAGCTCTTTAAATTGAAAATTCTTTCATTTGATTTAGTGTCGTCACTGTTAATACGGTGTTCAATAAGAACTCGTTTTATATAATTAATTAATTTTTAATTCAGAACGCTCCTTCGTTGTTGTTCGTGGTGCAATACAATATAAAATGAAAGAAAATATAAATGCAAATGCACAAAATTTAGCTGGATGTGTCTTAGATGTATAGTGGTTAGCACACCCGCCTGTCACACGGGAGACCAGGATTAGATTCCCCGTCAGGGAGCCCCTGGCGCAAGGCTGATGACCTTGCCCGGAAAACAAATCATTATGGAAAATTTAACAGCCCTCAGGACTTGCTAAATAAGGCCAAGACCGGTTCCCGGTTCTAGTGCCGATGATGATGATGATGATGATGATGTTTTAGATGTATATAGCAGTATAATGTTGTAAATGTAGTCAAATACCTGGGCATATACTTTAACAAACATATAGAGGCCAAAACGGTTTTCTTTCTTTTTTTTTTTGTAAAACAAAGTCTAATCATTGAAACAAAAAATCCTTCGTCCACCCCCGAACGATTTTTATGGAGAAGAAGTGTGCAATTTTAGAAAGATCGGTTCATTATTTGTTTGATATATTATGTCCGCCGAGTATGAAAATGCTGTTTTGAGATAAACGCGTTTAAAATTTCCCAAAAGGATAGGAGTCGGTCGGAAAGACGGGGGTTAAAAATTCTCCATCTCATTCCGTTTTTTTTTTTTTGAATCGACTCGAAATTTTGAGAGAACATTTCTAAGATGTATTTAAAAAAATAAAATAAAAAACATTCATTTTTGAGTCTTGTTGAGGTAAACGTACTTAACGCTTTCAATAACTTTAGGAATCGATCGGAATGGTGGGGCTTAAAAATACTCCATCTCATTCAATTTTCCTCGAATCGACTCGAATTGTCAGGAGAAGATTTCTGAGATGTTGTACTCTCATAAGTAAATAAAAAAATTGATTGTTGTAAAAAATGATGACTAATGCCCCTTTAATCTACACATACCGCCCAACACAACGTTTTTCGATATCGCTACGGGTCCTTTTTTAATTGAGCACCAATATTATTCCACAATTTCGCCTTGTAACTGTACTGTTACCAAAACACAGAAAGCTCTGAAAATTAACAAACTCACTGACTCGGATGGCATTCCCAATATATTTTTGATGGACAATATGTTCAAATCATCACGACTCAGGTCGTGAATGAGCCAAAACTGGTGTCACACACGGACGGTCATTCCGTATATTACTCCACCCTAATAAACATATAATCAAAGTTTCGTCGCTTTTAAGCATGTCAGACCAGAGTGTTGTGGCAATCAAATTCCTTCTAACAAATATCAGTGTTAAGGGAACACATCTCAAAACAATGGTATGGTACCATATGACTTTAAATGACTTTTTTGAGAAGTTAGTTATTTTTTCTCTCGGTTTTGTAGATCGATCACGAGAATTTGCAATCTTGTTATGAAACTTAGAACGTGGCATCATTCAGTTGGTTGGTTACGAAATTGAAAGCGGAGTAGAGTCGCCGCAGGCGTATCTTTCTGGCCCAAGTAGCTTTAGATGGCATCTGCATCCATTAATGTCCATTAATCACAAACCAAATCACACCGGCTCAATGGCTGACTTGGTAAGCAGGTTGTGTCTTGCGTTTGATTGTGCAAACCTAGGTTCAACTGACAATTATCGTTATTGTGCAGTTCGGCACAGCTACTGAGTGGTAGGCAGGGTCCCAAAGCTCGACCGCCCGGTGAAACAACACCCTATTAAGTAAATAGGCTTCGTGAAATGTCTGGGAGAAATCCTTGAGCATTTTTCGGAGCTTGGCTCATGGACCCGGTCGAGAAAAAATAGCATCTCAGGACGTTAGCTCACGCTATAGGTTCACTTTCACGTTTTCCGATGATACCGTTTAGAGTTTCTCGTGCTCAACTGAACCTCGTTACCAAACATACTATCTCTCTATAAGATACACTAATGGAGTTACTATAATCGATATTTAATTCCAAACCTCGAAAACACAGTGGTGCTTCTTGTCGTCTAATCCCAAAGTAGACTCAGTGTAGAACTTTCAATTCTTAGCCCTGGAATTAATTAGTCCTTTAATTGAAACGATCACGTATGTTTTATACTCCTCAAATTTTTTTTAAAAACTTATTTCTCCAAATAGTTTATTTAATGCATACAAACTTCCGACACTCATCTCTTGTAATGTCACACACCTCATAGGGAAAAGTGTTTCCCCAATTATGTTCTATTCCACGGGTGATGTAGAAACTTCTCATTTTCAAATTTATTTTTAATGCTGTATGCGATTACCAGTTCATGGTATTACATCAGGAAATCGGCGTATGAAATTCATAGGCGCAACATTTTTAATTGCTCGTAAAAGTTAAGTGAACTATTTAAACATGACAATCGAGTTAATTGAACGCGGTAGATAGTCACTAGATAATTGTGAACATTTTACGACCGTTTAATACCCACAAAAGCTTAGGAGCCCTCACCTTAGGAGACCTTATTTTACTTAATAGTTGTGCAGTAACTTAACTGCCAGTGGTGGGAATTTCGACAAGTTTCTTTAGGGATTTGCCGTTATTTGTGTGTTGAAGGTCTTATTTTTTATAGCGACAACTATTATTTTTTAATTTATATTAAGGGTTTAAGTTGATGAAACTATTGTTATTGAACTTATAGGATATTTGAAAGAAACTAAATTTTATTCGTTCGTTGATTGTGTTGGGTGAAATCTCATACTTTGATTTAATAATAAAAATGCCTGCGTTTTGTGTATTTATTTGAAGAAAATATTCACCTCTACTTTTTGCGAAACTTGAACTTTCAATTGAAGTTTATGTTCGTGCTATGGAAATGAATACCATTATTAAGGTCTTAAGTTTGCTTTCACTTCAGACTTAAGCTGTCGCGTGTTGATTTTACATTCTGCTATGGTTTTATGAATGTAAATAATAAGCTGTGAAGTTCACATATTATAATCATTATGGATTCCATTTTTTGTCATGGCTGTACGAATATTCCACCATCCGTGGTTATCTTACAGCTCATCACCATCATCATCATCATCGGCACTACGACCGGTATCCGGTCTTGGCCTTATTTAGCAAGTGCAGAGGCTCGTTAAATATTCCATAATAATTTGTTTTTTCGGGCAAAGTTATTAGCCTTGCGCCATCTTACGCTCATATCTATTTAAAATAAGTTTTAAATGAAGTTTCTGTCAATTCTATCGATTTTTTATTTTTTTATTTTTTAAATGAGAAATTTTTTGTTCCGAATAAGATGGGCCTCAAAGACATTGTTAAAATATAAACTAATATACGCATATCGCATAGTACACAAGCGGAAATATAGGAAATGAGAATGCAGTATCATAGTGTAGAAGGAAAAAATCACCTCAATTGTGTTTTGCACTATTTAACGGAAATCTTTGATGTTGTAATTGAAATTTCCGACGTTGTAAATATATTGAAAATTCTCGTTTCCTTTTTTTACGTTGAAAAATGGCACAGTTGTTACCCTTTTTGAAAATGAATATTATTCTTAGAAGAGGAATAATACTCTTGCAATGTTGCTATGGTGGTTGCAATTATCAGAGTTTTACAATATCGATTTTTGAATTTTTATAATTTCTGATTGTTTAAAATTAATTAAATTGATATATACATACATTTTTTCTAATTTCTCTCTTGGTTTTAATTTGAGTTTTATGTTGTTTGGTTTCAAGTTTTTTTTTGTACATTCGTTATTACGTTTTCTTTTACAAATTACAGGCCTTTTTGAGTTTTGCAATGTCTCTAGATTCCGTAGACTCATTTTCATGTGGTGCAACCCAATAATATGATTAAGTGGAGTTTTTGAGTTCGGCAATTTTTAATAATAGTGTGTGTAACGATTCATATTTGCGAAAATATTTCAATTTGTTACACAAATCTGTGTAAGATTCTGCTTTTATGCACGCGTTCGTGTAAAGATTATTAACTTATCATTGAATCTCGTATAGAGGATTCGGTAAATCATCCATCGGAAAATATTGATGTTTTGCGAGACGCAAAACGGAAAGAGCTTGAAGAATATATATAACAGCTATGTAAAATATCTAAGATACACATAAAATAAAGCGTATTTTCGCACAAAGGGGATACAATTACCTTTGACATTTTTGATGAAAAAAAAGTGGATTTTGAAATTAGGATTCTGCCATGGCAGATACGTTCTTTCCCTTTCTTCCACTCGAAATAATTTCTGCTTGTAACGCTTGTAAAGGTGATAACGGGTTTGAAAAAATATATCTGAAGTCTTCAGAGAAAAGTTCTAGATCCGAAATACGTCGGATTTTTATCGACTAAAGTCACTCGTCTCAGACCATATTCTCGTTGTTCTCCACTGAACTTTCCATCTAGGTGTTCATTTGTGCGATTGAGCTTATCTGTTTGCGGTATTAAGCTACATAGTACATCATTTGTCATGGACTGTCCTTTTTTGACCTTAGTCATTGTAGGTTCTGATGTGCTGATCCAATATCCTGCATTAACTTTCGGTCCTCACTATTCCTGAGTATGGGTCTTGCCTTTGCGTTATAGTGGGTTCATTTGGTTGCAAAGCAAACACTTCACTCTCTTAGTAGCTTCTTTAACTGCGATGCCAAACGATTTTCTTCTGGGAATAACACTCATCTTCGGATACTGTCCGGAATGTATTGCATATTCTTTAAAATGGTAGTCTATGCACGGAATTTACTCTCCTCTTGTGTTATTTCCTCTGGAATTCGGCGATATGCGTGCTGCGTACATTACAATTGAGGTATAGATGCTGGTTATTCGATTTTTTAACTAAGACCTTTATTGAGGAACCTGGTTAGTAATCTCAGCATAGTGTTGGTTAGCTTTGCTGTTTTCCCTAAACGCTTGTTGAAGGTCACTTGGCTGTCGAGTGTTACATCAACTTTTATTATCCATCTTGACTAGATGTGGTGATGTATCCATATGTCTTTATAATACTCGCGCCCAAAAAGGCTCTTTTTGACATCTTTCAATGTGAAAGTGCAAGCGAAAGAAGACGATTGAGAAATGTGTCGCTGCACATTGATTTTCAATGCTTGCAGATTGTAGGGCGGTGGACATAACCTTGAAAGATTCCACGTTCGTGTAGGTCGACTGAAGAACGATGCCCTGGCTTTATAACTCATTTTGAAAGGGTGTTTCTTGTATTACCGCTAAACACGTTAAGTAGTATTGAGTGTACAAATAAGTTTTGAGGATTTGTTTTTTGTAACTTTGAAGCTTTACTCAGAGAAATTGATACAACGTATTTTATTGAAAGTATTGCTCATCGTTAGTTATGACTTTTCCCGATCTTTCATCAACATTCAGATTGTGCGTTGAAAAAATTCGTCGCCTTTTGAGGTGATCAAAGAATTCATCCATTTTAGGCTTTTTCGTAATAAGTGAAGTGCTGGTCGGTCAGCCAATGAGTCATCGACCGGAACAGTGGGAAGCAACAATGTCTGGTGAATGCTGCAGGTAGGGTAGGACATCCCATTGAAGTGGCTCCAAAATTGTCTGGACACCTATTTCAACATGTGGCCAAACGTTGTCACACCGAAACATCACTTTGCCATGTCTTTTGGCATATTGGAGGCACTTGAGTTTCAATGTTCGACTCAATTGGATCAATTGTTGTTGGTAGCGTTCTCCAGAGATGGTTCGTTAGGCTGGAGTAGCTCATAGCAGATCACTTCGACCTGATCCCACCAGTTCCACACCATTAGCTTCTTGCCATGAATATTCATTTTTGTCGTTGGACTTGATTAATAGCCCAGCTTACCCCACGATTTTCTCGGCTTTGGGTTGTCGTAGTATATCCACTTTTCATTCATCGTCACCATCCGATGAAAAAAGAACCAGTTGTCCGCACGTGAAAAAACGTTGCGTCGACGTCTTTGGCTTGATTTCATACGGAACTCAGTTTTCTTGTTTTCGCTTTATACTTACGGCCTTAAGGCGGTTTGAAATCGCTTGATGTGTCATTTCCAAGGCTTCGGCGAGATTTACTTGAGTTTGGCATGAATCTTGGTTCAATAACGCCTCCAGCTCAGCATCTTCATACTTTACTGGCCGGCCTCCCTTCTCGTTCGTTGTGGCTAATGTTAAAATTAACACTTTTAAAATGCTGGACCTGTACCCACATACCTTTATTGATGGAGCATGGTCCTCCATCAGCTGTACTTTTGTTCGAATTAAAAGAAAAAAACGATTTCCGCAAATTGTGTTTTGTTGGCACAACGGATGACATGGTTAGAGCACGAAGTCAGAAGGATGATTATACTTCAGCATAATGACACATACTGATTTTTAGAGTGTAATGATGACGTTGTAACATGAATATAGTTACAAGATGTTCCGATACGATTTACTGTTACGCCATCTTTTGTAGAACCCTCAAAACGTGTTTGTACACCCAACATATCAGAAAGTAATGTTTTATAGTATACCCGCCTGTCACGCGGGAGACCGGGGTTCGATTCCCCGTCGGGTAGCCTCTCTCGCAAGACTAATGATCTTGCCCGGAAAAAACAAATCATTATGGAAAATTTAACCAGCCTCAGGACTTGCTAAATAAAGCCAAGACCGATTCCCGGTTATAGTGCCGATGATGATGATGATGATGATGAATGTTTTATTGGTTATTGTAATTAAAATACTTCAATGCACAACCAACAATACCGATTTCCACTTGAATAACATTTGAGTTAATGGGAAGATTACCTTAGAACATTATGACCTAAATTCCAATACGAAACAACTCCAACTAGCTGAGCGCTAGAAATGGTTGTGGCGAATTTTTAGTATTTTTCTTTGAGTTGTGGAAGTCAAATATTACCGCTGACACCTTGAGACACCTTGAAGTAGTGTCGGATAATTAACGGTCCTATTCAGTACTTAATATACGAATGATTACATCGACATGATGATGTCTCTTGGCCAGATGTTGCATGGCATTCAGTAGTAGTCTATTTTCGTATAGGCAAAGTGTTATTGGGTCGCTCCAACGGAGTCCACAAAGAGATGGTCGTATAAATCTACATTGGACATAGTCAAGTCTGGGAATGCGCAAACCGTGATATACATTGCGGGCTACTTAAACCTTCTCTGTCCGGGGACACTGTGTTTTTCAAATCTGTTTCGGATCGACTTAAGACAGGTGGTGGTCGAAGCGTTAGTTCCAACGTATTTGTATCACCGAAGTGTATTTGTGTCGTCCAACCAACTAGGATTATTGTAAAAAAATAGTTACGAGCGATGGAGCAACTTTACCTTGGGATCGAGAACAAAAAAGATTGTCGGTTATACGCCAATGAAAATCCACAAATAATTTACGAGAAACCTTTTCATAATCCTCTGTTTTGGCTGAAAGTGGGGTACAAAGAATCACTAGACCGTTCTTCAAAGACGAAATTGGAGCAGCCGTAATTGTCAACGGAGAGCGTTCGATATCATATTTTTGTATGCAAACGTTTTTTGATAAGGAAATGTACAACATTTGGCTAGGTATATTGCGGTCACCATTCTTCGTGATTGGTCATCCCTCGACGCACAATTCACGATGATATAAAGTTATAGCCATACAAAATTCAATTATGCACGATTTGTATCGAATCGGGTTATTACTTTCTTTGTTCTTCACTCGTCTAATTTTGAAAAATTGTGATTATAACACGTCTCCGTGATCGCCCGTAGATCTCTTACTGCGGAGCTTTTAGAAGTCCAAAACCTCGACATGATGACCAGTCACTAACTGGAAAGACAAGCTACCGCGCTTGAAAACATTAAAAGTGATGGAAAATGTCAAGATAACGAGCCCATTAGGTCTTTCGTCATGGCGGCGGCCATTTATGCAATGTTATTTTCCAAAAAGGGATTAGAACAAATTTTCAAAGTCGAAAATAAACGAAAATAATTTGTGTATCTGTATTTTTTATTACTGTCAAAACAGAAATAAAATGTTTACATCACCCACCCTGTAATCATAGTTAACTTATGTGCTCAACGATTGGCTTTCAAGACGACTTGGTTACGTAGGGACCAATAAACCCCTTAGGCTCACTATTTATGAAACAAGCATTCGAATTGGATCTTTGGCCCATAGTGAAGTTTAACAGCCTAATACATGTGTCAACAAAGTCATTAAATATAATAGCTAAGGAAATAGCGATATTGTTAGTTATGTAAGGTGGAGTTGAAACCTTTTGCGGGAGTAGGTAACTGCCTGATACGTAGATGTGTTGAGCTCTAAAAAATTCTTTTTGTTCTAGATCGAAAAGTTATCTAAGTCTGTAAGCAAATTTGTCAAACAGATGATGATATTTTTTAGACATCCTCAAGTCATCTGTGTAAGTAGAGAAGTTCGACTCCTTTAGAATATACATGACCTTGTTGGATAATATGAAGATTGGGGAGCTGACATAGATTCCTTGGGAGCCACAGATTAGTCAAAAAGTGGGCACCATATCGCACTTGGTAAGACAGTCCTAAATATGACTTAATTCACGACATGGAATACAACTCTGGGCTAGGAGGTTCCGGATTGAATTCGATAATTAGATGGCAGGTTTTTTCGAAAACCTTGGAAAACTCCTTGGTAAGTATGGTTACTTCACTCCTATTCGATAACGTTGTACCGTTTTGGAAACAATCTTCACTAGGTTGGATGTTACAGACCTCCTTTTTTGAACACTTGTTGCACATGTTACACCTCGCTTTACACCCCCTCTCAAACATTATAATATTTTATTAATTTGATTCCATCATCCTTGCATTCAATACTCTCAAACAATCCTCAAAATATTCTGCATACAATGCAATACTCGCCTTTCCCACAAGCAATTGAAATTCGCATATGATCAATCCTCAAAGTATTTTGCATACACTGCATACAATTAAAATTCGCATTCATTCAGAAGCAAAGCCTTCTCCCCGCAAATAATTCATATCGCATATATTGCGATAATTACCCATTCATGCCCACCTTCCAAATCCAAAACAATTATCATGTATCAAACACTTGACCCACTCCCCAAGGCCACTGCATTCTGCTTCGTATTTCAAAAATCAAACCAGCACCTGTCCGCGAACCTACACGGTTTCGTATTGCAAATACTTTTTTTCCCGGGAAACAAATGTGATACACAATATATGATCACAAGCGGTGTCGTCAACGGCCACCGACTACGAAATAATTGAGCGTCGGAAAAGTGCTGAGTTCGACGAAATAGCGAACACAGCAGTGAGGTGCAATTAATCGTATGATACAATTGGCACACACGGGCAAAGCCCTATAATTGGTTCTTCGTATGAAACCAATTAAGTAATTGCTCAATTGTTTGTCGCTGCATTTTTAGCAGAGCAAATTAAATGATTATTGAATATTGCGAATGACTTATGACAGGCGAATAACCTCCGAATAGGTTACACGTTCTAGGCGAGGAAAATGCATCATCTGCATTAACTCACCAATAATTTGGTATAAAAAGGGGTGTACAAATGAGTTTCAGTGTAGTGCCGTGTAATAATATAACAAGAAGACTGCAGCCTCGCATAAGTACAGCGGGTCTTCATGTTTTGAGCAAAAGAATTAAATTCGCAAACAAATGTATTAAGGGATGGATATTCCCGTTTTTTAAAACTAAAATCAAACTTAACTGTTAACTTAAAAAGTAAAAGTCTAGTTTCAACTCCGAATCTCAACACCACGAGTTCCGCCAGTTAACCAGGAGACCCACTTCTTTCGACTCTAAATCTAACACCACGAATTCAGTCATCTAACCAGAAGACCCACTGTAAGTAACGCCTAAATTTCATAATAACGAAATAATAAATGTTAATATCTGGGGCTACGCTCAGGTGTTACATTTTGGCGCCCAACGTGGGGCCTAATAAAATATAAATAATTTAACCAATAAGAAAATATAAATAATTTAACCAATCATTATTTCTGATAACATAAAAATTTTAAATGATAATATCAGAGGTCAAACTTTGGTGTTACGCACAGGTAAGAGAATTGATCTTATAACAAAGGAATGGTTCTATAAATTATAATAAATTCAGTCAATAAATGTTTTGTTATAACGCATTACATAGTTAATATTACACGTTTATTCTAAATGAAATTTTTTAACGTGTCTTTGTATTATGAAAAAACATTTATTTATTACCTTCGAGCAAGTATGCTCCACTTGTGAACGTGACAAAACACAAGTTATGTATTTAAAAACGTCTTTATTTTATAACTTTTAGAGCTAATTCAACAAACAATGGCAATCTGTACGATAATTCTTTTGAGCACACATAATAAAACAATTTGTAAATTAACTACAAAATTACAACATTTTAAGCCGCACTGAACATGTTTTTCTTCCCTTTACAATCATTATTTTATTTTTGCTTTTGCTGTCGTCAACACAAAAGCCTGTTAGAGGAAAAGGATAATTTTAATGGTCTTTTGTTGTTGTTTTTACTGTTTTTCTAACTTTCGAACTTCACTCATGAAAGTTCGGACGTTGTTACGAAACTACGAAAGTGGCGTCATTTAGAGCGAACACTTTACAATTTAAACGTGGATTAATTCAGAGCTGCCACAAGTCTAAATAACTATGTTTTTATAAACTATAAATACAATGAAAATCTTTATCATATTCACGGGTTTTATAACGTAAATACTGAAAGCTTTTCTGTAACTTCATTTCGTTTAGTATTAAAACAAATTAACTTCTATATTGTATTGCTATATTATACACAATGAGACGAATGTCTGTAAATTAGTACTCTCTCGATACATAATCTTGTACGTGTGAAGAATTTTTATTTTCCCTTTTATCTTTACCAGAAAAAGACTAGCTAGGTTACATTGATGTTATTTAGCTAACTAGTCGGTTTATCATTTAACTAGAAATGCCCAAGCTTCGTGTGAATAAAATACGATGTTCACGAGACATCGCCTATTTTATTGTTCATGTTAATTAGCTACATTGAGCCCCATTAACTGGGTGGTGCACATCCAAATTATAATTGATTTAACACCCACACAATTGATGACCTCCGCAAACGAAGGTCCTAAATAAAGCCCATAAATTAAGTCGTTTTGTCGCGAGTCGGTTACCGTATTCTATTCAAATAATTGACCTTCAGTAGGATGACTAAGTGCTATAATGTAAATGAATTTATTAATATTCCACCCGTACTTCACATAATAAGTTCCCAAACGAAAAAATTTCAATATACATTACCTTACGGTGATATTGAGTCACGTAAAGATCCTCAAAAATTACCCATAATTAGCAGGTTAACAACTCCACTGACCTGTTTTTCTGTAAAGTGTCTAAGACAGTTTTCTTACTTCATTTATTTCTTAAATCCTTAAGCTTATTTTTATACATTAGCACATGAAAGGTATTTAAATATAATTTTAAGAGTTTTATTTGCCTCCTATTGATTGCCAATGGGGCGCGATTAATAGAACAAACAGGTGGAACGTCGGCTGCCGATTTGTTCCCCATGAATTCACATTGTTTATGTATATTCAGTTGGCACCCCCACTTCCCTTCCCCTTGGAGCCGCAAAACTTCTCTGAATAGTATGAACTCTGTAGTGTCGCGTCGCTTGATAACAAGCACGATAGCGTTCTGTATATTCCCAGTACAAAAAAAAACCAAGTATTGATAACTCACCATCACAAGGGAGTATCTTGTTCAGTCCATGTAAGCGCTTCGTTCAATATGTATTTACAATATAGCGCACATCTACGAGTGAACGTTATTAATAATTTTATAGATGCTTTCGTTTATAGGGTAAACCACACTTGTTTGGTGAAGCCTGTGAAATTATTCCTCAATGTTGTTTTAAATAATTAAAGGTGCAGTCGACAGATATTGCCTTAGAAGAAATTTGATACAGCCATATAAGCATGTTTCTCATTTGTATAAGAATAAAAAGCTATCTAAAGAGTGTAAACAAATAAATATTTAAACACATGTACTCATTGCATACTATAAGCGCAGATTGTTATATTCGTTTTACCCGAAAAATAACGCAGTTGTGCATTCTGTAATAGACGAACAACATTACATATTTATGCTTCAAAACTGAGACCCCGTTCATTTTATTGATCCATAGTACTAGGTACTATTCTGTCGATGGTTTTGGAGTTATTGCGTTTTGTAAGGCAGTAAAAAACGGGAATAAGCACTGTGGCGGTTCCGCCAAACCCCACTGTCTACTTACGTAAAATCCCCATAACATTCAGCCAATTTCCTAAATTCACTAATGCAATCGCATTATCACCTGTAAATGCTTCACGCATTATATAGATCAAATCTATAATTTTAAAGTCCCTGTGAAGAAAACTTACCTTTTCATGCATCTCTTCGCATACAATTTTCCGTAAGATTTCTTGCTTTACTTATCTGGAATTCCAAACCAATTCGGCACCTTCGGTACCAGACAAATTCCTGTAAACAAAATGATTCGGTTTGCATACAATGTAACCGTCATGACAGGGACCATAAATATTGCGCCGTCTATTTTCCCAGCCGCGCCATGTGTACAACAATGTTCCCTACATACAAATTGGCTGGCGACTTACACCCAAGGGACCAAAGCAAATACGCATTCCGCGTCTCTTGGCATCAATTGAATCCTACAGCATAAACAAATACAAATAGGAATTCAATACCTACCCTTACTAGCGATGCCATAAAAATCCAATTTGCTTTTAGCACCATTTCCCGGATGACTAGCGGTTTATTTATTCAACTGCAATGCACATTTTCCCTTTCCTTGTTTCAGGTTCATTCCCATGGCCTTGCGTATGAAAAAAACCAATGTGATCTCCACTCACACATACACATACATTGCCAAGTCTTTCTTCCTTGTTTCCACCACAGAGAAACCCATTTTTTCTTGGGTAAACTCACCCCAAAATGATTAAATATCGTTGAGTCGTATTTCCACATCCAGACACGCTGGTCGTTTTTTTCTTCTGCTCCCCGTGACACCGAGTGTCCGAGTTTTTTATTCTATGTGCCGAACCAGATTGTCCTCCTTTTCGTGATTCATAACTTGAGGAAGGAAAGATAAGTGTTGCGTTTTGTTGCTTTGAAGGTGTCAGTTCTCTTCACGGTCGAAATTGAAATATAGTAAAAAGAGAATGTGCTCAAGGATATGCGACACCGAATACGCGAAATTGAAGAGGTAACAAAAGATTCAATGATTCGGAAATGTGAAAGACCAATTTATACATCAATTTTGTGGATTCATCATCATCATCGGCACTACAACCAGGAACCGGTCTTGGCCTTATTTAGCAATACCTGAGGCTTGTTAAATTTTCCATAATGATTGGTTTTTTTTTTTTTCTGGGCCAGGTCATTAGTCTTGCGCCAGAAGCTCCTCGACGGGGAATCGAACCCCGGTCTCCCGCGTGACAGGCGGGTATACTAACCACTATACTATCGAGGAGCCAATTTTGTGGATTAGAACGTGTGAAATATCTTAATTGTTTTGTGTTTTGAAAATAAAAGGAACTTTATAACGTAACTCCCAGTGTTTCATTCTCTCCTGTGATTGATGGATGCTGCTTCCCTCGGCGATCATTCGTTTGTTTTTGGAGCAACGTTTAGTGGAGTGTTAGTGGGGCGAAGTAGAACTCGCACCCATGCCGGTGCCACGACCTCGTTCCACACAGCACTAATGCATGAAGCAACACGATCGTTTGTTGTGTGAGAATGTCTTAACTCGCTTAACAGGTCACGATTTCTACAATAATGCTCTGGTGTAGGGCGCTGATGATTTTTCGGTTTCCTTTTGGTACTGAGTTCGTTGTCACTATGCTTGCCTAATCTGTTAGAATCGCCACGCGGCACTAATTTGACCCTCAACTTATGAAATATATAAGAATAAGCTATCCCCGCAATGACCGTCAGTATGAATTTTGCAGCAACAGGTCCAAAGGAACCGAAAAGTGGAACGACTTCATTCAGAGTATCGGTGGAAATAAGCTTTGTTACACTAAATATCGCAAAGGCACTCGATAGAGAGTCACGAATCCAGCTGTCGAAATTTATTTAATGGATAAGAGATATTTCTGGTCAGTCAATCCAAGTGGCATTTTCAAGTTGGTTCGTTTGTGAATCACAATTTCCTGTACACCCTTTCAGTAGAGCTATTTTCGTTCATTACACACAATTTCTGAAGGAAAACTATGTTTTAGTTATTGATATGAATTCTTTTTTTAAAGTTACTTTTCCTTTTCCGATACTTTCCGATACGTCTGGAAATTCTTTATAGTTTTGTCTTCTTTTATTTGGTGTCGCCTTCATTGATGCAACAACCTGCCTCCGTTTAACGTTTTCTTTCTCACTTTTGTTTTGAAAAGCATCTTCTCTCACCACCAACCGTTTTCCTTTTTTCTCAGCCTCTACTTACCTCAATCGTTCATATCTCCTTTTTCGGCAGCTCTTGCTCAAGTTTAACGATCGCCAGTATTATAAAAACCCTACGCAAGCGACGCTTACATATTTACTTTGGAATTTTTATATTGAATTTATGGAGTTGGTGGTTTGATTTGATGTTGTCCTTGAAAATCGGGACATTACGGTTCCGGATGGTTGTAAATTGGGCTCTCATCAAATTAATGACGAACTCTATATCCACCTCGACTCTTTCCTTACTTTAATTAACGTAGTCTTCTATATAACCCAATTCATTCACCCGACATTTGCGGCATTAGTGGCTGAGTTACTAAGGAGTTTGTATCAACCATTTCATTGTGCCTACGCCTCTTACTATTGTGGTAGTTTGATACAATTACTAGTGTTAGGTTGGGCTACGTAGCCAATTCCTGATGATATACCACCACAGCTATAGGCTCCGTAAAATAGTTGGGAGCAATTCTTGATCATTTTTCGAAGCTTGGGGCTGTCAAGAAAAAACGCATTGCCGGATCAGCGCTATAATTTCGCTTTTACTGTGAGACAACAAACCAATTCCATCCGTTGATCCAAAAAACGGCTCTGGCTGCTATGAACGTTTCGTAGCAATAGCTGATTTCGGCGGTTTCAGAGAGATTAGACAATATATTCAGTTCATGTCCCTCTGAGCTTAAAACAAAAACCTCTTTTGTTTACTGTGTTCAATATCTCAAACTCAAATTTTGTGTTAACCGAGTGGAATTTGCGGGCGATGTCAGTTTTCTGCCTAAATTGTAAGAAAAGTGCTACTAAGGGCATCACATGGAAGTTTATGTTGACAATGCTCCAACCGATAAATCAGCCGGTTTTCATGTTTCAAGAACGGCGATTTCAGCGTTGAAAAGAAGCTTCGCTCTGGACAGCCAAAAGGAAAAATCGAAGAGAAAGATTGGAGACATTATGGTAGTCGATGAAGATCCGAATCAAACGCGAACCGAACTTTCTGAGTGATTGGGAGTGACTAAACAAATAATTTGCGTACGCTTCAAATCCATGGGCATGATGCAAAAGTAAGACAATTAGGTGTCGTATGAACTGAAAGCGAGAGACATTGAAAAGCGATTTTTACATCAAATTATTACTGGGAATGAAAAAGGGATATTCTACGGCAACTGTCATGCCCGAACAATCGGTGCCTAGTCGACGCCAACATCAACACCAGAGTTGGAAGGTCATGCTCTGCATCTAGTAGGACCAAAAGGCTGTTGTGTACTATGAGCTGATACAAATCTGGTGATTCCATTACGGACGATTGGTATAAGCGAAAATTCATTCGTTTGAGCTGTCCGTTTTGGAAAAAAACGACTGGAAAAACATAAAGTTAACGAAAACGTTCATACACTTAACGATTTCTTGACTTATCGCTTCCGTACTTATCACTTCCTTACTTATCGCTTGTTACTCTGCTTACTTCCTACTTCTTATTTATTACTTCTTAACATGATCTGTGTGCGACGTATTTATACCGTTTCCTCATTCTGATTCAGTGTTTCGTTTCCGTCCGTTCCATAGCCTTGAATGTTCTACTGTTCATAGTCTCCAGCTTTCTAGTACTCTCTAGAATATGCTAGTATTTTGTTTCGGACTTTCTCGAATGTTCTAGTACTGATTGTCATATGCGTCACACTACCCTCCGCCTAGATTAGTTCGTCCCGAACTAAGTTCACTGGTCTCCTGGGTTAATAAAAGTTGCCAGTCGGTCACGATGTACCACTTTCATCTTGGCGTTCGGCGGTTGAAGTTCTTGACCTTCTTTCAAATTTTCTACTGCCCTCCTTTTCGCGTCAGCTCTACACTGCCGCCATTCTTTCTTTTCCTGACGACGGAATTCCTCTTGCATTTTAGGGATCTCATGCGACTAGTATAAGAGAAAATGCATGTGCACACCCTTAAGCTCTTCTGGAGTTTGCATATCACGTAAGCGATCTAGATCTTCATCTTTAAATACACGCATATCATCTGGTATTGGAGCATCTGTGGATTTCATAAGCGTATCCAACTGGTAGTTCAGCATCTTTTCAAATAACTGGAGCGGTTTGTTCTTTGGAGCTGGCAGTAAACACCAGCGTGCGTCGTAGTAATAGACTTTCCATAGATCGCCGCACGTTAATTCTGGTTTCACGTGTTCTTCTCTATAGAACGCAATGAACGGCACCCTTAACTGTTGATTACGCCTACAATCTAGGGGTGGCTTGATCTTTCCCCCCGTATGTGGTGGCTTACAATCACGGTCTCGACCTCCAACATCCGTTGATCTCCCTTGTTCGGAAACAGTTGATTTGCAAAACGCCTGTTTGTAAATCCATTCAGCTTCATCTCGTTCAACTTCTTACTTATCGCTCGCTTCACTTTCTACTTCTTACTCATCTCCATGATCTGCGTGCGACGTATTTATACCGTTTCCTCATTCTGATTCAGCGTGTCGTTTCCGTCCGTTCCATAGCCTTGAATGTTCTACTGTTCATAGTCTCCAGTTTTCCAGTACTTTGTAGAATATTCTAGTACTTTGTTTCGGACTTTCTCAAATATCCTACTACTGATTGTCATATATATATATATATATATATATATATATATATATATATATATATATATATATATATATATATATATATATATATATATATATATATATATATATATATATATATATATATATATATATATATATATATATATATATATATATATATATATATATATATATATATATATATATATATATATATATATATATATATATATATATATATATATATATATATATATATATATATATATATATATATATATATATATATATATATATATATATATATATATATATATATATATATATATATATATATATATATATATATATATATATATATATATATATATATATATATATATATATATATATATATATATATATATATATATATATATATATATATATATATATATATATATATATATATATATATATATATATATATATATATATATATATATATATATATATATATATATATATATATATATATATATATATATATATATATATATATATATATATATATATATATATATATATATATATATATATATATATATATATATATATATATATATATATATATATATATATATATATATATATATATATATATATATATATATATATATATATATATATATATATATATATATATATATATATATATATATATATATATATATATATATAACATTTTTTATGCGACTGAATAGAATCTCATCTACAAAAAAAAGCCAACGCGAATAATTGAAAAAACATATGCGAGTACGTAATAATTTTAATAAATAAGTCATCCATCGTTTTGAAAACATGCACACAATAAGCGATGCAAATATTATTTGGAGGTTTTTAGCACGAAACATCATCATCGGCACTACAACCGGGAACCGGTCTTGGCCTTATTTAGCAAGTCCTGAGGCTTGTTAAATTTTCCATAATGATTTCTTTTTTCCGGGCAAGGTCATTAGTCTTGCGCCAAAGGCTCCCCGACGGGGAATCAAACCCCGGTCTCCCGCGTGACAGGCGGGTATACTAACCACTATACTATCGAGGAGCCAATTTTGTGGATTAGAACGTGTGAAATATCTTAATTGTTTTGTGTTTTGAAAATAAAAGGAACTTTATAACGTAACTCCCAGTGTTTCATTCTCTCCTGTGATTGATGGATGCTGCTTCCCTCGGCGATCATTCGTTTGTTTTTGGTGCAACGTTTAGTGGAGTGTTAGTGGGGCGAAGTAGAACTCGCACCCATGCCGGTGCCACGACCTCGTTCCACACAGCACTAATGCATGAAGCAACACGATCGTTTGTTGTGTGAGAATGTCTTAACTCGCTTAACAGGTCACGATTTCTACAATAATGCTCTGGTGTAGGGCGCTGATGATTTTTCGGTTTCCTTTTGGTATTGAGTTCGTTGTCACTATGCTTGCCTAATCTGTTAGAATCGTCACGCGGCACTAATTTGACCCTCAACTTATGAAATATATAAGAACAAGCCATCCCCGCAATGACCGTCAGTATGAATGGCCAAAACGCGCACCCAAAATCGATTTTGTTTTACCTGAAATGTCAAACCCTTACGCAAACGGAAGAAGAAGGAGAAAGAAAGAAGGGAAGGTCGGTCTCAAGTGCCTGGACATCACTATGACGACAAAACACATAATCACGCTGAGCATCCTATATTCGTGTAGTTCGGCTGAAGAATGGTGAACAGCGTCGTTTTCACCACAGAATCTGCCGGCTTCAGTCACTCACCACCGTCGTGTGTCCTCATCAAAAAGGTGTTAATTGTACCTGCAATTGCGAGCAGTTCTCATATTGTTTAAATTCCTAAATTATATCAAATCGCATTAAAAACAAGTTTAATTATAAACAAAATGAAACCTTCGCGGTGTGGTCTAATGAAGCCTGTAGGGTGTGCTCTAATTGAGTGGTATTTCAGGAAAATACATGTACTTTAGATGCGGTAATGATCATCATCGGCACTACAATCGGGAACCGGTCTTGGCCTTATTTAGCAAGTCCTGAGGCTTGTTAAATTTTCCATAATGATTTATTTTGTCTGGGCAAGGTCATTAGTCTTGCGCCAGGGGCTCCCCGACGGGGAATCGAACCCCGGTCTCCCGGGTGACAGGCGGGTATACTAACCACTATACTATCGAGGAGCCCTGATGTGGTAATACCTATACACAAAAGATGGATAGGATAATGTTCTGGTGGCGGAATTGAAAGAACTCACTTGGAATCCTAATGATTGTCGCTGTTTGTTTTTGTATTCCATTGTATGCACGCAAAGCCGTTTTAGGTGCATTTGGCCTAGTTTAGGACAAAAATACGTCTTGTAGATTGTGGGCAGATTGGATGAAGTGAAGCATTCCTAGCATCTCTTGAGAACACTCGCAAATTTTTCGCGAACTTAAGTACGTGTACGTCCAAAATGAGAGTCGAATTGATTAAATTTCACTTTTTAGATACAGATAAAAATATGTCTTCTGCTCAATCGTTATGCATTATCGCATTATCTTCAACACGACAAGAAAAGATAAAACTAATCGAAACGTAACAGGACGGAGAACACTCGACCAGGTGAAAAAGTACACCTATCTGTTATTGCTAAGTGTTGATAATTGGTACCCCCGACGGTATAAATTCCGCTTATCGAAGGATTGTCTACATTGTTATTCGTGTTTGACCACAAGAGACAACACCGTTTATTGGTATATCACGTTGAAGATGGACTGCAATGGACGTGGCATATGCTGCTGAATGGTAATGTAATTTGATGAAATTGATCCAGCATTTGTGAATAATTACGAAAAACTCAAAGTGATTCTTCTTCGATTTTGTTGGGAGTAGAAATTGGTTCGGGGCATCTTTTCTTAGATCAAAACTGCATTTACTTCCCAACAAAATCAACGACCCGATTAATCAAAGTGATGTCCATCCCGGGTACTGCTTTTTCCCCCTTGTAGGCAATTTTTGAATTTCATCTCGGCAAAATTTTGTTTTTTGAGACGATCTAACTTAAGGGGGTATTCTGGTCTAGAATTTGAAAAAAAATCGATTTTTTTCTTTTTATATTTACTTATAGTTAATGTGTTACTTTTAAGAATATGCTGTCCAAAGGAAATTTTAAAATTCCAATAATTGGCGAAGTTACAGCTGCTTTGGCAATATTATGTCACTTGAAGCTACTATACCCTGATATTTTTAAACGCGTTTTTCTCGAAACTCTTTTTTTAAACAATACACACTGTTTTCAAGTTCTACTGAACCGATTCAGCTCAAGTTTAGTATAGATCTTCTTTATAGGCTTTTCTATTGCGTGAACTATCCACATCCCCAAATTTCAATGTTAACTATTTTTAAAAATTTCGAAAAACTAAAAAAAAAAGTGGTACGAAAATAATTTTTTTTTTTCAAGCAGTCGCCATTTTGTAAAAAAAAAAAAAGATTTTTCAACTTTTTTTAGTTCCAACGATAGAGGCATTTCTGTAAATTAATAACCTTTTTTTTTTTTTTTGGCAGATTGCTAGGAGGGTTGAATCGTGGGTATGGTCCCGGGCCAACTTTTTGAGATCCCCCACTTCATCAGCTGTTAACTTTTTCAATTTTGAATTTTTTACTTTCAATTTTTTTTACTGTATTCTTGAAATATTAAAAATATAAAATAATGAAAAGTAAAAATATTGATTGCTTTTTTTACAACACTTCAAAAATTGCGTTAAATTCGTGCGACTAGACCAGAATAAAGCTAAATTTAGATTTCCGGGAAAAAAGTAAACTGCTGACTTGTCAAATAGTGTTGCATCCATCGAAACAACCAGTAATCACAAAGAGCAATGTCAGGAACTTACGGCGGTAAAATATCACATATGAGCGTTTTCCAATTTATATGTATATATATGTATCAGACGTATCATCATCATCATCGGCACTACAACCGGGAACCGGTCTTGGCCTTATTTAGCAAGTCCTGAGGCTTGTTAAATTTTCCATAATGATTTGTTTTTTCCGGGCAAGGTGATTAGTTTTGCGCCAGAGGCTCCCCGACGGGGAAACGAACCCCGGTCTCCCGTGTAACAGGCGGGTATACTAACCAGTATACTATCGAGGAGCCGTATCAGACGTATGCATACGTTTTTTTCCGGTTTCTTTGGTAAAAAAATACGTAATTTTCTAGAGAATTAAATTTTTTTATTCAAAATATTACCCATCTTTTAAGTAATTTGTGAATATCATGCCAAAAAAAAAAACTGCTTGTCTTTCGCTGTAAACCATTCGTCGAGCCATTTCCCAACTACCTCGAAAACGCTGAAGTGCTGCTCTGTGGGCGCGTGCCCCATTTGCGAAGAGGTGATAGTCAGATGGCGCCAAGTCTGGGGATTACGGCGGTTGCTGAAGGATGTCCCATCCAAGCGATTTCAAGGTCTCTTTCAGTAGTTTTGCTGTGTGAGATGGACGTTGTCATGTAACAAAATCACTTTGCCATGCCTTCTGTCCCAATCCGGTCGTCTTGCGATTAATGTGTGGTTTAAATTAATTATTTGTTGACGATAGCGTTATATTTTAACGGTTTCGCCGGGCTTCAAGAGTTCCTACTGCGCAATGCCGCTCTGGTCCCACCAGACACAGAGCATGGCCTTATTGCCGAAGCGACTTGGCCTTGTTGTTGAAATACAGACATCACTAAATGAAAGCCACGATTTTTTCCGCTTCGGGTTTTCAAAATAGATCAATATTTCGTCAACCGTCACTATTCGATGCAAAAATGATTTCCTTTCGTGGCGTTGAAGCAGCATTTCACAATTGAATTCACGATTTTCCATTTGATGTTCATTCAAATTGTAAGGCAGCCATTTACCGAGTTTATTGATATTCCCCATTGCTCGTTAAGGTCTGCTGATTGTTTCTTGTGACACATGTAATGCTTCTGCTAATTGCCGTTGAGTTTGAGTTGGGTCGTCATCCAATAACTACTGCAATTGCTCGTCTTCACATTTTTGTGGTCTGCCAGAGCGTTCACTGTCTTTCACATTGATATCACCACTTTCAAATTGTCGAAACCATGTCTCTCTAATTGATGAAGCGTATTCGCCGTGTTTCTACCAGCAAAAGATGTCTTGCAACGGCCTTTTTCTTTTGATTTAATAAGAAAAGCAATGCGTGCCGCAAATGTTCTTTTTCAGGCACAAAACTCGACATGATCACCGAACGAAAAGACGTTCGTTTTTGGCGAACTCAGCTTGTGAGTGTTTGTAGTTGATTCTCAGACGCACAAAATAACGTATGTGGCAAATTAATACGCTACGTACGAAGGTGGGCTTAAAAGTTTCCGACCTAACAAAAAATTTTTTCTTAAAATTTATTTTTATTTTTCTGCCAGCGATGCTTCCATTTCTCTAACCCGCCCAAATAGTACTCGGGGTTTTCCTCTGCAAAATAACTGTTGACGAAGGTGATTGCCTCCTCATTTGATGAAAATCTCTACTCTCTGAGCGCAGTTTTTACATTAGGGAACAAAAAGAAGTCGCTTGGGGCTAAATCTGGTGAGTAAGGCCAAACAGTTCAAACCGTAATTCGTGGATTTTTGGCATGGCAACCGCTGAGGTGTGAGACGGTGCGTTGTCTTGGTCGATCATGATTTTCTTTTTCTGCAAATGTGGTCGTTTTCCGCAATTTCTGCCTTCAGTTGGTCAAGTAATGATGCATACTACGCTCCTGTAATGGTTTTTCATTTTTGAAGATAATCGATTAAGATACTCCATGACTATCCCAAAAAAGAGTCGACATCATTTTCCCAGCCGAAAAAAAACAACAGATTTTACTTTTTTGGGGCCGATCTCCCTTTGCAGTCCACTGTTTTGACCGTTTTTTTGTTTTCGGGCCTATAATGGTGTATCCAAGCTTCATCGACAGTAATTAATCGGCGCCAAAACTCCGATTTATTGCGCCTAAACTGCGCCCACAGAGCGTTGGTAATCTTCATTCGAACACGGTCTTGGTCTAACGTGAGCAAACGCGGCACCCAACGCGTGGACAGATTTCTCGTGTCTAAATCTTGATTTAATATGTGACAAACACGTTCTTTTGACATTTGCATAGTCTCTGCTATCTCTCTCACTTTAATTCGGTGGTCGTCTAGCACCATTTGGTGAATTTAGCGATGTTATCGTTAGTTGTTGCAGTTTTTGGATGTCACGAACGTCCATCGTCTCCCAAGCTCTCACGGTCACGTTTAAATTCAGCTGCCCAAAATTTCACGGTGGTAAATGATGGTGTAGAGTC